>OX578154.1:0-681000 GCA_951213105.1 Amaurobius ferox
GCATAATTTAATTCATGAGACGTGAATTTCTTACTAGAACATTTTAAGAATTGGAATTTTTGTCAGTCTTTTCGAAAATGTCACGAACGACATCGCTAAAGTGTCGGCCACGTGAAAATGAGTGGTTTTGCCCGCTTTTAAACGGGTGTCGAATGGAAAGTCTTATGTTTGGATTAACGAGTGTACGGCAACTGGACCTACAGTTTCACAAAATGCAAAGGTGAATCAAAATGACGACGAAAAACAAAAATCTTGTGTCAAGTACATAGAGCACACTATAGTCGAATGAACTGGATTCGGAAGAAGTACGAGGGCACTGATGTAAAGGTCTATGCTCATAACCGAGAAAGTACAGGGAATAAAAAAAATAAAAATACGGTCGACTAGTAGCTGCAGATATACGGAAGGAATCATCTTTCATTCATTTATCCCCTTCTGGTTGATTGTAAGATTGTACAATCATAGGCAAAAAATTAATCATCAAGAATCCTAAATATAAACAAATAAAGTCAGAATAAAATCGAACAAAAAAGAACAGAAATAAAGTGGTTAAGGCATCGTTCTTCCTCATACGAGTTCAGATATAACCTATTCACCACAATCAGAGTGGTGTTATTTGAACAGTTCATTTTTCAAAGCCCTGCAGGAATGTCCAATATCAACCTTGATTCTTTTAATACTAATTAAAAGAATCGCAGTTAATGCACTCAAGGTACAACCCAAAGTAGGACGTGTTTTTATGTATCTTCAACAGCTTCTACTCCCCAGTGCAATATTTTTGGTGTAACCAAACTTTCTACAAGCCAGACACTGTAGAACACTAAAACATTCTCTATACAAATATCTTCTCCATCCCATATAAATGTATCTTCTTGGGCTCATGTAATGAAATACATCCGATAACACGTCAAACATATAGTGTTGACCCGTTTCAGCTTTCACTTTAAATCTATACTTGAATTAATTCCTCTGCTCATGTAAGCCTGGATTCTGCTTTACCAGCCTGCCCAGCAACACCTCAATATCGGAGTCATCTTCTACATTAAGGTGTATAACTTTTGGACATCTTTTATTAGGTCTTTCAAAAGAAAACACTTCCTCAAGTACAGAATCACTATTTCAGCTTTCCATCAGTTACTTACTTACCCGGAACCTCTACCAGGACACCACTTCTGGAAAACTACTTACAGATTTGCAGTTACTCTAAACCCTCGGGCGGTTCAAACAGTGCGGGCTATCAATTACCCTTTTTTTTCCTTTACCAATTACCAAGCAGTAACATTGGCTTTTAAATTTGTGCCCGAATATTTCTTCTATGTTTAGTTCATTTAATTTTAAAGTCCGAATTTCTATGTACTTGACACAACATCCCTCTTCTTCTTTTCCCACGTACGATTTATCAGTTACCATTATTGACCCCTTGCATTTTTTATTAAACTCCTTTCCCTAATGTCACGTATATCTTTTATCGTTATTCCTAGTCACTATCAACTCTGAAAACAAATAAACAAGCCAGCGAATTATATACGATGACCTAACGTCATCGAAATATAATTTGCTGGCTCACTATATAAAAGCACTGAATATTTCATACATAAACTTTTTTCCATTCCTTTCATTCAGCGGCGATATTTTTTAAATTATCACAATACTACAATAATTTATTTTACTTAAATGCGTAAAACCATGAAATATGGAAACCATAATATGGAATCCTCTGCTTCTCTATGTGAAGTCAATGGATGTTTCATTCATATCAGCTATATTACAGACTCCAGAGCTAAATAATTTTGAATTTGAATACTTGAATAATCGTTAATACAGATTTGAAATCAAATTAAGTGTTGGGATGGTCAGATTTTTATGTGTTGAATTTATGGAAATATTAAGAAATTAAATTATGATAAACACACATGTTTTAATGGAAATGTTTTTTTCTTTGGAAAATACTTTGATGACCTAATTTTATTATCCTGAGTTTAAACATAAGTGCGATGAAAGAAAAGCCACAGTCTCTTATTTCTATAGAACAATATAGTTGGTCACGCTAATATTATTACATGAAATCATGTTTCAGGTTGTATTGTGATATCTGCATATTTTATATTCGAAAATGTTATGATAAATAAGCTTGAATAAGATGAAAAGAGATTTTAAAGGAATATTTTGTTACGATACCATGTATTATATATATATATATATATATATATATATATATATATATATATGAAGTGAAAATATTGGTTATTCTGCTACACTGCAAGTTTTGTAATAATATAAAGCAAAACATTTTTCTTGACAAGTTGTTTGTTTAGTTTGAAAATTAAATATCTAAATGTTATAGAGCAATTAGTTTATATATGATACATCAAAATTAGTTATATTGAAAACTTATCTTTTTAAAGAGGATTATAATTTTAAAATTTTTAACTTCAGTTTTATGCAGAATTTTTAAGAAGAATACATAACATCTATATTGTAACTATTTATGGTAGAGTGGTATACATATAGTGTTGACTTTGAAATTGAGGGTATTAAACCTAACAAAAAAATGAGAAAAAGGGTGTTTATTTTTTTTTCAAGAGTGTTTATCTTTTTTCCGCTTGCAAGGAAAATGTGATTTTAATTAAAATTTAATAAGAGAAATTATTTGTTTGGAATTAGTGTCGTGTATGTATGAAAAGTGAAAATTTTTTGGCTATAAACATTAAAATTTGATGGTTTTTGATGAGTTTAAAACTGCATTATTTTAATATTTTTAGGAACCTTTTACTGTATTGAAATGGAAGTGATATTCTCAAATTAAAATTTTGGTAAAATACTTGTAGTAATACAGCTTGTATGAAAACATATACAGACTGATAGCATTTTTTAAATATTCTTGGTGAAAATTTTAACTTGTCAAAATTGTCTGGGAGCAGATTTTTTGCTGTAATTGTGCACACACACACACACTTTTTCTCCCCAAAGTAGGTCTGCAGAAAATTCTGACACCGGTGAGTTACGCCAAGTGTTTGAGGAGATTGTTGGGATTGGAGAACCTTTGGAAAATTCACTGCTCACAACCAAAATCGCAGCACCATGAAGACATTAATGTCATCATGGTACTACAGCCCTTCACCTCCTTTAACATTTTGACCATTCCTTTCTATTGGTCGCTTTCCTCTTATAATTGCTAATACCAAGCAATATTTCAAATCCTCCTCTACCTGCTCCTTCCATCTGACTCTAGGTCTTCCACGGGATCTTGACCTTCCTGGGTTTCCCTCCAAAAGCCTTCTAAACTATCTTCTCCTCCATTATCATATGTACGAGCAATTGAATTATTTTTTCCTTATAGTTGTAACAATATCTATCTCTTTATATCTTTCATAAACCTCTTTATTTGTTCTACTCCTCCAATGTCCATCTTCACATATTGCTTCAAAAATTCTCCGCAGAAATTTTCTTTCCCATATTCCCAAAATATAAGAAATTGATGAATCCTTATGAAATTTGTAGAATATTATTGTAACATGGAGATGTGCAAATGATCAAATAATCATACCTGAGAAATGAAAGCATGGAACTTTATTGACATTAGACCAATATGGAACAGCCCACCGCCGACGAGCGACTTGGCAGGAATGAATACGATGAGGCATCCCGTCAATGAGATGGTCAATGGTGTGCTGAGGGATGACATTCCACACATCATGCAATTGGGCTTATAACTGAACATGGTTTGCTGGAATTGGGAGTTCTATTGATCGCTGACCCATGATGTCTCAGATATGCTCAATTGGAGACAAATCCGGAGAATATGTTGACCAAGGCAGGATATCAAACCCTTGTAGGCTATTCATAGTTATCCAGGCAGTATGTGGCCTGCCATTATTTTGCTGAAGGAACAATCCTGGCCTGGTTGACAGATATGGCTGTACCACAGGTTTCACAATGTCAGAGACGTATCGTTTTGACGTGATACTGCCAGAAACGTGGACCACTTAGGAAAGGGGGGCCAGTGTGGCGACTGATAGAAAGGACTTCCTAGTGGCGTTGTTGAAAGCGCCGCCATAAGAGAGTACGGCCATCTCGCACGCCGAAAAAAAATAGTGATTCAGCCGTGAACAGAATGTTTCGCCATTCTGTCGATCAATTGCGTCTCATTTGACACCCACCACTGGAAGCCACGTAACCGGTGAAGCCGTTGAAACGGTAGATGTCGAAAATGTCGTCTACCTCTGTCGGAGTCCTGTGTCATGAAAATGGTTTCGAATTATTTGCGTCAAAACCACGTTACATGTAGTGCGGGAAAACTGTCTTTGTGACCCGGTTGCTGTGGTAAACGGCTCCCCCCGCAACGCTTCTCAGAAGCGTACCACAATGTACGATAATTTACGGCCATGTTTAGATAAAGCAATTTTATATTATGCTTTTGTATAATTCTGGTATGATGGTTAAAGCGGTATTATTAAATAATCACCATCTTCACGTAGTGTGGTGCACCTGGAAGCTCCACTACCTGATCTTCGTCTCGATTTGTTGTCTCTCATGAACCATAACACACACCGTTGAACTGTGCTCTCACCCAATAGTTCACCTATATTTCGAAGGCTCATTGCACCCTCACGTAAAACAATGATTTGTAGCCGTTCCCTTGACGACAACTTCCAACGACGTACTCTTGGCATACTGTGATGATCTTTACAACCTGAAACCAATGACACTACAATTTAGCTGTGATATCGCTTCTCCATTAACTGAAGCCTTTATGCTGCTCGGCAAAGTGTTACGTCACTGTGCGTAATGAAACTGTGATCATTTGCATATCTCGCCTTGCTGCTTCCATTGCCTAATTTACATAAAGCTACACCTACAACTTTATGGTGTTGCGATTTCAGTTGTGAGCAAGCAGCATAATTTGTAAGAAAGAAAATTTCTAGTTTAAAAATTCATAAATGTAACTCAACAATAAGTTGTTTGCAAATTTTATGTGCACTCTTAAGTTAAGAAAGCCGAGAAATTAAAAAAAAAGAAAGTTAAGAAGTTCCTAATAATAAAAACAGTGTCCAGATATAATATAATACCCGATTGTGTCCTTTTTGTTATTTTGAAGTAATGCCGAATGGCATTTCTGTTTGATGCACAAAGACTTTGAAAAATTTCGACATATTTTGATTTATTTTTAGTTTGTTTTTGAAAGATCTGTGCTTGGTGGCATCATGAATAATGGCAATTTAAATTAGAAAAATTGACTGATCTCTATCAATATGGGAAATAATGAAATGAAGATAAAGGTTTTTCTGCAGAATTTAAATTGAAAACAGAAAGTTTTATAGCTACATTAAAAATTCATATGAATAGCAATTGAAAATAAGTATTCCCGTAACAAGATTTTTTTAAATACTATCGTGCCTTTATGAAAAAATAGAATTAATTCTTTATAAACATGTGGTGACATTTTATAAAATTTTGAAGAGTGTGAAATTTAAAACGGGGTGAAGAAAGTTTTAAAAGATTATTTTATGAAAATATTTAAGTAGAAAAGGAAAATTTATTTGTTTTAGGACCTGGCTCTTGTTTTCCCAAAGGATCCCTGAAGAAGTGTTTCATTACTGAGTTGCGTTGGAGAAAATGATACTCTCCTTTTGTTATTCACACTGTATATAAAAGTAAGATATTAATTTTGAATTTTAAAAATTGTCTGATAGTGGTAAAAATGCAGGTAAAACCTATTGAAAATAAGAATGCATCTCATAAAGCTACATTTTGTAGAAACTTGAAAATTTCAAAAATGCAAAATGATTTTTTGTGTTTACATTATGAAAAACTAATTTATGCTACTCTGGAATTAATTTGGCGATATTCCAGAAAAGTTGTTTTGTTTTTAAAAAGAAATAATGAAAAACAAAATTTTGGGGGGCAATTTAAACACAAATGATAGCCATATTTAATAAGCATTGAAATTAAAAAAAAAATAATAATAATCTGAACATTCTTTTGGTAAAATTTTGGTTACATGTTTCTTGTCGTGGCATAATCTAAACTCATGTTTATAAAAATTGTAACACCATGAAGAAATAAATCACAGTTGAGAAGTACAGCAAATGCAAATCAGGATAATCTATGCAAATAATTAGAATTTCAGAGTCACGGCGCATGCGCTTATTTTTTTTTATAAAAAAATCATTTTCTGAATACATATTTTTTAATATAAATATAAAACTGCAATAAATAATTTTAGTAAAGATCAATAAAAAATTTTAAAATTGCAATAAATAATTTTAAAGGTACTCTACAATACATTTTATTGTAGAATTGCAGATGAACATTTCCTGCTTGGTTAAAGTGTCTTTGTTCAAGACTTTTAATATACACTCATATCCAAAAGTTAAACATAGTTGCTCTTTATGTGAAAATTTCAGGAAATTTACATCGGAATGGAAGGAAACGCGGAAGAAGAAAACAATGCAAAACAAGGATAATAACGACTTTTATTATCCAAAGAAAAGGGATGAAAGAAAGAAGGTCCAAATACGAGTGTCAACCTCAGTGAAACAGAATAATTAAAACAATGTGATGCTGCAGTTTTATACGGTGTATGGGTACCTCGAGCAGCCACGCACGCTGCACAACGATTTCCCATATTTTCGATGAGAATTTGGATGAGTTGTGTGCTCAAAAAGTTCCAAGCCTCACAGAGAGCAGTTTTCAAACCCGGAACGGAGCTTGGTGGATAGTGGAGGGCTGCAAGATGTTTCCTGAGCATATCCCACACATGTTCTATTGCATTCAGGTCAGGAGAGTTGGCAGACCCACAGCATGTGCTGGATATCTTCAGTTTGAAGGAAGTCGTCGACCAAGCCCGTATAATGAGGAAGAGCAGTATTATCCATGAATATGAAAGTAGGACCAACAGCACCTCGAAACAATCGAACAGTAGGCTCAAGGACTTTGTCTCTGTACCTTTGACCGGTACCCGACCCCGTGAAAGCCCCAGGCCGTCCGGCTCGTCCAGAGGACTTAGAGCAACAAGATGGACGACCGGGAAGGAAAATTAGCAGAAGGGTACCCGACCCCGTGTCAAATATGTGGCGGTCTGTTCGGCCGTCCATGATGATGCTTGCCCAGACCATGACTGCCCCAAACGGAAAACGATGTCTTTCCGTGATGTTTCCCAGGTGAAAACGCGTTCCACGTTCTCTCCAGATCGTGGTACAACGAGAATTAGTTTGCAGGCTAAACCTGGACTCGTCACTGAAAATGACATTGCTCCACTATATTGTCGATGACTCCACTGTAAACACACGCGTTTCTGTGCAGACATTAAGGGATTTGCAAACTGCTGGTCGTCTGGCATAGAGACCAATGTGTCAGAGTCTCCTGTAAATAGTTTGTCTCGAAACACTGACTCCTGTGGCGGCTGTCAGGGCTTGTAAACCCAGACCGTGGCGCCTGGTAAGTCCCCTCATCCCCTCTTCCGTGGGTAAGTCCCCTCATCCCCTCTTCCGTGGGTAAGTCCCCTCATCCCCTCAATTCGTGAACAAAAATATCTCCATATTACTGTTCTTTTAATACACGATAATGTACAGGGAAAGTATTGGAATCATGTCGAAAATCACAAGTCGAGTTTTTGACGGGCCTACACATTTTGGAACCTCTAGAACACAAAAAAAAACTCCTCTAAGCGTGACGTTTGTGCTGAGTTTGTATTCACTCTAGCTCAAAAGGAATAAGCGACAATATTCTCAAAATACTAGTTAAACTAATTTCACAAAATAACTGCTAGTATTTTCATAACATTGACAAAAGTTACAGTTCTCTGTAGCTCGTATATTGTCAACTCGCCAACTCAACTCTGCAGTGCAGGGATATTTCCTTTTATAGCCTCTGCAGAAACTTCTGGAAATCTCTATATCTCAAAGAATACTCATTCTATCGAGAAATTTCTAGAATATTCCGGAAGTAGCCAAATCTGGCAACCCTTCTTCTAACTGGGAAAACCTGGAAACCCTTGGCTCACGTCATGGATTGCGTTTTCTTCGCCCGGCCTTCGAGAAAGGTAAAAGAGGAGGCGCCAATAAGAGAATATGCGCTTTCGCAACATTATTTACAGGAGCGGTGGTGAAATCGCCAACAATGAGCAACGTTTTCTTTCCCGGGCACGCGCCCTTTCAACACGTGACAAAGCAAAAATATATTAACCAAGAAATTGTAAGATAATTAAAAATGAGTTCAAATAACCAGCTTCAATTCAATATATATATATATATATATATATTAAAGTGTACCAACACAAAATGACGTATTTTGGAGTGTTTGCATGCCTGCTATGCTTTAGGTCTCATTTTTGTAGCTAACGGCTTATTTTCAACACTTTACAACATAGTTGAAAAGTGTTCATGACTTTGTTCATTCTGTCTGTCCGTTCGCACGATAACTGCAGTGGAAAAATTATCAAAATGAAATTTTAGTATGTTTTGAGATGGTCTGTGGGACATATGGGAATGTAAATGAATAATATCACCCAATTTGTTTTGGATTGAACCCGGGTAGAAAAAGTGAAATACATTGAACTGCATGGGACTTAATTTTTCAAACATTTTTTAAGCGTAGTTAAAATTCACAAATTAATTTGAAAATTTTAGGAAACATTCAATTTATCCCATAAAATATGTAAAATACAGTTTTAGCAAAATAGGTTCGGTACTTTTTTAAATAAAAATTCCATATTATATGAAGAGATCACCTAACCCACTTCAAAATAAAATATGGCATCCATCTATTTTTTTCCTAGTGTAAAAATCGTGATTTTTAAAGTTCTTGTACATTTATATTTAGGGTTACATGCGTCATAAAACAGCTTTATTTTTGCGTATTTTCCGTGTATCTATATTCTGCGCCGGCGCAATTCCAATATTTTTTAGTTTAAATGATCATCAAACTTAGATTATTTCTACAACGAAGCCTAATTTTAACGTATACAGAATGTAAACACATGAAGCTGTAAGATGAGTTGTATAAGAATTGTTGAAATTTTTAGCGCAAAATGATTTAGCTCTGGAGTATAGCTGATATGAATGAAATATTCATTGCCTTTACATAGAGAGCCAGATGATTTGTATTTCGATGACGTCATTTGAATAAAGTTCATTTTTTTCGACGAAATTTTGAGTTTCCAAGTAAGAACAAATATTGTAGTACTATGATAATGAAAAATATATCACCGCTGAATGTATGACATTTTAGAGATGTTTAAATAAAATTGCATTTCAGGTGGAAAGTGTCTCATAATCAATGCTTTATGCTTGGTTGATCCTTCTTGTTGTTCTGATGTAGTTTGCTATAATGTACGTAGATGGGCATGGGGTGCCAATTAAATTATAAAAAATAAAGCTGACAGATTTCGACGGGCCGAAAGAAGAAATATTGAAATAAATCTCAACAAAGAAACTCAAAACTGAGACTTTAATTATTATTTGCAAAGACCTATCTTTAAAACTTTCATAGATGCCTAGTGAGTAGGTGATCTGCGTCGGTACAGTTATATACAGGGTGATTATAAAAAAACGTTGCCAATATGTGAGCCCCTAGCGACCATACCGTTCAAGGAAACGGAAAGAAATTTTTGATGCAGGCATTTCAAGGTATACGCTCAAGAATGACGTGAAAAAACAACAGTCCTGCTCTCACAATTAGGGTTACAGTGACGCCATTTCTGAATTTTAGAATGGCAACACCTACTTTTTCTTATTGGAATGTGATCTTCACAGTGAAAAACCATAAATGGCGTTGAAACGATACCTCTAGCACGAAAAACGTCGACGGAGGCAGAGGCTAAGAAAAAAGTAAAAACAACCAATTAGACCAGCGACAGAAAACAAGACATTTTATTGTGTTTCCCAAATTTTCCACGTACCCGCCTTCACATGCGACAGATGATGAATAGCACTGAAGCACGTATCATGGCAAGAGGAATCTGTTGAACCTCACATGTGATGGCATCTTTCAGATCAAACAGACTTTGCGTATTGCCTGCATACACTTTGGATTTCATGTATCCCCACAGCCAGAAATCCATTGGAATGATATCGGAGGACCTGGGTGGTCACGGAAACATGAAATGACGGGACAAAATTTTGTCACCAAACTGTTGTGTCAATTAACGTTTCATAGAAGACCCCACACCTGGCCATTTGAAATAAAAAAAATAGAAGACCCCACATGTGGGGGAGCGCCATCTTGCATCCACATGACGTCAGATAAGGCATTTCGCTGTTGCCATTCGGGAATGACGTAATTGGTCAACATTGCTTCATAGCGATCACTTGTTACAGTACACGTGCGTAGACCTGCGACAGTAACCTCTTCAAAAAAGTATGGGCCTCCCCGGTGGTGAAGTGGATAGCGTCTTCGACTGCTGTCATGAGGGGCTCGGGTTCGAATCCCGAATAAGGCATGGATGTTTCTTGAGGATGAAGTTAGACTTCCTCCTTCTGGGTCCTCGTCGAGCTGCACCCTCTTCGACCTTCGTCAGTGATGCTTTCTTGGAATAAACTTTGATCTCTCGTCTTGTGTGTCGTTCTTTTTTCCTGCGTTACTGGCCCTGTTTCGGTTCCTCCGAACAGGAGGTCATAAGTAACAACAAAAAGTATGGGCCTAGGATGAAGGTGCTTGTTATCCCGCACCACACAGTACATACCTGCCAACCTGGGAAAATTGGAATGTGTAAAATTTTGCGTGAATGACATTTATAATGATACTTTTTAAACTACACGCGCAAGCGATATTTCTATTTAACTATGTACAAGTACCACTTTTAACAAAAATAAATGCATATATTTGCAATAATAAATACATATACTTTTGAATATTTTTAGATTTTACATTAAATTCATAAAAGTATTTACTTACAAAAATTTACTTCAAACTAGTTATAAAGTACAGTAGTTCACAAGGATGCAGCTGTAGCCTTTTTTGCTTTGCTTAGCATGTCTTCACTGAAAACATGCTGATAACATAGTTTGGAGTCTTTAGAATAAGCAGACTTTCTAAAGTTTCATTGCTTAATCCTGATTCAAACTCGGTCCTATTTTTCTTAATAACGTTAAATATTCGCTCCCAGTTAGCATTACTGTGAGGAATAAGTGAAATAGATAAAATTACATCTGACAGTTTTTTATATTTTGGAAGTTCATTGGCTCTGACAATTTTTCCACTTGCAACCCACTGAGCATCAATACGCTGCTGACTGTTTAAAACAGCAGAAAGATCTTCAATCTGCAGAGAACAAAACTGGGTTTCAAGTTCATCAATGGCTTCCTTGAATTGACCAGGTTTTGGTTTTAGGAGAACAAAGAAATAACTTTACGAAAAAGGTTTACTGGAAAATTTCGAATTTTCAATATCTTTCAAGTCTGCCACTTCAACATGTTTTAATATTTCGTCATTAACAGGAAATTTTAGTCACAAGAGGGTATGTAATATTTCAAGATGTTGCAAAAGAAATTTTTCTTACTTTCGTCACATAATTTTGAAATTTCTTCGACAGTTGAACTTCCAACAGTGATGTCTTTTAATTCCTTTTGGTTATCTTTGGTGTGGTAATTAATATTTAATAGATTTTTATTTATGACAACAGAAGGTTTTAAAAACCTAAAAAATAGTGCTTTTAATAGTTCAAGATAAGTCTTTCTTAGCTTGTGTATAAGTGAAGATGCACACTGTAATAATGTGTTTATTTTTTCAAATGTCGGTATAACATTTAACCAAAATAGGCAGTAAGCTTTGTTTTCTGTCGAAGACAGAAACATAAATATATGTTCTTCTCTACTTAGAACTTTTGATACATTTTGCATCCTTTTTTTACACTCTTCTCCTGTGGTTTGCCCGTTTGATGGATTTTCAATGTCAGCACTGATGCTATCTATTTTCCTTTTAGAAGATGTAGAAGCATTTTTAACAGTATTTGTTTTTGCAGAATCATTTGAATTTCTTTTCGGAATCTGATAAGTTGACAAGCCAAAAGATACTCTACGTGCTTGAGCTTTGGCTATATCTTTAAAAAAACTCAATAGCGGATCCCACTGATAAACGAGACGAGTCAAACTTCGACCGAGAGAAAGCCAACGAGTGCAGACATGTTTTAGAATTTTTTGAGCCTCCTTGTTATGCAACGCCTGGAAATGTTTTAAAGTCTCCTTTCTTTTTGCACTTTCATTTAAGTAATAATAAATGTCAACAAAAAATTCACCTACTTTAACTGGTAAAGCAGCAGCACCTTTTTCAGATGCAAGATTTACTAAGAGGCAAGAACAGCCCATGGCTATTAAATTTTTGTGTTTACGTTTTAAAAATGCAACAACTTCCTTTTTTTGCCTTGCATAACTGAAGCATTATCCTCCATGAATGCTATGCAATTCTCAGGAGGCACCTTTACACTTTGAAATTCATTTAAAATTAATATACTTATGTTTTTCACAGTTGCATCTCCTTTTAAGTTCGGTATTGAGAGGAGATTCTTTTTTAATTAAACCTTCAACTGGTTTAAAAAAAACTTACAACAATGGGATATATCTTATTGTCCGTATCATTATCGCCATCACAGGTTGCAGAAAATTAGCCAAGTTGCATCTGTTTTATTAGACCTTCAATTTGGTTTGATGCCATCTCTTTGACTAAGGCAGTCGTCTTTGTTCTTGCGGATCCATACTGTTTGGCAATATCACACTTGGGAAACATTTTCCGGAATAGTGAACGGCATGATCGGTAGCAACAAGAAGCACGTTATGTTCCACTAGAAAAGCAGTAAAGAGCAATTCTGCTCGAATAACGCTAAACTGAGTGTCATTTTGGAAAAAAATATTTAGTTTGATGTTGTTGTTACTACATTTAACAGAGTTTAAATGTTCTTCCGATTTTATATGGCGAGGAATGTCATACTTTCCAGCATGTGACATCATAAAGTCACACCGACATAATTCACAAAAGGCAAATATTTCGTCTTTTCTTGACGCCTTTATGAAAGGAAAATCTTCAGAATAACTGTCCTTGAAATATGATTGAAAATATGTCTTACCTTCACTAAGAGCCATCCCAAACAAGAGTTTCACGAAAAAGACTTTACACAGGCAAAAACGATACGAAACGCGCACAACCACGTGTGAAAAACCTTATGAGGCAAGGCGAGCAGGCGGGGTAATTATTAACTTGACAAATAGTTGTAAAAATGGCAACTGCTTGCGCTTGTATGCCAACAGAAGTTTACTTAGATTGCCGAATTAACGAGGTGATGAATTAAGAATATCTGAACGAGATCCGTGCTGCCAGCTTTGCAGTCATATTAGTGTTGCCAACCGAACTCATAAGATAAGGGATGAGATAAGGAAACCGCTAGTGTTGGCAACACTGTTTTGCAATTCCGAGAAGGGGAATTCCCCTTGTCAAATTAACATTCCGACGATTAGTGGTGCAATCTGTTAGATTGATTCCCTAGTAATATTAAAAAATTCAAATAAATGCGGAAACCTCGTTGTTTCACTGTAAGCGTCATGTTGGTCAAGTAAAAGTGCAAGAAAGCAAACGGCACTCGAATCACAATGCCTTTTCTTTTTTCTATGGCGATAACGTCAGCCATGACAGTGTCTTACGCCGAATCTGGAAATCTGCAGTCTCTTCTCCTTTCAAAGGAGATTGAGCTGGCTGAGTTCTGAGCCAAACACACGGTGTGGACTGTGACGTCGATGTAACAGAAACTTGTGTCCTGGTGAACGTCGCAGTCGTTTTCGTTTTTTTTCTTAGTCCCTGCCTAGCACTGGCGTTTTTCGTGCTGCAGGTACTGTTTCATGGTTTTCACCGTGTATTTATGGTTACTATATGCTTACTGTATTTATGGTTTTCACCGTGAAGATCAATTTCCAGTAAAAAAAAGTAGGTGTTGCCATTTGAAAATTTCGAAATTGTGTCACTGCAACCCCAACTGTGAAAGCCGGATTGTTGTTTTTTCGCGTAAATCGTGAGCGCATATCTTAAATTGCCTGCATCCAAAATTTCTTTCCGTTTCCTTGAACGGTATGACCACTAGGGGCTCGTATATCGGCAAAGTTTTTTTTATAATCATCCTGTATAATAAAATAGGATGTCTATGTGTATGTGCAGACTGTAGCGGGAAAGCTAAGCTTTCGTATGGCCATAAAGTTTGGTACCGGGACGATGACTGTGGCGAGATTTTTTTTTCATTGTGGTTAGTATAAGCGGGAACATTATTAAAGCGCACTTTAAATTTTGTTCACCGGAACGTACAGCGAACTCTCGAAAATCAAAGTAAGCTTTATAATACGCTACTTATAACAATAAATAAATTGTCGCGTGGGTTCGCTGCGCCGCCAACCTGGGGCAACGATGTATACATTTTCTAGCAGTTTGTAGTAGGAAATCTAAACGTCGTATGATCAGGAAATTTGGTGCACAGGTACTTCAGGACTCGAATAAGTGCATATCGGCGTTTTTTTTCTTACAAATTTCGAATTTGATTTTTTTATTTTATGTTTTATCCCGATTTACAACGATTTTGGTTTTCACTATACGAGAAATACATTAGTGTAGCCGTGCTGCACTGAAGGAGCTATATGCACACTTCATTAATTAACGAGGCAAGGAGTCAACGCATATTGAATCTTGTTCTCTTTTAGCATTTTTTTTAAATTCTTGTTATAAGTGGAGGATGGTATATTTCTACCTGGATGGAATTGTACTTGCTCAAAATATTTGATTTCATTTATGTTTTTGGCTGACGTTTTTCAGTAATTGGCGTAATTTTTTTACAATAAAGTTGTTTCTGTTCATAGATAATATTTATTTAATAGCGTTATAATAGTATGCATAATAATAGTATGTTTCTGTTTGCTACTCTATTGAATCTATAGTTAAAAGATTTTACATAAGTTTCGAAAGCTTTGTTTTTCCTTATAGAGAACAAGTAAATTTTCTTTTGTAATAAAGGACATGTTTTACTATATAAGATGTATCAATGGAAAATCATGAATAAGATACAAAAAGATAATAAATATTTACCAACAATGGGCAACTCAAAAACATCTTTTCCAGTATAGTTGGTTCCACTGAAAGAAAGCATCTACACAACGTATTAAAAAATTCTTTCAAGAAATTAGAAACATATCCTGTCGAAATTCATCTACGAGCCATATTTTGCAACTTTGACTAACATTTGTTCGTTATAAATAAATATTTATTTGATAGCATTATGAGTCATATTATAATAGTACATATTTGTGTGTGCTACTTTAATGTATCTATTGTTAAAGAGGTTTTGAAAGTGTTTTTCGCAATAGAAAACTATTAACTTTTATTTTGGAATTAAGGAAATTTGTACTATATAAGATGCATTAATAAATACAACTTTACTAACAATAGACAATGGACTCGACAACATCACTTTCTGTAAAGTTAATTACACTGAAAGAAAAATACAGAGCCATATTATATCGATACAAAATATTTATCAAACTCCAAGAAAAGCCATTAGAAGCATAACCTGTCAAAATCTATCTAAGAATTATATTTTGCAATTTAGAATACCATGGGTCCGCTGTAAATAAATATTTATTGATAGCGTTATGAGTCATATTATAATAGCATGCCTCTATTTGCTCTTCTAATGAATCTAATCTTAAAAGATGTTGCATAGGTTTCGAATACATTATTTATCCTAATAGAAAACAAGTAACTTTTCAATGTCTAATCGATTGTATAATCATTAATAACTTGTTTATAATACCATTTAATTTTCATTACTCCGTAGCTTATTTATGCAAATTTTGTCTGTTGATTGGGTCTATATAAGCTTGTTTCCGTGGTAATTTTTCATATAGCCACTGATAAAGGACATGGTGATGCTCGAAAGCGCTTTGGCCTTTTAATATTTGTACGTCTTATAAGATGGTTTTATTTGGTTAAATGACCTTTTATCTATGATTTGTGTCTCTAATTTATGCTTAAACATTGAAGTAGACATGATACCATTTCAATTATTAAATCGTACATATTTGTTGGTGCTGCAATATAATCAATGCAATTTAATAGTTCTTAAATTGTAAACCAGTGAAAAAGTTATAAAAAAAATTATAGTGTTAATATGCTAAGCAAAGTGTAGAATGCGATGTTTTAGGTTTACGCAAGGAAAGGTACTTGCAACTTAAAGTTGAAGTCTTAAACACTGCCAGAAAATGCTTGAGTAGATGAAAATAAAATCTATACAAAATTTAAACTAAAAAATGAATTGATACATATAAATAAATGAAATTATAAACTTTAAAATTATAAAACTTTAAAATGTTAAATAAAAATTCAAGCATGTAACAATACAGTTAAAATCAGTACACAACTCCTAAAGTTTAAATCTATGTAAAAATTATTTTTTAATATGCAGAGGAAACGGAAGAAAGCGTTTACACAAAGCATTTATACACAGAGGTAGATAATAGTAACACGAATATAACCAGAAAGTGCTTGAGAGAATTGAAATGAAATCTATACAAGATCAATATTTAAATTTAAGGTAAATTGAGAAAATGATAAACATTTGGTAAAACAAAATATCATGCATAAGGAAAAGAATTTAAGCAGAAATAATGCTCTTAAAAAATCAATAAGCTTTTAAAATATATAACTGCAAAAACACAAATTTAAACTATAAAATGAAAAGATGCATATAAATGAAGTGATAAACATTTATTGGAACAAAACTTGAAAATACTAAACCTGCTACACATAAAAACCTGCTAAACATATAACCTGCAACAATGCGTCTAAACCCCTTCCACAACTCGTGATGTCTAAATCTATATAAAAAATAAACTGCTAACATGGAAACCAAAAGTAAAATATTGTTTTAAGCTTATATATAAATATATATACACACAGGTTGGTATTAATATTAAAAATATGAACACAAACAAAAAGTATTTGAGAGAATAAATATGAAATATATACAACATATATATTATAAACTTAATAAAAATTAAGGAAATTATTGACATTTGCTGAAACAAAAATTATGCACTTTATGTTTAAATTAGCCAATGCGCAGCGATCTATTGCGGTTTTAGATGCTTGATTAGGGCGTATTACGCCAACTTAAAAGAGAGATGCAGCCGGACGTGTTCTGACGCTTTGTAAGACTATGCCTTTTGACAAATGGAATGAATGAATTCATTTAATACTTGCTTTCAAATACCGAGCAACGTCGAGTTTAATTTCCAGTGTTAAATAAGGAGCAAAACGGCCAGAATACATCTGGAACAAATCAAAGCGCCTTACAATATATATCTATATGCTAAGCACAGTATATACGAATGTGAATTGGGGAACAACATAAGAGGTATGTATTTTCCCTACAATTACAAAAAAGTTACGACAGCAAATTTGTGTAAAAGATCAAAATCTAAGAGGGGTGTCATACAAATAGTTACTAATCTTCTCTCCAGAGAGATGGACTCTTAATTAGAATTATTTAGAATGCATATATTTTGTTAGGTGCTATTAAGTAAAGGGCTTTTAAGTTATCCTATAAGTCCAAGATTTTATATTGTAAAAACGTTTGTTCAGATTGAGTGCATGTTTTTAATATGTAGTATATGGATAAGGTGTAAAGTGAATGGTGATATATTTATGATTGTTGTAAATGAAAAATTGTATATAGATGAAGTATATTTTAGTTTAGTGAACTTGTAAATTTTGATGTAAAAGTTCTGTGGATGAAAAGAACCTTGTTGATAAAAAATATTTGATTTAATGTAAAGTATAAATTACTTGTAAATAATAACTTTTTAATGTGTGAAATATTTTGATGTAATTTGTAAATTTTTTGCAACCTTCCGTGAATTTGCTTAGCCTGTCAATGGCACTTGTAGGAACGAGTGGTTCCATTATTCTTTGTCAATAAAGATGCTGTTGAATTCCAGCTCAGCGGATGACTTTCTCCAGATTTCAGGTTTTTGCAGCTTTTGGTTCGTTTTTGCGGCTTTTGGTCGTTCGTTGTTGGCGGTTTGGAGGGGATTTCTGTATTTTTCCGCCATGTCGCTTCGCGACTCTGGCGGTTTGGGGAGCTTGTGTGCGGAGTGTCCTTAGATCGCTACCGCAACGACAGAATTTTCTTCACCGGATACCTTCGGGTAAGGCGGTGTACCTTTTAAGGTTACAATATATATCTGTTAAAAATTTAAAATTATGAATATAAAACTAAATAAAACACGAGAAAAATTAATATCCAAGTACCAACTGCAGTATAGACCAGGAAAGCACTTGGAATGAATTTATATAAATGCATTAAATAAAATTGAATATAAAAGTGTGGAAAAGTCTACAGTGAAATAAAAATTATGCCTAACACTTTTAAATTAAATCTGTAAAATATATTGTATTATGAATAAAATAAAATATACTATAGAAATTTTATTGGAACAATTAAAACATGTAAAAAAGAAAATAACAGATAAAAAATGCAGAACAGTGAATAGAAAATATACGTATCGCAGAAAACTATGAATGTAATGATAAAAATTTTACACAAATATTATACATTACTTTTTAAAAAATATAACCACAATATTATTAAATGATACAAAAAGTTAGTGGCAACTTTTTAACGAGAATGAAAAATCTAGAACTTAAATATCAAAGTCAATATGTGAGAATAAAAAATGTTAGTGGAAAATCAGCAACAAAATTCTTAAGTATAGATTGAAGAAACATAAGTGGAAATTGCAAAAATTATAAAATAACAGTATACGGAAAACACACATATCACTGAAATATATGAATTTCATAATAAAAATTTGATTATAATCAAAAACTTAATTTTTAATAAATATAAACATAGATATATTAAATGTTGTAAAACCGTTCCATACCACTTTTCACCAAACTGATCTAAAACATAAATACACATATAATATATAACTGACAGTATATAACTCTGAAAAGTCAAACTTAAATATCAAATTCAGCATATGATATAGAATCATAACTGTTAATGAAAAAAGTAACAATGCATAAGCAGAGGTTGTATAAATATATGTACATTATTACTGGATCATGGCTAAACTGAAATGATAATAAAGAAAAATTAAAACAGTTTTTAATGTAAAAAATAATGTTATAATCTTAATGAGTATGAGTAACTTTAAATTTATAAACATAAGTGTATCTGCATATAACTTACTAATATGACCATTAAAGAAATGTATGACACTTAAATGCAAATAATAAAAATGT
The DNA here is from genome assembly GCA_951213105.1 of Amaurobius ferox. Lineage (NCBI taxonomy): Eukaryota > Metazoa > Arthropoda > Arachnida > Araneae > Amaurobiidae > Amaurobius > Amaurobius ferox. The sequence continues at coordinate 19,276 of OX578154.1, forward strand.
ACCAACACTAAATGATAACACTAGCAATATGAATGCAATAATCAGGAATTGCTAGAAAAGTTTAATAAAAATTAGGAACAAATCATTCAGTTATATTTTGCAATACAATTTAATATCACTTCCAAAATAATTCTGAATAAAGTTTAAATTTATGAATATAAAAATAAAACATTTTAAATCAGAAATGTAAATACTCACAAGAAAGTTACAAAATTATAGTGTATGGAAAACCATTTATAAAGTAATTGTACTAAATGAGGGAAATGATGTAAATATTCAGAAATAAAAATTTAAAGAAACAAAGTGTGTCAAATGTAATGCGAAATTTATAGAAGTAAGGTAAAATAATGAAAAAGAGCACATTATAACATATAATACAAATATTCAAATTACACAAAGAATGGTATTTGCAGCTTATAAACAGCCAGAAAATACTTGATTGGCTGAAAATAAAATCTATACAAAATTTAAACTAAAAAATGAATTGACACATATAAATAAATGAAATTAGACACATTTGCTGAAATAAAACTTTTAAATGTTAAATAAAAATTCAAACTTGCAACAATACAGTTAAAGTCATTACACAACTCTTAAAGTCTAAATCTTTGTAAAAATGCATTGTTAATATGCAAAGCAAAAGAGAGAAAGTGTTTTTACAAACATATAAACACAGAGATAGATAATAGTAACAAGAACACAACCAGAAAGTGCTTGAGAGAATTGAAATGAAATCTACACAAAATCAATATTTAAACTTAAGGTAAATTAAGGAAATTATAAACATTTGCTAAAACAAAATATCATGTATAAGGAAAAAAGCTTAAGCAGAAATAATGCTCTTGAAAAATCAATAGCTTTTAAAATATATTTCTGCAAAAATGTAAATCTAAACCATAAAATGTAAAGAAGCATATAAATGAAGAGATAACCATTTACTGAAAAAAAAACTTTAATATATTAAATAGAAACCTAAACCTGCAACAATACGGCTGAACCCTTTCCATAACTTTTAATGTCCAAACCTGTGAAAATATATAGTTAATATGCAAAGTAAAATGGAAATAATGTTCTAATATTGTATATACATATATATCATAAAATTAATACAAATTAAGGAAATTACTAATATTTGCTGATACAAAAATTATGTACATTAGTGTTAATTAGCTAGCAGTGGACTGCGCAGCAATTTATTGCGCTTTCAGATGCTTTTTAGGGCGTATTACACTTACTTAACGGGCTGACAGTAGCCGGGCTTGTGCTCACCTGTTCAAAATTTAAAATTATGTACATAAAACTATATAAAACTAACTAAAAGTTAATATCGAAGTAACAAATGCAGTAGTACAGCACAGGGATACACGTGGAATAAATTTATATAAATACATTAAATAAAATTTAATATAAAAGTGTGGAAAAGTTTGAAGTTAAATAATATTTATTTAAAACATTTTCAAAATAAAACATGAATATAATAAAATATACTATAGAAATTGTAATGTAACAAATAAAACATGTAAAAAAGAAAAATAACAGATAAAAATGCAGAACAGTGTATAGAAAATATACGTATCACAGAAATATATGAATGCAATAATAAAAATTTTAGGTAAAACCTATATTCTAATAAATATAATTACAATATTATTAAATGGTACCAAAAGTTTGTTGGAACTTTTTAACTGAAATGAAAAATCTAGAACTTAATTTATCAAAGTCAATGTGTGAGAATTAAAAACGTTAATGGAAAAACAAACACAAAATTTCCAAGAATAGATTGCAGAAACACAAGAGAAAAATGCAGAAAACTAAGAAATAACAAAATACAGAACACACACATATCATTGCAATATATGAATGTAATAAAAATTTGAATTAACAAAAACTTAATTTTTAATAAATATAAATATAGATATATTAAATGTTGTAAAACCGTTCAATACCACTTTTCACCAAACTGACCTAGAATTTAAATATACATATACAGTATATATCTCTAAAAAGTCTAAAACTTAAATATCAAACTCAGGTGATATAGAATCTTAAATGTTAATGAAAAGGTAACAATGCATAAGAAGTGATTGTATAACCACACGTACATAATTACTGGATCATGGCAAGGCTAAACTGAAATGCTAATAAATAAAAATTAAAACAGTTTTTAATTTAACAAATAATGTTATAATCTTAATTTAATGAGCACGAGTAACTTTAAATTTATAAACAGAAGTATATCTGCATATAACTTATAGTTATGAATATTAAAGAAATATATGAGACATAAATGCAAATAAAAATGTACCAAAACTAAATGTATTACATGAGAAAACATTAGCAATATAAACAAATTATTGAGTCATATTTTGCAATACAATTTAATATCACTTCCAAAGCCTAAATTTATGAATATAAAAATAAAACATTTTAAAATAGATGCTCAAATGCTCAACAGAAAGTTATAAAATTATAGTGCATGGAAAACCATTTATAAAATGAATTATCACAAATGAGTGAAATGATTTAAATTTGAAGGTGTGTCAAATGTAATGCGAAATTTATAGAAGTCGGGAAAAATAATGAAAACGAATACATTACATCTTTACAACTAATAGTGTATAATTAGAAAATTATGAGTGCAAAAATTTAATACATGAAAATGTTAATAGAAAACTTAGCAAAACTGCAGCCGAGCATGCAGAAAAATATAAACGAAACTGACACCACAACAGACTAAATTCGCCGAAATGAAAAATATAAAAAATGTGAAGATTATATATTGCAAAATAATTCAATTAATTGTAATTAGAAGTAAATCAGTACAATATACAAAAATCTGATGTGGGCAACACATGACTTTCCTTATATAATGTAATGAATTTACTACTTTTACAGTAAAAAAATAGGTTTTTCTTATAGTAGATACTAATATTCTTTCCAAGATATTGAATTTTCGACAATTAGTCGTCATTTTCATTGATTTAGCATCATTTTTATCCATTTGGCGAGATTTTCATTAATTTGGCAACATTTCAAAAAAGTTGCCAAGTTGGCGACATTCCGCCAAATTCGTCGCCAAAATCTCGCCCAGCGTTATGCACTAAGAAAAAAGTTATTCTTACAGCAAATAAATGACTATTGGCGTTCAAATACAAAAGTATTATTCAAAGTATATTTTTTCATGAATGGAACGAGCTAGATCCACGAGAATGATGTCACTCAATTTATCACATGGTATTACATATGAAAAGTGAACATGTTTCTCAATAGGAATTTTTTTTTTTTATGTGACTTTTTCATAATTTTTTTGAAAATGTACAATATCTCGAGAACGGTTCATGTTAGCGTTCTAAAATTTATGCCAATCGTTTTCTAATGAAAAATTACATAAGAAATGTCTATTTGAGTAACTTTATTAGCGGTTTTGATTTTTTGACGATTTTTTCAAAATTTCATTCGAAAATTTAGGGGAGTTCTGAACATTCGATTACGTATAAAAACAATAGACTTCCAGTGTTTACGGATTGTGATTTTTGTACCAAATTTGGTTCGAATCGGTCCATTCGTTCGTCAGTTATCGTCTCCACAGACTCACTGACACACACACACACATACTTTCACACAGACATCACCTCAAAAATGTTTGATTCGTGATCAGGGATGCTTGAAACGTGCTCTCCCGTCGAAAACTCGAATTCGAATTTTCGACCCCGTCACAATACTTTCCTTATACATTATGTATATAAGGAAAGTAAAAATAGCTTCGAGTCTCTCACGTTCTTTCCTCTCCCAGGGATATTCTTAGCAGGATTACGCAAGGTTCACTTGACGGACTCAAATTGGTCAACCTTTACATTAATGATCTTCCCCGGTTCCCCGGTGTCACCTTAGGTTTGTATGCCGACGACATGGCCTTGATTGCTCAACATAAACAAACACAAGTCGTACGCGAAATCCTTCAAAATTATCTTCACGTCCTGACGCAATGACTAACAAAATGGAGAATTAAAGTTAATGTCAGTAAATGTGCGGCCGTCACCCTTCCCTCCCCCGCCATATCCAGTTCGCGATAAGCCCAAGCTATACCAATTCAGAAAGCTTCTCTCACATCACACGCCAAACGTCGTTTTATCGCCAGTTCTGGTACACCATTTTTGCAACTTTTGCAAAAGCGGAGAGAAAGACGATTGTTTTTAATCCGCGATATTGTTCATGAAGACAGATTAGATACATTTGTTTCCCATTATTTAAATCACGTTTTATGTACATTTTGGTTTTAAGAAATACTATAAAAATACATGTATTTAAGACCTTTTTGTACTGCACACAGATTGTTTGCAATGAGTGTAAGAAATGTTCCACCCACATATATAATTTATTATTTGAATAAAACCTTTATATGCGAGATTTTGGAGTAAATATATGTGTAGGATCCGTATGTTGTCCAATACTTATATAGTACAAGAATCAGTGACGAAAATTGAAGATTATTTGAAAGGAAGGAATATTTGTCATTTTAAAAATGCAAAATTTGTGACATTTTAAGGAAATTTGCTTGACATTTTCGGTTTATTGAGCAATAAATGTTACTTTTCTGACATACCTAGAATAATGCATCGTTTTTTAAGGTGGACTTTTCAAGGTTTTCGGAACCCTTGGGATTCGCGACGTGCTAGTTTTATGCAAATTGTCTTAAATTTAAAAACGTGTAAAATTTTGATGCATAATTTGGACAAATGGAGATATTTCTTATTTTGGGGTTCTACCATCAAATTAAATTTCAAAAGGGTTTCGTGAGAAAATAAATTTGAAAAATACTGATATAATGTATAGGGAAAGTAAAGACGAGGTTGAAAACTCGAATTCTACATTGTGTTTTCGACGGTAGAGCTTGTTTCAAACATCCCTGAAATCGAATCGAATGTTTTTAAAGTGATATCTGTGTGTGTGTGTGTGCGCATGTATATTAATGTATGTAATATGTGCATGTATATTAGTGTGTGCATGTGTATTAGTGTGTGTGTCCTTGAGTTAGTGGATGCGATATCTAACGAACGGTTGGAACGTTTCAAACAAAAAAATTTCAATTATTACAATCAGTGAATATTGGAAGTCTATTGATTTTATAAGCAATCAAATATTTGGAAACTAGCTCAAAACTTTCAAATGAAATTTTGGAAAAAAATCATAAAAAATCAGAACGTTTAATATTGTTACATAAAATATCATTTTTCATTTAATTTTTTATTAAAAAATGAATAACATAAACTTTGGGATAATAGCATGAACCATTCTTGATATATTGTAGGTTTTTCAAATAAATTTTAAAAAATACATGAAATTAAAACAGTGCTAACTACCGTAATATGTTTCCGTTCCATGTACAATATTATGTGATAACGGTGTTAGCATCATTCTGGTAGATTTTATTCACGAAACACTGTTTTACAATAGTTTTGTATCTTGACATCAAACAATTTGTCAAATGTAATTTATTAGTTTGTCTGTCTGTCTGTAATGCTTGTCGATAAATTAACAAAATATCGTCAACTTGACATTTTACTCAAAATGTTTCCAAATTGACAAAAATGACACTAAAATTAATAAAAATGATGTCAAATTGATGAATTGTCAATATCTTGGAAAATGAAGTTTAATTTATTTGATAACTAGCCGCCTTTGGCGACCAGCCTGTTCGCTACCCTTGAAAATTCTGACCGTGGCACACTCGCTGGCGCGACCTACCAGAAGGAACGACCTACCAGGAAGTGCCACCCAATTTAGACAGGAACTCAGTGGGGGAGGCATCCACAGGGACCGTACCCTCCTTCCCCTACCACCAACCTCTCGGAAGGACTTACGGTCCCGCATGTTTAACGTGATCGTACTCCGCCTGAACACGGCGGCAGTTTTGGCAGTGGCGGGAATCGAACCCGGACCTACCTAGTGCAAATCCCGCGCGCTAACCACTGGGCTACCGCGCCCTCCGCGACAATCTCCATAACCTTCTTTTTATTCACCCAATTTAGACCGGAACCCAGTAGGGGAGGCATCCACAGGGTCCGTTGATAATTCCTGTCCCTTTGGGGAAATTAATATTCTTGATTTAAGATATGTTGAGTTTCGCGGTTATAATCGTTTCAAATATAATATTTGCACAAAATAAAAGTTAATTCGGTTAACCTGTGAAGGACTCAAAGTCACTGATTGATATAGTCTTTTTGACACTCCCACCCTTTTATCGAGTGAGAAACAAAAATATTAAGCTCCGTTAGATTTTGTCCCGTTGTCGATACTATAAGCATGGGCGCCCATAGCACTTTTTTAGAAGTTAAAAGCAATGATATGTACAATATCGACTACCTTGATCCCCACATTTGGGACCCTGAATGTCCAGGAGAGCGGAAGTGCCTCCTTTCCCTCCCCTATGGGCACTCATTGAAAAAACTCCCTGCTTATACTAGTAACCTCAGGACAGAACCTAACGGAGTTGAGTTTCGATTTCCCAAGGGGTGGAAAAATGGAGTCTTTCCAGACCCCACAAAAGTTTCCGTGAAGTCTAAAGCTTTACACACTTATAGCCACCCCGGCCACTCAAATAGCTGCTGTAAGCCCTCTGGGTCAGTCGAGTGGTTTGGGTCTGAAACACTTACAGCCACAGAATACTATATTAGTCTGTGCTTATAGCCATCTCTCCCGGCCACTCAAACAGCAGCCGTAAGAGCTCCATTTCGCCAGCCCCCCCACCTCGGAATTTCAAAATTTCAATGATGACGGTCGTTTGTACTACGTTTGTACCAGAATGTACCGTAAAAATTTTCGTTTGTACCACTTCCGGTACGGAGTTATTCTCATTTCAAAGTGCGGGGGCTGGCGAAACGGCAGCCCCCCCACCTCGGAATTTCAAAATTTCAATGATGCCATTCGTTTGTACCGGATTGTACCGTCAAAATTTTCGTTTGTACCACTTCCGGAACGGGGTTATTCTCATTTCAAAGTGGGGGGGCTGGGGAAACGGCAGCCCCCCCACCTCGGAATTTCAAAATTTCGTCGATGACATTCGTTTGTACTACGTTTGTACCGGTTTGTACCGTAAAAATTTTCGTTTGTACCACTTCCGGTACGGCGTAATTTTAATTTAAAAGTGGGTGACCTTGAGCTCCGTCAACCCCCCCACCTCGAAATTTCAAAATTTCGTCGATGCCATTCGTTTGTATTACGTTTGTACCGGTTTGTACCGTAAAAATTTTCGTTTGTACCACTTCCGGTACGGCGTAATTTTAATTTAAAAGTGGGTGACCTTGAACTCCGTCAACCCCCCCACCTCGAAATTTCAAAATTTCGTCGATGCCATTCGTTTGTACTACATTTGTACTGGTTTGTACCGTAAAAATTTTCGTTTGTACCACTTCCGGTACGGCGTAATTTTTATTTAAAAGTGGATGACCTTGAGCTCCGGTAACTTCCCACCTCGAAATTTCAAAATTTCGTCGATGCCATTCGTTTGTACTACATTTGTACTGGTTTGTACCGTAAAAATTTTCGTTTGTACCACTTCCGGTACGGCGTAATTTTCATTTAAAAGTGGGTGACCTTGAGCTTCGGCAACCCCCCACTTAGAAATTTCAAAATTTCGTCGATGCCTTTCGTTTGTACCGGTTTGTACCGTAAAAATTTTCGTTTGTACCACTTCCGGTACGGCGTAATTTTTATTTAAAAATCGGTCACCTTGAGCTTCGGCAACCCCCCCCCCCCACCTCGGAATTTCAAAATTTCGTCGATGCCATTCGTTTGTACCGGTTTGTACCGTAAAAATTTTCGTTTGTACCACTTCCGGTACGGCGTAATTTTCATTTAAAAGTGGGTGACCTTGAGCTCCGGCAACCCCCCACTTCGAAATTTCAAAATTTCGTCGATGCCATGCGTTTGGACTACGTTTGAACCGGATAATTACCGGATATTATACCATAAAAATTTTCGTTTGTACCAATTCTTAAGCTTACATGCCGTACATCTAAGCTTACATGCTGTACATCTTAAGCTTACATGATCTATCTTCTTAATGTTACAGTTTAATTTTCCATCATAGTCTTTTCTGTAAGACGAAATGTCATTAGGTGATTATCAATGCCAATAAGATCTTGTACTTTGTAATTCAAATTCACCTGGATTCAAAATTATGCAAATCAATTAATCTGTCATTAAGAAATATCATATTGTTTTTATTAATCATACCATGTTTCAAATGATATTCATATATCATATATTTATTTGTACAATTACATAGGTAATAAAATTATTTTTATAGCTTTATAGAAAATATGCAAGACATTAAATTTGAGAAGGGGGACTATTTACTAATGGAATATTATAATTTTTGAAACTAGTTGTGTACATGGACACCACCACGTTCCAGTATAAAACTGACATTTCTGTGACAAACATTGGTGTTCAACAAGATAACTTCTTATTGTTTTATGTTTTGAACTCTTTTAATTGCTTTTAATTATTAATCTTAGTTTGTTATGAGTATTAATTAGTAATTTGGTCTATTTTTTCATTATTTCTGCATTTAAAATTAATCAGCAGTTTAGATTTTGAGGGAAATCCTTACGTTTCTGACAAGTGTTTTTAATTTAAAGGAATTCAAGGAAATATATTTCTATTAGGTATGAGATAAGTATGGTCATCCTGCTAGAGGAGTGTTGCCTTTTGCGGCAAATTTCAAAAGGAATCTGTTAGAAACTAAATTTTCTAATACATACTTTTGTCGCCTACTATTTATATCGATCTTTAGTTTCGAAGACATTTCGAGTGAAAGTATAGAGAATTAAAGAAATACTTGCTTGTACAGGTACTCTAATTTAAAAAAAAAAAGTTCAAAATATTACGTTAGTATATTACTAATGCTACATTGTACAACTTTATGCTGATAGAAGTTATAATATTATTATTTTATATTTTTTGTATACAATGAGATAATTCTTCAATAGCATGCAATCTAATTACTCAATGTTACATTTTCTGAAATTTCACAAGTACTAAATTGATACTCATTCGAGGAGATGGGATTAGTCCACTGAAAGGTTGCGACGTCAGAGCGGCGGCCTTCCTTCTTTCTTGGCGGATTTTCTGTAAGCAGTAATTGTAATTCATATTTAAACTTTTTTCGGTGATACCCTGGTGTGCAATTGCTAATTGGCCTAATAATAAGGAAATTTGCAATGTTTTGTTTCATAGAATTGTCTAGCAAGCTGCTTGTGCAAATTAATTATCAGCTGGCTCAGAATGGATTAAAAAATCTGATGTGGGCAGAACATGACTTTTCCTACATAATGCAATGATTCTACTTCTTTCACGGCGAAACAATGGTGTACAAGGTCCACAGAACAATGTTTTTGGTATTAAAATAGTACGACGTCAATTGAAATTAGGTGCTTTGGGCAAATTACTAGTCCAAACGAATGACCTTCTCATATTCACGTTTACTTAATTACAATATCATGAAATGACATCAACATTTGTTTAATATCAATTACATGAAATAAATTACTATTGGCGAATTCATAGGCGTCAAATTACTATCACTGTCAAAATGTATTTTTTCCAGTGAATGGAATGATCTAGATTTATATGAATAATGTTGCATAATATTGTATGTGGAAGGTGTTACTACACTGTTACTAAGTGTTATATGTGGCGATACTTTCTTCCCTTTTTTTAACACTTTACAACAAAGTTGAAAAGTGTTTATGACTTTGTTCATTCTGTCTGTCTGTCCGTTAGCACGATAACTGCCGTAAAAATGACTTTATCAAAATGAAATTTTAGTATGTTGTTCAGACGGTCTGTAGGCCCTATGGGAATATAAATAAATAATATCACCCAATTAGTTTTTTATTGAACCCGGGTTGAAAAAATGAAATACATTGAACCTTATGGGACCTCATTTTTCAAACATTTTTTAAGTAAATTTAAAATTCACGAATTGCTTCGAAATTTTTAGGAAATATTCACATTATCCCATAGAATATATAAAAAAAATTCAGTAAAATATGTTAAGTAGTTTTTTAATTAAAAATTATTTAATATAGGGAAAAAAACAAATTCAATTAAATTCTGACTTTGGGATATCTTCCAGAAAGAAAAGAGACATATATTATATAATAAATATCTTTCCATTTGTTTAAACGTAGTGCATATGGGAGAAGCTTCACATTTTAAAATAAATTTTGTAGATAACAATTTTTCATTTTTTTTTAATTTTATATAACTCTTCATGATATACTTATTTGATGGCATTTTTAATGCACTTTCCTATGTCCTAGAGAGTTAAAATTTGGTACACAGCTTAAATTTGTTGAACATTTTATTCGACAAAAATTTAATGGATCTTTAAATATAGATCATACATTTTTTTCGAAAGGGCTGAAAATAATCCCCGTTCACTTCTATAAATCATTGTTGTAATATTGTTAAAAATTCTGATGTGGACAGCACATGTCTTTCCCTTCAGACTCATATTCGTTCTCTTTATTTATTCAATAATAATTTGAGTTTATCTGCATAAAATAACAACCATAAGTATTTTAAATAACATTGAATTTACACGTTAAACTTAAATTTGGTTCTCATTTGATAGCTGGACTTATTGTCAAAGGTGGAGTAGCGAAAATGCGAAAAAACTAGAATATCTCAGGAACGGCTAGTCCTAGAGTAATGGGGTTAGTCTTATTCTTTTGTTGTCAAAAATCACGTATAAAATAGGAATTTAATTGATATAATTGAACACACGTAGTCTTATATTTTTATATATAACGATTTTTGCGGACCATTTCGCAAAAATAACCCTTTCCTTTTTCCCGAATCGTACTAGAATAACCTACAAATGATTTATATACAAAATTTTGTTAAATTTGGTATATAAATCACTTGTAGGTTATTGAAATATTATGCACCAAATTTTGTTAAATTTTTTCCATTAGTTTTTAGCTAGAGTGGATAAAGGCCATTTCTGCGGCCATTTCGCAAAGAAGGCAGATTCTTTTATTACGAATCGTACTATAATCTAATGAACACCAGGATTTCCCACAAAAAACATACCTACCAAATTGTATGAAATTCGGTCCATTAGTTTTTCAATTAGAGTGGTTGTAATATCCACACAGACACACAGAAACATACACAGATACACCCTTACACACACAGACGTCTTCCTAAAAATAGTTTTTTCGTGTTCTAGAAGTCCCAAAACGTGTAGATCCTTTGAAAATTCGAGTTCCGATCTTCGGCACGATTCCAATACTTTGAGTACATACACATACACACATATATTATCTGTGTATTATCTGTGTACCTAAATTCCGTGCCTATGCAATTACAATAGTTGTGATTTTAAATGATCCCTAAACTTTTATTATTTCTTCAACGAAGCCTAATTTTAACATATGCAGAATGCAAATATCTCAAGCGATTGTAAGATGAATTACATAAGAATTGCTGAATTTTTTTCACACATAATTATTTAGCTCTGGAGTCTGGAATACAAGTTATATGAATGAAATATTCATTGATTTTGCATAAAGAATCAGATGATTTATATTTCGATACAGTTTTAAATATTTAAGTATAATAAATTACTGTAGTACTGTGATAATGTAAAAGATATCACCACTAAATGTATCACATTTCAGAAATTTTTAAATGAAATTACATTTCAGTTGGAAAGTGTTTCATAATCAATGCTTATGCATGATTGATCTTTCTTGTTTAATTTAACATTATGTTTTGAATAAATTTACATGAAAAATGTGCAATATCTCGAAATGTCGTATGTCAATCGTTTTCTAAGTGGATATTATGTATGAAATAATTAAACATTTAACAGCATTCAGATTCTTAATTTGCTTTAATAATTTTTTCAAAAATTTATACGTCTGAAATGATTTTTTTTTATCATTATTGAAAGTTCTGGTTAATGATTTTTTCAAGCTTTCGTTCAAAATATGGGGGAGGGGGGGGGGTCTTCCAAACTTTCGATTACATTTAAAATCAATTGGAATCCAGTATACACTGAGGTCAATAATCGTACCAAATTATATTCAAAACTCTTCATTCGCGTGTGAGATAACACCTCCGCGGACTCACAGGCACACACATACACTATGTACTGTCCCGATCATGAAGCCTTCAGTGGAAGCACTTTTGAGAACCAGAAGTGAAACACCGTACAGGCAGCCATTCCTATGATGTGGGTCTAGGGATGCCATTTCAGGACTGTCGAGCTATGGTTGCCAGATTTGGTGTTTTATTGGCGACATTTCGAATGTTCGAGAACCTTCTTAAAATGACGAGTATTCTACGAGATATGAGCCCCTTCTGGCAGTTTCTACTGAGAATATATAAAAAGAGTCATCGCTCAATTGGAGAGCAGTTGACGTGATACGAGCTACATTGAAATTATGAGATAAGTCATTGTTTTAAGGATAGCATCCGCTGTTTTGTGAAATTAACTGAGTATTTAATTGCTATTTTACTGTACCTAGCAGTTGTTTAGTAATCTTGTGAGATAGTTATCGAACCATTTGCTGTATCTTATTCCTGTTTATGTTGTGCTTATAAACGTGTTAGTTATCCAGAAATTTGGATTCTTTCTTGTATCCTGGACGCACACCCACGATTCCAGAGAATACGTCGTAACAGTATATTAGCGTGTATTCACACGTGCTAACACATACAGAAATGACTTCATAAACGTTCGGTTCTTGTTCTAGGATGCTTGAAACGTGTTCTTCCGTTGAAAACTTGCCCCAGTTAAATAAGTTCCCTATACTCTATAGGGAAACTAATATGCAGGACAGTAAAAGCAGTACTTCTGCAAAATAATTTCGCTAATTTTTATATAAATAAAATTAAATGAATGCAATTAAAATGATTTGCAACCAAATTCTCACATCCATGATAGCTAATTCCTACTTTACTTTTAAAACTATATTATACTCAATTGTGTTGGGTACATAACATTTTTTAATTAATCAATATTTTAAATACTTTATTTCCTGAAACCTATTTTAAATACTCACAAATACCGAAATATATCTTCAAATTTTTCAATGTACATGTGCTACATATTCGTATTAGTATGTATAAGTGCTACTTTGTATAAGTGCAAATTGAGCTAAATATTTATATAAATGTCAATTGAGTTAAATATTTGTGAAAATGTAAATTAAACTAAATATTTATATAAATGTAAATAAATGTAAATTGAGTTGAATATTTGTATAAATATATGTTAAGCAAAATATATATATATATATATATATATATATATATATATATATATATGTATATATATTAATGGCCAGGCACTTGACTTTCGTCATTCGCCTTTCGTCAGCGGCCAGAACGTGAACCACTTAGCCGTCCTAAGACGTTGCCCCAGGCGCACCAGAGGGGGGCGGAACACACTACGCCCGCAACACAAACATCCATGCTTTACGTGGGACTCGAACCCACAACGCGGCGGTCGAGCGATTGCTGTGGAAACACTCGCCTTGACCACTCGACCACTGCGTCGGCTTAAGCAAAATATTTGAATAATGTACTGAATAAATGTGCTGATTTGTAAAAATATATTTATTTGTATTTGTATGTTTTAATACATATATAAATTTTATTGTCATAAAAGCATGTTCTTTAATTATTTGATGCATATTGGAAATTCGGAACTGAGAAGGGGCGAAATGGAGTCTCCCACTTTGAAATGGGAACAACTATATATAGGAAACGGTACAAATGAAAATTTTAGCGGTACATTCCATGCAAATGAAGTACATGCGAACGACGTCATTGAAATATGAAAATTCCGAGGTCAAAGCTGCCATTTTTCCAGCCCCCACTTTGAAATGAATATTACGCCGTACCGGAAGTAGTACACACGAAAATTTTTGCGGTACAATCCGGTACAAACGTAGTACAAACCAATGGCATCGACGAAATTTTGAAATTACGAGGTGGGGGGTTGCCGATGCTCAAGGACACCCACATTTATATAAAAATTACGCTGTACCGGAAGTGGTACAAATGAAAATTTTTACGGTACCATTTGGTACAAACGTAGTACAAACCAATGGCATCGACGAAATTTTGAAATTCCTAGGTGAACGGGGCTGCCGTTTCTAAAGCAAGCCCACTTTGAAATGAGAACAACACCGTACCGGAAGTGGTGCAAACGAATATTTTTACGGTAGTACAATCCGGTACAAACGTAGTACAAACGAATGGCATTGACGAAATTTTCAAATTCTTAGGTGGGGGCTGATGTTTCTCCCCCCCTCACTTTGAAATGAGAATAACGCCGTACCGGAAGTGGTACAAACGAACATTTTTTGGTACAATCCGGTACAAACGTCCCACAAATGAATGGAATCATCAACTAAATTCTGAAATTTCGAGGTGGGGGCTTGCCGAAACTCAAGGTAACAGACTTTTAAATAAAAATTACGCCGTACCGGAAGTGGTACAAACGAAAATTTTTACGGTACAAACCGGTACAAACGTTATACAAACGAATGGCATCGACGAAATTTTGAAATTTCGAGGTGGGGGGTTACCGGAGCTCAAGGTCACCAACTTTTAAATAGAAATTACGCCATACCGGAAGTGGTACAAACGAAATTCGGTACAAACCAGTACAAATGTAGTACAAACGAATGGCATCGACGAAATTTTGAAATTTGGAGGTAGGGGGTTGCCGGAACTCAAGGTCATCAACTTTTAAATAGAAATTACGCCATACCGTAAGTGGTACAAACGAAAATTTTTACGGTACAAACCAGTACAAACGTTATACAAACGAATGTCATCGACGAAATTTTGAAATTTCGAGGTGGGGGGTTACTGGAGCTCAAGGTCACCAACTTTTAAATAGAAATTACGCCATACCGGAAGTGGTACAAACGAAATTCGGTACAAACCAGTACAAATGTAGTACAAACGAATGGCATCGACGAAATTTTGAAATTTGGAGGTGGGGGGTTGCCGGAACTCAAGGTCACCAACTTTTAAATAGAAATTACGCCATACCGGAAGTGGTACAAACGAAAATTTTTACGATGCAAACCGGTACAAACGTAGTACAAACGAATGGCATCGACGAAATTTTGAAATTCCGACGTGGGGGGGTTGCCGGAGCTCAAGGTCATCCTCTTTTAAATTAAAATTACGCCGTACCGGAAGTGGTACAAACGAAAATTTTTACGGTACAAACCGGTACAAACGAATGGCATCGACGAAATTTTGAAATTCCGAGGTGGGGGGGCTGCCGTTTCGCCAGCCCCCCACTTTGAAATGAGAATAACCCCGTTCCGGAAGTGGTACAAACGAAAATTTTGACGGTACAATCCGGTACAAACGAATGGCATCATTGAAATTTTGAAATTCCGAGGTGGGGGGGCTGCCGTTTCGCCAGCCCCCCACTTTGAAATGGGAATAACCCCGTTCCGGAAGTGGTACAAACGAAAATTTTGACGGTACAAACGTAGTACAAACGAATGGCATCATTGAAATTTTGAAATTCCGAGGGGGGGGCTGGCGAAATGGAGCCTACTGTAAGCCCTACAGGGCTAGTCAAATGGTCTGGGTCTTCAACACTTATAGCCATGGGTGCCCATAGGGGCGTTCAAAGTCACAAATGAAGGTATCAAGCTAGTCAATATTGTGCTTCTCATCCATGAGTTTACTTTCTGGAAAATGTTCTATGGGCACCCATAGGGGAGCGCGAGGGGGCACTTTCGCTCCCTCGACCGTTCAAGGTCAGAAATGTAGGTACAGTGACCGCCGCTTATAAGAAACACGTTCGTTTCGCTCGTTTTGTTTCTTATAAGCAGTTGTTTCTTAAATCCGGAAATTTTTTAAATATCGTTCTTCCATTGTAAATACTAACTATTGAACACAATTTTACAGAATTTAAAAGATAAATGTATATAAGTAAAATATTAGTACATACATAATACATTTGTAAATTGAGTTTTGCATTCAAAAATATTTCTTATTTTACGAATTAAGCCTTACAACTTAAAATATTATCTATATGTATGCATATACTAGTATGTAATTAAATAAGAATAAAAAGTAAAACTCATAGGTCGTTCATTTATGTATAAGAGCATAGTACATTTTCATACATACCGTAATCTATTACTGAGGAACAGCAAAAAATTTATCCAGTGTTGTTTGTGCTAATGAGTCTGTGATTAGTTTACGTACATCCATTTCTAAATCATAAAATAGTCCATAAACTTTTTCTGATGCCCCTCTATGTTCAAGAGTTTTTCTAATTATAGTTAGGGCTTCTCGCGACTGTTTGGCTGTAGGAAAATTTTCTTCTTGTGGAACGTCGTCTTCATTTTCTTCTTCATTGCAAACATTCTGAATTTCCGCCACTATGTCATCATCACTTTTTTCTTCAGATGTTTGTAAATTTTCATCGATGTGAATCCATTCTTCGAAATGTGCTTCTAATTCTTCTACATCTTCTGCTGGTATGTCAACATTATTTTTCAAAAATCCTGCTTTACGGAAGCAATTAAAAATGCATATGTCAGAAACATTTTTCCATGCGCCTGCGATCATATGGATAGCATCAAGCAAGGTTATTTTCTTGCTTATTTCGCAAGCCGATCCTTTCTCTTCATCAATTGCATCTACTATTTTCTGTCGCAAATTTGACCGATACAGGGTTTTAAATGCTTTAATAATTCCTTGGTCAAGAGGCTGTATGATGGAAGTTGTATTGGGTGGCAAAAAACAAAGTTCAATGTTTGTCAGCTGTACTACAGGATGAGCCGAACAGTTGTCAAGGATTAAAAGAATTTTTTCTCTTCCCATCAGTTCCCTGTCCCACTTTAACAAAAAGTCTTCAAAAATTCTACTTGTCATCCAGGCATTCTTTGAATTTTCGTAGATCACTGGCAATTTTTTTATTCCACTTAAACAGCGCGGACGTTTGCTTTTGCCAATAACTAAAGGGCTCTTTTTTACAGTTCCCGTCATATTTGTTGTTAACAGAACTGTAACTCGATCTTTTTGTTTTTTTCCAACGGAGGATAGATCATTTTTGAACATCATTGTATACTCGGGCATCGCTCTAAAATAGAGCCCAGTCTCGTCAGTGTTAAAAATTTGATGAGGAGCGTATTTTTCTAATAGAGGTGGTAAGCTTTGCGTAATCCATGAAGATGCCGACTCGGAGTCCGCGTCCTGCTTCTCTCCATAATTTTTTTTGTACACAATGTTATTTCGTTCTTTCCAGCGGCTTAACCAACCATCAGTCGCACGGAACTCTTTTTCTCCTAATTTTTCCGCAAAATTTTCTGCTTTTTTCAGTAAAATTGCCCTACTGATAGGAGCGTTCTTTAATCTGGCGTTAGAAAACCATTGTAAGAGTGCTTCCTCTATAGCAGCTGCCTTTCCTTCTCGTTTCCGTTTTCTTTGAAGATTACAATTTGGCGTCAAAATTTCATTTCTGCCTTTCAGGATTTTACATAATGTTGAGTGCGGAATTTCTAATGCAGAAGCAGCTTCTCTTTGACTACACAGAGGTAGAGAATCATACTTTTTAAGTAAACTTTGCTTTTCAAGCAAAGTAAGGGTTTTTCTCTTTTGCGACATGCTTCCACTAGCAAAACATAAAATGACTAACTAAAGCTGTACGAATCTTATTTGAGTGCATAAGCAGAGATGCCTTTCCTTATCAGTATGTTTCCTTAACTGCCAAAAGATTAAAACTCGTTTCTTACTGGTTCGGGGTTGTTCCCCCTAAGCCTTTCTACGGAGAAATTCTCTGTCATCCTTTGTTACATAGCAAACTCCCACCCCCTCCCCGTACGCCCAGAGACAAGAGATAACAACTCGTCCTTCAGTTAACCTTAAACAAATGGATTTTTTTCTTTTTTACACCCGCGTCGCAAGGAAATCAACAAATTTTCTGTAGAAAACTGTTTCTTATAAGCGGAATCGTGTTTCTTATAAGCGACACAATTTTAATGTTAAAATGAAGTTTGTATTTGTTTCTGTCGTTTTGGGTCTTATAAACGGCTGTTTCTTATAACCACTGAATCTTATAACCGGCGGTCACTGTATTAAGTTAATAGATATTTACCTCCCATCCTTGAGTTTGGCTATCTCAGGAATAAGTTTTATGGGCGCCTTTGAAGTCTACTCGTTTGAAACAAGGTCGACCTCTCCTGCAGTTACCACACTATATTTTGATCGTTCTATATTTTGACACACACACAACCACACTCTTTCTCTCTCGCTCTCTGTGTCTCCCTCCCTCCCTTTTACCCGTATTCTAATCACGTTAATTACATGATGATGTACCCAATTCTAATTTTTTCAGAATGTAGCTACATATAGAATTTCGTGGCTGTACGTACTCTCTCTAATTTAAAATCTCTAATTTCGAATAATGTTTTAATCCCATTTATTATAAAATATTCCACCTGTTTCTAATTTTCTACAGAATGCATCTACATATAAATTGCCATAGTGATACGTGCATTCGCACCCTACAGATACACACACACACACTGGTGGAAATATTTCCCAAAATGTTCGAAATGTGTTCATGGTGTCTTTAAGTGTATTTTTTCGTCTAAATGTCGTGATTATCCGTGAACTTCCTCTATACAATAGCATTAGAAAATAATAAAACGATTCTTTAATTGAGTCAATACTGAATTAATTTAATTCCAATCTAAGAGATAATGCATTTAAAAAGTGTCTATATTGCTTAATTGTAAGTTATATATCGGCGATAAGCCCATATTGCTTAATTGTAAGTTATATATCGGCTTCTTTAATCTAATCAGAATTGAATTAATTTAATTCCTATCTAAGAGACAATCCATTTAAAACGTGTCTCTATTACTAAATTGTAAGTTATACATATATATATATATATATATATATATATATATATCCTATAAAATATAAACCAAATTACGAGAGTCCTTTCTCTTGATATGGCTGCTATAGTAACTTTGACAGAGAGAGAGAGCGCTCCTTCCACGCTGGCGATAAAACGAAGTTTGGCGTAAAGAAGGCTTTCTGGCTTAGTATACTTTTGGGCCTTCCGCATCCAGTTCACTAACTTAATTTTAAACAACCAGCCCATTCCCTGGCAATCTAGTTATAAGTACCTTGGAGTATACTTAGATTCAAACTTAACGTGGAAACTTCACATTTCTGAAATTAGTAAGAAAGCTAAGGCTTCGCTAGCCCAACTACGTCCCCTCTTAGCTGCAAACAGCCGCCTGTCAACCAAAAATAAATTATTGTTATATACGTACGTCTACCTGTATACGTTCAATTATGACGTACGAAGCACCTTTTTGGGGAACCGTACCAGGGGTTAATCTTAGAATGCTTCAAGCTATTCAGAATAATGTATTAAGTATGTTTATTAACTATCCGACAATTAGAAGTACTGCACAAAGATCTCAGAATTAGATCATTCTTGGAACACGTTCAAATTGTTTTCCTAAAATTCCACTAAGGTATCAGAAACATTAACAAACCCACACTAGACAGTATCCCAAGGTACCACTCCAGGAACCCAAAAGCGCCCTCGGTCGTTACCTGGACGAGAAGTACGGGATATCTACCTCCGCTGTCAAAAATGGGGGATGCCAAGAACGGCAAATTTTCCACTACTCTTGCTCAGTATGTCACAAATGATAATGTTCTTCCTGTTTATGAAAAAACTTTTCTTTTAATCCGTTGCAATAACCCTCGTAATATTCTTCTTTACGAATCCTTTTTTCGTTTATACTTACCGTGCCTCGTTTTGTAATTTTGATACCGTTCAAACTTTTAAGTTTTGCTTGGCGACTCATTCTCGACTCTGCAATTCAAGTCTCTTTCTTCACAGTTACCTTTGAAGATTTGTCGTATTTGTATTTTGCTTGTAATTGGCCTGCTTTAAATAATCAGTGCATGTTTGTTTATTTGGATTTAGAGATTCATTATTAATTAATAGATTTGTACATTACCATTTTATTTATGCAAATTTTTCAGTGTGTCTGGTCGCTATATATGAACGATTGAATGATTTACATTTTATGTTGCCATTGATGAAGGGCGTTTATAAGCTTGAAAGCGTTCTGGCTTTTATAAGTATTTTGTACGTCTTTTAGGAAGTTCAATAAATGACCTACATATTTTAATTTGTGTCCTTGAGTTTTTTTATAGACGTGTTACCAGTTGTATTATCTAAATTAACAATTATCAATACTGATATCATCTTCAATAAGCAATATAGTCCATATATTTAAATATTTTCATAATAAATTTAAAAAACCATTAAAAAACTCGCCAAGTTAACGATATTCCGCCAAATTCGTCAAGCATTACTGTCGGAAAAATAGGTTATTCTTATATCAGAAAAACGACTAAGGGTATCCAAATACAAAACTATTATTCAAACAATCTTCTCTTAGAGTAGATTCTTATTCTTTCCAGGATATTGGATTTTCATTAATTAGCTTTCATTTTTATTGATTTAGCGTCACTTTTATCAAATTGGCGTTATTATCTTCAATTTGGCAACATTTAAATAATTTTTAAAAATTTAAAAACATTTAAACATTTAAAAAATCGCTAAGTTGGCGATTGTCCGCCAAATTCGCAGCCAAAATTTTGCAAGCATTGCTTATGGAGGAATAGGTTAGTCGTATGGTAGATAAACGACTAATAGCGTCACATTACAAATCTATTACCCAAAGTGTCTTCTCTCGTGAATGAAACGAGCTAGATCTACGAGAATGATGATAATAAATATATCGCAAAATATTACACATGAAAAGTGAACAGATTTCACAATAGTTATTATCTTTTTTAATTTTATGTGATTTTTTGATAAATTTATTTCAAAAATGTGCATTATCTCGAGAACGGTTCGTGCTAGTGTTCTAGAAGTCATGTCAATCGTTTTCTAATGAAAAATTACTTAAAAAATGATTATTTACTTATCTGTATTGAATGTTTTAATTTTTTGATGATTTAAAATTCATTTCAAAATTTAGGAGGGTTCGGAGTATTCGATTTCGTGTAAAAACAATAGGCTTCCAGTATTCACTGATTGTGATTTTTTTACCAAATTTTGTTCCGATCTTTTGAATCGTTAGTGAGGTATCGCCTCCAGAGACTCACTGACGCACACAAAGACATCACCTCAAAAACGTTTGATTCGTGTTCAGGGATGCTTGAAACGTGCTCTCCCGTCGAAAACGCGAACTCGAATTTTCGACCCCGTCACAATGCTTTTCTTATACATTGTACAATGTATATAAGGAAAGCAATATGTATAACTTACAATATAATAAGGTACTCCACATTTTAAAATATTTAATGGGTATGTACATTATACTCGCAATTTAAGAGTGGTGCATTAATATGAAACATATTTCATGTAGCACAGAACATATTATTATAACAGTTTATCACACAACTCTTTTATCGTTTGGCGTAATGCAAAGTTTAGCCCGTATTATCGGCCTGAGTTGATATATTTACGCCAGAGGTTTGAATTTTAATGTCCGTTACCCCCGCTACGTATTTTGCTTCGTGTGTTCACCATAGAAAAGGATTCCTAAAGGAGCAGCTATAAAGTTTAAACTTAGGAAGTTAAAATTTCCGTTGTTACTTTCCTTATATACAATAATGTAAAAGGAAAGTATTGTCACGGGGTCAAAAATTCCAATTCGAGTTTTCGACGGGAGAGCATGTTTCAAGCATTCCTGATCACGAATCAAACATTTTTGACGTGATGTCTGTGTGTGTGTCAGTGAGTCTGTAGAGACGATAACTGACGAACGAATGGACCGATTTAAACGAAATTTGGTACAAAAATTACAATCCGTAAACACTGGAAGCCTACACGCAATCGAATATTCAGAACCCCCCTAAATTTTCGAGTAAAATTTTGGAAAAATCGTCAAAAAATCAAAACCTTTAATAAAGTTACGTAGATAGGCATTTCTTATGTAATTTTTCATTAGAAAACGATTGACATAAAGTTTAGAACGCTAACATGAACCGTTCTCGAGATATTGCACATTTTTTAAAAAAATTATAAAAAATCATATAAAATAAAAAAAATATTTTCTATTAAGAAACATGTTCACTTTTCATATGTAATACCATGCGATAGATTCGGTAACATCATTCTCGTGGATCTAGCTCGTTCCATTCATGAAAAAAGGTAATTTGAGTAATACTTTTGTATTTTAACGCCAATAGTCATTTATCTGCTGTAAGAATAATTTATTTCTCCGTCCATAACGCTTGGTGAGATTTTGTGGAATGTCGCCAACTTGGCGACTTTTCAAATGTTGCTAAATTAACGAAAAACTCACCATATGGATAAAAATTATGCTAAATCAATGAAAATGACGACTCATTGACGAAAATTCAATATCTTGGAAAGAATACAAATATCTGCTATAAAAATAATCTATTTTTTTTACTGTAAAAGTATTAAATCCATTGCATTATATAAGGAAAGTCATGTGCTGCCAACATCAGATTTTATTTTGTGATATATTCCAATGTTTTGGATTTTCAACTTTACCGGGCTATTCGGATAAGGTTTTAGGACTCTTATAAGAAAAACTTAAGAAATATTTAGAATTCGTATTCAATCATAAAACGTGTATTAGACGCTTCACCTCAATGACACATGGAATAGAGTAAAACTTTCATCATATGTTCACCAGATTTGTAAGAACACTTGGGGACTGAGATAACCAAAGTGGGGATAGCATTCGCTTTTCGAGATAAAAATGAACAAAAATAGGAATTCTGATGCTAAAAAGTTGGAATTTTAATTTTCACTCCCCCCCCTCAATAATGGCTTTTTCTATTTATAAATAGTTAAAACACACCTAACGCAACGATCTTACAGCCGTATAGTGCTTATGGAACAGCAAAAATCCCAGTTTATACGAGTTCAATAAAACTCGATTATAGCAGAATTTCTTTTAATTTGTAGCAAGAACATAGATTTATATAATGCCACTGAGGGGAATAAACATGAAATGGGAGCATTAATATGATACTTTCAAAGGCACAGAAGTTGGAAGCAGCAATGCTTCATTTTATTGCACTTTTATTAAATAACACACTGCAATAACATTAAAGTTGAAGAAAAATAAAGCAACATAATTAGGCACAAATTATTGTACAAAACAAGAATAGATCATCTTTGTCAACAAACATTAAAAAAAGACTAAATGAGCTATATATATGTCAGCGATGCATAATAAGTTGTGCGTAATTACGTTGCTTAATTTATTTGTGTGTGTGAAAAACAAAGTTCCCAAATTAGAAGCAAGATTTGGTAATGACACAATTTTTATGTAAAGCGCTAAAGTGTTGAAGACCCAGACCGTCTGACTCATCCGAAGACTTGAGCAGCTATTTGGGCGGCCGGAAAGTACTAAAGCGTTGTTGTTGAGATCCAGGCCGTCCGACCTACCAGAAAGGTGTAAGGTAACTGTTTGGAAGTGCCACCCAATTTAGACCGGAACCCAGTGGGGGAGGCATTCACAGGGACCGTATCCTCCTTCCTCTACCACCAACCTCTCGGAAGGACTTACGGACCCACATATTTAACGTGATCGTACTCCGCATGAACACGGCGGCAGTTTGGGCAGTGGCGGAATCGAACCCGGGTCTACGGAGGGCAATTCCCGCGTGTTAACCACTGGGCTACCGCGCCCAAGTGCTGAAGAGTGCAACTTTTATGAAAAAGTCATAAATTTTACGAAAGAGCACTTTTCTGGAACATTTTTATGAAATTCGTAATATGGAAAAAATATTTTTATGAAATTCATGAAAATTGTGAAATTTATGAAAGAGCAATGAAATTTTCGATATTTTAGATAGAGTGCTGAAACTTAAATTGTTTTAAAAAGCACTAAAAGTTGCTATTTCTGAGAAAGAACGTTAAGATGTCCGATGTTTGTAAAATAGCACTTAAATTCGTGATTTCTGAGAAAGAACGCTAAACCGCACAATTTAATTTAAATAACGAAAAAATTCGAGACTTTTTTGATAGAGCGCAACAATTTGTAATTTTAATTACATGTTTTAAAATACGCAACTTTATTTAAAAGCTCTAAAATACGTGATTTAATTTAAAAGTGCTAAAATCACGATTTTATTCAAAGGCACTAAAATACACAATGTAATTTAAAAGCGTCAAAATTCGCCATTTAAAAGTGCTAAAATTTACAGTAATTTATTTAAAAATGTTAAAACTAGAAAGAACTATCTTACCTCAAATTTTAGCAATCTTTCTCAAAATTAATGATTTTTTCGCTCCCTTTCAAAGATTATGAAGTATTCTTAAAAAGCGTGAATTTTACCACTCTTGCATAAAAAAAGCAAATTTTAGCATTTTTTCATAAAAACAAACTGTCAGGCGGATTTTCTTCACTTCGTCTCGTACATCATGTCATTAACTCCAAGAGCATTTTTATTGATATGAGCGCGATTGGTCAGACAAGAGAAGGGAATAAAAAAAAACCTTCCTAATGTCGAAAGCCCTGACCATCCGACTCGTCCAAGGACTTAGAGCAGCATGGTGGATGGCCGGGAAGAACCCTTCCTAATGTTGTTGAGACCCAGACCGTCCGACCTACCAGAAAGGTGTAAGGTAACTGTATGGACGGCCGGGAAGTGCCACCCAATTTAGACCGGAACCCAGTGGGGGAGGCATCCACAGGGACCGTACCCTCCTTCCCCTACCACCAACCTCTCGGAACCCTTCCTAATGTGTAAAAGCAGTAAAAAGAAGGAAATAAAAAGAAAGTAGGAATGATTTTTAAAAAACAGGAAAAGTAGGAAACGTGCGATCCATGACAAAGAGATTTACTTGAAAGCAACGGAGAAATATGTTGCATATAGGGCGGAACTTTATTATAGAAATTTATTCTTATTGTTCTTATGGAGTTCAATACATAAGACTAAGACATGAAGCACCCTCCAGAACCCAAAAGTTAACTTATCTGCCCCAAAACGAGTCTTATAAAATTAATCACCATCACCAGTGAAAGGAGATTATAGAAATTTATTCTTATTGTTCTTATGGAGTTCAATACATAAGACTAAGACATGAAGCACCCTCCAGAACCCAAAAGTTAACTTATCTGCCCCAAAATGAGTCTTATAAAATTAATCACCATCACCAGTGAAAGGAGATCCCTCACCCAAAGAGAAGACAATCGTCACTATAAATGACTTTGTATTTACTACCCACAATTAGAAACCACGTTTATAAGATCATTATGGATAAGTAACAGATCAGGCCAGCCGGTTCCCGAATAGGACACAAAAAAGCGGTCCGGCGCCGACACCATTACAGACTGCAAAATTATTTTCCAAACAAAAATAAAAAATCTGATGTGGGCAGCACGACTTTCCTTATATAATACAATGAATGTACTACTTTTACAGTAAAAAAAAATAGGTTTAGTAGATACTTATATTCTTTCCCAGATATTGAATTTTCGTTTAATTAGTCGCCATTTTCATTGATTAGCGTCATTTTTATCCATTTGGTGACATTTTCGTTAATTTGGCAACATTTTAAAAAGTCGCCAAGTTGGCGGCATTCCGCCAAAATCTCGTCAAGCGTTACGGACGGAGAAATGGGTTATTCTTATAGCAGACTAGTGACGTTCAAATGCAAAAGTATTACTCAAAGTATCTTTTCTCATGAATGGAACAAGCTAGATCCACGAGAATGACATTAATTGCAAATCTAATATACTTATGATCACTAAGAGAGTCGTCTGAAAGGACCTCCCAATTTTGAATACTGTCAAATATGCCAAAAGTAGCCAGAGTCAAAGCCGGGAAGCCCTTGCCTGAGTGTGAGACAAATGTAGGACCCCGCTTCGGATCATTTACGACAGTTAAGTTATTTTCTAAACAAAAATCGATCAAGCTGTAACCCCGTCGGTCACATCTGGGCTCAGGAATTAAAGTCACCCAGAATTATATACTCAGATGATAAAATTTGAAGATCTGAAAATTCCGAGAGGAGCTCATTAATATTGTCGCGCGGGGGGAAATAGGTAGAGACTAAATTAAGATGTGTGTTGTTGGGAAGTGTGATGTCTAGTAAAACAAATGAAAGGGATTGTAATTTTAAGTGAACAGTTAAATGTGGGTTGAAAATGACAATCGCTGCTTTTTTGGAAGAAGAGTGGTATTGTTGAAGGCCAAAAGGAGGCTTGAGAACATTCTCTTTGTTTAGGTATGGTTCTTGTATGCAGGCAATATCGATTATACTTTCTAGGGCAAATTGAAAAATTTAAAATTTTTCGAAATTTAAGAAATTAAAATAACCCCGGGACATGACCCCTCAAAATGATCAGCAGGACAGGAGGGGGGCAAAACTGTAAAAAAAAAAACTCGCATTTGTACATCTTTAAATTTTAGAAAGTTGAAAAAAAAAATCAAAAAGTGAACAGGGACGGAAAATGAAAAACGAATAAAAATTTTGAGCCCAAAGGGAAGAAGACAACTGAAGGTAGAGGGAAATGTGTAGGGACAGCACATTAACAGAAAAAGGGGACATACGTGGAACTGACGACATTGTGCGAGAAGGGAGGAGGTTCATTACAAATAAAGGGGGAATTCGCATACATGAAAATGGAAAATATGTAAAACAGCATGTACAAAATGACAATTTAAATATATATACACTGTTCCAGGCGGGAAAAGAAGGTTCAATTAACATTAAGGACATTTCAAAGATATTAAATATACAAATCAATAATAATTAAAGATAAAATTTAATTGGTTTTACAGATGGAACAAAAGGCCAAAGTTTGACGCTTTTGCGAAGAATTCTCCCATTACAATGGCTTGTGGCAGAGAAACAATGAAATAGAACTTTTTAAAATATATGTAAACAGGTATCTCACCACACAAACGTTGTAGAAAGAAACCCAAGACACCGTTGGAAAGCTAGCAGGAAGGGGCACACGAAGATATAAAACACATACACAGACAACGAAGATTCACGCGCCCAAGGCGCAAGAAAGACGGAGCAGAACAACATGCGTATTCACTCGGCGGTCGGAAGTTTTGCATAATCAAATATGTGATAAATAGAGCACTAGATAAAAAAAAATGACCTTTCTTATAAAGAAAACTACCACTCCTCCATAATTTTTCTAAAATACGATGAGGCATTGCGAATACAGCTGGTGTTGGCCAATGTAAGAGGCCAGTGTGTTAATGATCTTGTTATTGCAAGCTTTGCAATACGATCTTATTTAGTTATTTGCTATTTATAGTAAATATAGCTTTCCAAACAAAAGAGCAAAATAAGCGACCAATTTCAAGTTGAAACTTTAACTAATATATACAAAATCATCAATTAATATATGTTCTTTTCAAATATGTCAAATATCTGCATATCTCGCCAAGAAGTATATATCCACTGTCAGGCACGTAAGTGGGCAATCTTGGCTGGGGGGGTGTGAAGGAAATTTTTCCGACTAATATTGAAAATTTCCGACTGTACAAACAAGTGAGTTAACTTTTGGTTTTGAACGAGTGCACTTCTGTTCTAATGACTTTTGCCCAGTTCAAAGTCTACACGGCAATTATTTGTTTTAATTTTCGAATGTTTTGTGTATATATCCAAGTAATACCTCAATTTATAAAAAGAAAAAAGTCTCAAAACCAAATTTTTGGTTTTGAGGGTTTTGTTTTATAAATAATTTTACATTTGTTATTTAATTATCGGATGTGTTATGCAAATGCCCAAATTTTTAGCTATCATTTGAAACAAGGCAAGTTTCTAGGGCAAGGATTAGCAGAATGTTAAATATATTTGAAAAAGTATTAAATTTCGTATGTTTTGGGATTTTTTTTCGAATAGACTTGACACATTCCCAGATGATTGCATAGCACTTAAAAATCCGCGAGTTTCTATGCCAAGAATTGGTTGTGTAAATTTCGGAACATGCATCTTTTTTTTAGCTAAATTTGGGTCTTTTAATAGGTTTTTGTAAATAATTAAAACTTTATTATTTTTTTCTAATTTTCGAATGCACATTGCACATTTTCAAATAATTTCCTCAAAAAAGGAGAAAAACACGTGTTTCTAGGCCAAGAATTATCTTTGTAAACCACGGGATGTGCATAATAACATACATACATTATTCAAAGGAAATTAATATGATATGATTTGTAGTGCTCATAAGGGATGTCGTTGTTTCATTTCCTCGATATTTGTTTTAAACAAATCGTCTAGACACGGACTTAAAAAAAAATTCCAAATAGTCCACCAGAAAACCTACTTGCATGTGGCTATACACATATTCTTAAATACATCGAAATTGCATTTTTTAGTTTATATGATACTTATTTTGCAGCATCCAAAAGAGGAAGATTAGCTTAATTCTACAGTTTGAATTCTACAGAAAGTTGTGTTTATCTTCGCAGTCTAATAATTTTTTTTTAATTACTACATTTTTTTTTAAGAAAACGCATCAACGCAACAAATGCATCTCCCTTAATGAGATGCATAGGACTGCGGTTTCTCCCCGGTAGATTGCACATACCTGAGCACTCTCCTAGAGAAAGAATCGTTTATTTTCTTTATTTTTTTTTCCAGGTTTGTGGATCGCATGCTTATAAATTTGGTTTGAAACTAACATTAAGTTATACAGCGTTTTTCAACATGTGTTATAGTTTCGTGTAAATTTACGGAAAATTAAAGAATTTTGGCGTACAGTTTGGACCCCATTGGACTTTTTCTCATTTTGGGGTTCCGGTATTAAATGAAATTTCCAAAAGGGGTTCCGAGACCAAAAAACTTGGCAAAACAGTGAGCTATTGAATACAACTGGAGTGAGTGCATATTAATTACACTTTAACATTGTTGGGCCGCGGTTCCTTTCGGAGTTGGAGAAAAATAATCCGCGTTTGAAAATACAATTCTTTATGTAGTATATCTAAGACCTAAATATGTGGGTTACAAGAAGTTGGTGGTAAGAGGATAATACGGTAACTGTAGTTGTGTCCCCCACTGGATTCTAGTCTAAATTAAATGGGAATATCCCGGCCATCCAAACCTTACACTTTGGTGTATGTCATACGGTCTGGGTCGAAAGTGGAAATATCTCCTCTAGTTGTTGCAAGCCAATCTGAAGACTCGCTTGTACGTTGACGATATTCTGCCGCCGATTGTTCTGCCTATACTGTCAAGTCGCCCAGGTTCCATTTACCAACAAGACAAAGCTCGAACATATACTGCACAACTTTCTCAACAATGTCTTCAAGGATTTAATACCCTCCTATTGCCATCCAGATCTCCAGACCTATCACCAATAGAGAACGTATGGGACATGCTGTGGCAGCAATTGCAGCCTTCTCTGAATACCACTGAATTAGCTGATCAGTTATTTGTGGCAGAATCTTCCGCAGAGGGACATAAGCAACCTAACTGACTCTATGCCGCACCGAATATCGACTTGTATAGTCGATAACCACTTAATAAAATATCAGCTTCTTGTTGTCACCATTTCTTAATAAAACGTTTTTTATTGATTCCAAATTCTAATCATTTGCATATTTTCTCAAACGACACATACATGCCGATCTTCGTGGCTGTTGGCTCAATTTCTTATGGGTGCATATAATTTTTTGTGTGTATAGCTTCAATGCTTTTTCACCACTGATTTGAACCAATTTTTAATCACCTTTTTAAAAGCGCAGTGTCATCATGTCAGAGCAACAAATGCAATTTCAAAGGCTAAAAAACTTCTGTTTGCTGATTTTACCATGCTGAATTTAAATCTGAAAGTCGTTTTAAAAATTAACCCTTGAATCTGGGAAGATAGCCTCTCAAAGTTTGGCTTTTTTTGCTATTTTTGTGTTTATAATCTCAAGTCGAAGATGTTACCACAACATGATGCAATTGCATGGTTATGAGAACTTAATGCTTGAAGAAATAACAGGAAAACTGTATTCAACTCATGAAGTTAGAGGTGAGACACCATCTCCATGATTCAGTTGACAAGGAAATTT
This sequence comes from Amaurobius ferox, assembly GCA_951213105.1. Taxonomy (NCBI): domain Eukaryota; kingdom Metazoa; phylum Arthropoda; class Arachnida; order Araneae; family Amaurobiidae; genus Amaurobius; species Amaurobius ferox. The sequence continues at coordinate 49,396 of OX578154.1, forward strand.
AATTTTGTGAGGTCATCCCTATTTAAAAATTCAGAATATGAATATCTAAGCCATGGATTTAGAGCGACTTATTTTCTGCTTTATCTTCAAAATCACCTTGTAAACGATGCAATTATACAAACTTTGTTTATAGATAGATTGGTTGGAGCTGAATTATATGATCCATAAAGTTAGAGAGAGTTAGACTCTTTTCTTCTATGGTATGGATAGACCAATTAAAAACTTAAGATGAAAAGTTTAAGGTATTAAACTTGATAAATTAATTTGCTAAGGTTATAGGGGAACATAACTTCATTGCGTTATGTTAGGAGTCGGTATAGTATGTATGTCTCTATAGGGAGATATTATCCTATAAGAGATAATAATATTGAACAGGGGGGTGTATGACTGGTATGTGACTGTGGATGTTAGAAGTGGGTGGGAGGATCGGTGGCAGTTGATGTCCGCCGGTTCCTGTTTCTCATGCATGGCCGTGGTGTACTTAGATGAGCTTAGCGCCCGAAGTGCGCGGAAGTTTGCTGGTTTATAAAAAAATTTCAACTTCGATCAAAGTCTTCGAGAAATAAATATTTCGAAAGAACGTAAGATTAAATAAACCAATTGCAGAGATGGGAAGTCCACAAAATATAAAAACAATTTTTTCTTTAATTGAACACCAAAATTTTTAGTATAAGTAAATTATTACTGGAAACGAGTGCATATTAAGTGGTGCAAACAGAATCAGAAATGAATGAAGTAATATAAAGCATCACCATATTTTATGGACAGCTGACTTTCAAAAACAAAAAATTATGTTATTCATTATTTTGATCTATTTTACTGGCTTCTTCATCGAAATTAAATATGTAAGATCATTTCATTACTTTTATGTTTCCTACTTATAGGAGCATATCTAGTAGAGAGGTTGTGACTATATAAATACCAAATAATGACCACAAAAATCTGAATATAATATTTCGCAACTGTTGGTATATTATTGTGAAATAACTCTGTTTAATTTTAAATAATATTTTGGGAGATTTTTATTATAACGAGTAAGAAATATTTTAATTTAAAAAAAAATAATAGTAATTATAAATAAATTAATGATTATCTATTAATAAAAATATAATATGTAAAATGTGTCTACAAAATGTACAACGGTAAAATTATAACTAATGGAAATTTTGATTTTTTGGAAACTCAACTATTTAACATATTTTTCTCTATTAATAAAAGGTTTATAAAAACATTTTGACGTAGTTAACATTTTACTGTAACATTCTAATTTATATATAATTTAATATCGAACGGTCGAGTAAATGTTGCATTATTATTACATATTTAGTATTTTTCAAAAGAATGTCTGTTTCTCTGTGTGTGTAACGCGTAGCAGAAAATTCGAGCTTTCAACAGCTTCGAAGGTCTGTATAGAGTTGGAATCTCAGCTTATGCAAATATGCACCTTGCCGGGATTTTTTTTTTTTTTTTCAATTAGTTTAAAGGTTATGAATATTTAAAGTTGAAATTTCGTTGTTTCTAAATCCATTTATCCCAGCAGACTATTGTTTGCAGAATGGCAGATGTTTATAGACAATTAGCGCGACACAATGTGTGGGTGATGAAATCAAAAATTCCAAGTTCCAGAATTTTACAGATATCATTTTGATTTTATTTAAAACGAGCAATTATTCTATAAGAATTCGCTTGACAAATCTCTTCTATAGCACGCAAATATTCGGAGATAGTATTTAATTATCTAATTTTACTTTTCGGCATTTATTTCACGAAAGTTCAACAGACGAAGCACATAAAGTGATTTAAATTGAGAAGTTTTCTTATTCCTTGAATTTTAAAGATATGATTCATATTTTTAAAAATACAATTATTTGTCATTAAAAGCATTGTACAAAAATCATTTGAATCGGATAACTACAACCATAATCCCGATAACAGTAACAGTTTAACAGTAACAGTGTAAGGTAATAGTTTAGACGACCGGGAAGAGCCACTCAATTTAGAACGGAACCCAGTGGGGGGAGGCATCCACAGGGACCGTACCCTCCTTCCCCTACCACCAACCTCTCGGAAGGGCTTACGGACCCACATGTTTAACGTGATCGTACTCCGCGTGAACACGACGGCAGTTTTGGCAGCAGAGGGAATCGAACCGAGGCCTACCGAGTGCAATCCGAGCGCTAATCACTGGACTACCGCGCCCTACGAGAAAAGGCGTGTTTAAGCGCGTTAATGTGTTTTTATAGATCTAATACAATTTTCGAGGAATCTTCTTTTCAAGTTTAAAAAAACTGATAATATCCTGTTTTTAACACTTTACAACATAGTTGAAAAGTGTTTATGACTTTGTTCATTCTGTCCGTCTGTCTGTCTGTCCGTTAGCAGGATAATTGCCGTAAAAATGACTTTATCAAAATGAAATTTTAGTATGTTTTTCAGACAGTCTGTGGGACCTATGGGAATATACATGAATAATATCACCCAATTAGTTTTGGATTGAACCCAGGTTGAAAAACTGAAATACATTGAATCCTACAGGACCTAAATTTTCAAACATTTTTTAAACGACTTTAATTGCTTCGAAAATTTTAGGAAATATTCAAATTATCTTATAAAATATATAAAAAAAATTTCAGTAAAATATGTTAGGTAGTTTTTTAAATAAAAATTATTTTATATAGTGAGAAAAATAAATTCAATTAAATTTTTACTCTTGCTATATCCTCCAGAAAGAGACACGAGATATATTATATAATAAATATCTTTCTCTCCAAGGGTTTAATTATTTTATATATAAGAGAGGTTTCATATTTTAAAATAAATATGGTAGATAACAATTTTTCAAATAAAATAAATTATTATAGTATTGTAATGAATGAAACGGTTGGAAAAATGTTTATGGATGAAATACTGCCTTTATAGAGAGGCGATTTATATTTCGATGACGTCATTTGAATAAAGTTCATTTGTTTTCGATGAAGTTTTCAAATATAATAAATTATTGAAGTATTATGATAATTTTAAAAATTTACCAAGGAATGTATCGCATTTTAGAGATGTTTAAACCAGGCAATTTATATTTCATTGCCGTCATTTGAATGAAGTTCATTTTCTTCGATGAAGTTTTCAAATATAATAAATTAATGTAGTATTGTGATAATTTTAAAAATATTACCGAGGAATGTTTCGCATTTGAGATGTTTATATAAAATTGCATTGAAGTTGGAAAGTGTTTCATAATCAATGCTTTATGCATGATTGATCTTTCTTGTTTAAGTTTATAAATGCTTATTTCTCGAAAACAAAAAGTGGTAGCTATAAATAATATTAGGTTATTTGTAGTCCTTTGAAAACCATATAGGAGTGTACAATTGGATTTTGGATAGGTTCTTAGTTTTTGAAAAATAGTGGCAACAATTTCGATATTTTAATATTTTGTAGATGTGGTCCTAATTTCGATATTTTAATAATTTAAAAAAAAATTGAAAAGGTGGTTCTAATTTCGATGTCTTAATATTTTGAACCATTTTGAAAAAGTGGTTCTTATTTATTTAAAATTATTTTAAAATTGTCAAAAAAGAGAAACTACCTACATGGAAAAATGTTATTCGAGCGAAATCATTTCGACTCGGGCCGTGCCGAAGATTTAGAAAGCTGTTTCGGGTCGGGCTCGAACTTGACTTTTAGAAAAGGCCAACATATTTGATTTTGAAAATTTTTCTGGGGCCGAATATATTTATTTCGCCAGGCCGAATATATTTATTTCGCCAGGCCGAACATATTTAATTTTGAAAATTTTCAAATGAGTTTTAATTGAATACATGAAATAATTGTCTTTATTTCAGCTATATATAGATAAATGTTAAAAAAAAACTTTTATCTCAATTCTTCGTAGAAAATTTTCACCTCTGGGATTTCAACACATTCATGTTCCCGGCCGTCCAAGGGGATGCTCTATGTCTTCGGTTGAGTCGGACGGTCTGGATCTTCAACACATTCATGTTTGCGGCGGCCGCTCACTTTGCTGCTCATACCCTCGGGTGAGTCGGGCGGCCCGGGCTTTCTACACATTCATGTTTTTAACACATATGAATATAAATTATTTCGGGCCGGATCAAGCCGAGACTCAGTGGTCTTCGGGACTGGTTTAAGTACTGGCATTGTCGTGCCAGGCAGGGAAAAACTCTAAATTTTCGGTCCGTTCTGATCTGTATTGGAACCACTGCTGATCTTTTTGTATAGTCTAGTGTTTCATTCACAATTTGCGATTTTATTTTGTCGCAGAAAATTGATTTAAATTACGTATGAATTGTTAAAAAGAAAGCATAATTTAAAACCACAATTTTATAACAAAATTTAAAAAAGCAATAAAAATAAATAATAATAATTATGAGAAACGTATATAAACGATTCTTATGCATGCCTTTATATAATTTAAAAATATTACCTTACTTTACGCAGTCAGAACCTAGCTCTGCGAAAAATTAAAGCAATCTGGACTGAATGAACATTCCACGCTTTTCAGCATTTTACAGAAAAGACATTCACATTTTCTGAGAGTCATAAATTACTTGCCCAATTATAGACACTTTTAAGGGAATACATACTGGGTTTACTTCCCAAATCCCTGGACAATGTGTTTCAGTATTTTTCTCCTGCTGTTTTGCCGACAGCATAGCGAAGAAAATAGGTTTTGTCTGAAGAACTCGTACCAGAACCTAATTGCTCTTTCATGGTTTTGTCCCCACCAAAGAGCTAGAATCACGTGATTGCTTCTCGAAGGCCCCCACATATCTGTACTACAAATGATCTGCACCCTCCGGTTGCAAGATCTACTTCTCCGAATTTCCTCAAGAAAAATGCCGACAAAGTTTGGGGACTTCCTGGACCACCCTCGTTGACATAGCCCTTTTCCAGGTGGCTCATACGTATTTAAATGAGATTTATGACATCGCAAAGAAACCATTTCCCCACGTTCATCAGATGGCTTTGCTTCAACATGGACTTCAAGGATTTTGTTTCACGAAAGAGAATCGGTGATTTTGTAGTGAACATTTAGAAAATTAAAGTAAAAAATAAGTTTTTAAATGAAATTTATGGAGAACAAAACAAACTCGTATTCCGATTTTTTTCCCGAGTAATTGCCACATTTTCCGACTTTTTTGAATCGGGGGGGTGTGACACCCCCCCATACCCCCCCGGTACTTACGTCCCTGTCCACTGTCACAGGTCTTTCGGACCATCCCGATTTAACGAGGTGCTTCTCAATTGCATCATTGGAAACTACGAAACCAAAACAATCACAGTAATTGCTTTGATCTTTCCTCCCCACTAGTCGTCTTTCCCGAGTCATACGGATAGAAAATAAAGTATCTGAAACGATCCGCCAATTTCTATGTACACTTTTACACCATCAAAATTGGTTTTAGCTTGAAGTTCTATATAAACTACGTTTGTACTTTTTTTTTTGGTTTACCGATTTTAGTTAAGGGCAGATTAAGAATTTAAACATTCCCTGATTTTTCCAAAATTTTAAATAAAAACAGATTTTTCCAAAATGTTAGCATGTTAGTCCAATTTTATACTTCCTATTTCTAGAGTGCGTACGAAGCTTCAAGGCCTCATGTATGCTTCTTGACTCCACATGAATAGTCTGTGTTTGACTCCACTATGTCTGCCGCACTCTAGGAAGGGATTGCTTCCCCCTTTTATCCTCCCTACGTAGATCACGTTACGGTAGATAATAGGACATATATAGATCCTTCTATTTTTTTTGCTCCTGATTATATATAGCGGTTCCTATCAAGTGACCGGGTCAAGTACTCGCTGAGTAATTTAGTTTCTTTAGGGAGAACTGGCTGTTTGTTAGGGAGTCCCTTTGTTCGAACTAAACAACCCCACAGCTGGTAATTAGAGCTGTCTGAAAAGAAAGAAGTCTAACCCTCTGATTTTACCAGTATATTACACTCTTCTGAAAATTTTTTGCTTCAATTTCCTTCCAAGCTCAACATTCCCATGCCGTGCCCGTAAATAAAACTTATGGTTTTGGGCATTTTCGTGAAATGGCGCAGTGTTGGCACAAAATCAGTTAAATTTTGCTTTTTGTATTAGAATGGCGCAGTTCGGAGCAGCAATCACATCACTGCCTTTACCTTCATATAGCTCTGAATATTAAATTTATTTTTAATGATGTCATTTAAATATTATTTCTTTTGAAATGGCTACAGTGTCTTCAACAGTGAAAAATATATTATGAAGTTAAATGAAAGAAAATAAACTTTTATACAAAAAATTGTGCAAAACACATTTAACGTCAAAATTGCATAAAAAATAGAAATTTCTATTCAATTGTAATCAATATAGAAGACGACATTTGATATCATGAAGTAAAATTTTAAATCGTTTGGTGCCACAGGTCCATGAGCTAGCTTTGACAGAAAATATTTGCAGTTTTAAAGAATTCTGGCAGCGGCTGCACACCTACTCGTTCTTAATATAGAGAGAAATTAGTAAAATAATTAGATGTATATGTAACACTAGAGCGAATTACCCGGTGTCCATACAATCGACTTTTTTTTTGTCAGAATGCTGAAGATTTGAAAAAGACCCCCCCCCCCCCCCCCTAAGACCGTACATCAAAAAGTATTTGTTTTCTGACCCTTTAAAATCTCATGTGCTAACTTTCGAAGTTATTATTGAAGATATAACTTTTTTTTAGGGAGTACTTATAATATTGTTACAATCTTTATTTGTAAAACTCGGGATTTTGAATTTTAAATTCCACTATTGAAGCGCCGTCTGTTTGGAATTTCCGGTTTTGTGGGCAACACGCTAAACTCGAATCGAAAGTTTTTGAGGTGTCTCCGGAATCTTGCTATATCTCTCGAAAAGATGGAGCGTTACTTGAGAAATTTGGTGCAATTATTACAATCAGTAAGTGATGGGGCACGACAGCCCGGTGGTTAGAGCGCGGAAATTGCACTTGGTCGGTCCGGGTTTGATTCCCATCACCGTTTACACTACCGTCGTGTTCAAGCGGAGTACCATCACGTTAACATGTGGGTCCGTAAGTCCTTCCGAGAGGTTGATGGTAGGGGAAGGATAGTATGGTACCTATAGACGCCGTCCCCATTAGGTTACGGTCTAAACTGGGTGGCACTTCCCAGCCGTCCAGAGATACCTTATACCTTTGTAGTAAGTCGGGCGGTCTGGGTTGAAGAAGAAAAATCAGTAAGGATTGACCTTTTGAAAAATTCATTAAAAAAATCTGAACCATTAATAATGTTATGCAAATGTCCATTTCCTCTGCAATTTTTTATTAGAAAACGAATGACGTGAACTTTAATAAGCTAGCATCAACCATTTTCCGGATATTGTAAAACTTTTCAAATAAAGTTAAAAAAAATCACATGAATTAAAGCAAAAATATTAACTAATTATGAAATATGTTCACTTCCATATTTAATATATACGATAAATCCTTTAATATCATTCTTGCCGATCTAGTTCAATCTATTCACGAAAGAAGATATTTTGTGTAATAATTTTGTATTGTAGTGCCTGACAATTCGACAATAGTCATTTATATATAAGAAAAGCACTTCTCCCTGTATGTGTGTAAGACTTGGCAATAAATGTGGCGAACTTTGCGACTAATTTAGGTTAGCAATATTTCTCACCTAAAAATATTGTCAAAAATGCAAAAAAAATGACTCTAAATTAGTGAAAATGATGCCAATATGATAAATTATTTACTAAAATATTTTAATATATAATTTTTAATTTTAATATATATTTTTCACTGCAGTGAATTATGCAGCGTTGCCTGAGTCCATGAGATTGAATTTTCTTTAGAATGCTCAAGATTTAAAACAGCCCCCCCCCCCCCCCCCCCGGCAAGACCGTGCATCAAAAAATGTTTTACTGCCGTTAAAATCTTGATTGTTATTATTAGGCAATGCTTATAACACTATTACAATCTTATATTTCAAAATTCAAATTGCTATTTGTAAAACTTGAGATTTTAAATACTGCTACCGAAGCGCCATCAGTCTGGAATTCAAAGCTTGGGAGTACCTGAAACAATCTTCTCCCGTGAATGGAACGTGCTAGATCTACGAGCTTAACAAATTTATCGCATAATATTACGATATGAAAAGTGAACATATTTTACGACAGTTAATTTTTTGATAAATTTATTTGAAAAATATGTGATATATCGAGAACGGCTCATATACTAGCATTCTAAGTTTTGTGTCAATCGTTTTATAATGAAAAATTACATAAGAATTTACGTAATGGAAATTACATAAGATTTATGTAATAAGAATTTATGTATGTTTTGAAAATTTATGAAAATTATTATTTATGTAACTTTATTGAAGGTTTTGATTTTTTGACATTTTCAAAATTTCATTTGAAAATTTTGGGGTGTTCTGAACATCCGATAAAAAAATTCAATCCATCAAATAAAATTATTATTTATGTAACTTTATTGAACGTTTTGATTTTTTGACATTTTTCAAAATTTCATTTGAAAATTTTGGGGTGTTCTGAACATCCGATTGCGTTTAAAAACAATAAGGTTCCAGTGACACAAATTGTAATTTTTGTACCAAATTTCGTTTGAATCTCTACATTTGTTCGTGAGATATCGCACACACACACAGACATCACCTCAAAAACATTCGATTCGTGTTCAGGGTTGCTTGAAATGTGCTCTCCCGTTGAAAACTCGAATTTGAGCTTTCAACTCCGTCACAATACTTTCTTTATACATTATACTATGTATATAAGTGGAGGAAAAGAGGGGGGGGGGGAGTTCTCACTAACTTTAGAAGAAAAGAATTGGCAATGGCGCCTGTCCGATAGAACGGAGTACGATCACGTTTAACATGTGGGTCCGTAAGTCCTTCCGAGTGGTTGGTATTAAGCCCCCAATACATTGGATAATCAAAGAGACGAGTTTTATTTCCAGACGATACGGGAACTACAGGGGGTCTGTCGCCCTCCGTAGACTCCCGAAGTCATCAATCTTGAAAGGTCCGAGAAAGTGACAGAGTGAAAGTGTGCTGATTTGGCGGGTTATCGCCAAAGAGTGATAAATAATAACTTTAGTTATCGCTTTCTGTCGTGAGTTTCGATCGCACTCATATGTGACTGTCATTTATTTTCAAAATGTCGCTTGATGGTGAAATTGCCCTTGCCATTGCTGTTGCACTGGTGTCTTACTCTCTGGTGTTGCACTGGTGTCTTCTTAAATGTATCTGGTGATTGGAGCTAGTTTATGCAGTGGGAAAATGTAAAAAGGGTATTATATATTTCAAATACTTAATTCTCTATTTAAACGGACAATGAAAATCTACGCACTATTGCTACATTCTACAGCACACACACACACACACACATATATATATATAACCAAATTTGAAAATTGGAATACAATACAAAATGAAGAGTAAGATGCCACAAATTGGCTGGAGGATGGGGGTGGGGTCATTGCAATATAAATTGCGATTTTCTTGGTCTAATCACGTAGAAAATCAATAGACTTCTGCCGTTCATCGATTGAATTATAAATTTATTTAGATATGCTCAATTTGTTAAAAAGATATCGTGCCCAAAGGTATTCATTGAAAAATGATCGATTCGTTTTCAGGGATGCTTATGCGTGTTGATTCATCAAAGACTCAGCTGGATTTTTGACCCCATTACAATGTTCTTTTTTTACATATATCATACTGTTTTAAAACTAAAAACATGGCTTGTGTTGATTCGGGGCCCCATACACATACCAAACACATGGAAAACATCAACACATAAACAAATTTGGAGGCTTAGCATCGCAACCCCAAATTTTGTACATGTGGAAAACTCCTAAACATTTTTTCTCAAAGTAATATATGACTTTAAAGGTTATATAATATTTAAAATTAAAACTAATATTACCAGATGTAAATTAATTAAACAATTATTTTTGCTTAAATTTTTTACCACATACAACATTTAGAGGACCCCTTAAAATTTGGGAAATATTTAAGCCGCTTTGGATATATTGCACAACAGTGCGTGTTTAGACAAAAATATACTTGCAATGCATTCAGTCATTTGATATTAATGAACATAAGAATATATTTTAAAATACGTTTTCTAATTTAGATCAAAAACATACATCTCAAGAACGATGCACGTTATTGTTTTGTAGATGGTGTCATCCACTCCTATATAAAATATAAATTGGCACTGGCGATTTTTTCAATCAATTGCAATATAAACTGCGATTTTCTTGGTCTAATCACGTAGAAAATCATAGACTTCTGCCGTTCATCGATTGAATTATGCTAAATTTATTTAGATATGCTCAATTTGTTTAAAAGATATCGTATTTGTTTAAAAGATATCTAACCCCTAATAAGTCGAAAAACATCAATTTTTTTTTTTTTAATAAAAGCCGGTACATATCATTTAACGAAATCGAAAACAGATTTTTAACAGAAAAATTAAACCCAATTCAATCACATCAATATTCAGCAATAGAATATGTGAACAATAAAAATGCGGCAATCTGTTGGACCTTGGCATTGCTAGATATTTGGTTTCGATATTGGCAAAAATATAACCTGATGGTTAGTGATAATTTAATGAACAAGAAAAAAGTTTTTTTATATGCAGAATATAAAATATTAATTAATATTCAACGAAATCAATATTAAACAATAGAACATGTTTGTGTTTACAATGAAAAAAGTATTCGCTAAATTTGATAAATACAATCTTAAGTTAAAATATTTCGCTAATAACAAAATAAAAAATTGATTAAAATAATAAATTGGTTTAGAGCGCTAAAAGCTGTTATCCACTTCGTGCTAAAATTGATTGCATTCAAAATTCACAGAATTACAAGTGCTATTTGTCCCGAATTATTTACCACAGGTTGATACTTTAATATATTACTAACGGAAAATATTTCAGTTGACATTTAAATACTGGCATAGCTTTGGAAATTAGCAAATGAAATTATGGATTATAACACATACATAAAGTAAATTAAATTACATTTTACATTTCATTAAAGCAAAAGAAAAAAAATCAATATATTGAACTAAAACATGAAACCAAAACAAATTTATTATAACAAAACCAGTCTATAGGGAGTGTTTGCTCTCTTATTACTATTACGAATTCATTTTGACCATTTTTTAAGAATTCATCCTTTTCTATGAAACCATATTTAAAACATTTTATGTCTACGTCAAACGGAAAGAGTCGAATAAGTCACAAAATGAAAGGTAAGCATGTTATAACACTCTAATAATATAACTAAATATATGATCAACTAATAATGAACTTCCACTGCTTTATAAAAACAAAAACTGTTAATTTAATAACTGCTAAAATTCAACAGGCCTCATAAAAAGAGAAGTTAAAAGAAAGCGATGCCTAAAAATAAAATAAGTTCTCCAATAAAATTTTAAATTGTACATACCATTAATACCTTTCTCTTTCATAAAAAGGATTTCTCAGCGCTATAAAGAAGTCAACATGCAGACTGGAAGTCGGAAACGAAATGGAAGAGGCGCGAAATTCAATTTCATTTCCACGAAATAAATAAAAGTAAATTTAATGTTATTGGCTGTTCGAAAATAGAAACTGATCTCTGAATGGGCATGATTTGAAAAATTGTAATAAGGTACAGAACGCCCTCTGTATATGGTATGCGGAGGGAATATTCCGTTTTTAAGGGAAATTCTAACATACAATGAAATAAAAGGGGAAAATTGCAAGGAAAATATGAGGCAAACTTGAAAACAAATGATTTTACGAAAAATGGTTTACTACGTAACGTATATGATAGGATTATAGTGTAATTTTATGAAAACTTGCTTTGATTTTGTCAATGCGGTTAATACCGCAGTGGCAAAATCAAAGAAATTTAGGAACGCGACATCAGTGTTTCTTTTAGGCATGCAGTCGGGGGGGAGGGGGGGGGGCTATGCTCCCGGGACACGAATATTCGCCCCTCCGGAGACATTTTGTGTTAACCTAGTTTCTATGTATGTGACATCGTATTTAGATATATTTATATAGGACAAATAGAAAACTGCCCCCCAATTTCATTCCCTTCCCCCGGCCTAAAAAGTCCTGAAAGAAACACTGCAAGGCAGCGTTCCGCTGTGCGAGTGTTACCAAGTGTACGCGCAGTGTTTCTTTCAGGATATTTTGGCCGGAGGGGAGGGGTGAATGAAATTTTAGGGGGGGGGGGGGGGGCAAGTTTTCTATTTACCCAAAAATATTATTGTAAATGAATTGATGGATGTATATAGTATTTAAATTTTGGGCTAATTGTTTTATGTTTTGTTTTATAGCCAAAGTGATGGTTATAATTGTTTTTGTGATAACTATATTATTATTATGTTGAATGTATATTTATTTGTATTATTATTTGAAAATTGTATTTTATTTTCGCAACAAAAGTTTAGTTGCATTTATAAATTGATTGAACAATAAAGGTCTTTGACCAGGATAGGGATTGTTGTGATTCCAGACAGAGTATGAGCTTCAAAGGTTCGAAATTTAATTGTTGTTTATATCTTTGGCTGCTGTATGATTTGCGACTGCTGTGCTGGACGGTGCTTTGATTGGTGTTCTGGTGCTGCAGGATTTGGTGTTTACATTACATTATCTGAGGGGGCCCTTGGAGCGAATGATATCGTATATACCTTGTGCCCTCTATGGCAACGGCGGGTCAGCAGCGGGGCCTCGTATGTCCGGGAAACTGAACGGATCGAGGGTAAGAAATGGTTACCCCCAAAATATATCTAAATGCTGTCACATAAATAGAAACTAGGTTAACATAAAATGTCTCCGGGAGGGACGAATACTCGTCTGTCGGGAGCCTCGCCAAGGTATGCCTGAAAGAAACACTGATATATATACCTCACGCTACAACATGGGATTTTTAATCCCTGGATCTCGGCTGCACTTAAAGCTAGAGGAATAATTATTTCATAGTTGTCATAGGACAAAACTGAAGATGAAAATTTAAAAACAATATTAATATCAGAATACAAGTAGAGATACATACTGCCGAAACTGCCTTTTTGAATATAGTGTTTTTCCTTAATCTTGTTCTCGTGTTTTTCTGTTGACGGACCTATACAATAAATCAGTTAACCGATTTTGATGATTTTTTTTTCATCTTTTTCCTTGTGATCCAAGGGTGTGCATATTAAAAAGAAATATGAATTTCGTTATTTTCTGTAGGAATTAAGTAAAGAATTAAAAATTAGGTCAATTTTTATTATATTTATATCATGGGCGTTATGTGAAATGTGTTTTTGGTTGGTGATAATTGTGGTCGTATAGAATTTTAGATGCTACCTAATAGCGTTATGCGTCGTGTTGGCCAGGTTCTATTCTTTGGCCGATTCTAGGAATCGGTTGGTCAGTTATAGATCGATATTAAAGGGAAAGGGGCAACACATAAAATTAAAAAAAATGTGGAAAGCATAACAAGTTAATGAAATAACAAAATATTTATTCAAATAGAAATTAACTAATTTCTCAAGCAATTAACATATTGTTATAATCAACACCTTGACCAAAGGTATTTAACATTTTCTCTTGTTGATGCAGATCATATTAAATATAAGATTGTACTTATAATACGACGACGTACCCGACAACACATAAAAAATATCCAAAGAGAGGAGGGGGTTACGAAGTTAGACGACCGAACGCCTTAATCTTTATCACCACGGATTTGGTATGGCACTCCTTTGCTTAATTAATCCAAAGGGACTCTTAACACATAGAGATGACGGATCACAGAAAGATGAAACTCCGGTTCGATTCTATCTCCAACAGTTATTAGCACATTCGAAGGGACCTGGTTGGCCAAAGGCATATAAGCTGGCATTATCGCGCTAGTCCACACTACATCCTTTGGTATTTTTTTCTTTTGTTTCTCTTCAAGTGAAGATAGGCATGCATTATTAATTTCCCCTCGGACAGCACTTCCATCCACAAATATCGCGTTCTTAGCAATAATTACAACTTTGGTTGTGGAAACCGAAATTCGTCAAACATTTTTTAATATTATTAATTTTCATAAGGTTCCAAGTGAGCACTTATGGGGCGTGACAGCTCAGTGGTCAGCGCGGGAATTGCACTCGGATGGCCCGGGTTCAATTATCGTCGCTGCCAAAACTGCCGCTGTGTTCATGCGGAGTACGATCGCTTTAAACATGTAGGCCCGTAAGTCCTTCCGAGAGGTTGGTGGTAGGGGAAGGAGGGTACGGTTCCTATGGATGCATCCCCTATTGGGTTCCTGTCTAAATTAGGTAGCACTTCCAGGTCGTCGAAACAAATACTTTATACCTTTCTGATAGGTCGGACGGTCTAGGTCGAAGAATAAGAAGTGAGCTTTGTTGCTCGTCCATAAGTGTCACTTCATCAAGGCCAAAATCCAACGTTCCGTTTTATAATATATTCATTTTTACTTTCCTTATATGCATAGTATAATGTATAAGGAAAGTATTGAAATTCAAGTTTTCGGCGGGAGAGCACGTTTCAAGCATCCCTGAACACGAATCAGACGTTTTTGAGGGGATGTGTGTGTGTGTCAGTGAGTACGTGGAGACGATATCTCACGAACGAATCAAGCGATCTGAACAACATTTGGAATACAAATCACAATCAGTGAATACTGGAAGCCTATTGTTTTTGCAAGCAATCGAATGTTCAGAGTCCTCCTAAATTTTGAAGTGAAATTTAAAAAAAAAATCATCAAAATATTAAAACATTCAATAAAGTTACTAAATAATGATTTCTTATGCAATCTAGCATTAGAAAACGATTGACATAAGCTTTAGAACGCTATCATGAACCGTTCTCTAGATATTGCACATTTTTCAAATAATTATATCAAAGAATCGCATAAATTAACTATTGTGAAATCTGCTCACTTTTCACATGTAATATTATGCGATAAATGTATTATTTATGATGATGTATTATTATTATTATATTCTCTTAGATCTAGCTCGTACTATTAACGAGAAGAGCCAGTGGGTAATAAATTTGTAACTTGACGCCATTAGTCGTTTATCTACTATGAGACTAACCTATTCCTCCTTAAATAATGCTTGGCGAAATTTTGGACGCGAATTTGGCGGAATATAACCAACTTGGCGAGTGTTTTAAATGCTGCCAAATTGGCGAAAATATCACCAAATTGATAAAAATGTCAGCAAATTAATAAGGATGACGCTAAATCAATGACAACTAATTGATTAAAATTCTATATTTTGGAACGAATATAAGACTCTACCGTAAGACTTCGTCTGCAATGCTTTTCAAAATTCTGACGAATTTTGGTGGCATATCACCAACTTAGCGACTTTATTAAATGCTGCCAAATTGACGAAACTGTTGCCAAACTGATAAAAATGTCGCCAAATTGATAAAAACATCGCCAAATTGATAAAAATGATCGCCAAATTGATAAAAATGTCGCCAAGTAGGATAAAATATTTTGCAAATTTTTAACATGGGCATACATTATGATGGGCATACCTTTAACATTATGATGGGCATACCTTTTATTATTTAAGGAATGCTCTTCCAAATATCGCCAACTTGGGCGATATTTGACCCCGCATTGACGAAAATGTCGTCAAAATTGTAAAAATGACGCTATGAAAAATGTAAACACTTTGGAAGTTTATACTCCCGAATCCAATAGATAAAAATTTAAATAATTTTCTAGTTTTAACGGAAATATGATCCAGATTATTAATATATAAAAACTATTTCAATAATTTGAATATTTTTGGGAAAAAAATTAAAAACATATCTGTCCCAGCGAGCTTTTTTTTTTTCATTTTTCTTACTTTGCTCGAAATTTCTTCGAAACTATAAAAGATAGATATAAATACTAAATGAAAAAGTATGCAATTGGGAATTTAGTTTCTAAATCTATATTTTTTTTTTTAAGAAAGCTCTTACAGTTTTTGAGGAATCGGCTTGTCAAGTTAAAGAAGACTGAAATTTTTTTGTTTTCCAAGTTCGTAATGCTTATAACTAAAAGTTATAGCTATGAATAATAAGCAAGAGTTTGTAGATTTTCGAAAGCCCTGCAAGTGTGTATAATTGGATTTTGGATCAAGTTCTTACTTTTCGATGTATAGTCAATATTTATATATTGCAATCATATCAGTCAATATTTATGTATAGTCAATATTTATGTATTTTAATATTTATGTATTGCAATCTGAGTTTTCCAAAGGGTGGGAAAGATGTAATTCTTAAAATATCATGATTACACCTCAATTTGCTCACTCACTCTTTGACGAAATATCGGTGTACAAGCACGAGATATTTTATTTTGCTAAAAAAAAAAGGGGGCGGGGTAAAATAAAAGAACTTTGGGATTTTACCTTGAAGATATTTAATGATTGGTAAGTTTTGAACAGAATAAATGAAAATATACGTTTTCAATACATATTTATTTGCCGCCACTGAAGTTTATAGATTAACTTGAATGTAAAATCTCTTCAGATCTGATTGTACAAGAATTTATATACCAAAAAGCAAGTTAGCACTATAATTTGATATTTTGACGTCAAGTCTATGATCCTGATGAAATCGGGACGAAAACTAAAAGTGCTTTAAACAATTTGCTGAAATAAATTAGTCTGAATTTATTGAACTTTACTGAAGTTTTATTTTACAATATATTGTTCACGCAAAGCTATTTCGGCTCCGTCGGACTGATATTTTCTTCATCATATAGATAAGTAGTTGCTGTTTATATAAAATTCATATAAAATTGAATTTAATTTCAAACATTCACTGCAGATGGCAGAAGTACAAATATTTAGTTCATTGAAATAATACCCTTATACAGTTATACATGAAATTATTTCACCTCACTGTATAGTAATTGTACACGTTTAAAAAATCACGCCACGAGAGCTCGAATTAAGTTAAGGAATAATTATTTCACATTATAAATCAGTTTAGTATCTATAGCTCATTTTAAGATCTACTTACATTTTTCTTTTTCATAAAATTAAGTAAATTATTTGATTTGAGAAGTGCCAAAGTAACCTGGAATTAGAGATCTTTGATAATCTGATATGTCTCTCTTTTATGCGCCCTGGTAGTGCTGCCATCTTGAGATAAAATCGACAATTAGATAATCAAACAGTCGCTCTAATATTAACACAATAATTAAAAATTTCGAAAATACCGCATACGCACAAAAAATTGGTCTATTAGTTTCAAAGGTCTACTACTTTCCTTATTTACTCAAACAAATAAAGTTGCTGACTTTACTTGAGTAAGTAAGGTCAGTGCAATCCTCTCTCTCTCTCTGATAAGAAAAAAGGTTGTTATTTGCAGGGCCTGATTTATGCATAAGCCACCAGGGCAGTGGTCCTGGGCTCCAAAATTTAGAGGGTCACACATTTTGTCTGAAAGTTCTAAAAATTTAAAAATAAATGAAATCAGTGATACGTAAGAAAATTTTATTAAAATTATTCAATTTCTCAGTAAAAATTAACTGATGTGTGGTTCAACTTTCTGATACTATAACTCATTTTTAAGTAGTTTGTGATTTTATTTTTCTATTATATGGAAAATTTTGAAAAATCTGTCTCCTTGGTCCAAATGAGCACAATTATAGCCTGTTACACTTTACTTTAAAGAGTCTGAAAAGAAAAACTTTTCTATTGATACCAAGGTTGACAATGTACCTCCTCCGGGCAGTGGTGTCTCGAGGTTTTTGAGACCCCAACAGGACCGTTGCCAGAGACGAAATTGAAGAAGGGCTGGAGGGAATTTCAAGGGGGCCCAACAGTCTTAAGGGGACTCATACCTCACTACCACTTATGAGCTGCCTCCATGTTAACCAATGGGGAAATTTGTTTAGAAGATTCCTCCGTGAATTTTGCCTGTAAATGTTAACAGTTTGTTCGATATTAAAGGAGAAACACATACGTTTCAGTTGAAGTACGATTTTTTTTAATATTTAAATTTAAAGTGTTTCGAAAATGAATTGTAACATCACAACGGAAGTTACAATTAGGGGGCTTCTGTAGCAATTTTAAAAGAAAATTTGAATATTTGACAAAATAAAAAAAATAGTAATACATATTTCTATTCATATCAGCAAATATTATAGTTTTATCATTATAAAATCTATTTTTAATGATCCAGAAACTATTTTAAGTGCAAATATATAGAACAGAATTAAGATAAGTTTACGAAAACCCTGCAAGTTACACGCTTGTGGGTTGTACAATCTGTGTCTGTCAACAATAGATCTTTATATGCGGTCAACAACTAGGAGTGATAAAGTATTTGCTTGACAGCTGTTATCAGGAAAAGTACAGCCCTCTATAGTTCCCTGCTTCTAGGAGCAACACCTCTTCGGTTCTGTGGTTTCAGGGGGACTGTGACAATAGAATTTTCCCCCCAGAATTGGTAGAAGTTTCCAAACCAGTTTTGTGCAAGCTTCTAACTTATTTCAGTTCAAGCCCTTTAGCTGTCGATACAAATCTTTTTATATTTTTGAGAGAAACATTTTCCTTTCCCATTCTTTTACTTTCAATATTGCAGTACTTCTTGCTGAATTGAAAGCAATACATAATTAGTTTACAGAATGTATAGACTGTCTGCAAAAGGGACATTAATATTTTCAGCCCACCGGAGCCGTAGCAAGTGTGCACTATTTTCCTATTTATAGGGCCGGCTCAAGGATATTTTCGTATGTCGGCAAAACAGTTTAGGGCCGCCCTTTATATATATATATATATATATATATATATATATATATATATATATATACATACACACTAGATTGTAAAAAAATATATGCAGCCATAAAAAAAATGAGCTACATCCACGAAACTCTGCATGCAAATTTCGTTTTAAAAGTTATGCAAGTAATCAAACTGTCAACGCCAATGACGTTATGACGCCAACGACGTTTGATGTCAAACATCAACGCCAATGACGTTTGATTATTTGCACGAACGACGTATCGTACGGCATTTAAAACTGCCGATGTTCTTATGCGTAATTGGAACGCCTGATGTTCTTACGAGCAATTGAAACTGGATTTTCTGCTTTGATACTGAAAGTTGTATGCTTTGATACTGAAAGCACATAGATGCCCAGGGACGTAAGTGGCCAATCTTGACTGCGGGGGGGTGTGAAGGTAATTTTTCCGACTAAAATTAAAAATTTCCGACTGTGCAAACAAGTGAGTTGACTTTTGTTTTTAAGCGAGTGCATTGCTGCTCTAGTGACCTTCCTGCAATTCAAAGTCTACACGGCAATTATTTGTTTTAATTTTCGAATATTTTATGCATATGTCCAAATCATACTCCAATTAAAAAAAGAAGTCTCAAAATCAAATTTTTGGTTTTGAGACTGTTTTAGAGGTTTTTTTGTTTTTTTTTAATGAATAATTGTACAGTTTTTTAATTATCGGATGTGTTGTGCAAATGCCCAGACCTTTAGCTACAATTTAAAACAAGGCAAGTATCTAGGGCAGGAATCAGCAGAATTTTAAATATATTTGAAAAAGTACTAAATTTCGTACGTTTTGGGATTTTTTTTTTCGATTGCACTTGACACATTCCCAAATGATTGCTTAACACTTAAAAACCCGAGAGTTTCTATGAAGATTTGGCTGTGTAAATTTCAGAACATGCATCTTTCTTTTGCTAAATTTGTGTCTTTTATTAGGTTTTTGTAAATAATTAAAACTTTATTAATTTTTTTCTAATTTTCGTATCACTTTGCACACACACACACACACACAAAAAAAAAAATACGTGTTTCTAGGCCAAGAATTAGCTTTGTAAAACACGGGATGTGCATAATAACATACATATATTGTCTTCATTTTCTCGATATTTGTTTTCTAAAAATCGTTCAGACACGGACGTAAAAAAAAAATTTCCAAATGATCCTCCAGAAACTACCTGCATGTGGATATACACATATTGTTAAATACATCTAAATTGTGTTTTTTAGATTATCTGATATTTATTTCGCCGCATCCAAAACAGGAAGATTAGCTCAGTTTTACAGTTTGAATTTTATAGAAAGCTGTGTGTATCATGGCATTCTAACAATTCTTTTTAATTACTACATTTTATTTAAAAAAAAATTCATCAAAGCAACAAATGCATCTCCCTTAATGTAGTGCGGATGACTGCGGTTTCTCTCCGTTGGATTGCACATACCTGAGCTCTCTCCTAGAGAAAGGATCGTTTATTTTCTTTATTTTTTTTCCAGATGTATGGATCGCATACTTATAAATTCCGTTTGAAATTAACATTGAGCAATACGGAGTTTTTCAACGTACATTATAGTTTCGTGTAAATTTACGGAAAATCAAAGAATTTAATGCACAATTTGGACCGCATTGGACTTTTTATCCTTTTGGGGTTCTGGTATTAAATTAAATTTCCAAAAGATGTTCCGAGGCCAAAAAACTTCGAATAACAGTGAGCTATAATAAACAATTGGAGTGAGTGCATATCACACTTTAACATTGTTCGGCAGGGGTTCCGTTCGGAGTTGGCGAAAATCATCCGCTCTTGTTGGTGCGATTCTGTATAGCAGGCGCTTATCTAAGACCTAAATATGTGGGTTACGATAGGTTGGTGGTAGGAGGAGGGTACGGTACCTGCGGTTGTGTCCCCCACTGGATTCTAGTCTAAATTGAATGGAAATATCCCGAACATCCAAACAGATACCTTACACTTTCGGGTAGGTCGTACGGCCTGGGTAGAAAGAAGAAAGATCCCCTCTAGTTGTTGCAAGCCAATCTGACGACTCGCTTGTACGTCGACGGTATTCTGCAGCCGATTGTTCTGTCTATGCTGCCAAGTCACCCAGGTTCTATTTACCAACAAGACAAAACTCGAACATATACTGCACAACTTTCTCAACAATGTCTTCAAAGATTTAATACCCTCCTATGGTCATCCAGGTCCCAGATCTATCACCAATAGAGAACGTCTAGGACATGCTGTGATAGTAATTGCAGCCTTATCTGAATACCGCTGAATTAGCTGATCAGTTGCAACATTTGTGGCAGAATCTTCCGCAGGGGGACATAAGCAACCTAACTGACCTTATGCCGCACCGTATATCGACTTTTATAGCCGATTACCACTTACTAAAATGTCAGCTTCTTGTCACTATTTCTTAATAAAAAGTTTTTAATTGATCCCAAATTCTAATCATTTGCACATTTCCTCAAACGACACATACATGTCGAGCTTCACGGCTGTAGGTTATTCAATATTTTATGGGTGCATATAATTTTTTGCAACAGAGTGTATATAGCTTTAATGTTTTTTCAACAGTGATTTGAACGAATTTTTAATCACGTTTCTAAAAGCTCAGTGTCAGTATGTCAGAGCACCCAATGCAACCCCGAAAGCTGAAAAAACTTATTTTTACCCTGCTGAATCCAAATCTGAAAGTCGTTTTCTAAATTAATCCTTGGATCTGGGAAAATAGCCTCTCAAAGTTTGGTCTTTTTTGCTATTTTTGTGTTTATAATTTCTGGTCGAAGGTGTTGTCACAACATGATGCATTTGCATGGTTATGAGAACTCAGTGCTTGAAGAAATGAAAGGAAAACTGTATTCAGCTCATGGAGTTGAATACAGTTTTCCTTTGATAGTGAGACCACCTCCATGATTCAGCTGACTAGGAAAGTTAATTTTTAGAGGTCATCCCAATTTAAAAATTCAGAATATGAATATATGAGAGACTTGTTTTCTGCTTTATCTTCAAAATCACTTTGTAAATAATGCAATTATACAAACTTTGTTTATAGATAGATTGGTTGGCGCTGTATTATACCATAAATTTAGTTGCTTTTCTTCCATGGTATGGCCAGACCAATTAAAAACATGAGATGAAAAGTTTGAGGTATTAAGCTTGATAAATTGGTTTGCTAAGATTATAGGGGAGCGTAAATTCATTGCGTTATGTTAGGAGTCGATATAGTATGTATGTTTTGATAGGGAATCGTATAAGAGATAGTAATATTGAATTGGAGGGGTGTATGATTCGCATGTGACTGTGGATATTAAGAGTGGATGGGAGGACCGGTGGCAGTTGATGTCCGCCTGTTCCTGTTTCCCATGCATGGCCGTGGTGTACTTGGACGAGCGTATCGCACGAAGTACGCGAACTTTGCTGGTTTATAAAAATTCTACAACTTCGCTCAAAGTCTCCGAGAAATAAATACTTCGAAGGAACGTGAAATTAAATAAACCAATTGCAGAGAAGAGAAGTCCACAAAATGTAAAATAAATTCTTTTTTGAATTGAGCATCAATATTTTTAGTATAGGTAAATTATTACTGGAAACAAGTGCCTATTAAGTGGCGCAAATAGAATCAGAAGTGATTTAAATATCATAAAGCATCACTATTTTATGGACAGCTGATTTTCAAAAATAAAAAATTATGTTATTCATTATTTTGATCAATTTTACTGGCTTTTTCATCGATATTTAATATATATGATCAATTTCCTCACTTTTTTGTTTCCTACTTTTAGTGGCAGCTTTAGTAATGAGGTTGTGACTATTCAAATACCAAATGATGGCCACAAAAAATCTGAATACAATTGCGGCAGCAAAGACATCTATCAAAAATCGCCACAATGATGACTGGACGTTTGAAAGACGCAACCTTCTCCAACGACTTCGCCTCTCAGCACGAGATGGCAGCACCACAAGGAGTCAGAAGCCTTGACACTCCCTTCCTGGTTGACCACAACTGTCCGTCACGCCGAGGCAACACGCCTCCCGGCTCTGACGTCACGCCGAGGCGACACGCCTCTCGGCCTCCTCATCAGCGAGGGGAGTGTGCGGCAGCAAAGACATCTATCAAAGATGCCACACGAGCAATACCCGAATTATAAGAACAGAGTGGGAGCTAGCTTTTGCTCAGTGATTATAATGTCGGTCTACGATGCATCAGGTCCCTGGTTCGGGACCACGGCGACGCCCAATCGCCACACAATATTTCGCAACTATATCAATGTTGGTTTATTATTTTGAAATAAGTCTGTTTAATTTTAAATAATATATATTTTTTTCGGGGGGGGGGGGGGATTTAAACGGGAAAGAAAAATTTGATTCTGAAAATTAAATAATAGTAATTATAAATAAAATAATGATTATTTATTAATAAAAGTTTAATATATAAAATGTGCCTTCAAAATGTACAACAGCAGAATTATAACAAATGCAAATTTTGATTGATTGGGCGCTCAATTTAAATTTTACAAAGATTGCGGTCAAACTGCACGATTTGTCTATGGGCTATGGTCAAAACCAAGAGTTAATGTTTACAGAACCCGCCTGAAGGGGACGTTTCCAGAAATAGGATAACTCTAGTATCGATGTCGGAATCTGCAATGAAAGCGTTGTCCTATCTTTTGGAAAACCTCTCTTTGGTGGGTTCTGTTAGTAATTATAACTTAAAAAAATACTGCAATTTAAGAGTTAATTAACTTTATCCAAGTTATAAAATTAATAACATTTCAAGTTAATCAAACTTTCAATTTTTTGTATTTTTCCTGTTTCAATTTTTGCAGTATATGCAGCCATAAGTTAAACAAAATAATTTTCAATCCTTATATTTGTACAAATTATTTGTTGCTAACATCCCTGAAATTTATCCTGAGTTCTGTGTTTCATACATTAGTAGCGTCTTTCCGGTGTTAGGAAACCTACTTTTTAATTTAATGAATTATTTTAAATAACTAGTTGCAAATATGAATTAAAATATTAAACCCGTTTTCACACTTGCATACTTTCGTGTAATTCCTTTTATTTCTCAATTTAGAAAAAAAAATACATCATCAAGAAAAACAAGCCAAAAAAATTCCTTAAATAGTTTTATCCCCCGCAATTATTTGATACTAGCCGCCTTTGGCGACCAGCCTGTTCGCTAACCTTGAAAATTCTGACCGTGGTAAACTCGCTGGCGCGACCCACCAGAAAGGTGTAAGGTAACTATTTGGACGGCCAGGAAGTGCCACCCAAATTAGATTAGAACCCATTGGGGGAGGCATCCACAGGTACCGTACCCTC
Organism: Amaurobius ferox; assembly: GCA_951213105.1. Lineage (NCBI taxonomy): Eukaryota > Metazoa > Arthropoda > Arachnida > Araneae > Amaurobiidae > Amaurobius > Amaurobius ferox. Next base: position 73,536 of record OX578154.1, read on the forward strand.
CTCCCCCTATCACCAAACTCTCGGAAGGACTTACCGACCCACATGTTTAACAACATTGTACTCCGCGTGAACATGGCGGCAATTTTGGGAATCGAATCCGGGCCTACCAAGTGCAAATCCTGCGCGCTAACCACTGGGGTACTTCGCCCTCAGCGACATTCTCCATAACTTTCTTTTTATTCACCCAATTTAGACCGGAACCCAGTGGGAGAGGCACCCACAGGGACCGTACCCTCTTTCCCTAACCACCAACCTCTCGGAAGGACTTACAGACCCACATGTTTAACGTGATCGTACAACGCGTATACACGGCGGCAATTTTGGGAATCGAATCCTGGCCTACCGAGTGCAATTTCCGCGCGCTAACCACTGGGCTACTTTGCCCTCCGCGACAGTCTCCATAACTTTCTTTTTATTCACCCAATTTAGACCGTATCCTCCTTCCCCTACCACCAAGCTCTTGGAAGGACTCACGGACCCACATGTTTAACGTGATCGTACTCTGCGTGAACATGGCGGCAGTTTGGGCAGTGGCGGGAATCGAACCCGGGCCTACTGAGTGCAATTCCCGCGCGCTAACCACTGGGCTACTTCGCCCTCCGCGACAATCTCCATAACATTCTTTTTATTTACCCAATTTAGAACGGAACACAGTGGGAAAGACATCCACAGAGACCGTACCCTCCTTCCCCTACCACCAACCTCTCGGAAGGACTTCCGGACCCACATATTTATCGTGATCGTACTCCTCGTGAACACGGTGGCAGTTTTGGAAGTGGCGGGGGAATCGAAACCAGGACTACCGAGTGCAATTCCCGCGTGCTAACCACTGGGCTGCCTCGCTCTCCGCAACTTTCTTTATATTCACCCAATTTAGACGGGAACCCAGAGGAGGAGGCATCCACAGGGACTGTACCCCCCTTCCACTACCATCAACCTCTCGGAAGGACATACGGACCCACATGTTTAACGTGATCGTATTCCGCGTGAACAGGACCGCAGTTTTGGCAGTGACGGGAATCGAACCCGGGCCTACCGCTAACTTCCCGCGCGCTAATTTACAATTTAAAATGACCATATGGTATGCTCTTAATTCCATCATCCTCATACCATTGTTCCATCATTTAAAATATCCATACAATTAAAATATCCATCGCTCCATCATTTAAAATATCCATAAAATTAAAATATCCATTTAAAATATCCCTATCGTTCCATCTAAAATATAAATATAATAATTTCTACAATACATATGTTAAGCTCTTAATTCATTTGAAACCGGAAGCGCGGGAAACGGAAAGAAAACACTAATTCGGTTTCTTATTGTCCCACCCATCGCTATGCATATTCAGAACCGTGAAGTCACCTCCACCTTGACGTCTCCTCCCACCATCTTCCCTGCTTCTGCTGGGGAGAAACGCCTGTTATGAAATGCTTCAGCAGATCGCCGAGAAATTGAAATTCGGAAAATCTTAAAATCCCGATCCTGGGGGCAATACGGAATATTTCTTGACCAGATTGGACTTGTAAGAATGCCAGATATTTGACCTTTCTGAAAACGTAAATTATTAGTTGAAATTATGAGTACTTTTTGCTATGCGAGAATGTAAAAACCAAAAATCGGTTTTTTTTAGCCAAAAGTGACTTTTGTTTAAAATCTTAAAAAAATATTAGAATTTGTCAATGAGATTTAAAATTGATATATTTTTACTCGCAATTCTTTGTTCTTTCCGGTGGTGCGATTTGTTTTTTTCTACGACGTCTGGATCGTGGAGAAAAAGGGGCAAAACGGGCAAATAACGGTCGAAATCGCATAAAACAACAAATAACAAAAAATTAATTAAAATTCTAAAAATCGGCTTTCGCGTGTCCCCTTCCCACCCCCTCGGGTCACCGATTGCCAAATTTCGTAGCTCTCCGATGCGCGGTAGCTGAACGTATAGTGTATAATACAGACAGACACACACACAGACATTGCCTTTTATTATTTACTAGCCGCCTTTGGCGACCAACCTGTTCGCTACCCTTGAAAATTCTGACCGTGGCAAATTCTAATCGTGGCACACTCACTGGCGCGACCTACCAGTAAGGTGTAAGGTAACTGGTTGGACGGCCAGGAAGTGCCACCCAATTTAGCATCCACAGGGACCGTACCCTCCTTCCCTACCACCAACCTCTCGGAAGGACTTACGGTCCCACATGTTTAACGTGATCGTACTCCGCCTGAACACAGCAGCAGTTTCGGCAGTGGCGGGAATCGAACCCATCGAGTGCAATTCCCGCGCGCTAACCACTGGGATACCGCGCCCTCCGCGAAATCTCCATAACTTTCTTTTTATTCACACAATTTAGACCGGAACCCAGTGGGAGAGTCATCCACAGGGACCGTACCCTCCTTCCTCTACCACCAACCTCCCGGAAGGACTTACGTACCCACATGTTTAACGTGATCGTACTCCGTGTGAACACGGCAGCAGTTTTGGCAGTGGAGGAAATCGAACCCGGGCCTACCGAGTGAAATTCCCGCACGCTAACCACTTTGCTACCGCGCCCTCCGCGACAATCTCCATAACTTTATTTTTATTCACCCAGTTTGGACCGGAACCCAGTGGGGGAGGCATCCACAGAGACCGCACCCTCCTTCCCCTGCCACCAACATCTCGGAAGGACTTATCGACCCATATCTTTAACGTGATCGTACTCCGAATCAGTGGCGGGAATCGAACCCACGCCTACCGAGTGCAATTCTCGCGCGCTAATTTAAATTTTATAATGACCATATACTAAGCTCTTAATTCCACCATCCTCGTTCCATCATTTAAAATATTCATAAAATTAAAATATCCATTTAAAATATCTATAAATAAAAATATCCATAAATTAAAATATCCATTTAAAATTTAAAAAAAAATCATCCATATCGTTCCACCAATCCATAAATATAATAATTTCAAATACATCACCACAATTCAACCACCATAATTCAATCATTTAAATTATTTAAAATATCCATTTAAAAATATCCTTTTAAAATATCCATTTAAAATATCATATAAATATAATGATATCAACCGATGTATACAACACTTATGCTAGGCTCTTAATTCATTTAAAACCGAAACCGCGGTCTCCATGCAGACGGGGAAGAAACTACTGCGGATGGGGGGGAAAAGCGGTTGAAAAACTGAGCCGATAGCCGAGAAATCTAAAATCATGACGTCTTTAAAATTGCGATCCTGAAAGTAATTTTCATTATTTCAGGACCAGATTAGACTTGTAAGAATGCCAGATATTTTTCAGCTTTCTAAAAATGTAAATTATTAGTCGAAATTATGAGTACTTTTTACTGTACGAGAATTTAAAAACCAAAAATCGTTTTTTTGAGCGAAAAGTGACTTTTGTTTTAAAATCTTTAAAAAATATTAGAAATCAAAATTGAGAGTTGAAATTGATATATTTTTACTCCCAATTGTCTGTTCTTTCCGGTGGTGTGATTTGTGTTTTTCTACGATGTCCGGATCGTGGAGAAAAAAGGGCAAAAAGGCAAAAAACTGTCGAAACCGCATAAAACATTAAAAAACAAAAAAATAATTAAAATTTTAAAAATGGGTTTTCACGTGTCCCCTTCCCACCCACCCCCGGGTCTCCGATGGCCAAATTTCGTAGCTCTCCGACGCGCCGTCGCTGAACGTATAGTGTATAAGACAGACAGACAGACAGACAGACACACACACACAGAGACATTGCCTTTTATTATATAGACTAGCCGCCTTTGGCGACCAGCCTGTTCGCTACCCTTGAAAATTCTGACCGTGGCAAATTCGCTGGCGCGACCCACCAGAAAGGTGTGAAAGCCCCAGGCCGTCCGGCTCGTCCAGAGGACTAGGAGCAACAGAATGGACGACCGGGAAGGAAAGTTAGCAGAAGCCAACTTCCAATGCCATCGTCCTACGGTCCAAAGCAACGTTTATTGAAAACTAAGAAAATTTTTACAGAGTGTTACAGAGGTTTGTACTTGAACAATGTACAAAAGGATATGAGGACAAAGCTTCTTGAAGGGTATTTACAGATGAAGTTTACAGATACGATGATGTTCACAGATGATATTTTGATGTGAGTATAGATATGGATGGGGGGACAGAAACGTAATTAACAGATGATTTACAAATTATTTACATTTGTGATTAAAAGTAATTATATAATTTATAAGGTGATACTAAATTTTTGGGATTTGTTTGTCCAAATATTCAAGGTATAAAAACAACACCGGACGAAACAATAAACAATAAAGAGGACAACATAAAAAGGACAACATAAAAAGACAAAGAAAACCAGGCAACACCAACAACACCAGGGGAAAACAGCAGGGAGAACCCGGGAAACAGCGGATCAAGAAAACGAATTAAAAGCAGAAAAGCGACGCACAGACCGATCAGGTGACAATGTTAGATATGTCTCTGGCTATGAGAACACAGTTTTTTATTCTTTCAATTGAAGAGGAATTTTTACAGGACATTCGAGAACCAGGTCGCAGCGTTAGAAAGGTGTAAGGTAACTATTTGGACGACCAGGAAGTGCCACCCAATTTAGACTGGAACCCATTGGGGGAAGCATCCACAGGAACCGTACCCTCCTTCCCCTACCACCAACCTCTTGGAAGAACTTACCGACCCACATGTTTAACGTTATCGTACTCTGCGTGAACATGTCTTCAATTTTGGGAATCGAACCCGGGCCTACTGAGTGCAATTCCCGCGCGCTAACCACTGGGCTACTTCGCCCTCCGCGACAATCTCCATAACATTCTTTTTATTTACCCAATTTAGAACGGAACCCAGTGGGAAAGACATCCACAGAGACCGTACCCTCCTTTCCCTACCACCAACCTCTCGGAGGGACTTCCGGACCCACATATTTATCGTGATCGTACTCCTCGTGAACACAGTGGCAGGTTTGGAAGTGGCGGGGGAATCGAACCCAGGCCTACCGAGTGCAATTCCCGCGTGCTAACCACTGATGGGCTGCCTCGCTCTCCGCAACTTTCTTCATATTCACCCAATTTAGACGGGAACCCAGAGGAGGAGGCATCCACAGGGACTGTACCCCCCTTCCCCTACCATCAACCTCTCGGAAGGACTTACGGACCCACATGTTTAACGTGATCGTATTCCGCGTGAACAGGACCGCAGTTTTGGCAGTGACGGGAATCGAACCCGGGCCTACCGCTAACTTCCCGCGCGCTAATTTACAATTTAAAATGACCATATGCTATGCTCTTAATTCCATCATCCTCATACCATTGTTCCATCATTTAAAATATCCATACAATTAAAATATCCATCGTTCCATCATTTAAAATATCCATAAAATTAAAATATCCATTTAAAATATCCCTATCGTTCTATCTAAAATATAAATATAATAATTTCTACAATTCATATGTTAAGCTCTTAATTCATTTGAAACCGGAAGCGCGGGAAACGGAAAGAAAACACTAATTCGGTTTCTTATTGTCCCACCCATCGCTATGCATATTCAGAACCGTGAAGTCACCTCCACCTTGACGTCCCCTCCCACCATCTTCCCTGCTTCTGCTGGGGAGAAACGCCTGTTAAGAAATGCTTCAGCAGATCGCCGAGAAATTGAAATTCGGAAAATCTTAAAATCCCGATCCTGGGGGCAATACGGAATATTTCTTGACCAGATTGGACTTGTAAGAATGCCAGATATTTGACCTTTCTGAAAACGTAAATTATTAGTTGAAATTATGAGTACTTTTTGCTATGCGAGAATGTAAAAACCAAAAATCGTTTTTTTTTAGCCAAAAGTGACTTTTGTTTAAAATCTTAAAAAAATATTAGAATTTGTCCCTGAGATTTAAAATTGATATATTTTTACTCGCAATTCTTTGTTCTTTCCGGTGGTGCGATTTGTTTTTTTCTACGACGTCTGGATCGTGGAGAAAAAGGGGCAAAACGGGCAAATAACGGTCGAAATCGCATAAAACAACAAATAACAAAAAAATTAATTAAAATTCTAAAAATCGGCTTTCACGTGTCCCCTTCCCACCCCCTCGGGTCACCGATTGCCAAATTTCGTAGCTCTTCGATGCGCGATAGCTGAACGTATAGTGTATAATACAGACAGACACACACACAGACATTGCCTTTTATTATTTACTAGCCGCCTTTGGCGACCAGCCTGTTCGCTACCCTTGAAAATTCTGACCGTGGCAAACTCGTTGGCGCGACCTACCAGAAAGGTGTAAGGTAACTGCTTGGAAGGCCAGGAAGTGCCACACAATTTAAACCGGAACCCAATGGGGGAGGCATCCAAAGAGACCGTACCCTCCTTCCCCTACCACAAACCTCTCGGAAGGACTTGCAGTCCCACACGTTTAACGTGATCGTACTCCGCGTGAACACGGCTGCAGTTTTGGCAATGGCGGGAATCGAACCCGGGCCTACCGAGTGAAATTCCCGCGCGCTAACCACTGGGCTACCGTGCCATCCGCGTCAATCTCCATAACTTTATTTTTATTCGGCAATTTTGGGAATCGAACACGGGCCTACCAAGTGCAAATCCCGCGCACTAACCACTGGGGTACTTCACCCTCCGCGATATTCTTCATAACTTTCTTTTTATTCACCCAATTTAGACCGGAACCAAGTGGGAGAAGCATCCACAGGGACCGTACCCTCCTTCCCCTACCACCAACCTCTCGGAAGGACTTACAGACCCACATGTTTAACGTGATCGTACTCCGCGTAAACACGGCGGCAATTTTGGGAATCGAACCCGGGCCTACCGAGTGCAATTTCCGCGCGCTAACCATTGGGCTACTTTGCCCTACGCGACAATCTCCATAACTTTCTTTTTATTCATCCAATTTAGACCGTACCCTCCTTCCAATACCACCAACTTCCCGGAAGGACTCACGGACCCACATGTTTAACGTGCTCGTACTCCGCGTAAACACGGCGGCAATTTTGGGAATCGAACCCGGGCCTGGTAACTGGTTGGACGGCCAGGATGTGCCACCCAATTTAGACCGGAACCCAGTGGGGGAGGCATCCACAGGGAACGTACCCTCCTTCCCCTACCACCAACCTCTCGGAAAAACATACGGACCCATATGTTTAACGTGATCGTACTCCATGTCAGTGGCGGAAATCGAACCCGGGCCTACCGCGTGCAATTCCCGCGCTCTAACCACTGGGCTACTTCGCCCTCCGCGACAATCTCCATAACTTTCTTTTTATTCACCCAATTTAGACCGTACCCTCCTTCCCCTACCACCAACCTCTCGGAAGGACTCACGAACCCACATGTTTAACGTGATCGTACTCTGCGTGAACGTGGCGTAAGTTTTGGCAGTGGCGGGAATCGAACCCGGGCCTACTGAGTGCAATTCCCGCGCGCTAACCACTGGGCTGCCGCGCCCTCCGCGACAATCTCCATAACTTTCTACATATTCACCCAATTTAGACAGGAACCCAGTGGGGGAGGCATCCACAGGGGCCGTATCCTCCTTCCCCTACCACCAACCTCTCGGAAGGACTTACGGACCCACATATTTAACGTGATCGTATTCCACGTAAACACGGCGGCAGTTTTGGCAGTGGCGGGAATCGAACCCGGGCCTACCGCTAACTTCCCGCGCGCTAATTTGCAATTTAAAATGACCATATGCTTAATTCCATCATCCTCATTCCATTGTTTCATTGTTCTATCATTTAAAATATCCATAAAATTAAAATATCCATTTAAAATATCCAAAAGTTAAAATATACATTTAAAAAATCCAGATCGTCCCATCATTTAAAATATAAATATAATAATTTATATAGAGCAAAGGCGCTCTATTCAGAACCGTGACGTCACCTCCACCTTGACGTCCCCACCCACCACCTTCCCTGCTTCAGCGGGGGAGAAACGAACGGAACGCCGAGAAATTTAAAATCATGGCGTCTTTAAAATTGCCATCCTGAAGGCAATTTTCATTATTTCTGGACCACATTAGACTTGTAAGAATGCCAGATATTTCAGCTTTCTAAAAATGTAAATTATTAGTCGAAATTATGAGTACTTTTCACGATGCGAGAATTTAAAAACAAAAAATTGATTTTTTGAGCCAAAAGTGAGTTTTGTTTTAAAATCTTTAAAAAATATTAGAAATCGAAATTCAGATTTGAAATTGATATATTTTTACTCGAAATTCTCTGCTCTTTCCGATGGTGTGATTTATTTTTTTCTACGATGTCTGGATCGTGGAGAAAAAAGGGCAAAAAGGGCAAAAAACGGTCGAAATCGCATAAAACATTAAATAAATAAAAAAAAAATCAAAATTTTCAAAATCGGTTTTCATGTGTTCCCTTCCCTCCCCCCCGGGTCTCCGATTGCCAAATTTCGTAGCTCTCCGACGCGCGGTCGCGAAACGTATAGTGTATAAGACAGACAGACACACACACACAGACATTGCCTTTTATTATTTAAGACTAGCCGGCTTTTGGCCACCAGCCTGTTCGCTACCCTTGAAAATTCTGACCGTGGCAAATTCTAATCGTGGCACACTCGCTGGCGCGACCTACCAGTAAGGTGTCGAAAATCGGGTCAGTTTGAGGACCTGCCGGGTACCGGACCACCCATACCAGTAAGGTGTAAGGTAACTGTTTGGACGGCCAGGAAGTGCCACCCAATTTAAACCGGAACTCAGTGGGGGAAGCATCCACAGGGACCGTACCCTCCTTCCCTACCACCAACCTTTTGGAAGGACTTACGGTCCCACATGTTTAACGTGATCGTACTCCGCCTGAACACGGCAGCAGTTTTGGCAGTGGCGGGAATCGAACCAGGACACATCGAGTGCAATTCCCGCGCGCTAACCACTGGGATACCGCGCCCTCCGCGAAATCTCCATAACCTTCTTTTTATTCACACAATTTAGACCGGAACCCAGTGGGAGAGTCATCCACAGGGACCGTACCCTCCTTCCTCTACCACCAACCTCCCGGAAGGACTTACGTACCCACATGTTTAACGTGATCGTACTCCGTGTGAACACGGCAGCAGTTTCGGCAGTGGAGGAAATCGAACCCGGGCCTACCGAGTGAAATTCCCGCACGCTAACCACTTTGCTACCGCGCCCTCCGCGACAATCTCCATAACTTTATTTTTATTCACGCAGTTTGGACCGGAACCCAGTGGGGGAGGCATCCACAGAGACCGCACCCTCCTTCCCCTGCCACCAACCTCTCGGAAGGACTTATCGACCCATATCTTTAACGTGATCGTACTCCGCGTCAGTGGCGGGAATCGAACCCCCGCCTACCGAGTGCATTTCTGGCGCGCTAATTTAAATTTTATAATGACCATATACTAAGCTCTTAATTCCACCATCCTCGTTCCATCATTTAAAATATTCATAAAATTATAATATCCATTTAAAATATCTATAAATAAAAATATCCATAAATTAAAATATCCATTTAAAATTTAAAAAAAAATCATCCATATCGTTCCACCAATCCATAAATATAATAATTTCAAATACATCACCACAATTCAACCACCATAATTCAATCATTTAAATTATTTAAAATATCCATTTAAAAATATCCTTTTAAAATATCCATTTAAAATATCATATAAATATAATGATATCACCCGATGTATACAACACTTATGCTAGGCTCTTAATTCATTTAAAACCGAAAGCGCGGTCTCCATGGAGACGGAGAAGAAACTACTGCGGATGGGGGGGAAATGCGGTTGAAAAACTGAGCCGATAGCCGAGAAATTTAAAATCATGACGTCTTTAAAATTGCGATCCTGAAAGTAATTTTCATTATTTCAGGACCAGATTAGACTTGTAAGAATGCCAGATATTTTTCAGCTTTCTAAAAATGTAAATTATTAGTCGAAATTATGAGTACTTTTTACTGTACGAGAATTTAAAAACCAAAAATCGTTTTTTTGAGCGAAAAGTGACTTTTGTTTTAAAATCTTTAAAAAATATTAGAAATCAAAATTGAGAGTTGAAATTGATATATTTTTACTCCCAATTGTCTGTTCTTTCCGGTGGTGTGATTTGTGTTTTTCTACGATGTCCGGATCGTGGAGAAAAAAGGGTAAAAAGGCAAAAAACTGTCGAAACCGCATAAAACATTAAAAAACAAAAAAATAATTAAAATTTTAAAAATCGGTTTTCACGTCTCCCCTTCCCACCCACCCCCGGGTCTCCGATGGCCAAATTTCGTAGCTCTCCGACGCGCCGTCGCTGAACGTATAGTGTATAAGACAGACAGGCAGACAGACAGACACACACACACACAGACATTGCCTTTTATTATATAGACTAGCCGCCTTTGGCGACCAGCCTGTTCGCTACCCTTGAAAATTCTGACCGTGGCAAATTCGCTGGCGCGACCCACCAGAAAGGTGTGAAAGCCCCAGGCCGTCCGGCTCGTCCAGAGGACTTGGAGCAACAGAATGGACGACCGGGAAGGAAAGTTAGCAGAAGCCAACTTCCAATGCCATCGTCTTACGGTCCAAAGCAACGTTTATTGAAAACTAAGAAAAATTTTACAGAGTGTTACAGAGGTTTGTACTTGAACAATGTACAAAAGGATATGAGGACAAAGCTTCTTGAATTGTATTTACAGATGAAGTTTACAGATACGATGATGTTCACAGATGATATTTTGATGTGAGTATAGATATGGATGGGGGGCGAAACGTAATTAACAGATGATTTACAAATTATTTACATTTGTGATTAAAAGTAATTATATAATTTATAAGGTGATACTAAATTTTTGGGATTTGTTTGTCCAAATATTCAAGGTATAAAAACAACACCGGACGAAACAATAAACAATAAAGAGGACAACATAAAAAGGACAACATAAAAAGACAAAGAAAACCAGGCAACACCAACACCACCAGGGGAAAACAGCAGGGAGAACCCGGGAAACAACGGACCAAGAAAACGAATTTAAAGCAGAAAAGCGACGCACAGACCGATCAGGTGACAATGTTAGATATGTCTCTGGCTATGAGAACACAGTTTTTTATTCTTTCAATTGAAGAGGAATTTTTACAGACATTCGAGAACCAGGTCGCAGCGTTAGAAAGGTGTAAGGTAACTATTTGGACGGCCAGGAAGTGCCACCCAATTTAGACTGGAGCCCATTGGGGGAAGCATCCACAGGAACCGTACCCTCCTTCCCCTACCACCAACCTCTTGGAAGAACTTACCGACCCTCATGTTTAACGTTATCGTACTCTGCGTGAACATGTCTTCAATTTTGGGAATCGAACCCGGGCCTACTGAGTGCAATTCCCGCGCGCTAACCACTGGGCTACTTCGCCCTCCGCGACAATCTCCATAACATTCTTTTTATTTACCCAATTTAGAACGGAACCCAGTGGGAAAGACATCCACAGAGTCCGTACCCTCCTTTCCCTACCACCAACCTCTCGGAGGGACTTCCGGACCCACATATTTATCGTGATCGTACTCCTCGTGAACACGGTGGCAGTTTTGGAAGTGGCGGGGGAATCGAACCCAGGCCTACCGAGTGCAATTCCCGCGTGCTAACCACTGGGCTGCCTCGCTCTCCGCAACTTTCTTTATATTCACCCAATTTAGACGGGAACCCAGAGGAGGAGGCATCCACAGGGACTGTACCCCCCTTCCCCTACTATCAACCTCTCGGAAGGACTTACGGACCCTCATGTTTAACGTGATCGTATTCCGCGTGAACAGGACCTCAGTTTTGGCAGTGGCGGGAATCGAACCCGGGCCTACCGCTAACTTCCCGCGCGCTAATTTACAATTTAAAATGACCATATGCTATGCTCTTAATTCCATCATCCTCATACCATTGTTCCAACATTTAAAATATCCATACAATTAAAATATCCATCGTTCCATCATTTAAAATATCCATAAAATTAAAATATCCATTTAAAATATCCTTATCGTTCCATCTAAAATATAAATATAATAATTTCTACAATACATATGTTAAGCTCTTAATTCATTTGAAACCGGAAGCGCGGGAAACGGAAAGAAAACACTAATTCGGTTTCTTATTGTCCCACCCATCGCTATGCATATTCAGAACCGTGAAGTCACCTCCACCTTGAAGTCCCCTCCCACCATCTTCCCTGCTTCTGCTGGGGAGAAACGCCTGTTAAGAAATGCTTCAGCAGATCGCCGAGAAATTGAAATTCGGAAAATCTTAAAATCCGGATCCTGGGGGCAATACGGAATATTTCTTGACCAGATTGGACTTGTAAGAATGCCAGATATTTGACCTTTCAGAAAACGTAAATTATTAGTTGAAATTACGAGTACTTTTTGCTATGCGAGAATGTAAAAACCAAAAATCGTTTTTTTTAGCCAAAAGTGACTTTTGTTTAAAATCTTAAAAAAATATTAGAATTTGTCCATGAGATTTAAAATTGATATATTATTACTCGCAATTCTTTGTTCTTTCCGGTGGTGCGATTTATTTTTTTCTGCGACGTCTGGATCGTGGAGAAAAAGTGGCAAAACGGGCAAATAACGGTCGAAATCGCATAAAACAACAAATAACAAAAAAATTAATTAAAATTCTAAAAATCTGCTTTCACGTGTCCCCTTCCCACCCCCTCGGGTCACCGATTGCCAAATTTCGTAGCTCTCCGATGCGCGGTAGCTGAACGTATAGTGTATAATACAGACAGACACACACACAGACATTGCCTTTTATTATTTACTAGCCGCCTTTGGCGACCAGCCTGTTCGCTACCCTTGAAAATTCTGACCGTGGCAAACTCGTTGGCGCGACCTACCAGAAAGGTGTAAGGTAACTGCTTGGAAGGCCAGGAAGTGCCACACAATTTAGACCGGAACCCAATGGGGGAGGCATCCAAAGAGACCGTACCCTCCTTCCCCTACCACAAACCTCTCGGAAGGACTTGCAGTCCCACACGTTTAACGTGATCGTACTCCGCGTGAACACGGCTGCAGTTTTGGCAATGGCGGGAATCGAACCCGGGCCTACCGAGTGAAATTCCCGCGCGCTAACCACTGGGCTACCGTGCCATCCGCGACAATCTCCATAACTTTATTTTTATTCGGCAATTTTGGGAATCGAACCCGGGCCTACCAAGTGCAAATCCCGCGCACTAACCACTGGGGTACTTCACCCTCCGCGATATTCTTCATAACTTATTTTTTATTCACCAAATTTAGACCGGAACCAAGTGGGAGAAGCATCCACAGGGACCGTACCCTCCTTCCCCTACCACCAACCTCTCGGAAGGACTCACGAACCCACATGTTTAACGTGATCGTACTCTGCGTGAACGTGGCGTAAGTTTTGGCAGTGGCGGGAATCGAACCCGGGCCTACTGAGTGCAATTCCCGCGCGCTAACCACTGGGCTGCCGCGCCCTCCGCGACAATCTCCATAACTTTCTACATATTCACCCAATTTAGACGGGAACCCAGTGGGGGAGGCATCCACAGGGGCCGTATCCTCCTTCCCCTACCACCAACCTCTCGGAAGGACTTACGGACCCACATATTTAACGTGATCGTATTCCACGTAAACACGGCGGCAGTTTTGGCAGTGGCGGGAATCGAACCCGGGCCTACCGCTAACTTCCCGCGCGCTAATTTGCAATTTAAAATGACCATATGCTTAATTCCATCATCCTCATTCCATTGTTTCATTGTTCTATCATTTAAAATATCCATAAAATTAAAATATCCATTTAAAATATCCAAAAGTTAAAATATACATTTAAAAAATCCAGATCGTCCCATCATTTAAAATATAAATATAATAATTTATATAGAGCAAAGGCGCTCTATTCAGAACCGTGACGTCACCTCCACCTTGACGTCCCCACCCACCACCTTCCCTGCTTCAGCGGGGGAGAAACGAACGGAACGCCGAGAAATTTAAAATCATGGCGTCTTTAAAATTGCCATCCTGAAGGCAATTTTCATTATTTCTGGACCACATTAGACTTGTAAGAATGCCAGATATTTCAGCTTTCTAAAAATGTAAATTATTAGTCGAAATTATGAGTACTTTTCACGATGCGAGAATTTAAAAACAAAAAATTGATTTTTTGAGCCAAAAGTGAGTTTTGTTTTAAAATCTTTAAAAAATATTAGAAATCGAAATTCAGATTTGAAATTGATATATTTTTACTCGAAATTCTCTGCTCTTTCCGATGGTGTAATTTATTTTTTTCTACGATGTCTGGATCGTGGAGAAAAAAGGGCAAAAAGGGCAAAAAACGGTCGAAATCGCATAAAACATTAAATAAATAAAAAAATAATTAAAATTTTAAAAATCGGTTTTCATGTGTCCCCTTCCCTCCCCCCCAGGTCTCCGATTGCCAAATTTCGTAGCTCTCCGACGCGCGGTCGCGAAACGTATAGTGTATAAGACAGACAGACACACACACACACACACACAGACATTGCCTTTTATTATTTAAGACTAGCCGCCTTTGGCGACCAGCCTGTTCGCTACCCTTGAAAATTCTGACCGTGGCAAATTCTAATCGTTGCACACTCGCTGGCGCGACCTACCAGTAAGGTGTAAGGTAACTGTTTGGACGGCCAGGAAGTGCCACCCAATTTAAACCGGAACTCAGTGGGGGAAGCATCCACAGGGACCGTACCCTCCTTCCCTACCACCAACCTCTCGGAAGGACTTTCGGTCCCACATGTTTAACGTGATCGTACTCCGCCTGAACACGGCAGCAGTTTTGGCAGTGGCGGGAATTGAACCAGGACACATCGAGTGCAATTCCCGCGCGCTAACCACTGGGATACCGCGCCCTCCGCGAAATCTCCATAACCTTCTTTTTATTCACACAATTTAGACCGGAACCCAGTGGGAGTGTCATCCACAGGGACCGTACCCTCCTTCCTCTACCACCAACCTCCCGGAAGGACTTACGTACCCACATGTTTAACGTGATCGTACTCCGTGTGAACACGGCAGCAGTTTTGGCAGTGGAGGAAATCGAACCCGGGCCTACCGAGTGAAATTCCCGCACGCTAACCACTTTGCTACCGCGCCCTCCGCGACAATCTCCATAACTTTATTTTTATTCACCCAGTTTGGACCGGAACCCAGTGGGGGAGCATCCACAGAGACCGCACCCTCCTTCCCCTGCCACCAACCTTTCGGAAGGACTTATCGACCCATATCTTTAACGTGATCGTACTCCGCGTCAGTGGCGGGAATCGAACCCACGCCTACCGAGTGCAATTCTCGCGCGCTAATTTAAATTTTATAATGACCATATACTAAGCTCTTAATTCCACCATCCTCGTTCCATCATTTAAAATATTCATAAACTTAAAATATCCATTTAAAATATCTATAAATAAAAATATCCATAAATTAAAATATCCATTTAAAATTTAAAAAAAAAAATCATCCATATCGTTCCACCAATCCATAAATATAATAATTTCAAATACATCACCACAATTCAACCACCATAATTCAATCATTTAAATTATTTAAAATATCCATTTAAAAATATCCTTTTAAAATATCCATTTAAAATATCATATAAATATAATGATATCACCCGATGTATACAACACTTATGCTAGGCTCTTAATTCATTTAAAACCGAAAGCGCGGTCTCCATGGAGACGGGGAAGAAACTACTGCGGATGGGGGGGAAATGCGGTTGAAAAACTGAGCCGATAGCCGAGAAATTTAAAATCATGACGTCTTTAAAATTGCGATCCTGAAAGTAATTTTCATTATTTCAGGACCAGATTAGACTTGTAAGAATGCCAGATATTTTTCAGCTTTCTAAAAATGTAGATTATTAGTCAAAATTATGAGTACTTTTTACTGTACGAGAATTTAAAAACCAAAAATCGTTTTTTTGAGCGAAAAGTGACTTTTGTTTTAAAATCTTTAAAAAATATTAGAAATCAAAATTGAAGGTTGAAATTGATATATTTTTACTCCCAATTGTCTGTTCTTTCCGGTGGTGTGATTTGTGTTTTTCTACGATGTCCGGATCGTGGAGAAAAAAGGGCAAAAAGGCAAAAAACTGTCGAAACCGCATAAAACATTAAAAAACAAAAAAATAATTAAAATTTTAAAAATCGGTTTTCACGTGTCCCCTTCCCACCCACCCCCGGGTCTCCGATGCCCAAATTTCGTAGCTCTCCGACGCGCCGTCGCTGAACGTATAGTGTATAAGACAGACAGACAGACAGACAGACACACAGACATTGCCTTTTATTATATAGACTAGCCGCTTTTGGCGACCAGCCTGTTCGCTACCCTTGAAAATTCTGACCGTGGCAAATTCGCTGGCGCGACCCACCAGAAAGGTGTGAAAGCCCCAGGCCGTCCGACTCGTCCAGAGGACTTGGAGCAACAGAATGGACGACCGGGAAGGAAAGTTAGCAGAAGCCAACTTCCAATGCCATCGTCCTACGGTCCAAAGCAACGTTTATTGAAAACTAAGAAAAATTTTGCAGAGTGTTACAGAGGTTTGTACTTGAACAATGTACAAAAGGATATGAGGACAAAGCTTCTTGAAGGGTATTTACAGATGAAGTTTACAGATACGATGATGTTCACAGATGATATTTTGATGTGAGTATAGATATGGATGGGGGGCGAAACGTAATTAACAGATGATTTACAAATTATTTACATTTGTGATTAAAAGTAATTATATAATTTATAAGGTGATACTAAATTTTTGGGATTTGTTTGTCCAAATATTCAAGGTATAAAAACAACACCGGACGAAACAATAAACAATAAAGAGGACAACATAAAAAGGACAACATAAAAAGACAAAGAAAACCAGGCAACACCAACACCACCAGGGGAAAACAGCAGGGAGAACCCGGGAAACAGCGGAACAAGAAAACGAATTAAAAGCAGAAAAGCGACGCACAGACCGATCAGGTGACAATGTTAGATATGTCTCTGGCTATGAGAACACAGTTTTTTATTCTTTCAATTGAAGAGGAATTTTTACAGACATTCGAGAACCAGGTCGCAGCGTTAGAAAGGTGTAAGGTAACTATTTGGACGGCCAGGAAGTGCCACCCAATTTAGACTGGAACCCATTGGGGGAAGCATCCACAGGAACCGTACCCTCCTTCCCCTACCACCAACCTCTTGGAAGACCTTACCGACCCACATGTTTAACGTTATCGTACTCTGCGTGAACATGTCTTCAATTTTGGGAATCGAACCCGGGCCTACTGAGTGCAATTCCCGCGCGCTAACCACTGGGCTACTTCGCCCTCCGCGACAATCTCCATAACATTCTTTTTATTTACCCAATTTAGAACGGAACCCAGTGGGAAAGACATCCACAGAGTCCGTACCCTCCTTTCCCTACCACCAACCTTTTGGAGGGACTTCCGGACCCACATATTTATCGTGATCGTACTCCTCGTGAACACGGTGGCAGTTTTGGAAGTGGCGGGGGAATCGAACCCAGGCCTACCGAGTGCAATTCCCGCGTGCTAACCACTGGGCTGCCTCGCTCTCCGCAACTTTCTTTATATTCACCCAATTTAGACGGGAACCCAGAGGAGGAGGCATCCACAGGGACTGTACCCCCCTTCCCCTACTATCAACCTCTCGGAAGGACTTACGGACCCTTATGTTTAACGTGATCGTATTCCGCGTGAACAGGACCTCAGTTTTGGCAGTGGCGGGAATCGAACCCGGGCTTACCGCTAACTTCCCGCGCGCTAATTTACAATTTAAAATGACCATATGCTATGCTCTTAATTCCATCATCCTCATACCATTGTTCCAACATTTAAAATATCCATACAATTAAAATATCCATCGTTCCATCATTTAAAATATCCATAAAATTAAAATATCCATTTAAAATATCCTTATCGTTCCATCTAAAATATAAATATAATAATTTCTACAATACATATGTTAAGCTCTTAATTCATTTGAAACCGGAAGCGCGGGAAACGGAAAGAAAACACTAATTCGGTTTCTTATTGTCCCACCCATCGCTATGCATATTCAGAACCGTGAAGTCACCTCCACCTTGAAGTCCCCTCCCACCATCTTCCCTGCTTCTGCTGGGGAGAAACGCCTGTTAAGAAATGCTTCAGCAGATCGCCGAGAAATTGAAATTCGGAAAATCTTAAAATCCGGATCCTGGGGGCAATACGGAATATTTCTTGACCAGATTGGACTTGTAAGAATGCCAGATATTTGACCTTTCAGAAAACGTAAATTATTAGTTGAAATTATGAGTACTTTTTGCTATGCGAGAATGTAAAAACCAAAAATCGTTTTTTTTTAGCCAAAAGTGACTTTTGTTTAAAATCTTAAAAAAATATTAGAATTTGTCCATGAGATTTAAAATTGATATATTATTACTCGCAATTCTTTGTTCTTTCCGGTGGTGCGATTTATTTTTTTCTACGACATCTGGATCGTGGAGAAAAAGTGGCAAAACGGGCAAATAACGGTCGAAATCGCATAAAACAACAAATAACAAAAAAATTAATTAAAATTCTACAAATCTGCTTTCACGTGTCCCCTTCCCACCCCCTCGGGTCACCGATTGCCAAATTTCGTAGCTCTCCGATGCGCGGTAGCTGAACGTATAGTGTATAATACAGACAGACACACACACAGACATTGCCTTTTATTATTTACTAGCCGCCTTTGGCGACCAGCCTGTTCGCTACCCTTGAAAATTCTGACCGCGGCAAATTCTAATCGTGGCACACTCGCTGGCGCGACCTACCAGTAAGGTGTAAGGTAACTGTTTGGACGGCCAGGAAGTGCCACCCAATTTAAACCGGAACTCAGTGGGGGAAGCATCCACAGGGACCGTACCCTCCTTCCCTACCACCAACCTCTCGGAAGGACTTACGGTCCCACATGTTTAACGTGATCGTACTCCGCCTGAACACGGCAGCAGTTTTGGCAGTGGCGGGAATCGAACCAGGACCCATCGAGTGCAATTCCCGCGCGCTAACCACTGGGATACCGCGCCCTCCGCGAAATCTACATAACCTTCGTTTTATTCACACAATTTAGACCGGAACCCAGTGGGAGAGTCATCCACAGGGACCGTACCCTCCTTCCTCTACCACCAACCTCCCGGAAGGACTTACGTACCCACATGTTTAACGTGATCGTACTCCGCGTGAACACGGCAGCAGTTTTGGAAGTGGAGGAAATTGAACCCGGGCCTACCGAGTGAAATTCCCGCACGCTAACCACTTTGCTACCGCGCCCTCCGCGACAATCTCCATAACTTTATTTTTATTCACCCAGTTTGGACCGGAATCCAGTGGGGGAGGCATCCACAGAGACCGCACCCTCCTTCCCCTGCCACCAACCTCTCGGAAGGACTTATCGACCCATATCTTTAACGTGATCGTACTCCGCGTCAGTGGCGGGAATCGAACCCACGCCTACCGAGTGCAATTCTCGCGCGCTAATTTAAATTTTATAATGACCATATACTAAGCTCTTAATTCCACCATCCTCGTTCCATCATTTAAAATATTCATAAAATTAAAATATCCATTTAAAATATCTATAAATAAAAATATCCATAAATTAAAATATCCATTTAAAATTTTTAAAAAAATCATCCATATCGTTCCACCATTCCATAAATATAATAATTTCAAATACATCACCACAATTCAACCACCATAATTCAATCATTTAAATTATTTAAAATATCCATTTAAAAATATCCTTTTAAAATATCCATTTAAAATATCATATAAATATAATGATATCACCCGATGTATACAACACTTATGCTAGGCTCTTAATTCATTTAAAACCGAAAGCGCGGTCTCCATGGAGACGGGGAAGAAACTACTAAGGATGGGGGGGAAATGCGGTTGAAAAACTGAGCCGATAGCCGAGAAATTTAAAATCATGACGTCTTTAAAATTGCGATCCTGAAAGTAATTTTCATTATTTCAGGACCAGATTAGACTTGTAAGAATGCCAGATATTTTTCAGCTTTCTAAAAATGTAAATTATTAGTCGAAATTATGAGTACTTTTTACTGTACGAGAATTTGAAAACCAAAAATCGTTTTTTTGAGCGAAAAGTGACTTTTGTTTTAAAATCTTTAAAAAATATTAGAAATCAAAATTGAGAGTTGAAATTGATATATTTTTACTCCCAATTGTCTGTTCTTTCCGGTGGTGTGATTTGTGTTTTTCTACGATGTCCGGATCGTGGAGAAAAAAGGGCAAAAACGCAAAAAACTGTCGAAACCGCATAAAACATTAAAAAACAAAAAAATAATTAAAATTTTAAAAATCGGTTTTCACGTGTCCCCTTCCCACCCACCCCCGGGTCTCCGATTGCCAAATTTCGTAGCTCTCCGACGCGCCGTCGCTGAACGTATAGTGTATAAGACAGACAGACAGACAGACAGACACACACACACACAGACATTGCCTTTTATTATATAGACTAGCCGCCTTTGGCGACCAGCCTGTTCGCTACCCTTGAAAATTCTGACCGTGGCAAATTCGCTGGCGCGACCCACCAGAAAGGTGTAAGGTAACTATTTGGACGGCCAGGAAGTGCCACCCAATTTAGACTGGAACCCATTGGGGGAAGCATCCACAGGAACCGTACCCTCCTTCCCCTACCACCAACCTCTTGGAAGAACTTACCGACCCACATGTTTAACGTTATCGTACTCTGCGTGAACATGTCTTCAATTTTGGGAATCGAACCCGGGCCTACCAAGTGCAAATCCCGCACGCTAACCACTGGGGTACTTCGCCCTCCGCGACATTCTTCATAACTTTCTTTTTATTCACCCAATTTAGACCGGAACCCAGTGGGAGAGGCATCCACAGGGACCGTACTCTCCTTCGCCTACCACCAACCTCTCGGAAGGACTTACAGACCCACATGTTTAACGTGATCGTACTCCGCGTAAACACGGCGGCAATTTTGGAAATCGAACCCGGGCCTACCGAGTACAATTTCCGCGCGCTAACCACTGGGCTACTTTGCCCTCCGCGACAATCTCCATAACTTTCTTTTTATTCACCCAATTTAGACCATACCCTCCTTCCCCTACCACCAACCTCTCGAAAAGACTCACGGACCCACATGTTTAACGTGATCGTACTCTGCGTGAACATGGCGGCAGTTTGGGAAGTGGCGGGAATCGAACCCGGGTCCACTGAGTGTAATTCCCACGCGCTAACCACTGGGCTACTTCGCCCTCCGTGACAATTTCAATAACATTCTTCTTATTTACCCAATTTAGAACGGAACCCAGTGGGAGAGGCATCCATAGGGACCGTACCCTCCTTCCCCTACCACCAACCTCTCGGAAGGACTTACGGACCCACATGTTTAATGTGATCGTATTCCGCGTGAACACGGCGGCAGTTTTGGCAGTGGCGGCAATCGAACCCGGGCCTACCGCTAACTTCCCGCGCGCTAATTTACAATTTAAAATGACCATACGCTAAGCTCTTAATTCCATCATCCTCATTCTCCATTGTTCCATCATTTAAAATATCCATAAAATTAAAATATCCATTTAAAAAATCCATATAGTTTCATCATTTAAAATATAAATATAATAATTTCTACAATACGTATGTTAAGCTCTTAATTCATTTAAAACCTGAAGCACGGGAAACGGAAAGCAAACACTAATTCGGTTTCTTATTGTCCCACCTAGCGCTATGCATATTCAGAACCGTGACGTCACCTCCACCTTGACGTCCCCACCCACCATCTTCCCTGCTTCTGCGGGGGAGAAACGCCGGTTAAGAAATGTATCAGCGGATTGCCGAGAAATTGTAATTCGGAAAATCTTAAAATCCCGATCCTGTAAGCAATACGGAATATTTTTTGACCAGATTGGACTTGTAAGAATGCCAGATATTTGACCTTCCTAAAAATGTAAATTATTAGTCGAAATTATGAGTACTTTTTACTATGCGGGAATTTAAAAACCAAAAGTCGTTTTTTTTTAGCCAAAAGTGACTTTTGTTTTGAAATCTTAAAAAAATATTAGAATTTATCCCTGAGATTAAAAAATGATATATTTTTACTCGCAATTCTCTGTTCTTTCCGGTGGTGTGATTTGTTTTTTTCTACGACGTCTGGATCGTGGAGAAAAAAGGGCAAAAATCGGTCGAAATCACATAAAACATCAAATAACAAAATAAATAATTAAAATTTTAAAAATCGCTTTTCACGTGTCCCCTTCCCCCCCCCCCCCCCCGGTTCTCCGATTGCCAAATTTCGTAGCTCTCCGACGCGCGGTCGCTGAACGTATAGTGTATAAGACAGACAGACACACAGACATTGCCTTTTACTATTTAAGAAGATATAATATTCTCCTCAAAAATAATCACAATATGAAATGACAAAGCATTGTATAAATGTTATTGTGAAAAACATGCATGATTCGGGTATATATGGTTGGCGGGAATCGGGACGTTATGAAAAATATAAACATTTTGGGCGCTTATATCTCCGAACTTAATACATAAAAATATCAACTTAACCTTTACTTATTTTGTCGGAATTATAGTACTATTTACGTATATATAAAAATAATTTCAACATTTTAGTATATTGGCATTTTTTTTTCCGATAAACTATAAAGATTTTGTCAGAGCAGTTTTAGTCTCCCTTTGCTTTGACTTGAACTTTCTTCTAAATTATAAAAGATAAACAATAAGCGACAAGAATGTTTAGTAGGAAATCCAGGTTCTAGATTAATAATTTGTTTTTAAAGATCTAATATAATTTTCGAGGAATCGTTTTATTAAGTTGAAAGGCCCAGACCACACGACCAACCCTAAGGCATACGGTAACTAACTGTGTGGTCGTTTTATTAAGTTGAAAAGGATTGAAAATTTTCCGTTTTTCAAGTTTATAAATTCTTATTTCTCGAAAACTAAGAGAGGTAGCTATGAACTATATTAGGTAATTTGTAGCCCTTTGTAAACCATATAAGAGTATATAATTGGATTTTGGATCGGATTATTAGTTTTTGAAATATAGGGGCAACAATTTCGATATTTTAATATTTTGAACAGGTCGTTCTAATTTCGATATTTTAAACTATTTTGAAAAGGTGGTTATAATTTCGATGTTTTAATATTTTGAACTATTTTGAAAAAGGGGTTCTAATTTCGGTATTTTAATATTTAAAATTGTTTTGAAAAGGTCAAATAAAATAAACTACCTACATAGGAAAATGGTATTTACTTAAAATCATTTCGGCTAGGGCTCTGCCCAAGTTTTATAACACTATGTTGGGCCGGGCTCGGACTTTTAAAAAATACGGCTGAGTCGAACATGTTTAATTTTGAAAACTTTTCAAATTAGTTTTAATTGAATACATGAAATTATTGTCTTCATTTCAGCTATGTAAAGATAAGTATTTAAAAAAAAAACTTTTATCTCAATTCTTCGTAGAAGTATTTCACGCATTCATATTTCTAAAACATATGAATACAAATTATTTCCAGCCGGATCACACCGAGACTCAATAGTCTTTAAGCTCTGGTATTGTCGGGTCGGGCGGGATTAATTTTCGGCCCTTTCTGACCCTATTGGAGCCACTGCTGATTTTTTATATAGTTCAGTGTTTCATTCTCAATTTGCGATTTTATTTTGTCGCAAAAAATGTATTTGTGTTAGCTATGGATTGTTAAAAGATATTTTTTAAAAAGCATATGAATTTTATAACAAAATTAAACAACGCAATAAAATTAAATAATAATAAATATGAGAAATATATATAAACGATTCTTATGCATGCTTTTAAATAATTTAAAAGTACTACCTTACCTTTCACGGTTACGCGTTATTTTCATGTTGAACACGAAATGTATTTAATAAACTACGCATACAGAAGCTGGCCTACTTACTCTGCTTTGCGAAGATATGAAGGAATCTGGATTTGACTGAATGAAGATCCCATGCTTTTTACAGACATTTTCCTGAGAGTCATAAATTATTTGCCCAATTAAAGACACTTTTAAGTGAACAACACACACTGGGCTTGCTTTCCAAATCCCTGGACAATGCGTTTCATCCATCTACTGTTTCAGTAGTTATCTCCTACTGTTTTTCCGACCGCATGTAGTGAAGAAAAGAGGTTTTGTCCAAAGAGCTCTCCCATCAGAACCTAATTGGTCTTCGATGGTTTTGTCCGCGAAAATGTGTTCTACAAATGATCTGCACCCGCCGAGTGCCAGATCTGCGTCTCCGAATTTCCTCAATAAAAATGCCGACAAAGATTGGGGACTTCCGGGACCACCCTCGTTCGCCCCCAGCAACTTGTATTTGAAAGGGATTTATGGCACCGTAAAGAAACCATTGTCCCACGTCCATCAGATAGCTTTGCTTCCACATGGACGTCGAAGATTTTGTTTTACCAATGAAAAACTGGGATTTTGTAGTGGACATTTAGAAAATTAAAAAAAAAGTTTTTAAAGTGAAATTTATAATAAATAAAACCCACTCTTATTTAGATTTTTTCCGAGTATTTTGAGCCAGGGGGGGGGGTGACACTCCCCACACACCCCCGGTACTTACGTCCCTGTAGATGGCTTTGAGAAGTACTTGACAGCACTACGAACAATTGTCGGATGTAGAGAGAAGTCGCATCATAGGCCCAAGGGAAACTGTTTGGTGCAACAGACTATCAATCGCCATCTTGGAGCGATATGGTAGTTCCTCGGAGATGGAAACAGTGGATCAGAGAAGACCTATGTAACCGTCGCAGAGGCTCAGAACCCCTGAGACAGACAACTGCTCGAAAAGATCGTGCAGTCAGGAGAGGAGCCACGTCTACACCAATGGCGCGCTATCAGCACCCCGTGCATCCTATATCAGTGTATATTATTCAGAGACGACTGGCAGAAAGTGGGATTAGTTGTCGACGTCCATTAACGCGCCTACCATAACCCATCAACACAGACAGAGCCATCTGGATTGGTGTTGAGATCGGTCAACATGGACTGTTGGAAGTTGGAAACCCAGACCACACGACAGACCCGAAGGTTTACTGTAGCTAAGTGTGTGGCCGGGAACTTTATTTTTGATTCAAGTAATTACAACACATATTAAAATTGAATCACAACACAATAAGTTACAACAAGACAAGCAAATATACAAAAAACACAAAAGCATAAAAGAACACATAAGAAAAACAACAGGTTTAAGCAAAAGTAACAGTGAAAATTTAAAGTACAAAGCAATAAGGCTGCACAGGTTTACCAAAGAGACCCTGGAGGGATATTTAAAAATTTTTAAATTTACTTAAAAAAAATAAATAAAGGAATAAATGGAATTAAAACAACCAGGGGAAGTTACAAAAGGGGGGGACAAAGAGAGAACAGGGCTAAAATCCCAGACCACGCGGCAGACCCAAGGGTTTACAGCAGCGAAAAGTGTGGCCGGGAGCAGATATCCGAAGTTAGCCGAAGCCGACACTCACCGAGAAACCCCGAACTGAGCGTTTATTTAAGACATAAAAAGGGTTACAAATGAAATAACAAAATCACAGGACAGACAGGAAGTCCTGGGTCCAGATCCAATTTACAAAAAGAAACAGCAGGAAAGAAAAACAGCAGGACAAACAGACAACAAAGGCACGCAGACAATACCAGCAAACACAAAGAAAACGGACAAAGTCTCGCTGCAGTACAAATTGCAGCATATAGTGTATATTCTAAGAAAATAACATTGCAATGTCACAAGTGCTGACTATATATCATTTGACAGTATTTTGTACAATAGATGGCGCAAAAGGCCAAACAAGGGAGGCTAACAAGAAAGATATATGATTTCAATATAGCAATATTTTCAATACAACAATATACATTCTAAAATAGTAATAAAAAAATAATATGACAAAAGAGCAGGCCGAGACCAGGGGAACAGTGCGGAACCACACTGATCGCAAAAGCAGGGAGAAAGCTCACGAAAAGGTTATGAAATTTTATTCGAGATCTCTCTCGCAACAAGAATACAGTTTTTTAATTTTTCGAGAAGGGTAGGGTTGTTCCTAACACCAGAGAACCAGGCCGACTGATGAGCAGGAGAAGACTTGACAAGGTGGAATGCCGAGGAGTGCGGGCACGAGAATACATAATGATCCACATCTCCAAAGGTACCACAAGAACAAGAGGATGTTTCCTTGTGTTTGAAAAAGTATAAGTAATCCATAAAAGGACCATGACCCGTAAGAAAGTAAATTAAATATTTGTTGTGAATTTGTAGGTTAGGATTGACTGAGGGAAGGTAAGTTAAAATTCTGGATGGGTCATGAGTCCGGGGAGAGATGTATTCATTTAAAAGTGTTTGCCAAGTTTTTAAGAGATAATTTTTACAAAGATTTTTCAAGTAGGAGTGGGGAAAGGGGACAGAGAGCGGTATACCAGAAGAAGTGGCAAGTTTGGCATTCTCATCAGCGACCTCGTTACCCCGAATGTTAGCGTGGGCCTTAACCCACGAAAGGTTGAAAAAAGAGATGAAAGGAGAAATTTTTGATTTAATGTCATTTAAATATTTTGATTTAATTTTTGGGGAGTTCAATGCCAGAATGGCGGAAAGGCTGTCCGTATAAATGTTGACCTTGATATTCTTGCTAATTGCCCACGAAAAGGCTGTGCTCAGGGCAGCCAATTCCGCTTGGAAAACTGTATTCCCGGAGTTCAATTTGTATCGAAGCACCTCGACCAAGGAATCACCCTCAAAGATGCAAATGGCGCATCCGAAATTTTCGTTAATCTTAGATCCATCAGTATATATGTTGATGTTAGATGAAATTAAAGGATCACAGGAAGGGAAAAACAGGGAGCGAAGGGAAGGGGGAAGTCCCGAAAGGGAGCAATTACTATCAAAGAGGTGCGGGGACGGGAGGGAAGAATCCGGGAAAAGGTTAATTTTATGCTTCCAAAAATGATATTTTAAATACTGAGATTTGATAACACAGTGCAGGGGGGGAATTCCTGTTATAGAGTAGAGAGAAATGTTTGAAGATGTTCTGAAGCCGGAAGATATTTTTAATAAAAAGATCCTTTGTAAAGAGGTAAGTTTAGAAATCTGATCCCCAGTAAGTTTCCCGCCCCAGATCCCCGAACCGTAAGTAATTATTTTTTCGATGACAGTTAAGTACCAAGTTTTAAGAAAAGATTTGTTAACCCCCCAATTATTTCCTGAAATCCTTCCAAAGGTAGAATAGAGCTTGAAACATTTCTCTTTAAGGTGTAAGATATGGGGGCTCCATCTAAGATTATCATCAATAATCATTCCTAGAAATTTGAGTGATCTAGAAATTTTTATTTTTTGGTTTAAAAATTTAATGGGTGGGTAGAATCTCCGGTTTTTTTTAGATCTATTAAAAATTATGCAAGCAGATTTTTCAACTGAGGCCGAAAGTCTGAGAGAGGAGAGGGTGGAAGCGACAAGGGACAGAGCAGAATTAGTCTTGTTAACAACAGTGCGAATGTCGTTCCCCGAGGTGACCACGGCCAGATCATCAGCAAAAGCCTGAAAATAGTGCAAGTCATTGTTTAAGTTTAAGATTTTATTAAAATATATGTTCCATAGGGTAGGGGATAAAACAGATCCTTGCGGGGCACCTTTGGATAAAATTTTTGTAAACGAAAAATTGTTGGAGGTAAAGGAGATAGATCTTGAATTTAAATAAGAATAGATGAAAATTTTGAATTGTGGGGGAAGGTTTAAAGTGTCAAGGGTAGAAGGTAAAATGTTCCAATTTAGGGTGTCAAATGCACCGCTGATGTCGACCGTGGCCAAGGAAACAAGCCGCGAAGGTCGAAGAGCTCCGATACGGGAAACCAAAGCGTGAGCAGCATCTTCACAGCTGAGCAGCTCCCTGAAACCGAACTGAAGTGGATGAAGAGCCTCGCTCGCCTTTAACCAAAGGTTGAGTTTGTTAATAAATAACCTTTCTATAATTTTCCCAAAGGTGGGAAGGAGACATATAGGTCTGTATGAATTGCAAGAGGTTGGGTCCTTGCCAGGTTTGAGTATGAATAAAATCTTTGCATTTTTTAAAGGTTCAGGAAATTTACAAAATTTAAATATTAAATTAATAATTTTGGAAAAAAGGGAGGGATAAAATTTGTAATGGTTTTTCCAAATGTTATAATCTAAGTTGTCTTGGCCAGGGGCCTTTCCTGATTTGAGATGGTTAAAGACCAGAGAGAGCTCCACATCCGAAACCGAACCTAAACCCCCCGAAGGAATGTCAAGAACAGGGAATGCATTGAATGAAGGGTCTTCAGGGAAGCAGTGGTCCAACAAACGTTGTATTTTCTCATTGTATTCTAGATTAGGGTTATCCTGGAAGTGTAAATTAATATTGTTAAATTTCTTTTGTTTCTGAAATGTATATTTAAAGAGAGAACCGAATTTTTCAGAGCAACTGCTACAATGAGATTTCCAGGCATTAGATTTAGCTTTATATATTAGCAGTTTATATTTTGCTCTGTTCTGTCTGTATTTAATTTTGGCCTGGGAAAGAAGTTCAAGAGAGGCGGAGTTCCTCTCGAGCGATTTTATTCTTTTGTAAAGGGCGTTTACAAAATTCCTGAACTTAGCAAGATCTCGGCTCCACCAGCTGAGTTTAAAATGTTTAGCTGTTTTCTTTTTCCTAATATTTTTTAGAGCACATTCTTGGGTTTTTTGGATAAAATTATTAATAAAGTTATCCAGCATGGTGGAGTCGAGAACAGAGTCTAAGGAGGCATTGAAGTCTTTTAAAAGGGGTTTAAAATTATGAAGAAATTTGCTCAAATTATAATTAGTTTTAAAAAAGAAGGACGACAAAGTGGGGGGGGCAATGTTAAGGGTAAGGGAAATATATTTGTGGTCGCTTAAGGTATCGTCCGAGAGGACTTCCCAGTCTTGAACGGAGTCCAAAAAGTTAAAGGTGACAAGTGAGAGGTCAGGGAATCCCCTGCCAGAATGAGAAACGAAAGTTGGACCCCTGGAGGCATCATTCAAGACAATCAAGTTATTCTCTAAACAAAAATCCATAATACAAGTACCCCTACGATCAGTGAAGTTATATCCCCACGACTGAGCACGGGCGTTAAAATCACCAAGGATGAGAAAGTTAGGGTTGAAGAGGTCAAGGTTAGAAAATTCAGACACGAGGTCATTGATTTCAGCGTGGGGGGGGGGGGGAAATATAATGATGCTATATTAAGTATTATATTGTTCGGTAATATAATTTCAATTATAATTATTGAAAGGGAGCGAAATTTTAGATTAGGTGAGAGTGTGGGATTAGTCACAATAATGACAGCTTTATCCGAAAGGGAGGAAAATTGGAAAAAATTAGAAGGAGGACGGAGAATACCATCCTTAGTGGCGTACGGTTCTTGTAGACATATGATGTCAAAAGAGTTTTCCAGAGAAAACTGTAACAGGTTGCTGTGCGCGGGCAGAGAATGATTAGAATTGAACTGAAGGATTTTTAGAACCATTTGATTGGTGAATCAATGGCAGTGCTCAGGGTGGGGAAAACATGAATAATAAAGCAAAAATAATGTCTATATACAAAACTTACAAAACTCATGGATGGTGAGAACTATTGTTCGCTTTGGAGCTGTTTAATACTCCGAACCTCTTGAATATAAGCATTGCAAGAGTTTTTATCGTGCGCTGTATGATGAATGTTCCAGTTAAGAGTCTCTCCCCTATCAAGTGCAGCAACAATGGCCGTGGAGCAATTCACGCATTTTGGAATAAGTTCCTTGCAGGCACGTTGATCGTGTGTTTTGCTGCAACATCTACCACAGTTTCCAGTAGGAAAGGTACAGTAATTGGCTACATGGCCATATTCTTGACACTTAAAGCAAATTTTTAAGTTGATGTATTTTTTAATGAAGTAGTGGTTGAAGTGAAAAAATAACTTTCTGGTGTCTTTTAAAAGTTTTGCATTGTTAATGTCCACCAGAATGACCCAGTTTACCGAACCACGAGGGTTCACGAAGCTTTTCAGAATTGCAATGTCGCCCGACTTGATTGAAGGGCAATTTGATGAAATTAGAGCTTTAACGTTTTCCTCTTTATAAGGAGGGGGAATGTTAAAGAGAATGAGAGCCTCCCGCCTGGGGGGCTCCATCTTGTAGTTGAACTTTTGTTTGATCGCTGACTGCTCCAAAATAGGCAAGAGGTTGGCTCCAGTAGGGTTGATGCAGGAAAGTTTTATAGTGCCATTAGGCAGAGCAGTGATGTTCTTAACGTTGAGGCCCTTTGGGCGGGGAAGCGAAAAGAGGTCTTTTTTTAATTGTTCATTGTTCTTTGACCTGTCTTTCCCTTGTAAGAGAACGTTGGAATATGTCTGGGTCGGAGCAGGGGACGCTGAGGGTCCACCAGAAGAAACAGGTTTGACGGAGGAAATAAGTGCAGGAAGAGAGTCTTTCATAGATTTGTTAACTAGAGTAGGAAGGTTGTCATTGATAGAGTTCTTGATATCCTTAATCATGATCATGGTCGCAGTTTTGAACTCCCGAAGGTCGCGTGAAAAGTCATCACGGAGTCCAAGAAATTCATCCCTGCAGTTGCAAACAGGAGATGGGGAAGGAGGAGGAGCATTCTGGATGTTGTTGTTAAGAGTGGAGCATATGTTATCAAGTTTAGTAAATTTGTCACTGAGATAGTTCCTCTGTGTCTGATTGGTCCTGATGTTCTTTAAAATATAATTATAAAGTCTTGTAAAATTTTTAGTCAGTTGGGCGATGAGTTCAGTATTGTCAGCATTAGTGAGATCAAACGAGTCAAAGGTATCAGCAACGGAGGCTGTATCTTCAGGACACAAGTCGCTGGGGAGAGCAGGATTCAGGAAGGCAGGCAGGAAGTCATTAATGGAACTTACTTTAGAACGATGCATGAACCATGATTTAGAGCGATAGCCTGAACGATAGCATGATCACAAGCTATGCATAAAGTTAATAAAAGAGTATTTATACGATACATTTATTAACAACATTCTCGTATATATAGCGCTTTCTATTCATGAGAAAAGACATGTTAATTTTGTTTTGTTCAATAATGCTATAAATTTCTGTTTACGTTAGTTAATGCACTGCTAATATTATTGTGAAATAAATTCTAGAACGTGGATACAAGGTTTTTATTTACGTGAATAGCATCTATGTTTGGGGTTTCTGTGGAGGGAAACGGAGCGTTACGAAAAATGTAAACCCTTTAGGCGCTTATAAAAATAATTTCCATATTTACAACTGTTTTTCTAGAAAACAAAAAATATTTGTCCAAGTGAGTATTTTTTATTCTTATTTTCATTTTAAACTATAAAATATAGATATAAATAGTAAACGACAAAAATAAGTACTAGTAAATTTGATATCAAAATCAATATTTATTATTAAAAAAAGCTTTTATAATTCTCAAGTAATCGTCTTGCCAAATTGAAAAAGATTGAAAATTTTCCATTTTTCAAGTTTGTGATGATTCATCTCACAAACCAAAAGATCTATCTTTGAACAATAAGCATGAATTTGTAGCTCTTTGAAAGGCCTACAAGTGTATTAATTTGAGTTGGTTCTAGAAATAATTCCTGCTTGCTCCAAGTCTTTTAATTGCGCTTTCGCAGTGTTTTGTAGTGAGTACGGTATATCATATGGCGTAGATTTGATTGCATGGTTGTGGGCTAATTTTATTTTGGGTTGGATTAGGTCCGTAGCCCCTATGGTCGGAATGTTTTTTGAAAAAATATCCGCGTATTGTAATCTAAATTGTTCAAAATCTTTCCTCCTGTCTGCGCTCATATATTCTAGTTTAAAATCTTTTGGTTCCAAATCCTTTCTTCTCTGTTCAATCATCCCTGGCGTCGCCTGAATCAAATTTATCATTTCTTTACCATTATAATTTTCCTCCTCCTCTGGCTTATTTTTCTCTGGCTGAATTTCAAAATTTTCTGATACTTGTCCCAAAATCATATGTCTATTCAAAGTAAATTCCGATTCTGTGTTATTTTGTACCCTTATCCAAATTCCCTTCTCTGACATTTTATAAACCCCATAATCCATGTTTATATAGTTTTCCTGTACCGGTTCAAATAAAATATCCGTGCCTTCCTGTACTTTATTCTCGGATATGATCAAAATCTGTTTGGTTTCCTTCGGCATAAATCTGATTTTCCTGTTAAGTCTGGAAACGTTGGGTTTTTCTATTAAGCTGTGTATTTTTGTGTATCTCGCGGTGTTTGATTTTGATTCCTAAACTGTATTTCTATGTTTCCAATTTTTATTATATTGCTTTCTGTGTTTAACACTCCTTTATACCTCTTAATAGAGTCGTAATCAAAGATTCCCTGGTAAGATTGTGGAAAATGTGCTCTCGTTATGAAAAAAATATGTTTGAATTTTTGGTTGTCGATTTTAAAATTTATTTCTACCGTTTTCGAGTAATTTATGTTGTGCCCCGTTAACGTGGTAATTGTCACCGATCTCGATATATATTTAACTGCTACATTCTCTTTAATTTTTTGGAAAACCTCGTCTGCTGAAACTGAAATTGAAGAGCCCGTGTCCAGTAAAATGTCCGTTTCGTTCTCGTGGAATTTTGCTCGCACCGTCGGTAATTTAGTCATGTTCTCCTCTGCGACAGAAGCTATTAATTCAGCTTTATCTCTATTTTCTCTCTATCCATTGCTATTTTTGTTTCAGGTCTTCCCCTAACCTTGTTTTGTGAAGGACTTCGCGTACCCCTCCGTGTATTCATTTGTCTATGACACTCTCCTGTATTATCCCTGATATCATTTCCTGAATTGTTTTCTCTAGGATTCCTTCTTTCTCTTTCTAAATTATTTTCTCTAAAATTTCTCTCCTCCAACCTAGTCTATTTTTTTCCAAAATTTTGTCTACCTCTCTGTGTACCAATTTTATCTCTAAATTCATTCCTAAAATTTCTTTCCTCCGATTTATTGTAAATTTTGCCAAAATTTTCTCTATTTCTCTGTGTATTGACTTCTCTAAATTTATTACTGAAATTCCCTTTCTCCGATTTATTGTGTCTCTCCCCAAAATCTCGTCTATTTCTCCGTGTATTAATTTCTCCTCTAAATTTATTCCTGAAATTTCTTTCCTCCGATTTATTGTGTCTTTCCTCAAAATCTCGTGTATTTCTCCGTGTATTAATTTCTTCTCTAAATTTATTCGTGAAATTTCCTTCCTCCGATTTATTGTAATTTTTTCCAAAATTTAGCGCATCCCTCTGTGTATTATTTTCTCCTCTAAATTCATTTCTACAATTTCTTTCCTCCGACTTATTGTAATTTTTTCCAAACTTTAGCGCATCTCTCTGTGTATAAATTTCTTCTCTCAAATCATACCTCACAGGATTTTTTTCATATCTATATAAGGGAGACCGATCCCTGTGTCTTTGTGAATTTCGAATAAATTCTTCTTCAGTTTCCCAAACTAGTTTAAAGATCCAAACTTTTTATTTCCGTCTCTCCCTCGAACGTATCTGCGATCCCCTCTAGAGTCTGCATAATTTTCCTCATCAACATAAGATGCAGGGTTTCTGTCCCAATTCTGAAAATTTCGCTGACCCCTCATGTTAATTCCCTGTCTGGACCGCTCTTCCAAATTTCTGTATTTCTCGTTGGCCGGTTCCCACCGATTCGATCTTCCGGTGCGCGCATAATTCGCCTCCCCGTTAAAGGGTGCATAATTCCTCATCCCCTGCCCATATTTGATTTCTCTCTCATTATTATTATTTTGTCTTATATATTTTCTACATTCTCTAATGAAATGCCCGGGTATACCTAAAAAATGACACAGAAGAGTGTTTTGTTCGTCGGTGGTATAACGGTTAGCATAGCTGCCTTCCAAGCAGTTGATACGTGTTCGACTCCCGGCCGACGCAGAATTCTGATATTATATTTTAAAACCTTTTAGTTACCTTACACCTTTCTGGTAGGTTGGACGGTCTGGGTCTCAACAGAAGAGTGTTTTGTTTTCTCCCTACCTCTGCGTGTTCTTTGACTTTTAAATTATTTATTTTAGTTATTGCATCTAATAATTGTGAATTGAATTGTTCCTGTTCCTTGCGCAGCTCTTGTATGTCGTTTTTCTGGGATATATTATTCACCGCTAGCACCATTGCCGCTAAATTAGCTGATTCTAAATTCTGCGCTATCTTTACCGCTTCTGTGAAAGTTTTGGGGTTACCTTTGATTACTTCAATTTGAAACTCGGATCTAATCGCTTCGGTGAATTTACTGAGGCTTAATTTGTCAATAATTTGTTGAGTGTCATCATTTATCTGTGCCTCTCCTATGTATTCTATTGTTAGTGTCCTAATTCTGTGGGATAACTGTTTTATGGTTTCGCTTTGGCTTTGCTTTATGGATGAGAAAATTACTTGATTGGCGGTGATATGGGGTTTCTCTGTGGAAGACCCAGGCCGTCCGACTAATGGGGTTTCTCTGTTGTTGTTGTTGAAACCCAGACCGTCCGACCTACCAGAAAGGTGTAAGGTAACTGTTTGGACGGTCGGGAAGTGCCACCCAATTTAGACCGGAACCCAGTGGGGGAGGCATCCACAGGGACCGTACCCTCCTTCCCCTACCACCAACCTCTCGGAAGGACTTTCGGACCCACATGTTTAACGTGATCGTACTCCGCATGAACACGGCGGCAGTTTTGGCAGTGGCTGGAATCGAACCCGGGCCTACCGAGTGCAACTCCAGCGCGCTAACCAATGGGCTACCGCGCCCCTGGGGTTTCTCTGTTGTTGTTGTTGAAACCCAGACCGTCCGACCTACCAGAAAGGTGTAAGGTAACTGTTTGGACGGTCGGGAAGTGCCACCCAATTCAGACCGGAACCCAGTGGGGGAGGCATCCACAGGGACCGTACCCTCCTTCCCCTACCACCAACCTCTCGGAAGGACTTTCGGACCCACATGTTTAACGTGATCGTACTCCGCATGAACACGGCGGCAGTTTTGGCAGTGGCTGGAATCGAACCCGGGCCTACCGAGTGCAACTCCAGCGCGCTAACCAATGGGCTACCGCGCCCTGGGGTTTCTCTGTGAAAAAGTCCAAAAATTTCTGTTTAAAAACTTCAAATGAGGTTTCACTCCTCAAATTCCGAGAACTCATACAAAATTTTCTAGCATTTTCCCGCAATCTTGATTTAATTATGGCTAATTCCTCTGCGTCATTCCAATTTCTCAGCTCTGACAACGCGTTGAACGGTTCAAAAAACATCGTTTCCTTCGTGTTTTCCGCCATTTAATTCCCCTAATAAATGTGTAATTCCCGGAATATTGCTAACGTGAGCTACTGGGGCATGGTTCCGTTCTTCTGCCATGACTGAAACGCGAAAACATAATTTTCCTGACATCTCTCTGAGATCTTTCCTGAGATCTTTCCTGAGATTCCTGATTCTGTATCCTAAGTGAAATTCTCCCTTCCTAGCAATATCCTATCACATATAATAAACAATAATTGTCATGCAACATATATCATTAAAATTCTCGTACATAAAATTATACTTTCACATATAAAATACACTCCTAATATGCATACCAAATATTTCTAATTTCCCCAAATTTTCGAATTTTGTTCCCGTGCTTCCTTAAAATACAACATATATCCCCTTACAACGACATAACAATTTGTAGAAAAGAATCGAAAAACATTTTTTTTACTTCCATTAAAATCCTCATTTCCGAGATAAAAAGTTTATTTAAAATTTTCCTAGCGTACATATCCTAAAATCCTCATTTCCGAAAAAAAATTTATTTAAAATTTTCCTAGAGTACATAACCTAAATTTTAACCTACTCACAAAAAAATTTCAGTAATTCTATTAATTATTTTTTATTTCGTATCCTGGTCATCGGAACCATTTTCTGCTACGTGGGAAATCCCACACGCCCGGTTTGGGTGCGAAAAATATGAACAAATTTCATTGAACATTACGTTAAAGGCCGCCGTGTCGTATAGCTGTAAAGATTCTATTCTGAAAGGTTAAGGAATAATTAAAATGTTAGGAAATGAGGACATCAATTAGATTTTTAAAATAACAAAAAGGTTTATTTACATATTTAACAATTAAAAGAAACATGAAAAGATTTGAGCCCGAAAGTTGCTCCCTGAAAATACTGACACATCGTAAATCATTAACACGCTTGATCATTAAATACCTCAATCATTAGTACGCCGAAAATCGTTAATACATCATAAAACATTAATCTCGTGAATCATTAGTACACCGAAAATCATTAATACATCGTAAAACATTGATAAATAAAAAAAATATTAAATCACTGTGATTCTTTAATTACTATTTCTAACAGCTACTCATCTGTCCTCAAAAATTAAAAATATCCTAACAAACCTTCAGGTTGAAATAAAACCAGGAGGAGAGAGTAATGAGATCAAAAGAGAGTAATGCATGATGCCAAAAGGCCTACCTTCCATTCAGGATTCAGCAAGGACTCGAGTGACGGACTAACTAACTAACTAACTAACACACTCTCCTAGAGTGTAGAGGATGGGACTTGGCACTCCGCCTTCTGTCCCAAGGGGAAAGCTCCGGTCAAAAGTTAACGACTTCACTTTTCGAAGTCTCAAGAGGCACTCTCGTCTTCTCCACCAAAAAATATCTCTCTCGAAAAACTTCCAATTTGATCTCTCCTCCCTCTTAAATTTTATTCATTGTAAGGTTTAAGCCCCCTTAATATTATTGGAAGACATTTGGATCCTCACTTTCAGTGGCCAGCCTATGACAGAAGGGCTTGGTCAGTAGCCCCTGAGTTATTATTTGCAGGTGGCTGGAGTCCCACGCTCCTGCGTGACATCTGGGCTTAACTGCGCCCCAACGACCGCTTACCCCCCGTTGAGTCTTCCTCCATCTTGAACGAGACCACCCACAGGCATGAAGTCCAGGATCCACTGACCCTTTCCGTTGCAGGTGGTCAAAGGGCAACTTTATAAAAATTGTGAGGAAACACAGGGACCATCTTTGTAGGTATGTGACTCATTTCTACAATGTTACATTGCATGAGGAAAAACGATGTAACACCATTCTACATAGAGTACCATTAATAGATAATAATCCTGTTAAGTGCAAACCTTATCGAACACCCATACATTTCAGACAGACAAGAGATAATCAGATTGAAGAAATGGTGAAAGCAAATATAGTTAAAAAATCTACCTCACCATATAGCTCACCAGTATTATTAGTCAAAAAAGCAGATGGATCAGACAGATTTTGTGTGGACTTTAGAAAATTGAATTCAAAGGCAATTTAAACGGTCTTTCCACTCCCCAATATGACGGAAGCCTTTGAAACATAAGGAAAATACAGTTATTTTTCATCCTTGGATTTATTATCTGGATTTCACCAAATAAAAATACACCCGGATGATACCCATCGTTTAGCGTTTACTACTAAGAACAAACACTATGAATTTCTAAGACACCCTTTTGGATTGAACACAAGCTGTCAAGCCTTCATTAGATTATTGTCCATAGTATTAGCTCCAGTAGAGCAAGATCATATTTTATGTTACGTGGACGATATACTTGTCCCATTCCTAGACGTAAATTCAAACTTACATAAATTAGAGAAACTCTTCATTTGTTTAGATAAACACAATCTGAGGTTGAAACCTCAAAAATGCCAGTTTTTACAAACTATTAATTCATTCCTTGAACACAAAATCTCTAAAGGTACAGTTCTACCTATGACCCAACATTTGGAAGTAATACATAAATTTAAAACACCTCAATCTAAAAAAGATGTGAGAAGTTTTCTTGGTTGCGTGGGATTCCACCGTAGATTCATACCGGATATTTCGAAAACCGCACAGAAATTATTTGCATTAACTAAGGAAATAAACACTTTTATGTGGACAAATAAAGAACAAGCTGCCTTTGATAAACTTAAACTGGAACTTTTTTCTGAAAATTGTTCACAACTACCAGATTTCGATCAACCATTTGTTGTATTTTGTGATGCGTCTGGTTATGCTTTAGGAGCGGTTTTGTCTCAACTACATGAAAACAAATTACCAAAACCTGTACAATTTGCTAGCAGAGTTTTAAAAGCGGCAGAACAAAAATATTCAATTTTTGAAAAAGAACTTTTGGCCATATCTTGGGCCGTCTCCTATTTTCGATACTATTTAGCTGGCAGAACATTTCAAGCCGTGTCAGACCAAGCAACATTGTCACATGCAATTAAGGTCGGAGACCCTACCAATAGAATTGCAAGAATAATAACCAATTTACAACAATATGACTTCTAAATGATTCAGATTAAAGGAAAATTAAACTCAGTTGCAGACTATTTACGCCGACAAATCTCTGAGAGTAGTCCCACATCAAAAAATTTAAGTGAGATTACATTTCAAAACACTGAAACCCAGCAAATAGGGAGTAATTCATCTAACTTATCAACCCCAGAAAAGAAAAATCCAAACATTGCTCAGTGTGAAAACAACAGGAAATAATCACAATTTAAGAGTTACAAAAAATTATTGAGCAAAGCGAAAAGAGAATTAAGTATTTATAAAATTTGCATGCAGCGAATAAAGAAAGAATTGACGAAGGAAACAAGAAATGGTTGGAACAAGATGACTCATACGAAAACGAATTACATGATTTAAGAAAGTATTGTGAAGAATTAGAAAATAGTAATCAAGAACTTTCACAAAACTTCGAAGCAGCTTGTTAAGATGTTAAATTTTTGGAAAATGAACTTGCCAACTTTCACCAGAATTATTACCAACTATATAGGAACAATAAAAGAGAAACAGGCAAAAATTAAATCAGAACAAAAGGAACAAGAAAAAATATAGTCAAAACAAATCTTTTTATAACACACAATATCCACAATATGAGCCAAAACAGCCTTATCCTCATTATCAGCAGGAAATGAGTAATTATCCTACAAACAGCTTAAATGACAATTACCAATATCCAAATTTTGCAATGCCAAATGAAATGCAATATCAACAGAAAAAAGTAAATTTTGAAGAATCTTTTAATTCAAAAAGTAGTCAGAAACCACTCAAGTTTAGCATAAATGTTTGCTAATCAAATACACTAGAAAATAATAAAAGCTTACATATGTCAAACTAAGAGTTGAGAAGTTGCAGGAAAAATTCCATCAACAAATTGAATTCCATGGCAGATGACCACCAAAACATTCTGGAAGAGCAAGACATCAAATTGTCGAGAGAAGAAGCAATGAATCACCCCGTAAATTCAATCAACAGTGGAATTTACATTGATGCCCAAACAAATCATTTGAATGCCCCACAGTCAAAAAGACATAAAAATTTCCCGGAAGAACAAAACTTCAAATTTTCCCAGAGGCACACCCCAATTCCAAGAGCGGAGTCATTGCAAGACATCATCAGCGGCAAGAAAGCCCAGGAAACAATCGTGTGTGCAGAGAATGTCAACAGCTCATGCATACACGCTGAGTAAGTATTTAATTAATATATTTCATCAATTTTAGTCATTTATTTCAGAGTTTCACTATCTTGCACATGTAGTATTTTATTTTAGATGGAATATATTAGATTTGCAAGTCATTTCGCTAAAAAAATCTGATGTGGGCAACACATGACTTTCCTTATATAATGCAATGAATTTACTACTTTTGCTGTTAAAAAAATGTTATTCTGATAGTAGATACTTATATTCTTTCCAATATATTGAATTTTCTTCAATTAGTCGTCATTTTCATTGATTTAGAGTCATTTTTATCAATTTGGCGAGATTTTTGTTAATTTGGCAACAATTAAAAATGTCGCCAAGTTGGCGATATTCCGCCAAATTCGTCGCCAAAATCTCGCCAAGCGTTATGGACGGAGAAATAAGTTATTCTTATAGCAGACAAATGACTACTGGAGTTCAAATACAAATATATATATATTACTCAAAGTATCTTTTTACTTTCCCTGCAATACATGGTAATGTATAGGGAAAGTATTGGAATCATACCGAAAATCACAACTCGAGTTTTCGACGGATCTACACGTTTCGAGACCCCTAGAATACGAAAAAACCATTTTTAGCGTGACGTCTGTGCGTGTGTCTGTGTGTCTGTCTGTCTGTCTGTCTGTCTGTGTGTCTGTCTGTGTGTCTGTCTGTCTGTCTGTGCAGATTTTGTATCCACTGTAACTAAAAAACTAATCGACCGAATTTCACAAAATTTGGTAGGTAAGTCACTTGTGGGCGGGGCTAGTACTGATTAGTTTTGGGTACGATTCGGAATAAAAGAACCCGCCTTTTTTTGCGAAATGGCCCGCAAAAGCTTGTATCCACTCTAGCTGAAAAACTAATGAACCGAATTTCACAAAATTCGGTAGATGAGTCACGTATAGGTCACTCTGGTGCTGATTAGATTTTGGTACGATTCGGAAAAAAATAACCTGCCTTTTTTTGCAAAACGGCCCGCAAAAATCTTCAAAATCTAAACTAAAGAACTTGGTATACTTAGATATATCCATTAAATGCCCGTTTAATACGTAATGTTTAACGACGAAAAGAATAAGACCAACCCCATTACACTAGGACTAGCCGTTCTCGAGATATTTTAGTTTTTCGTACTTTCACTACGCCACCTTTGAAAATAAGCCCGGTTACCGAATGAGAACGAAAATTGAATTAAAAGTGAATTACATTTAATTGAAATAAATAGAACGTGGATATAAGTTTGCAGGGAAAGTCATGTGCTGCCCACATCAGATTTTTTCATGATGGAACGAGCTAGATCCACGAGAATGATGTCACCCAATTTTTCGCATGGTATTACATATGAAAAGTGAACATGTTTCTCAATAGGAAATATTTTTTTTTATTTTATATAACTTTTTCATATTTTTTGAAAAATGTGCAATATCTCCAGAACGGTTCATGTTAACGTTCTAAAATTTATGTCAATCGTTTTCTAATGAAAACCTTCATAAGAAATGTCTATTTGCGTAACTTTATTAGCGGTTTTGACTTTTTGACGATTTTTTCAAAATTGCACTCGAAAATTTAAGGAGGGGGGGGGGGTTCTGAACATTCGATTGCGTATAAAAACAATAGACTTCCAGTGTTTACGGATTGTGATTTTTGTACCAAGTTTCGTTCGAGTCGGTCCATTCGTTCATCAGTTATCGTCTCCGCACAGACTCACTGACACACACACATACTTTCACACACACACACACAGACATCACTTCAAAAATGTTTGATTCGTGATCAGGGATGCTTGAAATTTGCTCTCCCGTCGAAAACTCGAATTCGAATTTTCGACCCCGTCACAATACTTTCCTTATACATTATGTATAAAAAAGAAAGTAAAAAAGGCAAATTCTTTTTTTCCGGCTTATCTACCAAATTTTGTGTAATTTGATCTGTTAGTTTGTCAGCTAGACTGGATACATACAATTTTTGCTGGCCATTTCGCAATAAAGACAGGTTCATTTATTTCGAATCGTACCCAAATCTAATCAGCACCAGGGTGGCCAACAAGTGACTCATCTAGCAAATTTTATGAAATTTAGTCGATTAGTTGAGTTAGCGTGGATATATACAATACTTGCGGGCATTTTGCAAAAAAATGCGGGTTCTTCTTTTTTTAATAGTATTAAAATCTAATCAGCACCAGTGTGCCCCACACCTTTTATCTACCAAATTTTGTAAAATTTGATGAATTAGTTTTACTGTTAGAGTGGATGCAGGCAATTTTTGCGGGCCATTTCGCAAAAAGAGGCAGGTTGTTTTATCCCGAATCGTGCCAAAAACTAATCAGCACCAGGGTCACACACGAGTGACTAACCCACCAAATTTTATGAAATTCGGTCCATTAGTTTTTGAGTTAGAGTGGATACATACATTGCACAGACAGACACACGGACAGACAGACATACACACAGACGTCATGACAAAAATAGTTATATCGTATTCTAAAGGTCTCGAAACGTGTAGATCCGTCGAAAACTCGAGTTGTGATTTTCGGCATGATTCCAATACTTTCCCTATACATTACCATTTATTGCAGAGAAAGTGAAAATCTGGTATGAGCAGCAGCTGACTCTCCCTGTAGACTCAAATTCATATTTTCCTTATTTCTTTAATAATTCATTAGAATGTGTTTCATTGCACCATATAACACTAAATTTGCATTTTTAATTCAATTTTCGTTTTTATTTGGTAATTGGACATTTTTCCGATAGCGACGTAACAAAAATGCAGGAAATCTCAAATATCTTGAAAACGGTTAGTCCTAAAGTATAATGGAGTGTGTTATATTCTTTTCCTCATCAAAAATTGCATATAAAATAAGAATTTAATTGATACATTTCATTATACGTACTTTTTTTTTCATATACTTTGGCAATTTTTCGGGCCATTTCGAAAAAAAAAGGCAGGTTCGGTCTTTACGAATTCTACCAAAAACTAATCAACACCAGGGTCTCGCCCAAGTGACTTACATACCAAATTTTATGAAATTCGGTCTATTAGTTTTTTAGTTAGAGTGGATGGATACATACATTGCACAGAGAGACAGACAGACACACACACACAGACGGCACGCTAAAAATAGTTTTTTCGCATTCTAGAGGTCTCGAAACGTGTAAATCCGCCGAAAACTTGAGTTATGATTTTCGGCATGATTCCAATACTTTCCCTATACATTACCATGCATTGCAGGGAAAGTAAAAATCTGATGGAGTAGCACATGACTTTTCCTGCAGACTCAAATTCATTTTTTCTTTATTTCTTTAAGAACTCATTAAATTGAGTTTAATTGTACAAAATGACACTAAATTTGCATTTTTAATTCAATTTTTCCTTTTATTTGGTAATTGGACATTTTTCCAAAGGCGGCATAAAAAAATGCGTAAAAGCTTAAATATCTCGAGAACGGTTAGTTCTAGGGTAATAGAGTTGTTCTTATTCTCTTCCTCGTCAAAAATTACGTATAAAACAAGCATTTAATTGATACATTTGAACATACGTAGTCTTTTTTTAGATATTCGAGATTTTTGCGGGTCACTTCGTAAAAAAAAGCAGGTTGTTCTTTTCCGAATCGTTCCAAAATGTAAGTAGCACCAGAGTATCCCACACGTGATTAATCTACCAAATTTTGCGAAATTTGGTCAATTTGTATTTCAGTTAGAGTGAATACATGAGATTTTTGCTGGCCATTTCGCAAAAAAAGGCGGGTTCTTTTTTTCCGAATTGTACCAGAAACTAATCAGCAGCAGGGTCACACCCAAGGGTCTTACTACCAAATTTTATGAAATTCGGTCCATTAGTTTTTGTGTTAGAGTGGATGCATACATTGCACAAACACACAGACAGACACACAGACGTCACGCTAAAAATAGTTTTTTCGTATTCTAGAGGTCTCGAAATGTGTAGATCCGACGAAAACTCGAGCTGCGATTTTCAGCATGATTCCAATACTTTTCCTATACATTACCATGTATTGCAGGGAAAGTAATAATCTGATGTGGGCAGCACATGACTTTCCCTGCAGACTCAAATTTATACTTTATTTATTTCTTTAATAATTCATTAGATTGGGTTTAATTGCACCGAATAACACTAAATTTGCGTTCTTAATTCAATTTTTTTTTAATTTTGTAATTGAACATTTTTCCGATAGCGGCGAAACAAAAATGCAAGAAATCTCAAATATCTTGAGAACGGTTAGTCCTAAAGTATAATGGAGTGTGTTATATTCTTTTCCTCGTCAAAAGTTGCTTAAAAACAAGAATTTAATTGATGCATTTCAGCATACGTAGTCTTTATTATTTTTTTTTATTTTTGCGATTTTTGCGGGATATTTCATAAAAAAAAGGCAGGTTGTTCTTTTTCGAATCGTACCAATATCTATTCAGCACCAGAGTGTCCCACAAGTAACTTAACTACCAAATTTTGTGAAATTTGGTCGATTAGTATTTTAGCTAGGGTGGATACATGACATTTTTGCTGGTCATTTCGTAAAAAAAGGCAGGTTGTTCTTTTCCGAATTGTACCAAAATCTAATCAGCACT
This sequence comes from Amaurobius ferox, assembly GCA_951213105.1. Lineage (NCBI taxonomy): Eukaryota > Metazoa > Arthropoda > Arachnida > Araneae > Amaurobiidae > Amaurobius > Amaurobius ferox. Next base: position 117,658 of record OX578154.1, read on the forward strand.
AAAGCATCCTACAAATAACTTATCTACCAAATTTTGTGAAATTTGGTTAATTAGTATTTTAGCTAGAGTGGATACATGAAATTTTTAAGGGGTATTTCGCAAGGCATGTTCTGTTTTTGCGAACCCTACCAAAACCTAATCAGCACCAGGGTCTCACCCAAATGACTTACATATCAAATTTTATGAAATTCGGTCCATTAGTTTTTTAGTTAGAGTGGATACATACATTGCACAGACAGACAGACGGACAGACAGACACACAGACAGGCAGACGCACACACAGATGTCACGATGAAAATAGTTTTTTCGTATTCTAGAGGTCTCGAAACGTGTAGATCCGTCGAAAACTCGAGTTGTGATTTTCGGTATGATTCCAATACATTCCTTATACATTACAATGTATTACAGGGAAAGTAAAAATCTAATGCGGGCAGCACATGACTTTCCCTGCAGACTCAAATTCATATTTTCTATATTTCTTTAATAATTCGTTAGATTGAGTTTTATTGCACCGAATAACACTAAATTTGCATTTTTAATTCAATTTTTGTTTTTATTTGGTTCTTAACTCATTTTCAGAGGTGACGTAGAGAAGATACGAAAAAACTAATATACTTCGAGAACGGCTAGTTCCAGTGTAATAGGATGTCTTATTCTTTTCTTCGTTAAAAACTACGTATAAAACAAGCATTTAATGGATATATTTGAGCAAACGGAGTTTTTTATTTTAGATTTTGACGATTTTCGCGGGCCATTTTGTAAAAAACGGCCTTTCACGAATCATACCAAAATGTAATCAGCACCAGAATATCCTGCAAGTAACTCATCTACCAAATTTTGTGAAATGTGGTCGATTGGTATTTTAGCTAGAGTGGATACATGAAATTTTTATGGGCCATTCCGCAAAAAAGGCGTGTTCTGTTTTTACGAATCCTACCAAAAACTAATCAGCACCAGATTCTCGCCCAACTGACTTACCTACCAAATTTTATGATTATGGTCCATTAGGTTTTTAGTTAGAGTGGATACATACATTGCACAGACAGACAGACAGGCACACAGACAGACGCCACGTTAAAAATAGTTCTTTCGTATTCTAGAGGTCTCGAAACCTATAAATCCGTCGAAAACTCGAATTGCGATTTTCGTCATAATCCAATACTTTACTTATACATTACCATGTATTGCAGGGAAAGTAAAAACTCTGATGTGGGCAGCACATGACTTTCCCTGCAGACTTATATCGACGTTCCCTTTATTTTAATTAAATTTAATTCAATTTTCGTTCTCATTTGATAACTAGACTTATTTTCAAAGGTGTAGAAAAAATACGAAAAAAATAAAATATCTCGAGAACGGCTAGTCCTAGTGTTGTTGTTGTTGATGAAACCCAGACCGTCCGACCTACCAGAAAGGTGTAAGGTAACTGTTTGGACGGTCGGGAAGTGCCACCCAATTTAGACCGGAACCCAGTGGGGGAGGCATCCACAGGGACCGTACCCTCTGGTGGTAGGGGAAGGAGGGTACGGTTTTATTTTTTTTAATAATTCATTAGATTGAGTTTTATTGCACTGAATAACACTAAATTTGCATTTTTAATTCAATTTTTGTTTTTATTTGGTAATTGAACATTTTTCCGAAATCGCCGTAACAAAAATGCAAGAAATCTCAAATATCTTGAGAACGGTTAGTCCTAAAGTATAATGGAGTGTCGAAAGCCCAGACCACTCGACTCGTCCAAGGACTTAGAGCAACTTAATGAATGGCCGGGAGAAATTTGAATAGCGGAGTCCGACCTCCACAGTCACGGTCCCCGGTCAAAGTAACCAGTTGTTTATTTAAATTCAAAAATATTTTGCATACTAAATAACAGACGTTCAACAGCGAAAGCTGGAAAATAATTTTTTCCCAAACAGACGGGGGACAGACAAAACAACAGGGTTCACAAAAATCAAACAGAACACGTCAAACCACATAAAGCACTGCAAACAACATAAAATGGAGTCAGACAATATACACAGCAAACTACATAAAAACATGAAAAGGAGTCTGGCTTTAAGAAGTTTAAAGTATAGTTGATATCAGATATATTTATAAGATCAAGAGATTTTTCTCATTATTTAATTTTTTTTTGAAAGGTTTAATATGCAATTATGTTAGATGAAATTAATTTGATCACTTATTATTTAATTAATTTAAAGGAAAAATTTAATTCAAGGATTAAAATTCAAAGATTTATTATGCAATTATGTTAGATGAAATTAATTTGATCACTTATTATTTAATTAATCTAAAGGAAAAATTTAATTCAAGGGTTAAATGTTTTTCGAAGATTCCGAAAAAAGGGAAGAAAAGGATTTGAAATCAATTAAATAAATTTTCAAGAGTTAAAAAAAAAATAAAAAATAATAATAATAATTTCCCAGTAAATTAAACACAAAAGGGACAATTAATTCTTATCCATGTTTAACCTATTTCAGTATTAATTGGCTTAAAAGTATCAGTGTTAATAATTTCTATGATAAAGTATTTCTTCCCTCCTTTCAAGACAAAATCCAGAGATTTCAATGACAAAGAAAGGATAAAATATGCGTGATATCATCCAGTTGAAAAGACGTTTTCTCCTAAAATTCCAAAGTCAAATATAGAGACCCTAGAGGAGGCATTTTCATTTTAAATTCAAAAGTCATATATAAATTCAAAAGTCATATATAGAGTCATTAACATAGGATATGTGTAAAAACATCTGGTGAGCAAAATCGAGAGGATAAGTTCATCAAGTCCTTAATCAAGTCTTTAATAATGTATAAGGCATATATATGCAAGTGGAAAAGTTATAGAGTTTTATGTATCTCTTTGATACGCGCAAGTTCATTCTGTAGAGCATAACATTTGGAACGGTCACGGGCATTATGTAGAGTATCCCATTTCAGAGATGAGTCCTTCCGGTTGGCAGATATACAGTTAATACAAGCAGGGACTGATGCTTTACAAGTCCTGTAGGTATGGTCCTCCATAGAGCACAGACTACAGCATCCGGTCGATCTCCGACAGGTGAAAGCAGAATGGCCATATCCATGACATCGGAAGCAGATCTGAACTGCGACATATTTCTTAATAAACAGGTATTGAAAGTTATTGTAGATTTTTCTTCTCTCAGTTAATTGTTTTCCAGCAGAGGAGTCCACCAGAAAAACCCAGTTCAAGTGATCAAGTTTGTTTTTAAAAGTTTTAATCACCTTAAATTCTTGTAATTCACCAGAGTTGAGATTATTGGTGAGTACATACCTGCGAGCCCTGCTGTGAGAAGAAGTTTGATATCCGGTTCAGTGAAGGATATCGGAACATTAAAAAGGATAAGGGCCATCTTTTTGCAGTATGGTTTCAGTATGTTGAACTTCTCAGAGATATCAGAGTTCACTAATTTAGGGAGGAGCGTCTCCTCGTTCTCTCCACGACAAGTAATTCTCAATGATCCATTGTCCAAAGACGAGATATTCTGGATTTTGACGTTAGAGGGACAGCATGACGAAAGAAGGTCAGTTCTAAGCTGTTCAGTGGATTTAGTGTGATCTTTTCCCCTCAACAACACACTGGCAAAAGAAGGTTTGTTAGAATTCCCAGAACACTCAGGAATCACAGAAGAAACAGATGGAGTAATCACAGAGGAAAGGTTGTTAGTGACAGCTGCGTTGATCATTGAAGAGAGGTCACGAGAGATGTTCTCAGTAAATTTTTCCAAATTCTCAGCAATGGAGGTTTTAATCAAGTTGAGCTCCTCGTTGAGGGAGATCTTATTTTCCGGCAGAGGTGGAGGAGGAGGAGTTACAGGAGAAGGTGGAGAAAGTACTTGAAGCAAGTAGCATTCTTGTGTGATCAGTTCAATCTTGTCATCTAAGTATGACATATGATACGGAGAGGGTTTAACATGTTTTGAGAGGTAATCCCGGATACGAGAGCAGTATTTCTTTATCTGAATAATAGAGGAAAGGTAGGGATCAGGTTCACCATCTCCAGTTCCAGAAGTTACATTCGAGCTTGAATCCTCCAAATCAACGGGTGAAGAAAGAAGTTTAGATGAAGAGTCTGTGCGGTTACGCCCAGAAGCTGCAGGAGGATTTGAGAAGACTGTAAACTTAGGTTGAGCAACAGTGTAAGCTGACGGTTTAAAGGGATTCAGAGAATCCCGAGGTACAGAAGATGTAATCGCTGAGTATGAAGGAGCTGAGGATTTCATGTTTTTCAAGTCCACAATCTCTACCGTAGGTTGAAAAGATGAAGAATAATAAAGTGATGCAGGCGTGGCTGGGACAGAAGCAGGAGAATCGACCGGCAAAGTGGCATCAGAAAGTAAGGATACACAGGGAGAACATGATGAGCCCAGATGAAGGAGTGTCTCGGAAGAGAGCGGTGGAAATTCTTGTTCCGGTGAAAGTTCAATGGATTGAAGATTTGTCTGATTTTTGTTCATTGTTTTAGGAGTATAATGTAATGCACTTATATTAATATAGATACAAAAACATACATACAGGTAGTATCATAAAACAGTATCTATCTAATAATAATAAAAAGAACGAGAACCAGGGGGAAAAAGCAAAAACCAGAGCTGAAAAAGGGAAGGATGGTTAGCAGGGACGAGCCGAGAAGTAAAGAGGGAGAGGAAGTAAAAACAAAGAATCCTGTAAAAAAAACCGGAGCAAAAACGGCAAAAGAGAAGGAATAGGAGCAAAAAAGGAGAAGTTAAGATGAGACCTGGCAGAATGAAGAAGAGGAACCGGTCAAAAAAGGCAAAAATGGAGTTAGAGACTAGAAAAAAATATCTCAGGGTGAAGAAGGTAAACTGATAAGATGTACCGAAGGGATAGTGTCTAGGACCAACAGGAAAAACTTTGGTGTTGCCACTAAAAAAGTTCCAGAAAAATAGAGGTAGACAGTTCGAACCAAAAGAGGGGGGGAGAGGAGGAAAAACAAACTCTAAGTACAGGAAGACAAGAAGATTCAACAAATCTCAAAAACTTAACAACCGCCAAGAAAAAGGGCGAAACCGGTCAAGTGAGAAAAGGATGCCAAAGCAACGAAAGATGGCGCAGGTAACCAAGCAAATTTAAAAGATTCAAAGTGAGTTTAGTATTAAAATAATTTAAAGTTTTACAATGGAATTATCCATATATATTAACTGTAACTTGAAACACGAGAGCAAAAAGGAGGATAAATGTCAGCCGAGCGAAAAGAGAAGAAGAGGAAGTCCCAAGGGACGCGCGCAGCCGGGCAGGGATCACAAGCAGAGTATAATGGAGTGTGTTATATTCCTTTCCTCGTCAAAAATTGCGTATAAAACAAAAACTCATTTGATATAGAGCATATATAGTCTTTTTTTCTCGATTTAGGCGATTTTTGCGAACCATTTCGTAAAAAAAGGCAGGTTGTTCTTCTCCAAATCGTACCAAAATCTAATCAGCACCAGAGTATCTCACAAGTAACTTATCTAAAATTTTTGTGAAATTGGGTCAATTAGTATTTTAGCTAGTGTGGATACATGAAATATTTGAGGGCCATTTCGTAAAAAAAAGGCAGGTTGTTCTTTTCCGAATCGTACCAAAATCTAAAGAGCACCAAAGTCGACCACAAGTGACTTATCTACCAAATTTTATGAAATTTAGTCAATTAGTTGAGTTAGAGTGGAAATATACAATTTTTGCGGGCCATTCCGTAAAAAAAACAGGTTGTTCTTTTCCGAATCGTATCAAAATTTAATCAGCATAAGGATGACCTACAAATGACTTATGTACCAAATTTTGTAAAATTTGATCAATTAGTTTTTCATTTACAGTGGATACAGGCAATTTTTGAGGGCCATTTCGCAAAAAAAGGCGGGTTGGTTTATTCCGAATTGTACCCAAAACTAATCAGCACCAGGGTCACATACAAGTGACTTACCTACCAAATTTTATGAAATTCGGTCCATTAGTTTTTGACTTAGAGTGGATACATACATTGCACAGACAGACAGACAGACAGACACACACACAGACGTCACGCTAGTTTTTTCTGATTCTAGAGGTCTCGAAACGTATAGATCCGTCGAAAACTCGAGTTGCGATTTTCGGCATGATTCCAATACTTTCCCTATACATTATATGGGAAAGTAAAAAGGGTATGTGACCGAATGGAGGGTTACAGTAGTCAATTTTGTTTTACAATATGGATTCCTTTGGATAACTAATGTAATTTTTCCATAATGAGGGTGAAACACCTAATAACTCCTCCCTTCCTTTTCCATCTAAAACTGCTGTTTTTAAGGAGCGCCCTGAAAAAGTTTATTTTTAATTTCGATGGTTAATGTATGATTTTCCTTAAAAGTTGAGTAAAAAATAATGCCCCAAAGTAACTGTATAGAAATTAAATAAGGTTGGATTGAAATAATATGCATTCCTTTTTAATTTATTTTTCATCTTAATCAATAGCTCATAAAATTGTAAGTAATTTTTTTTCAAAATTTCATTCGGAAATTGGGGGGAGGGAGGTTCAATTCGGTTATCGACCAGCCTGTTCGCTACCCTTGAAAATTCTGACCGTGGCTAACTCGCTGGCGCGACCTACCAGAAAGGTGTAAGGTATTGGACGGCCAGGAAGTGCCACCCTATTCAGACCGGAACCCAGTGGGGGAGGTATCCACAAGGACTGTACCCTCCTTCCCCTCACCAACCTCTCGGAAGGACTTACGGACCCACATGTTTAACGTGATCGTACTCCGCGTGAACTCTGCGGTAGTTTTGGCAGTGGCGGGAATCGAATCCGGGCCTACCGAGGGCAATTCCCGTGCGCTAACAACTGGGCTACTGTGCCCTCAACCCGTGGAGTTAACAAAGTTTGGTTTAGTTTAATGACGTTAAAACTAATAATGGAATTTTAAGGCACCGCGACAATCTCCATATCTTTCTAATTGTCCCTACGCCATTCCCTCATTTAAATTTTATAATTACCATATGCTAAGCTCTTAATTCCATCATTTAAAATATCACGTAATATTCAAACCTAATGCAGGGTCTCCATAACTTTCTAATTGTCCCTAAGCCATTCGCTCATTTAAATTTTATAATGACCATGTGCTAAGCTCTTAATTCCATCATTTAAAATATCACGTAATATTCTAACCCGATGCACGATCTCCATGGAAACGGCGTGACGTCCCCGGGTGCGCGCACAGGGAAATAGAGAAGTCGGATTTTCTCCCTGAAATCGGTGAGAAATTTAAAATCATTACTTCTTTAAAATCAGGATCGGGCTGCTATTTATAATTATTTCTTGCCCAGATTGGGCTTGTAAGAAAGCTTGATGCTTTCTAAATATGTAAATTATTAATCGAAATTATGGATACTTTTTCGGATGCGAGGATTTAAAAACGAAAGTTCGTTTTTAAATCCTCGAGCCGAAAGTGACTTTTGTTTTAAAATCTTTAAAAAATATTAGAAATTGAAATTGATACATTTTTACTCGCAATTGATTGCTCTTTCCGGTCGTGTGATTTGTTTCTTTCTACGACGTCTGGATGGTGGAGAAAAAACGATCGAAATCGCATAAAACATTAAAAAAATTTAAATTTTAAAAATCGGTTTTTATGTGTCACCTTCCCACCCCCCCGGGTCTCCGATTGCCAAATTTCGTAGCTCTCCAACGAGATGTCGCTGAACCTATAGTGTATAAGACAGACATACACACACACAGACAGACAGAAATTGCCTTTTATTATATAATAGAGCCTCGTAAAACAAAATATTAGAAATGAAATCAGAAGCAACCTAATCCCAGTTATGCATATATTTCAATACAACTAACTGGATGCATACACTGAACTTCAATTGAATGTATACTAAGTAAGTCACAAAACTGGACTTCGGGTCCCATGTATCAAGCAATGAGTAAGCTAGACTTTATCTTTTTAAAACCCTTTCGGGACGGCGGCATTCCGGAGCTGTCGTGGCCCAAAAGACGAAGCGCTTCGCTTCCGAACTGGTCGAAAAGGACGGCGCATTTCTTGCGCTAAGCCTAACTCTCGAAAAAAATTCACTAAAAATCACCTATTCAACACAGAAATCTACTTTTTTCAGGAATAAAAGAAATATTTATGTTCTATTTGATGTATAATTTTCATACAAATCTGAATACAAAATACTCGTTAGTTGCTCCCATTCTTATATCCGAAATAAACGAATAATTTCACTGCCTCTAAAACCCAAACAAAAAAAAATACTCTCTTATATTCCTATGATTCACCAACGAAATCATAACGCTGAAATAAAAATAAAAACCGAAACTCAATTATAAAATTGTTGATGCTACGAGAATTACTCTGTTTGTTTATGTTACAAAATGATTTTCACCGCTCCAAATGGAGAAATAATTCATTCGATCCTCTTCTGCCAAGGTCATGCCTCTGCAAAATACATTGAAGTTAGTTCCATGGACAAGTAACGTCATCTAGAGCACAAATTTAAGCGTTCCGCGTGGTGGCACTTATAGGTGCCACTATTCGCTTGCGGTAAAATTTCCTCTGGCCCGAGTGAGTGCCGTTCGTCCTTGAATGCAAGTTCGCAGCTGGCGCGTAGGCGTGCCAGTTGTCGCGAAAGGGCTAGAGCCTTGATATATTTCAGAGCTGGTGGCCTTCAGTCAGACCAAAAATAGAAGAACATTTTTTTAAGCTTAAAAATCTGTTTTTTATTTTCACTACAATATATGGTAATGTATAGGGAAATATTGGAACGTGTTGAGAATCACTTCTCAAGTTTTCGACAGATCTACAAGCTGGGACTTTTAGAACATGAAAAACTTTTTTAGTGTGAAATCTCTATGTTTGTGTCTGTCTGTGCAATGTATATATCAACTCTAACTCCCAAAATCAATTAACTAAATTTCATAACATTTTATATGTCACGTGTAGGTGTCCCTGGTGCTGATTAGGTTTTGTTAGGATTCGAGATAAAAGAACCCGACTTTCTTTACTAAACGGTCTGCAAAAATCATATGTATCCACTCTAGTAAAAAACCTGATGTGGACAACACATGACTTTCCTTATATAATGCAATGAATTTACTACTTTTACAGTTAAAAAAAATGTTATTCTTATAGTAGATACTTATATTCTTTCCAAGATATTGAATTTTTTTCAATTAGTCGTCATTTTCATTGATTTGGCGTCATTTTTATCAATTTAGCGACATTTTTGTTAATTTGGCAACAATTAAAAATGTCGCCAAGTTGGCGACATTCCGCCAAATTTATCGCCAAAATCTCGCCAAGCGTTATGGACGGAGAAATAAGTTATTCTTACAGCAGATAAATGGCTATTGGCGTACAAATATAAAAGTATTACTCAAAGTATCTTTTTTCATGAATGGAACGAGTTAGATCCACGAGAATAATGTCACCAAATGTATCGCATGGTATTACATATGAAAAGTGAACATGTTTCTCAATAGGAAATATATATATTTTTTATTTTATATAACTTTTTGATAATTTTTTTCAAAAATTTGCAATATCTCGAGAACGGTTCATATTAGCGTTCTAAAATGTATGTCAATCGTTTTCTAATGAAAAATTACATAAGAAATGTCTATTTGCGTAACTTTATTAGCGGTTTTGATTTTTTGACAATTTTTGAAAATTTCACTCGAAAATTTAGGTGGGTTCTGAACATTCGATTGCGTATAAAAACAATAAGCTTCCAGTGTTTACGGAAAGTTGTTTTTGTTCCAAATTTCGTTCGAATCGGTCCATTCGTTCGTCAGTTATCATCTCCACAGACTCACTGACACACACACACATATTTTCACACACACAGACATCACCGGCCGTCCAAATAGATGCTCAAGTCCTTGTTGACGAGTCGGACGGTCTGGGTCTTCAACACACAGACATCACTTCAAAAATGTTTGATTCGTGATCAGGGATGCTTGAAACGTGCTCTCCCGTCGAAAACTCGAATTCGAAATTTCGACCCCGTCACAATACTTTCCTTATACATTATGTATATAAGGAAAGTAAAAAACTAATTGACCCAATTTCACAAAATTTGGTAGATAAGCCACTGGTGGTTTACCATGGTGCTGATTAGATTTGGGTATGATTCAGGAAAAATAACTTTCCTTTTTTGGCAAAATGACACATAAAAATCGTCAAAATCTAAAACAAAAGACAATGCATGTTCACATATATCAATTAAATGCTTGTTTTATAAGTAATTTTTATATGATGAAAAGAATAAGATCAACCCCATTATCCTAGGACTAGCTGTTCTCCAGATATTTTAGTTGTTTTGCATCTTTGTTATGCTGCCTTTGAAAATAAGTCTAGACTAAATGAAAATGAAAATTGAATTAAAAATGCCAAGTCAGTGTGATTTTAAATAATGATGCATGTTATTTTATGCAATTAAACTCAATTTAATAATATATTGAAGAAATAAAGAGAAAATGAATTTGAGTCTGTAGAGAAAGTCATATGCTGCCCACACCAGATTTTTTTAAAAGTAGACAAAATATACCTTTATTCAAATCAAAAAGCCATATATTTTTTAAAGGTGATTAAAATAAAATTTGAACAAATTTAGTTTTAATGCATTATTAAAAGATTTTACTAAACAACCTAAAACAATTTTACATTTTAAGAACATAAAATGTTAACATACATCATTTTTGTGTATTAGTAACAGTAGGAATATACTATAATGTACTCAACTTTCAAATTATATTAGAAAATAGGAAATGACCAAAAAGCCAACACACTTAGAAAAACAAATTTAATTTATGTTACTTTTACTGGTTACATCAAGTATAGGAAAATTCTTTAAAAGATGTCAAGGTTAATAACAGACAAAATATGCATCTGATATAACAAATGGAAACAAGCTGTACTACGCACAATGCACAAGTACAGTAATTTAATTACTCCAATTAATGAGTTCTGATTCATTATTCCAAAATCATTTTATTTTTAAATAGGTTCAACTAAGCTAAACACGATAGCTCTCTAACTAATTTAAATATTTATTTCTTTATTCTAGAATTTGAAAATTTGAAAACAGTTATAATCAATGTTTCTTTTAGGATGAGTGGAGGAAAATGAAACTTTTTAGTGGGAGGGGGGGGGGGGGAGGAGGTTCTATTTGCTTTATATAAATATATATGCAATTTTTAACTACTATATTTACATATATAGTGGTGATTACTATACATATATACTAAAAATTTTATATGAAATTCCAATGATATATTAGAGATAAGTTGTGACTCATATAACCATAACTTAAAATAAGATAACACTTACAAAAATGTAATATTTTTATATATATATATATATATATGGAGTAATTACTACTTCACCCGTTCTTTTCCAAATCTGTAGCACCAAAAGAAACAAAACTCTTTTTTTCATTACAGCCTGAATTTATTAACATTTAGCTGGGTAACATAAAATATTTCCCCTCCCCCTTTCCCCTAGATGTATGCCTCAAAGAAACATTGGTTATAACTTGACAAAAAAAAATTCTCAAATCTTTGAAAAAAGAAAGCTTTGTACTTTATTAAATGATTCAGTAAAAGTTATTTATGCACCTGTTTTCCCCAATACTAATATTTGGAATGTTAATAGAAAAAGAGGATCTTTGTATTAAAAGACAATGTACACTAACTATTTATTGTGGAAAAAAAAAAGAGTGTTATATTTTCATTGAAATGTTTTAAAATTCAGTTATAATTAACATTGATCATTGAACAGTTAAAAACAATAAAAACTACCTGCTTGTCTTTTTTAATTTTATCTGGCTGTTTAGCAACCTTGATCGATACATTGTAGATCACGGGTGGCCAATCTGTGGCGCATGCGCTAAACGTGGTGCTTTGGATGATTACAAGAGGCACATTGCATCCTTGCACCTACTTATTCTTTTGAAGTAACTGAATCCATCTTCATATTTTCAACACCATAGTGCTCTCAGTTCAATTCACACAGCCTTCTTACTCATTAGTTTGTCACAATTTTTTGACAGTTGGTGCATGGTATGTAAAAGGCTCGCCACCCCTGTTGTAGATAGATAAAACAAAAGTTCAGGGAATTAATTTGAGAAAACAAAAACCGCAGAAAGTCTACACAAAAATCTCAGAATATTTGTAAATGCATGCTTGCTCAAAGTGCCTTTAGATCAGCTGCCTCTATTGTATGCGTGTGTGTATATATATTAATAATTTTTCAATTTTTATCCTCTATTTATGTTTGTAGTCTTGGTTATGGTATTTATAGTAACAAACTATTGCCATATCCGAAACAAACATTTGTTTGGGTTAATTTAGGTTGGATGTCTAGACCTGAAGAGGAATCTAATTTGAATTAATCTCCAAATTAAGCCTAGTACTGTTTATTTCTTATTTTTCTCAGCATGGCAGCTGTGTTTTAACTTTTATGGTTATTTCATTGTTTTCATGTTTTGTCATTAATTACTTGGTATTAGTTATGAAACCATTTATCTTACACACACACATATATATATATATATATATATATTGTAATAATTTTATTTGCTTGCTATATTACCAAATACCTATGACTCATCCCCTATCAAATTCAAAGGTAGTTTGGCGATTGATAAAAGGGTTACAATTTCAATTAATTTATTATCCTTAAAAATCAATGGTCACAACACTTTAATGAGCTGTCTATACTTTTAAGATCAACATGCAAATGAGTGTATCAAAAATGAGGGTTGGAAATGTAGACCTTAGGGAAAATTTATAAATGGATCAATGAATATATATATATATATATATAGGCAACATTGGTCTAGTCATATTTTGCTCGTCATGGTTGCACTAATGAAGTGTATTTTAAGGTATTTATGTTTCCTTTATTGTTCCAATCTATATGCTTGTCGTCCATATAACACAAGTTTATAGATAAAATCTATCTTTTGTTTCAGAAACAAGCATTTTTGTGTTCATTTCAAAGGGATATATGGACTTGAAGAGAATTTTTTCGAAATGAACTTATCTAAAGCCTAAAGCTCTTCCATGTGCAAGCTTTTTTGCCTGATTTTTTAGTTTTCCTATTTTCATTCCTCATTTTTGAAATTTGTTGATTGTCTTTGTCTTTATGACCTGCATTACGCTTTATTATTTCCTCTTTATGTCTTAATTTCTTTTATTTCTTTGTATTTTGTAGAAAATTTTGGAATAGTGTTTTATGAGTTACTACTTACATTCTAACATTGGATTTACTAATTTATATTTTTATATATATATATATATATATATATATATATATATATATATATATATACAGGGTGTCCCAAAAAGATTGAAACGTGCTTTAATTCTTTACTTGTTGAAGATAAGGATGCAGGGTTTTTTTAATGATCTTGCTGCATTAAAAATAAAAATTTTCTGATTGACCAAATTTGTCTAAGGGGGTCGTATAAAAATTTAAAAAGTGTAACCTTCTGAAAATTAATGGGAAGATTATTTCATTAAAGTAGTCTTATTTCCTATCTTACTTTCAACATTTTTGCAATTTACATTGCCCACTTATCTCCAACAGGTAAAGAATTAAAGTGTGTTTTAATCTTTTTGGGACACCCTGTGTGTGTGTGTGTATATATATATATATAATTGAAATTTGTGTTTTTCAACTTTGTATGCTGCCACTACCCTCTAACACTCTAACATAAGTTTCATCACCCTTTAGTCATTTTTAGGTGAAAATGAACATTACTTAATGTGTTTTTTACATGATGTAAAATTTCAAGCAAAACATGTTTTTTAAATCATGGAAAGCCATTTATCATAAAATCTACATAATTAAAAACTTATGACATTGTATGTACTCTTGTATGAATAGAAAGTATTTTAAAAATGAATTCTTGGTATAAAAAAGTAATGTCTGTCTTTCACTAATTAACAAATAATTTCTTTTTAATTATTTATAAAAAAAAAAATGTAATTTTGTATGTATTTCTTTTCCAGTGAAAATAATTGCACATTCTATGTGAGGAAGTCATTGTTAGTCTTTACTGTGAGCTACAAACATGAATTGTGCACAAACTCTGAGAATTATAAAATAACTATGAAACATTTAATTACATATTTGGGAAAAAATTAGAAATTTATCTATTTTGTATTCATTTCCTTTCTAGTAAATTCATAGAATAGAAAGTCATTGTTTGTCTTAAATGAGGGTTAAAGATCTAGAATTGTGCATAAACTATTCCAAAAATTAAAAATATACATAAATTGCATTTATATTTTTAAACAGATTAAACACAAATATGCGAGCTCTTCCCAGTATAAACAGACATTTTAGAATGTACTATTAAAAGTATATCAAAATGCCCCTTAAGGTCCCACAAGAGTATAATGCCCCTTCTACTGCCTCTTCCAAATATATTGTCCCCTTCAAAATAGAAACTACCTTTTGGATACTGCCTAGGTTGTGAGTCTATGGTTCAAATTGTATTTATCAGTAAAAGACAACTTACAAATTTGGCTATGTACCCAGGAGTACACAAGTACCAGTTTAGAACACAATACTGTACTACCATAGAATTTCTTCAATCCGCTCCCTCAAATATAATGTAAAATAACAGAAAATGTAGGGCACGTACTTGGAAACTTCTGCTAAAAGAAACAAACAGAATTCCATTGATCCACTCATTCAAGTTTGATAGAAAATCATGGACTATGTAGAGGGAAAAAGGCTTACTTGGAATTTTCAGCTAAAAGAATCAAAGTATATTTTTATCAATAAATTTATTCTATTCAATGACTATTTCTTTCCCAAATTTTTTCCAATGTTGGAGGGGGGAAGCTTTCTCGGGATAGACAGATCTACAGCATTCTATGGTAGGTATATTTCATATGGGTTTATACATATAGAACAAGATGATTCGAATTACACATGAGGTGTTTAGACTGTAGAAAATCGACTGGGTGAAATTCAAACAAATTTTGAGCACATAATTTCCTGAGTATGTAGTTATGCGGTTTCGATTTCTGAAGAAAAAGAAATATTTCAAATTTAGACTGCCAGGCCTGAAATCTGTCCTCACAAAGCCGTTTTCACAAATCCATGACTAACGAATGGTCATGAAGCTCATATTATCAGATAGCCTTACCGTTACTTGTTAAACTCTTCTATCAATAAAACAGAAATGCTTCTGCTGTACTTAAGGCATTTTGATAGTTATATCTATGTAAAGATTTACATAAAATCACCATTTGTGATCTTTGGAACTCTTTTTTGCCGATATTTGTTATATAAATTAGGCAATATGCAAGCTGCGGGGACATAGAGGTAAATTTCACCCTAGATAACCAAAATTTGAACTATTTTTTTTTCTTTAGAAATCAAAACCTCATATTTAGGAAAGTATGTAAACAAACTTTGGCTGAGATTCATCCACTAGTTTATCCTACAGAGAGGTCTAAACACCTTGCATTTAATTTGAATCATCCTATATATTGTAATCAATCACACTGCTGCTTGTAAGATAGAAGTTTTCAAAATTTTCTTGAATAATGCTTGCAAACTTTTATATAACATATAATCATAATTACCTTTTACAATAATAGAAACTCACAATATATTAATGAATATTTTTAATTTTCATATATATATAAGAAAATTTGTTAGAGCAAAACAATCAGCAATAATAAAATTAACAATAAGTAAATAAAATTTAGAAACACTAACAGAAATTATACTATAAAATAAAGAAAACAGTGATCAAGTTCAAATTTGATTTAACAATTACCTGACTAGGTTGAAGCATGTGTGTAAAAGAAAATTTCAAAATTGTGTACGATAATTAAACACAATTTAAATAAAGTTTTAAATCCTACACCCAATATACACTGCAGTACAAGTCGCTCTAAATAAACATTCACATGGGCAGACAGTATATAACCTAATACAGGATAGCTTTGTTCAGATTTAATTCTTTCATTATTAGCTATAACTAGCAATGAAACAATTAAATGCAAATCTACTGCAACACTGAGATTTAGATAATTTGTAATTTGAACCACCTAAGTGAAATAACAATTGCACATTGTAGACTATACTTTATGTTAACTCTTAAAAGAATTCCTCCCCACCTGAAGGTATAAGGGAAGAATCAAAGCTGTTGCGACATCGCACCTGGGATACCAGGCTACATGTGACCCACAGACTGTGACACAGGACCAACACCGAGTGCCTCCGCATCTCCTCACACACCACAATAGTATTATATATATATATATAGTACTGTTGCGGTAGTATAGAAACTTTATGGTAAATAAAATTTAATTTCTTTTAATGAGAATGCAATGATTGCAAATATGCTCTCAATGTAATAATAGTATATAGGCCAGTTTAACAATGAGTAAATAAAATTTAGAAACAAATGTAATGAAATCTAATAAAAACAAATTTGGATAATACACTTTAGTTATACTCTTCTACAACTAATTAGCAGTTAATTGCTTTTGCAGGCACAAAAGTGGCTGCAAGTGCAACAATTTTGAAAGTTTTGATTACTTAAAATGCACAGTTGTCAACATTGTTATTGATTTAGTGACAGACAGTGCTGGAGAAAGAATTTTAAATGCCCCATGGTATTAATATTTTGAAACCTATATGTTCATTATATCAATAATTTAGCAATTAAAACAACAGATTGCAGGTTGTTTTGAAAAAAAAAAAACCCTCTGTATTAAAAGAAAAAGCTAGCTACATCCATTGTTGCCACTGCTGACAAATGCAATTAAAAATTTCTGTTATGGCTAGTGTCAATCCTATGGCTCCATATGAATTGTACAGATTTTTTTGCCATGTATCATCTTCAATTTTAGTTACAATTGGAAAAACAAAATTCTATTTTTCAATCCATGTAAAAGTGAAAATTTTATTTATTTTTTAATTTTTGGTCTTTACGTCATTAGAAAGCTTAATTATCTTTTTTATGCAGGTAGTTTGATATCTGTAAATTGATTTTTATGTGTCTAAATTAATTTTATGTAAACACATGGCTTATATTAAAGAAATAAAAATTTCTATATTAAACAATTAATCTTAAACTATAAATATATTTTTTTCATAACACAATCTCTAAATACTATAACATTTGCAGATTTTAATATTCTTCATTTTACGGTTGTATGTTTAATAGGGGCTTTGAAATGAAAGTTCCATCATTGGAAAAAAAAATGTCATTTGTAAATTAAAGATATGAAGCAAAATTGATTTTTCCTCAAAATTGATTTATTGATTTTTCCTATGGTTGTGACAATATGTGATTGCTATGGAAATAAAGACAATCTTGTGTGAGACTTAACGATTGGGTCTGACATAATATCATGAACAACACTATTAAAAATAGATACATCACATACAGTTATTTGGATTATAGTACACAAATTATAGAAATTATATTGTATGTGGAAATAGGTGTCAATATATAATTTGGTCTAATTGTACTGCATTATTGAAATTACGATTGTGGCCATGTCCATTGTAGGACATGTTAACATAGATGTTACATATGGAATATCAGCAAGTAACAGGTTTTATTTAATTTTTTTCCATTGAGACAAAGAGTTAATTTCTTATCTTTCGGGAGGGGGGGTCGTGTGGGTTACCACCAAATTTTTTCATGAGTTTAGCTGCTGTTGGTTCAATTGGCATTTAATTTTCACTCTTATGTAATAAATATCACACCTGCTGTACAGGTGTGCACTAATTGCATAAGTGAACTGAGCAGCTTATGCAGCCGCTTATTAACAATTCATATCTGATTTTCTGTGAGGAGGTTATGGGAATGTACTTGTGATGATGAGTGAGTGATAATGAACAGGGAGCAGAGTCCCCAACTTGCGAAGAAAGCTCTGGGCAAATGTATTATAGTGTAGCAGAAGAACTCGCAAAGTGAATTTAATGAGCATCAAGAATTTCTGGGGGTTGATGAGTGCTAGTGAGCAGGGGGCTGTTCTGGAAGAAAAATGGTTTAATGTCATAGATGATAAAAAAAAAAATTATTTTCATTACTTTTTAAAATAAAAAATAATAACTAATAAGAATTAATAAACATTATATTATATTTATGGTAATATATTTTCTACTGATAAATTCTTAATAGGAGTGAAACAAGTGCAACTATGCTGCTTGTAGCACTGAGAACAAGATTCTAAGTTTTGGAAAACATTTTTGGGGACCACCATTTTTGGGTTTTTCGCCATGGGGGAATGTAGGCAATAACACACTGGGTCATTAAATTTTCTCAGAAAATAAGCCATAATTTTGACAATTAACATAAGATTACAATACAAAAACTAGTTCTTTATACATCACAGAAAACTTGATAAAAAAATGCAACTATATACAAAATTATTTGAAAGTTTTTAAATGTAATAATCCAAAAACAAGCTCTTTTACAAACACCAGTATACTTTAACTACAGCAGTCAAATAATCTTCATTATAAAATATTATAATCAAGGCATGACATGATGGTCATTTACAATGTGAATACTTAGCTCATGTTTTCTGCCATATATTTTACCGCAGTAAGAGCAGGCAAATGTCTTATCTTTACTATGCAAAAGAAAATGCACTTTTAAGTGGCTTTTCTGGTTGAATTCCCTTCCACAAAAGCTGCACACAAAAAGGTTTTCTCTTGTATGAAAGCGGATGTGTCTACTCAGTCCTTTGGTCGATCCAAAAAATTTTCCACAGTAAGAGCATTGATGAGCTATTCGATCATGGACTAGTCTACCTACAGAACATAAAAATTAATTACAGATATGACTCCATATAAATTATTTTAGGTCTATGTTCAGAGGTGAGAACCAACAATGAGCTAGAGCTAGTGAATGCCTACAGAAATTTAAAATTTTTTTACGAGTTGATAAATTTTGAAAAAGGTTGGATAACAATTATGAAACATTAAAAAAAATTGCCCACAATTTAAATCAAATAAAGTTATGACTACTTTTTTTGTTGCAATGTTTCCTTATGTACTTTCCTTTCAAAAATCAAGAATATATGTATTTAACTAACATTACAAAAAATGATTGTCAATAATTTAAATTAAATAACATGGGAAGTAGTGATTGCAATACCGGAATACTGGTATACCGAATACCGGTATTTCGTGCTATTTTGCAATTTCGTAAAACCGGTATTTGCTAAGGTAAAATACCGGTATTTTCAGTATTAGCTATAATAAATATTTTTTTTATTAAAGGGTTTAATTTAACTTATTGGGCATCTACTGTTATTTGAAATACATATTTTTTAAAAATACATATATAAATAAAAATATTATTTTTTAAAAATACATATATAAATAAAAATATTATTTTTTAAAAATACGTATATAAATAAAAATATTTAAAAATATGTATAAAAATATGTATTTTTAAAAATACATAAAAAAATTGTTGTTAAGATATTTAAACGTTCCCCTACTAAAAATGCTATTTTACAAAAATATATATTTACTGAAATGAAAAAAGAACTTATGCTAATATTAGATTCTAAAACATGCTGGAACAATTTGCTCTTAATTTTGGAACGATTTTTGAAATTAAAAAGTCCAATTCAGAAAGCATTAATTGACTTAAATTTACAAATTAATTTTTCTGATAGTGAATTCGATTTAATATCTAAAACTGTATCAGCTGTGCTTTCAATAAAGCTGGCTGTGGAGGTATTATGTCGAAAGGATTCCAACTTATTAACAGCGAATGCAACAATAAATTTTATGTTGCAATCACTTAAAGATAAGGACACTCCACTATCTGAGGAATTATACAGTGCATTGAAATTTCGCATAGAGGAAAGGCATAGTGAAATAGAAAATATTTTAAGGTATTTACATAATTATAACGACTTTAAAAAAGAAAACGAAAATGAAGAAAAGAAGCTAACAAGGTCAAATTTATTTAAGTTCGTCCTAAATTTCCACAAAAACATTTATGAAAGGAAACACAAACCTATTCAGAGTAATTCGTTGAAGATGATGTTGATATCAAAAAAGAATTGTCTCTCGAGAAGAAATTACAATTAGCTATAAATAAAAAAATTACCACAAACAATAATACAAAAGTAATACAAAAAATAGATTTATCCAAAACCGTCAGACGAGAGACCGAGTTGCTAGAAGATGAGGCAAATATTTAGAGGAAGCTATTATTAACAGTACCACCAACCACCATTATTAATAGTACGTGGATGCAGAAAGAACATTTTCAACTGCATGTAATTTGTGCACAAAAATACGTTCCAGGCTTGCATTATGTTTTTTACGATCACATTTAAAAAATATGCAGTTAATAAATTAGTTGTCATTTTTCTATTAATAAATATTATAACAAGATTTTTATGTGATATTTTCTCTTCTTAATAATAATACTATATATTTTGTTTCTTTATAAATATTTTTTGTTTCTAATGTTATAAATTATTATTTTACTGCTCTTATTAATAATATTTGATTATAACATTTGTTCCCTTATTTTATATTTGTACATAACACAATTTTTTATATTTTTATAGTTTATGCATTTTTTGTATAAAACTAATAAATATGACAAAGAAACAACTGTGTTTTTGTACTGTGTTTTTTTGAAAAATTCCTAATACTGGTATTAATACGGGTATTCCGGTTTAACGTTTAAAAAAATACCGAATATCAATATTGTATATTTGGTCCGGTATTGCAATCACTAATAGGAAGTTATGAATGCTTAGAAAATATATGTATTTTGCTAACATAAAAAAATGATTGTTAATAATTTAAATTAAACATGGAAAGTTATGAATACTTAAAAAATATATGTATTTTGCTAACATTAAAAAAACTGATTGTCAATAATTTAAATCAAACGACAAGGTCAGCTATGATTTTTTTTTTGTATAATATAAATTGAAATGTATTTTGCAAACATTAAAAGAAGATTGTTAATAATTTAAATCAAACGACAAGGAAAGCTATGAATGCTTAGTAAACATATGTTTTTTCTAACTTATTTCTCTAAAGAATATGAAATAGGAATGAATAGTGCCATTTTTAATAGTATTTTGACCAGACCTGCTAACCTCTCAGGACCAAGAAATGCACACTGTGTGGTGATAATTTTTACTTTCTTATACGTAGTAATGAGAAAGTATTGTTTTCACAAAAAATTTTTGATTTTGAGGCCAATGTAGGACCTTTTAAACACATTATGACTATTTTTAGTGATGTTTGTCTCTATGTGGTTGATTTTTTGTGTACACGCTTGTAGCCACAAATATTAATGGGTTTTCATAAACATTATATTCGGCTTTGTTAACGAAAAACTTAGAGAACTATATAAAATTTACTTTAATTCAAGTGAAAACTTCAAAATTTATTCAAATTTTATATTTTCTTAGCATGACTACATAGGACACAATTTGACATAAAAGAGTTATTTAAGGCCTAATGATCATAAACTATCATGATACAATATTTGTATTCATGACAGCACAAAATTTCATGAAATTTGCCAGTGGGTGCCCTTACATATTAGGTCCCTTATGGCATTAATAAGATTCAGGAACAATTTGGGAAATGGTATCAGCTTTATTTTTTTCAAAATGGCTTGCAAAAATCATTAAAATCTGAAATAAAATAAATAAGCTTAAATATATTGATTAAATGCATTTTATGAAATTTTCTATGGCAAAATTAAGAAAACCAATTTCATACTTTTAGGATAAATAATTCTTATGATATTTTGATGATTTGGAATTTTTTGTGACCTAGTACCATTTTAAAACACACTGCTGCCAAATGAAAAAATAAATTATTTTATAATTTCAAATTGGATAGAATTTTCACTGTCGAAAGCCCAGACCACCCGACTCATCCGAGGACTTAGAGCAGCAAATTGGATGGCCAGGAGAATTTTCACTGTGACAGAAGTCAATTAATTACCTTACATAGGGAAAGTCATGTGTTGCCCACATGGGATTTTTTGAAAGTGAGATCAAATGGTAAATTTTTTTCAAGAAATTATGACAATCGAAAAAAATGTTTAAATGGATATTTTTTAAATTATTTTCTGCTTGAAAAATCTTACAAATACTTTTCACGAATTTCTATATTCTGTTTCTATAAATTCACACCTCTAAACACTGTCATAAATAGAACATTATACAGAAAATATTTTCAATTATTAAATCAGTGGATCCCAGAAAATATTTTCATTATTCATGAAAATTTTTTATAATAGCTTTTACTCATATATTTGTTTATGGGTGGAAATGCATGTACATGGTGTCGGCTTGGACCTCTAAAGTCCCACCATGGGAAATAGATATCCAGAATATCTTGATAAGCAAGAAAAATAAACAGTATTGCAGTTTGAAGCTTTTTATTTCCCTATTGGGGGCCCCAGGATGTGTCCCGCATAGACCAAGCCGACACCGCATGTATAGTAGGGATTTATTTACAGAATACCAATTACATAATTACTATATATGTGAACTTACAGGATGGCTACAGGATCTCAGATAAAAAAATCCCTTGATATTTCCCTGATTTCCAGATAATATCTACAAAATTTCCCTGATAGGTATCACTATCTACTTTTACTGAGTATCAGTTTAATAAACATAAAACAGCCAATTAATAAAATTGAAAGAGATAACTAAGAATAAATAATTAAAATTAATTATTTTCAGCATTGAAGAGTATAATAATCACAGTATAGTATTTATGCAAGACTTATATAACAGTATTATTACAAAAATATTAATCTTTCAAGCCTTAAAATTCTAGATAAGCTATAAAACTCAGCCAACTATACCATACACATTAGAAATCACCTCAATTGTATTAGTTACCACTCACAAAAATGCAATTATTACTGTATATTTTAAGGATACAGATCAATTTCTATATATATACTCAATCGTTAATACTATAACTTATTTATACAAACAAAACAATGGTTTTATTACTCAGATGTTTAATTATGATTTTTAATAAAGGAATCAATTAAAATTCAGATCTTTATTTATGATTTTATGCTCTCATTAAAGCACAAATGATCTACACATATTTAATAAAAGTGTTTATACAAAAATGTTAAAGTATTATAATGAATCATTATAATACACTATCTTGACAAGAATATAAACTAAACTGTGAAATTACTAAACTATTTAATAATTTTTAGATTATGAAAAAATATATTGGATGGAAATGGATAGTTTCGGGCTATCTTTACTGCCAAGAATTCAAACTCAATGGTGCACTGACAATTTAAATAAAAATATATATAAAGAAAATAATTATTTTTACAAGCAATGTATATATAAAAATATAATAGGTTAAATATTTCACTTTATTAGTTTCACTCTACTAAAGTCAGAATTCAAAAGCATAAATGCCACTGTGATTATTGGTGGTTGGCCAATTAGTGTAAGCAAGGAGTTAGTCAAAAAGTAATTAGGGTAAATGTTTTTAATTGCCACATCTATCTAATTAGTCATCTTGTCACCAATTTTGACTCACACTAAGGGATGCATCACAATATTTTGGTTATAAATTATATTTAAATTGGTTTTAGCATTCTATGTTGATTTATGCCTGAAAGGGATATTTGTAACCCTACAATAGAAAAAGTATTCTATTGAAGATTTTACAAGTAAAGAAAATTGGGATCCACTAATTTAGATACCATTTTAATTCATTATATATATATATATATATATATATATATATATATATATATATATATATATATATATATATATATATATATATATATATATATATATATATATTGAAACCTGATAAAATGACCATTATTGCACAGTGACCACCACCATTTTCAAAGTCCTAAAGGTGGTCAGTTTAACCCGGTTTCACTGCATGTATATGTATACATATATGGTGTGAAATTAAAAATTATAGTTAGGTTTTCATATTTAAGCCTGTTAATGACAATGAATAACATACATAAATGAACATTCACAACTTAACAAAAACATTAAATAAAGAAATATGTTAAAAACAAAATCCTCTTAAATATGGAAATTATTCAACAGAATACAACAAAGTTTATTCAACAGCAAATATATTCAGATGCTAGCAAAATTTAAAAGGTTGGATTAAAATGTTATGTTACAATAAAGAAAAATTAAATATTTCATTTAATGATATACCTGTAACACGATATTACTTATTAATATAAAATATAAAGTTTTCAAACTTGCAATGTTTAACTATATTTGCACAAATGAGAGAAAGTTATGAAAATTATATATGATGCTGAGAATCCCAGTATAAAAATCCTTAAAACTAAGTCTAAACTTCCAAAATATAATAGAACAACATTAAAAAAGACAAGAAAGATCAATCATGCATAAAGCATTGATTATAAAACACTTTTCAGCTGCAATGCGATTTTATTTAAACATCTCTAAAATGCAATACATTCAGCGGTAATATTTTAAAAATTATCACAATACTACATTAATTTATTATATTTGAAAACTTAAAACTTCATCGAAAAAAATTAACTTTATTGAAATGATGTCATTGAAATATATATTGCCTGGTTTAAACATCTCTAACATGCGATACATTCAGCGGTAATATTTTTAGAATTATCACAATACTACAATATTTTATTACATTTGAAAACTTAAAACTTCATCGAAAAAAATGGACTTTATTCAAATGATGTCATTGAAATATAAATCGCCTGGCTCTCTATATAAAAGCTGTAAATATTTCATTCATACACTTTTATTCCATTCCTTTCATTCATCACAATACTATAAAAATGTATTTTATTTAAAAACTTACAACCATGGAGATAAAAGTAATTAAACTCTATGCTTAAAACTTCATCGAAAAAGTCATCGAAACTTCATCGAAAATCGTCTGCTTCTCTATGTAAAATCAATTAAGTTTCATTCATATCAGCTATATTGCAGACACCAGAGCAAAATAATTTTGCGTTAAAGAAATTTAGCAATTCTTATACAACTCATCTTACATCTTTATGTGTTTGCATTCTCCATTAGTGAAAATTAGGTTTCGTTGCAGAAATAATCAAAGTTTGACGATCATTTAAATTGAAATATATTATAATTGCATTGTTTCAACATGTAGATGTACAGAAATTAAGCAAAAATAAAGTAGTTTTAGGACTGATACAATACTTAATATAAATTAAAAAGAACTTTAAAAATCACGATTTTGACACAAGATGGATGGCATTGATCATTTAAACTCAAATATATTGTAATTGCATTGTTTCAGAACATAGATGAACAGAAATTAAGCAGTTTTAAGATGGATACAACACTACATATAAGTTAAAAACAACTTTAAAAATCATGATTTTGACACAAGATAGGCGCCATATTTTATTTTGAAGTGGGTCACACGATCTCTTCATATAATATGGGTGTAATTATTATTTTAATTTTTATTTAAAAAACTATGGAATATATTTTGCTGAAATGTTTTGCATATTTTTTATGGGATAATTTGAATATTTCCTAAAACTTACAAAGCAATTTGTGAATTTTAAATTCACTTAAAAAATGTTTGAAAAATTAGGTCCCATTAGGGTTCAATGTATTTTATGTTTCCAACCCGGGTTCAGTCCAAAACTAATTGGATGATATAATTCATTTACATTCCCATAGATCCCACGGACCATACTAAAATGAACAACATACTAAAATTTCATTTTGCTAAATTCATTTTTACAGCAGTTATCGTGCAAATGGACAGACAGAATGAACAAAGTCATAAACACTTTTCAACTATGTTGTAACGTGTTAAAAAAAGGATATTAAAATATATAAAATTGTTTACATCAATGACAAACTTACCACTAGGCTGGGTGATGTGTAAAAATGTGAAAGTACAGAACAGTAAAAATTTGACTTCAATTTTAAAGAAAAATTGTCTAAAATAAAATAGGTATGACTAAGAAGATTCTATTACTTATCAGCATTACCATATCATACAGCGTTATCAAAGAGGAATTATTCCCAATTCCTTACTAGCAGGAAAACAAATGCAAATTCTAGCTACAACAAATATCTCACTGCACAAATAAAGGTGTTTAATAAATACAAATAGTTAAACCAGAGCCCAATTAAGCCAAAGAGAGGACCAGAGTCTGGTGGTATTTTAGGGTCCCATACACTCATGGCACACAAAATACCATCATATACAGAATTTGGAGGCCCAGGATCACAGCACCAAAGACTCTCTGTACATGTAGACTTCCATACTTTTTACTCCAAAGTAAAATATTAAAAATTAAAAGACTGTACATATAATATTTAAAACTATTGACATATTTGTAGGGAGGCAAAATGCTACATTTTGAAATTTTATAAGAAATAATTTTTCAATGAATTATACATAATTCTAGTTTCATATTTTAATTTTAGGAAGATTTATGTCATGAATATTATTTCTTCTTAAAAGTAATAATTATTTCTGCTTAAAATTTATCACATACAAAATTTATGGACTTCTGAAATTTTGGGGCCCAGGGTTGCGGCCCTGGAAGCCCATGCATTAATCAAGCACAGTTAATAACATAGGTAATTATAATAATACCTACAGGCAGCAAATATATTTGTCAAAGGTAAATACATAACTGCTTACAGCTATCAAATATTAGTAATTCTGAGCATCCAATATACAGGGTGTTTCAATAAAATTGCATAACTAATTATCCCTTGAAAGCCTAGTCATAGACCCATAGTTCTAATTTAAGAAATGATTTAATAAGGCAAACTCTTAACCTATGCAAATTTTGATCATGTAACACTTTTTAGTAAAAAAAGTACAGAGTGTAAATTTTAATACAGGTCTTCCTAAAAACTTTTTTCTTCAATTGTAAAAATATTTTTCATAGCTAATTAGACAAATAAAAAATGTTCCATTGTCATATGATTAAAATTACTTGAGAAACTAGATTTTAAATGGATAAATTGGGGACAGAAATAAATTTTGCTAAAGATAAGTAGGTAAGCATGTAAGTTTACGAATGCAAATTTTATCTAATGAAGTTCAAATTTTGTATGACCCTTGTAATCATAAATTTGCTTTTTCTATTGATCATGTCAAAGTCCTATATATATATATATATTTTTATATATATATATATATATATATATTATTTCATGGCCCATTTTGCATGCGAGATAGCTGGTTTTCTTCAAAAGATCTTTAAAAGAATAAAGAACAATTTCCTAATTAGAACTTCCTTTGCACAGGGTGCATATAAAAAGTTAAATTTTATTCTATTTAACTAAAACATGTCATATCAGCAAAACTGTCGTAATATAATAACTTATGTTAATCGAAGCAATTTTTAAATAGTAGTCATGGTCCTGTGACCAATTGTTCAATAAATAATTAGTCCTACAATCCTTTTGAAACACCCTATACAAAGCGTCCAGACATAAGCATAGTCTTGAAAAATTATTGGGGGTTCCAGAAAATTTACATTGAATGATCCATGCATTTTTTAAAGGATTTAAGTCTCATTTAAATTTTACTCAGTCGGATTATCTAGCAGAATAAGACATCTCAAATGCTAAAAATGAAACATATCATAATTAAGTACAGAAAAATATTTTTTTCTCTCTAAATAATTGCTTATTTCATTTATTTTGCTCTTCTAGGCGCAGCATTATTATATCCAATATACAGATACTGTGTGAATTTCCAACTCACTTATCTTTATAAAAGTAACAAAAAAAAAAATGTAAAATTTATTTTCAGGTATTTTTCCCAATGTTAAAAATGTCAAAAACAATTTGTTTTATTTATTTTTGAGTTAAAATCCTGTATTCAGAATACAATAAATAGTCTAAGGGGTAAATTTCTAAACACACTTTGCATATAGTAAACAGGGAATGAATATTCAAAAACCTGAATAATTGATGACAAAATTTATGCATGAGTACATCCCCCCCCCCACAAAAATCTTAGGGGTTCGAGAAACCCACAGTCAGAGCCCCTGCATCTAGAACAGAGGTCCTCAACATGTTGCTTGCAAGTACCATAGTGCCAATCTTAGTATAAAAATGTATATCATTTACTGTAGTAATTATTTTATTTGGTCTCTTCTGGAAAACCTTACGATATGCTTATGCTCAATGACGGTAAGTCACAGACACCTGATCTAGAGCAACAAACACATTTCTGTCGAGCAGTTCCGATGTTTACTGTCTGGGGGCACTTAACAAATCAAAAGTCCATTACTGATTTACCTAGATCAGTGTTTGAAAGTTATATATCTGCATTTCTAACGTGCCAATGTTAGTATAAAAATACACAATAAATTTTAGATTGTGAAATATCTCAAATACTTTGCTTATATACAGAGTGATATAAAATGATAAAGCATCTACACAATAACCAAGAAAAAAAAATCTGCAAATCCATCAAGTAGAATTGAACAAAAGTGAAAAATATCTACATATTTAAATGTTGAAAAGAATATACTGTAAACATTTAAAATACATAATAACAAGAAAATTATATAATATAAAAATTGTCTAAATAAGAAATTACTTTCAAATTATAAATTCCAAACATAACAAAATAAGCATGTTATTATTGCATACGCAGCACAGAAAAGGGAAGATTTCTATCTTGTCTGAAAAATAACTGCAAAATTAACTACAATTTCAAAGTATCTGTATATGGCATGCATGTGTGCATCTATATAGTTTTGCTTATATATATTTAGTACAATTAGAATTCTAGTCAAACTGACTAGTTTAAGAACATACTGAAAACATTTATAAGTACACTAGCTGTAGCCATGCAGAGCATATTTGGTCTAGTGTCTATTATAGCTCATTATATGTTGGCAACTTATTACCCAATCCATGAACTTAGAAATAAGGCAATAAAGTTCCTAAGGATAAAACGCTTGAAAATGCCATAATAGATAATTATATCTAGGTGTAGTGAGTGTTAGTAAAGTAGTCGCTATTGGTAGATGATACAACAGAAAGGAGTAGTATTTTAGGCAACCTTTATTTCTCAGGAGCTTGAGGACAAGTTTAATAGTATGGCCTCCTTCATGTCTCCTTACAGAAAATAAGATACTAATCATATTTTTAATTTTTTTGTATAGTGACTAATATTTTCCATATCATCCCAAGTAATCATGAGTCACACTAATATTTTTCTAGTTTTATATTTGTGTATCAAAATATTTTAAAAACAACTCAATATTTAATAATGAAATATTGGAGAAAAGTGGCTAAAGTGGCATATAACAGCTACTTTTAGCTGTTTTATAATGGAAAAACTAGCTAATATTTATAATGGAAAAACAACTTTTGTATGAAAAATATCTCAAAGTTAAAAGCATTCATTTAATTAAAAGAAGTACTCCATTTTACATAAAAAAGCATATTGATAAAGAAATATGACAAATTTCAGAACCAAAAAATCAACCAGCATTGTGTATGGACATTCAACAAATAAAAATGCTGATACAGTTAAGTTTATTAAATATTGGGTAAATTCCCAATTGAAATCAAACTTTAAATTTCAAAGAATGTTTTGAACAAGATTGTCCTTAAAATCAGTCACTAAGCATAAATATATTAAATACTGTTTTTATTTCTAAATCACTTATGATTAAAAGATGTGTTCCTTAAAACAGAAATCTAGTCTGCAAATACATGCATATTTAATTAAAATTTTGCAGAAAAGTACTATTAAAGCATGATGTGGGAAACAATTTATTATCAAAAATGAGGAAATTACAATTTTTAAGATGGGTGGAAACAATGAGAAAAAAGAATTAAGAAAAAATATCTATTATATAATACAGATACAAATAACACCACTCAATTTCCAAATCACCTGTTTTGAACCAAAATCAGTCTCTCCTTTCATTTTAATCCAAATCTTTTAGTTTTGATACATGTGTAGTCATATGCAACTACTTTGCATGCATGTACACAAATGTCTACTACTCTTCATAACAACGTCCAGCAAACCGGAAAAAGAACAGGATCAAAATTTTTGATTTTTATGTTTTTAATTGAAATTTAACAAAAGAATCAGAAAATAGGCCTATTAATATTTTGTTGTTGTTAGAATGTGAAGATATACACCCATATTTTTGCCAAACTACAGAATTGTACTAATCTTCCTTTCTCCAATGCGACAAAACAAGAAAATAAAAAATGCATATTTCCATTTATTTAAAAATAAATAAATAAATATAAAGGAAATGTAACATAGATTCAGTTCAAAGATCGTTATAAAAATCATTCTTTGAGCTTTTTGATGATGTTGAGATGAAAAGGCTGTGAAAATAGTTTCTATCATTCACTAAGGAATCTATTTGTGAGAAAATTTGCTCAAAATTATACTTCAACAAAAAAAATAACTAATTCGAATTTTAAAAAACTCATCAAGGTCTGTCATACTGAATTTAGTGGCTATCCAAAGCTTAGATTTTCTGCCAGAGAAGCTACACACAGACATACATCTTTTATTATGGAAGATGTATGCAAGATTCTTGAAGTTGAGAGAGGAGGGGGCAGGAGAAAAACATAAAATAAAATCACAAATCTGACAACTCAGTGGTTTTATTAATCTTTTACTTTTCCCTACCATACATGGTAATGTACAGGGAAAATATTGTAATCATGTCAAAAATCGCAACTCGAATTTTCGATGAATCTACATATTTTGGAATCCCAGAACACAAAAACAAATAAACTATTTTTAGCATGACATCTGTGTATGTGTCTATCTGTGTAATGTATGTATTCACTCCAACTCAAAAACTAATGGACCTAAGTTTTATAGGTAAGTCAAGTGTGGGTGACCCTGGTATTGATTAGATTTTGGTACGATTCGGAATAAAAGAACCTAAATTCTATTGCGAAATGGCCTGCAAAAGTCATATGTATCCACTCTAACTAAAAAGCTAATTAACCCAATTTCACTCAATTAAGTAGATAAGTCACTTATGGGTTACCTTGGTACTGGTTAGATTTTGGTATGCTTCTGAAAAAAATAATCTACTATTTTTTGAGAAATGATCCACAAAAAACATTAACACTTAAAATAAAAGATTATGCATGCTCAAATGAATCCATTAAATGATTATTTTATACATAATTTTTGACAGTGAAGAGAATAAAATCAACCCCATTACTCTGGGACTAACCGTTCTCAAGATATTTTAATTTTTTCAATTGCAGCCTTTATAAATAAGTCCAGTTACCCAATGAAAACAAAAATTGAATTAAAAGTTCAAATTCATTGTAATTTCAAATAATTATGTATGTTATTTTGTGCAATTAACTTAATTTTTGTGCAATTAAACTCTATTTAATGAATTATTAAAGAAGTAAAGAAAATAAATTTAAGTCTGCAGGGAAAGTCATGTGAGCCCGCATCAGAATTTTCATGAGCGGCTGATAGTCAAAATAAAAAAAAATGTTGTTGTAAGCAGCATATGACATTCATTCACTATAAATTAATTCATTTCTTTCTTTATCTACACAAATGAGTTTTATTACACAAAGAAACATAGGAAATGGAGACTTATTTGAAATAGCAGTTTTAAAACAACAGCTCAATTTTTTAATGATTTGACATATTTAAAAATATCAAAAGTTGTAAAAATTTCCAAAACAATTTCAAGGGCAATTTAGCCTAGTATAATGGTTTTATTTGTTTCGTTGTAAAAGATTATATATAAAACAAACATTTAATTAAAACATTTAAAGTATAATTATCTTCTATTTATTTATTTTTTAAACATTTTAAAATGAGAATTTTATTTCTCAATAGCATCAAAATCTAACTGAATCAAAGAAAACGTGAGCAATGTATATAAGAACAAATAAGACAATAATAAAGCATACAGATGTTTCGAAAATACAATGGATCCCCTTCCTCAGTTACCCATTTCGTCAGGATTCAGCATATCCTCGATACAGTCGTATGTTGCATTACTGTCTTATTTGCACTTATATACGTTGTTTAAATTTTAGTTATCCAAGCACAAATTATTTTACTTATTGAATGTATTTTACTTTACTTATTAATATGTAGCCCATAGCTTACTTCACTGCTAAATTTAATACAATTTGGGAGAAGTATTTAAGCTTGTGTGGATACATATTTTACATATACACACAGATAGATGTAATGCACAGACAAATGTAATGTTTCCTTAAGATTTAAGACACTATACTATGCAGCTAGTGATCATGTGTATCTAGTGAAATTATAAAATAATTATAAATGACATTATAGTTAACTAGTAGCTATACCCAATATTACTTGTAATTTAAAATATAGGCAAATTTTAATTAGTATTCCAAATTATATTGTTCTTCAAAAAATTTCACTTAAAATATTTACTTTAATTATTCTAGTGTTTTTCAAAATTTTGGGGTCGCAGAACCCTCTTTGAAATTCAACTTAATGGTGGAACCTCAAAATGAGAAAAAGTCCATTGTGTTCTAAATTATGCATTCGAATTTTAAGAGTTTTCCTAATTTTTATGAAAATTTACACAAAACAAACACGTTGCAGAACTGTCGGAATACAGTTGCAAAAGCCTTGTGAACAAACACACTCTGAAAAATGCTGAATAATTCTATAAAACAATATAGGAATATCTATTTTTGTTATATAAAATTATACTTACAGGAAAAGTACTGCAGTATGAAAAGAATAACCATACGAAATTTGAAAAAATAAAATGATCAAAACCTGTGGATTTGTGTGCAGAATAATTAAACTACCATTTATTTGTATACATGCATATATATTATATATATATATATATATATATATATGTATATATATATATATATATATATGTATATATATATATATATATTATATATAAACATATATATACATGCATACATATATATATATATATATATATATTATATATATACATATATATATGCATACATATATATATATAATCTATATATTATATATATATCAATATATCAATATATATATATATATAATATATATATATATATATATATATATATATATATATATATATATATATATATATATACTTGAAACAACTGGAATATTACGCAGTATTACCACAAAAGATAAAATAAGGAAATGTCTAAAACATATTAAAGAGATCAATGCACAAGAAAAACATAAAAAGACATCATATATATATATTGTGTGATTATGGTAAGTTAAGATTTTTGCCAGGGTAGGAATTGCAATTTTGTATATGGCAATGAGGGTGAAAGAAGAGGAAACCATTTAACGCAAGTTTGAATTACGGAAAGTGGACATATGGTGGCAGATTAAAAGGAAATGAAGTTGCTGATGTCTTCATGATGGTTGTATGTGTAGGTGGTGTATGGTATATAGGGTTTTTATAGATAAATTTCCTGTTTTGCCCATATTTCTATAGATTTTTTGTAGCTTTATGCTTGTCTTATGTCCGATTTAATGACGGCAATTTGGGGCATTTGCTAATTTATATGCTGGCGTCCGAGCGTGTGCCATGGCCTAGTAGCTAGCAATTAATCAGGACTAAGAAGGGTTCGCAATTGTTCTTCTGCCAACTGTTTTGGCAATATGAAGTCAATTGTCTCTTCTTTCTTTGCAATTTTGTCATATATATATATATATATATATATTATATATATATATATATATATGACATCATACAAATTATTTTTTGTTCAAGTGTATTCATTCCGGTGTCCACTCGCTTTGACAAAGAGATGTAAAATGCTCTGTCGAATGTTCTTCTGCGAACATGTCGACTCCCACGTGGTGACTGTGCCTGTGAGTTAATATTTCTGATTTTTATATTTCTGGTTTATAATTCACTTGGTTTTTATTATTTGTCCTTCCACTAGCCAATAGACAGTTCTAATGGTGTCCATAGGTAAATAGTATCGCCATTGTCAGAAACTGGTTATTCTATCAGTTTTAATACGAATTGTATGGCTGTCTTGACGAGAATGCAATTTCGAACTAACAGCCGTTTTTTGTGTAGTATCAATTGATTGTTATCCATGTCTAGATCTTTAATCTTGAGCTATTTATTATTGCTTTTCCTCATTTTTGCCGTGTTTGTTTTATTTTATATATATTTATATATATACCTTTTTAATTATAATTTTTGTATACTCATCTTCCCCTCACCCCCTTTCCATTATAGTGATAAGTTACCTTCTATTTTTATCCTTAGGCTTGGTCTATAGTTACTTATTTGTAACAGATATGCTAGAGATGGTTTTTTCGTACTTACCGTAGTTTATGCATAGTTTTCAATTAGAAAATTTTAATTTTTATTTATATATATGTAGACAGGCAGATAGATAATGATCAACACCTTGTTCTCTAAACTTTAACCCTTTCGCGACAATCGGCACACCCACGTGCCAGCTGCGAACTTGCATTCAAGGACGAATGGCACGCACTCGGGCCGGAGGAAATTTTACCGCAAGCGGATAGTGGCACCTATACGTGCCACCACGCGGAACGTTTTAATTTGTCTACTAGATGGCGTTCCATGTCCGTTGAACTAACTCCAATGTATTTTGCAGAGGCATGACCTTGGCAGAAAAGGATCGAATGAATTATTTCTCCATTTGGAGCGGTGAAAATCATTTTGTAATATAAACAAACAGAGCAATTCTCGTAGCATCAACAATTTTATAATTGAGTTTCGGTTTTGTATTTTTATTTCAGCATTATGATTTCGTTGGTGAATCATAGGAATATAAGAGAGTATTTTTTTTGTTTGAGTTTTAGAGGCAGTGAAATTATTCGTTTATTTCGGATAAAAGAATGGGAGCAACTAACGAGTATTTTGTATTCAGATTTGTATGAAAATTATACATCAAATAGAACATAAATATTTCTTTTATTCCTTAAAAAAGTAGATTTCTGTGTTGAATAGGTGATTTTTAGTGAATTTTTTTCGAGAGTTAGGCTTAGTGCAAAAAATGCACGTGCGCCGTCCTTTGGGACCAGTTCGGAAGCGAAGCGTGCCGTCTTTTGGGCCGCGACAGCTCCGGAATGCCGCCGTCTCTAAAGGGTTAAGAAAGTAGGAGCAAAATTTGAGATAACAAGTACTTTTACTTGAATGGCAGAGCTACAAAGAACTTTGAAAATTCTTCATTTTTGCAAGTCGATAGATCAAGAGTTTACGACTATATACACTATATACAACACTATATTTACAACTATATTCACTAAGACCTATGACTAAGTACATGACGCTTCAATGTAGTAGGGTGTCGAAATCTGTTGCCACAGATCTTACAAACCAGAGGTTTCTCTCCTGTATGAATGAGATGATGATATTTAAAGTTAGTAGCAATATTCGTTTTATATGAGCACAACTGACAGCTAAATTTAGACCAAAGATCGACAGAATTTTTTTCAGCGATAAAAAATGGCATGGCCAGTGTTTCATCTGAAATAAAGTAAAATACACATTTATATGAATAAATTTGAAAAATGAACACCAGAAAATATTTGAAATATGAGAATACAACTTGTTTAATTTAAATTAAGAAATAATCAAATAAAACATTTCTTATAATATAGCAGATCCATCCAGATACCATAGAGTTCAGCAAGCTTATACAAGTTGATGTATAACGATTTATTGGTGGTTATGAAGTTTGGAATTAAATCAGATTCTTTAACATTATAAATAGCATGCAACTCTATTACTCGTTATAGACTGTATGTGAAGAATCCCTTCTTCACATATTTCAAATAGGAAGAGGTTGAGTGTGTTATAAGTGAAGATGGTACAAAGTACTTGGGGAAAAGAGATTTGCTTATTTATTGTTTTAATTTCTTTATTTCATATGCATGACATATATAGAACAATGATACAATGCATGTTTACTGTTCTGAAAGGAAAAAAAAAACAAGGTTTCTTCTTATTGCAAAATATACAGTTTTGAGAGATTAATAGAATGTTTATTTATTTGCTAATGGGCAGGCACTTAATATTCAATCATTTGCCTATACATTGGCCAGAATCATGAACCATTTAGGCATCAAAGAACATTGCCCCAGTGTGAACACACAATATCCATGCCTGCATATGATACTCGAACCCTACAACCCGACAGCCAAGTGGATTAATAGAATGTAGTTTATTCCATTTGAATCCGAACACCAAAGAGGAAGTTATCAATGAAGCATTTGGATATAATAATCACAGTCACTTGACAGGATAAGTATGTGATCAACATCAGCAATAAGTGTATATTGGTGTATAAGGCAGATATCAATGAGTATGGTAGCAGTTCCATTACATAATTTCATTTCATTAAAATCACATTTATTTCATGATTTTCTTTGTACACCGCACCCTAAGATGTTTCTTGTCGAAACACAATTTTATTAAATACATTAATTACTAGCAGATATACATGGAGTTACATGTAATTTAAAATATTAGCAAATTCTAAAAGAATTCATATTTCTTTAAAAATAAACTGCATTAAAATATTTAATTCCTCTATAAAAATAAAAATAAAAGTATAAGAATCACTGCTCCCATTATATAAAAGTTATCTGTACCAGCAAGTCTGAAGAATAAATCCTGGTTCCAATTGTAAACCAATTTACAAAAACATGAAGTTTAATGAATTTACGTCAAAATGTAGATGCATGATAGCAAAAGTTATTTCCATACCATTTTTATGTTGTTGCAATAATCCATTAAACACATTCAAAAATATATTAATTTATAAGTCTTTAGTCAAAATAAAACAGTTGGCTTCAAAAATTTAAAATATCAATAATATATTCTATGGTCACTATATTCTATAACACAATCAAAAATATAATACTCTTTAAGTATAGTTCAAACCGCTGCTAAAATAATATAACTAAAATAACTTCATTAGGAGCAGTATACAACAGAAAATAATATCGACTGATTTCAAAGGCAAAAACAGCCTTCTTTGTCAGGACGAACAAGAAATGCAACCTTCACTCATGAGAGAAAGATCACCGAATGATTGTGCGACAGTTGCTGGTTTTCTCATGAGTGAAAGTTGCACTTCTTGTTTATCCTGACAAAGATCCTATTTACTTTTGAAACCAGTCAATATTATTAATTTTATATGCTGCTCTTAATGCAGTTATTTTAGATATATAAAACTGGATATTTATAAAAATTTTATTTTTCTATCAGTCCCTATTTATTATTAAAAACTGATAAATTAAATAATTGTCTAATGTATCAACATATTTGATTGTTTCACACATTGAAATTATATAGGGCAGATGTCAATGAGTATAGTAACATTTATGCTAAATTTAGTTTCAATATAGTCACATTTATTTTATGACTATAACATAACCCGGCATTCCTGAACCCTAAATAAGCCCCCATTACTACATAAATAAAATAAGTGTCTGCTACTGAAATGATATAGAAACAAATAACATACTTAATTTCTAAATTGCCTGTTTTGAACTAAAATAATTTGCATGATATTGATAAACTCTCTAAATCACAAAATGGTAATAGACCATATATTTTTTCAGCACACCACTCATAAAAAGCGGAAGGAATAGCTCTGACACTCCTGCTTATGCATATATGTAAATATAGGTGTGGCTTCAGTAAGCTGAAGAACTCCAATCATAGGGTACAGACGTTAACCCTTTCACAATGGCGGAACTAGATATCAGTGCTCCACCAATGAATGGGTCATTGTGCCACTAGTGCACACTCACCATCATACACGTTAATTACTCTACTTTTAAATATGATACTCCACAAAAAGGTAGAAAACAAATACACTTTACTCATGTCAAAAACTTTTTCTGGTGCGCTAGTTAAATATCCATTGGTGTCCAATTTGTGTATCGTTACTGCAAATGTTGCAAGCCAATGCGATGCATTCAGTAGATGCTGGATATAGCCACGCTAACCAAGATAAAGTATTAAGTGGATGCCAGATATAGCCGGCACTAGCCAAAGTGAAGCATTTAATGGATGCCGGATATAGCAGGTGCTAGCTAATGTGACACATTTAATGGATGTTGGATATAACTGGCGCTCATCATGAAAGGGTTAATAGGGAAATAGTTCACAAATTAAAATATTTTAATTGTTTGCTCATTTAAAAATTTATAATTAATGAGCAGATGGTTTTAAGAAATTAATTTTTCCTTTGGAGCAGTGTGTGATATTTAAAATACCTAGTGTTAAATTGTAAACAGTGGATCAGTTGTAAATCTTTTATATTTCAATTTAAAAATCAGAATGGTTTTAAATACAGAAAAAGTACATACTTTTAAAAATTCATGAAAATTCATCGATAAATCATATGGATTCCATTCAAAGTTTGTTTGAAAGAGAATTTTTCAATCTTTCCAAAGGTGTGAAAATATGATAATATCTTCAGGCTAAATCGGGGTCAATCAGGCTAGTGTGTATGCAAGAGTTACATTAGATCAGTATTATTACAAGAATATTAATCTTTCAAACATTAAAATTCTAAATAAGCTATAAAACTCAGCTATAAACTCAGCAGTGCTCTGTAAAATCTAGTTAAAAATTCATATAGTTAAATATCATTTATTGCAATAAAATTATGTATAAGCAGAAAGAGTATTTTTTAATCTTCTTTTCCTGTCATATGAAATATTTTGACAACTTCCAGAACAATGAAGATGAGAGGGATCACTGAGAAATGTTGAAATTTTAAAACTCTCTTCTTTTACTTGAGGTATCCAATAGGCTGCTGCCCATCACATGAAACATGAATAAGGAATTCTACACATATGTATTTTCATGATTCGAAAGAAAGCTGTGATTACCTTAAAAATTCCAATTTCCATGATTTTACAGTTTTTTTAAAGGAATTCCTTGACATTTCTCTGATTTTTCCTAAACATTGATATTCCCTGATTTC
This sequence comes from Amaurobius ferox, assembly GCA_951213105.1. Lineage (NCBI taxonomy): Eukaryota > Metazoa > Arthropoda > Arachnida > Araneae > Amaurobiidae > Amaurobius > Amaurobius ferox. The sequence goes on from OX578154.1 coordinate 156,658, forward strand.
CAGATGCTGTAGCCACCCTGGATCATCATTAGTAATCCCAATTGCTGCAATACATTCATTCGATAAATGTTTCATGCTACACACCAAGGGTAAATTAAATTAAATGCAAAAATGCTTTATTCAACAAAGAACTAATTACACAACACACAAGATAACAAATATTATTGCTGTGATTCGAAGAAATATATACACAAATGTACCTTTAAATAGAAACTACGAAAATTTTATCACATAACATTTTTGTACTTATACACAGTGTATTATTGCTATCTCTAACATTATTGCTCCGATAAAACATTTACTGAAAATCGATCTAACTATCATATACAACACATATGTTTTTATTCTAACACAAATTATTAAAAGTGGGGACAGCAACAGTTCTTAATACAACAAAATAATACTTTAACAGAATAATGATTGAACAAGTCAAAATTTCAAGCAGATGTAAATAAAATAAGAAGTTTCAAAGACGGCTGTAATAAAAACTAAATAATACAAAAACTTTGTAAATACAGCATATATACAAATATGTAAGGGTTAACTGGTTTCGAAGTCAAAAAAGAGACATCTTCGGGATAAACAAGAAATTTTAAACTCACTCATTATAAACTTGACAACTTGTTGCCAAACTTACATTATTGAGACCCCCCTCTTCCCTGCAGGTTCTAAAATATAGCTGGGCAACAAAAATAGACATCTACTTTATGTGACACATCCTGAATAATTGAATGACACATTAAAATTTTTCTGTATTCTGCAGTTTATTTATAGGTATTAATACTGTCACATAAAAGCACTAGGAATTACATTAAATCACAGGTTCCATTTTCTTGCATTTTGTCATTTAAAAAGTAATCAATTAAAAAATGACATCTAACAATGTACATACTACTGGGTGTTTCACTATATAATTAAATATATGAAGTAATTCATTAAGATCCAAATGAACATAATATGATCTAATCTAAAATAATTAACTAGGGTGTAGCTCAACTCGACTTTCTCATAGCAGAATCCATTTTCAGTAGCTTTTATTTTTTTTTCAAATTTTATAAGAAAATTTTTGAAAAATTGGTATTGTGGGTCCAAATGATTACATTTATAGAATGTTATACTTCACTTTAAAAGGCTTGAAAAGAAATCTTTTGATTAATACCATACTTGACAATGTACCTCCCGTGAGATGAGTAATTTGCTCAGAAGGGGGGCTTATGATGTCACAAACAAAAAATCTGATGTGGGCAGCACATGACTTTCCCTGCAGCAAACTTATATCCACATTCTCTTTATTTTAATTAAATTTATTTCACTTTGAATTCAATTTTTGTTCTCATTTGGTAACTGGACTTATTTTCAAAGGTGTCATAGAGAAAATACGCAAAACTAAAATATCTCAAGAACGGCTAGTCTTAGTGTAATGGGGTTGGTCTTATTCTTTACTTTGCTAAAAATTATGCATGAAACAAGCATTTAATGTGTATATTTGAGCATAAATAGTTTTTTATTTTAGATTTTGATAAATTTTACAGGCCAGTTTGCAAAAAAAAAAGCAGGTTATTTTTTTCGAATCATACCAAAATCTAATCAGCACCAGGGTGACCCACAAGTGACTTATCTACCAAATTTTGTGAAATTTGGTCCATTAGGTTTTTAGTGAGAGTGGATACAGTCTTTTAAGAACCATTTCACAAAAAAAGACGGGTTCTTTTATCCTGAATTGTACCCAAAACTAATCAGCACTAGATTCACCCACAAGTAACTTACCTACCAAATTTTATGAAATTCGGTCAATTAGTTTTTTAGTTAGAATGGATACAAAATCTGCACAGACACACAGACAGACACACACACACACTAAAAATAGTTTTTTCATATTCTGGAGGTCACGAAATTTGTAGATCCGTTGAAAACTTGAGTTGCGATTTTCCGCATGATTCCAATACTTTCCCTATATATTACCATATATTGCAGGGAAAGTAAAAATTGTATCATGGTTATTTTTCACAATAATGATTGAAACTATATAAGGTCTCGGGATCATTGAGCCATATATAAACCCTTTTATGAATGATTATGTCACATTTTGTCCTATGCTACTATGTTAAAAAAAAACATTTCAAATACATTTCAAAATTTTTGCTCAAATTAAAAAAAAATTCTATCTAGTTCTAAATTTTTTGATAACAAATCTGGATATAAAGTTTTGTAAAAATCCATAATTATTTGTGGCTGTTATTCTGACAGTCACAGTTGATAAATCGACTACAGACAGACAGATGGACATCACTCTGAAAATAGTCAACATGTGTGTGTGTTCAGGAGGTCTGAAAACATATATTGACATCAAAATCTTGAAATCAAAAATTTTTGTGAAAACAATACTTTTTCAATACTATGTATGAGAAAGTAAAAATTAAATATATATAAAGTAATACATCATGATTGTGTAAATAAAAAACACATTGTGCAAAAGATAAGGAAAACTAGAACTAATCTAACCACAAATAACACAATAATGCAGCATACAACTGTTTAAAGGATACTCAAGGATGTTCATATCCTCAAAACAGCTGTATGCTGTATTATTGTCTTATTTGTACTTAAATTTGTTGTAGTTTTCCTTATTATGATTCTGCTGATTTGTTTTTCAGATTTGCTACACGTTAGCCTATGATTTTCCTATATATTAAAAAATGTGAAGATTTAGGTTTGGCATTTTGAATTTTCTTATGTTTTTGCCAATTAAAGATGGTGAGAAGGAAAAAGGAATGTTGACACTTTTTTAAAAATTCAATAAGTACTTCATAGTATATGTTAGATTAATTCCGTGGTGAGGTCATCCAACTGTTGGATTTTAATAGATTTGCAAGTTTTGAGCATCCCTGAATACACATCAGTCATGTTTTCAATGAAGCCTGTGTATACCTGTGGACATAGGTGCTCATAAAACTTTTTCCAGGATAAGCAACGACGTCAGTGGGACAAACTCGAGTATAAGATGTGCAACATTGACTAGCTTGATGCCCACATTTGTGATCTTGAACATCAAGGGGTGGGCAAGTTCCCCCTCTTTTGGGCACCCATGTCTGTGGGCAAGATATTTTTATAACAAATTTAGCTATTTCAATGAAATTTGGCACAAATATTTTAATAGTAAATATAAGTGGATTATATTTAAATAGCTCTAATAGGGGAGAAGGCCCTAAATTTTTAAGAACAAATTGAATGAAATTTGTTCAAGATTATTTCAATCGAAAAACAACATATACCAGTTGATTTTCAGGATAAATAAACCAGAAGAAAATGCTAAATTTTTAATATATATATATATATATATATATTGAAAAAATATTATAAAAGTATAATTATGTTTAAAATGTTACCAAAATGAACATTTTATATTTAGCTTTTTATGTAAAAGTGAATAATATAATTTACAGAATGGCAACATGTTATATTCTTTAGAAGTTGAACATTTTTGATCTAAACTTAAAATAAGTCATAAAATATTTAAATATGTTTGTTCGCTATTGTCAAATGAGCTCATGTTTCATAAGTGCTTTTAACTACAAATAAATGAATGCCATTATATGACCAATGAATGCCATTATGTATCATCAGCCCTTCTTGAAATATTAAACATTTTTCTTTTATATGAAGAAGTGTGATATGTCTCAAAATAATAATGCAAATTATATGAAATTTGGTATGCTCATTTTAATCATTTAATTAGTAATAATAAAAATATATTTTCAATAAGAAAATGAAAAGCTCTAATTTACAATCAATAAGTAAAATACACTTTGTACAAAGGATAAGGAAAACTTGAGCAATGTATATAAACACAAATAGCACAATGATGCGGCATACAGCTGTTTCGAAGATAAGCTGGATCCCCTTCATCAGAGCAAGAGAACCAACAAACCCAAAGTCCAAAATAGGAATGGGTGCAAATAAAAGAAACATTGGGAGGGGGGGGGGAGGTATTATTAACTTACATTATCGATTTTCCCACATTAATTAAATGTGTTAATCTGTAGAGAAAGTCATGCATTATACATATCAGATTTTTAAATTTAAGTGAAATATATGCACTGTTTTGATAAATATTAGCTACACTTCTATTATGATATTGAATTTTTAAAAAAGCACATACCTTCTTTCTTCATTCCAGAATTTATGCTTATTGAAAAACATTCCAAAAACAAAACAAACAAGAACTTTTAACACTTTTTTCTATGGAACATTTATAAGGGAGAACTGATAAACATGATGAATGACAAAAATGCCACTTTAAGTTTAGAATACAAATTAAAATGAAATTGAATAAATAAAATTGCTTTAAAAAAATTAAAGCTTATAAGGACTATACATAATCAGTTTCTAAAGACAAATAAATCTCTGCATACATTAAATTGTACCAAAGATATGAACACCAATGACAGAAAAGCATAAATTTTACATTATATTTCAAAATTCTAAAAAAAAGTAATTAGCAACTCAATGTAGAACACTTTTAAAACAGCTTAAATAAAAAACAATTGTAAATAAATTAAAATAAAAAAAGTCATCATTTAAAACAATTCTATCTTTATCACAGTAAATGTGTCTCAAATTAAAACTTTTATCTTCAAAATGTATTTATAAAAAAGATGCAAAAAGTTTTATAGGAAACACAACAAAATGTCAGGAAAAAAAATGAGATTAACTCATTTTGATATTAATTAAAAAAAAGAAAACTTTGGGGAACACATAACTTTTGTGAATCTTTTTTAACTTTTGGGAATAAAACACTTACATTTTTTCTTGATAATTTATAATGTACAGGAAAAAGAATGTTAAGCATGGAAAGCATATAAGTGCATACAACAGTCAAACAAGTAATTGGGTAACATTCAATGCTAGAATAAAATAAAATATTTAATATATATATATATATATATATATATATATATATATATATATATATATATACTATTGGGATTGGATTAGTTACATATCCTTCTTATTGCTATAGCAGTATTGAAATACATATGAAGTATGTAAATTTATATAAAATTAATAGGTTCCTACATTATTTTTCCATATTTTTTTTTACCAAATTCAGCAGCAGTATAGTAAATTTTAAACCAAAATGAATTAAAAGAAATTTTAAAAGTTTATGTCAACACACATAGGAAATAAATTACATAGATTTTCCCGAGCAGTTTTGAGAGTAAAAAGCCCTCCATGAGAGGAATATGACATAGTACAGGCACAGTGAAATTTTATATACAGCCAACTCACAAGCTAAATTTGCATATTACAAATAGCCAATCAGCAGAAAGTAAAATCATAAAGACATAATATAAAAATATATACATTAAAACAATGAAATACTAACAATGAAATCTCAATAACAATGAAAATCAAATATAAATATGCAATGTAAAATATAATGCAGAACTAAAAGTTTAACTAATTGTGCATAACTTTTACTTCTACATTGTATTAATTTAAAGTTTACCTAATCCTGCTTTTTCTGCATTATACTTTGTATATTATTATTTAATTTTCATGTAATATGTGTAGTTTATGAATTTACTTTTTGTTGATTGGCTATTTGTAATATGCAATTTACTTTATGGGTTATTTGAATATAAAACTTTAATGTGCTTAGGCAAATCTATGTAATAAATCCTATATGCTGAAATAAACTTTTTATTTTAAAGTTCTTTTAATTTATTTAAACCAGACTTAAAATTATAAATTAATTTAAAGCAATACATATCATCTAAAAACACTTCATTAATTACAATATATGATAGTTAATTAAAGGAATTTTAATTTGTAAATTATTGAAGTCAGCAGTGTATCTTATTTTTTATTGCTTGAGAAGTCAAAAGAAACTATAAAAATTTAGAAAAGGTGTGTATATTAATTTGGATATTATCACAATATATTGGTTGGTTTTAGAAAATCTTATTAATGATTAGTGGTATAGACTTTGGACTTGAGGGTGGGGAGGGTGGGTCATAACCCTAAGTATTTACTGAATAATTACATTAATTCTTCATACTGGGAAATGAAATGCAGCACTCTACCCCCCCCCCCCCTCCATTAGGTGATTAATTTCTTTCCTTTTCTAAGATCCCGGCTACACTACAACTATAAATGCATTATTACACATAAAAGTGGCAACAGATGAGGTAGGCTGGCTGTAGATATAATGTGTTGTCAAAATGGCTCTTACAAATATTTTGCACTATTTAAAAAAAGGATATAGATCTTTTGAAGTAGTATAGATGGCTGCAGACAAAAAAGCTTTAAATAATAACGATTTGAATCCGTATAAGTGCTTTCTAAATTATTTAAAATTACATACAATTATTTTCTATTCATACATTGATGCGGAATATTTCTCCATGTCTAAGTGTGAGGTTTGAATAATTTCGCTATTTTCTTAGCCATATCTCTTTTTATATTAAACTAGAACAAATTGCATGGGGTTGCCCAGATTCTAAATAAGCATCTACTACATATAAATAATTAAATAAGTACCAACTGCTTAAATAATAAATTTAAAATGGTTTCAATCTGAAAACTGCATGAATGAAATCACATGTGTTCTTCGAAAAAAAAATATGATACTCACAATTGACTGCATATTTAACACACTGTTCATGAAACAGGTGATTCTGTGAAAATCCTCTTGCAAACCCGCTCAGCCTATCACAAAATATCCACTCCCCTATGAAAAAATGAGTGGTCCCTCGAATGGGATCCAATAGCTTGCAAGAGTCTGCAAAATTTACTCAAAAAATTAATGACATGCCTCAGATGAAAAATTTATAATTAATAAAATATTCATTTTCCGGAGCAGTATGTGATATTTCAAGCTATTGCAAAAAAAAAAAATGAACAATGGATGACAAGTCAATTTCTATATATTGTAGGAGGTTGGTCCCTGGTCAGAGGTTTAAAATGTCTGAAAAAAAAAAATATATTTCTTAAAAATTCATGAAAAATTGTCTATTAATCGTATGGGTTATATTCACAGTTTGTCTGAAAGATAATTTATTGATCTTTCTGATGGTGCTAAGATGGAAACTCTGTGATAATACTTTAGGTCACTAAGGAATCAATTTGTGTGAATATCAGCCAAAATCAATGCAAATTGGAATAAAACATAACACAACAAAAAAACTAATTTAAAATTTAAATAGGTAACAATGAGGTGCACATACTTAGGTCAAGTACCTGTGTACCAAATTTCATGACTGTACAATGTTTAGATTTATCACTACAGACTGTGCATCTGCGGTGCATACACACACAAACATCTTCATTTATTATGAAAGATTACTTGAGATTAATTTGTAAAACAAAGTTGACCACTGTCATCTGCATGTGAATTTGAGAACCTATGCTTATACATTACATATGATGCATTCATTAATGATTTTGGCAGATTAACAACCTTATTTTTACTCACTCATAGATTCTAAAATCTGTCAACAAGAAGGACACCAAATTATATTTTGAATTAAAATGTAAGAAATGAATATTTGGGGAATAACTGGAATATCTTAAATTTTGTTTAAAAAATGTAGCATATCATAGCTACCAACATTAGGAAATAAAAATAAGGGAAATTTTCACATTGTGCTAAAATCCCTATAGTGCTTCTAAAATTTTGTAAGGGTTGAAGGAAGGAAAAAGATTTTTAATTTTAGTGTAGAGACTTTTACTTTTTGGTAATAAAATATGATAGTAGACATGGGGGTAAACCCCATGAACAATTTAAATAAAAATTAATATAGAAAGTAAATTAAAAATTAACAAAATTACAAATACATTAGTAATAGTCGCATATTTAGTATTTATGACAAGTTTCAATCTTTTAAAGTTGCAGACTTTCCTTTCTTCAAAAATACTTCACGTGTGATTTTTTGCAGAGATTTTTCTCCTAAATTTTCCTACATTAAGTGATTTGGGCCAAAATAGCCTAATATTCGGGAGATTTTTATATTTTTTGAGAAATCAGAAAAAATTAACTGGAGTGTAGTTCAACTCGACTTTCTCATACCAGAATTCATTTTTAGTAGCTCTTGTTTTCTCAACTTATACGAGAAAAGTTTTGAAAAATCAGTATCATGGGTTCAAATTTGATTCATACCATACTTGACAATGCACCCCCTGGGGATGGGTAACTTGCCCCCTGATGGGGCTAATGATGTCACAAACAAAAAATAGTGTATTATGGCTATTTATCATAACAATGATTAAAATTATAAAGTCTTGTGATCATTAGGGCATCAATAATCCCTTTCATGCATGATTATGTCACATTTTATCCTATGCTGCCTTGTTAAAATATTATAAAATTTCGAATCTTATAAAATTTCGAATCTATTTTGAAGTTTCCACTCGAGTTTAAAAAGTTTTTATCTAGTTCTAGATCTTTTGATGACAAAGCCGGATATAAAGTTTAGTGAAAATCCATTCATATTTATGGCTGCTATCGTGTACACAAGAAATCAACTACAGGCATTAGACAGACAGATGGGTATCACTCCAAAAATAGTCAAAACGTGCTCAGGAGGTTGTAAAATATTAGCATGAATAGAACATCTCGAAATAAAAAAATTTCGTTAAAACAATACTTTTTCAATACTACGTATGAGAAAGTAAAAATGTAAAAATTCGGGAGTCTTCTAGAAAATGTGGAAGAGTTGGCAGCTATGGCATATATTGTATTTTTCTAAATAATCAACATGTTACAAAAACTTAGATTCAAATGTTCTGAATTTTATCAATTCCAATTTTTCAACACTTTTCAGCCAAAATTATAAGATAAAATAGTAGAAAATTACTGAGTAAATATTGGGAAATTACTACTATGAAAGAGCATTAGAATATAAAAATATAAATTTTAATGACTATGTAGATATGCAAATAACTTACAGAGCTTCAAATATTTTGTATTCATACTATTAAATATGGCTTAAATTATTATTCATGTATATCCACTGGAAAATATTAAATGAATCTATGCATTATTTCTCAATTTTTCTTTACAGTGTAACTGAGATCTCAAAGAATCTATAGCACAATGTGTGTATGATACATTTACTTTTACTTGCAATATATGCATAGTATAGGGAAAGTATTATGATGGGATCGAAAACTGGATTTAAGTTTTTTCAACAGAACAAGTTTCAAGCATTCCTGAACTCCGATCAAAAATTTTCTGAGTTGATGTCTGTGTGTGTATGTGCGAGTCTGTGGAAATGATATCTCATGAACAAATAGGGCATTTCGAACAAAATTGGGTACAAAAATTACAATTAGTGAACACTAGAAGCCTACTAATTTTAAACGCAATTGAATGTTTGGAAGACCCCCAAATTTTTGAATAAAAGTTTAAAAAACATCACCCAAAAGTCAGAAGTTTCAATAATGTTGGGTAAATAAACATTTCTTATGTAATTTTTCATTAGAAAATGATTAACACAAGCTTTAGAGTACTAGCACAAACCGTTATCAAAATATTGCAAATATTTATTTTCAAATAAATGTATCAAAAACATCACATAAAATTAAAAAAAAAATGTATTTAAAAAAAATGCATCGCATTATTTGCATAATGCGATACATGCAAAATATTTCAAACTTCTTTCAACAAATGTAAGAAGCTTTCTTGCATGATTTTTATTTATTACTTATAGGGCAAAATGCCTGTGGGTCTCAGTAGCTTTAGCTAAAATACAAAACTCATATATCCAACAAAAATCCTATGATTTTGGAAAGCATGCACATTTTAAGTAAAAGGAATTTAAATTGTGCATCAAAGTATAAATGATGCAAGAAATTCGCCCACACTACTTTCAGTTTGCAAATTTTATAACTGGTTAAAACTGGTGTCATGATGGAAGAGGAGCATACTTGGGGCTTGAGACATGACTTGCTGGCTCTCGGCTCGAAGCACATTATTAATGTTAGAGATAACATGCACCTGATAGAATTTTTAAAGGAAATTTTGCCACTATTTTCTATTTAGGTTTTAGGTTTACTGAAGCATCAAGTGTGTCCATAATTTTATTTATTATCTGACAACTAGTATACATGGTTCAAACGATGCAACCTGAGTAGTAGCTTTTTACAGTTGAGATTTAAGTGTGATTTAAATCTCAAATAACATTAGAATGGAAAATTGATAAATTATTAATAGTAAACATAAACTTCTTTTTTGTATGAACATCTTATATTTATTTCACATCAATATCAAAGAAATTTAAGACCATTACCTAAAATGCTCAAGATTTGTATTTGACAGTTTAAATCCCCATAACCAGGTATTCATACAATTTGTCTGTTAGTTAAGTTTAGTGTTTCATAATAGTGGAATTACACCTAATGGTGAATTTAAAATTTTAGTTGAATATGCGCATTTAAAAAATATTTCTTTATCGATTGAATTGAAGATGAAAAATGATCATTTAACTAAGAGATCAGTAGTGTATCCAGAAATTTTTCATGGATGGTGCTTTAAATATAATAAAATATATTTTTAATTATTATGCGTTCATTGAAACTGGTAAGATATGTGTTGTGTATATATGTAATTAAGAATAAATATGATTATACAAGGTGTTTAAAAAAGAATAAAAATTTAACATTTAAAAAGATAAAATTCATTTGTAGGTAAATTTTATGTAAAATTTACAGCCAGTGGGTAAAAGTGGTGTAAAATTTAGTCAATCTGCATACAAGATTTATCAAAATAGACAGTTAAAGTGATCTTGGCATGTATCAGTCTTCTTCAAGTATCCATTCTTGTGTATTGCATCAACACAATTTTTCATGGCTCAACTTCTACGTAGCTCTAAAAACAGCAGATGGTGACATAGATTGTCATGGCTGTTAGAGAAGACACATTTTTAAAATGTCCTGAGTAAGTGAAATGACAGCTCATTCACATTGAGAACTTTTGTGCTTAACATAATAAACACAACGAAAGCTTCATTAAATTTAACAATCAAATTAAATATTGTTGATTTGTTAGCAACAGGTGAATGAGAAAATGTCAACAAAAATTCATCTTGCACACATTTACAAAATAAACTTTGATATAAATAAAATTGAAAATCTGTTTATTTGTTTGTGTAGTGTATGTGTCTCTCATCGTCATGGGAGAATAACTGCACTTAATGGGATGAAACACATTTGAGATAGTTTCACATATAATGAAGTCCATGTTTCGAGTTTCTAAGACCAGGGGTTATCGAGATATTACTAAAAAATGTGCTATTAAACCTCCCATTAAGATAGCATTAGGTAAATGATATTTGTTCTACAAAGTTATTTGAAAAAAAAAAAACTGATATGTTGCTAAGCTACGAAATCAAACACAACAGTAACAGAATTAAATCCAATGAGTTGGCAGTAAATAGTTTTTGATTTAAATAATGAAGAAATGTATATAGATAAATTTCATCAGAATTGAATTATTGATTGGGTATATCTCTATTACAGATCTTGGGTTTAAAAGTTACAGAAATTATTAATATTTTCAAATTCTTATGTCATCTGTTTTATTTCATGAAAGATTTTTTAAATCAATATACTATATTATGAGTATATCTTTAAATACATGGGTATATCTTTTAATCCACGAGAATACCTTCTAATACAATTTTAGTCCTTTCATTTTGGCATATATTGATTCAATTCCAAATTTTCTGTAAATTTGTTTAGAAATGGGATCAGAATGTTTTATTTTTTAGATCTGACTGTGAAGATAATTTTGTATAGTGAGCTGAACTTCTGTTTAGGAGCATAATTTAAATATTTTAATACAATGTTTTGAATAACAATGTGATTTAGAATACTATAGGAATTTGCACATGATTGTGAATTTAAAGTTTCATTACATTGTATATTCCATATGAAGAACGAGTATGCTGCTACTCAACAATAAAGACACGTCCATCCTTGTAAAATAAAATAGCTGGCATCAAACACAGGTATGCATGCATGCATACATACATATGTAAAAAAGACTATCACATACAAAGGTAATATTAACCAATTATTTTGGTTAATCTTGAATGTAGTAGTAGTAGTACCAACTGACTATAAATTTTACATAAAATTTATCTGCCCTAAGTTCTGCCTCTTAAATGCCGATTTGAGTATTATATGAAACACCCTGCAATGACTATGAAATGATATGCAAGACTTGGACTTTCTTATCAAATCAACTGGCCTCACCGCAAAAACATAATAAATGAGGTATACAATTAAATTAAATTGAAAAACTGAAAAGTTAGTGATTGGAGATTGAAAAAATCAATATTTAATTGCAAAATGTTCATATATTTAATAGCAGTAATTTATACTAGCATAAAATTCAAATAATTCTTGCTTCCTTTTATAGAACTAACTGGAGTGTAGCTCTACTCGACTTAAGTACATACCACAATCCATTTTTAAGTAGCTTGTGATATATAATATATATATATATATATATATATATATATATATATATATATATATATATAATTTTTTTTTTTTTTTGAAAATTTTACAAGAAAAAAATTTGAAAAATCTGTAATCATTGATCACAAATATAGCATGGTACCCTTCACAAATAGATAACCCCTTTTATTCATGCTTATGTCAAATGTTGTCCTATGCTACCAGGTTAAAAAATATAAAATTCCGAATTCTTCTCAAATTTCAAAAAATTCTATCTAGCTCTAGATATTTCCTTAACAAAGCCAAATATAAAATTTCATTTAAATCCATCCCAATTTGTGGCAGTTATTGCATGCATAATAAATCGGCCACCAACAGACAGCATTTTAAAAACAGCCAAAATGTGTTCAGAAGGTCCTTAAACATACCTTAGCATCAAAATCCTGAAATAAAAATTTTTCTCAAAAACTCCTTTATATTTTGTATGAGAAAGCAAAAAATATAAAAGTTCAGAGGAGGGAAGAAATTAGATTTTTTGAAAAAGGAAAACCAGGAAATTAAGTTATAATAACACTGAAATTTTTTTAAATAAAAGGTAGATAACAATTTTGAATTTTCGAATAAATCATTATTTTCTTGGTCTTATTCAAAAACTTATTCATGCAGTATGCATTCTGCAAACTAACAATTAACTTCAAAACCTAATTTCAATTTCTTTGTTACAAATCTGATTTGTAATACAGGGAAGAGTGGAATAAATAAGAGAAAAAATTTTATGGATCGCTTTATGCGCTAGAATTGATGACCTCAAATTAGATAACAAAAAAGTGTAAAAATATCATGAACTCCGAAAACTTCTATGAAAATTTGAAATTTAAGAAAAGAGTAAAGGGAAGAGATGAAAAAAAATTGTGAATTTAAAAAATGTTGTCAAATTGGCAAAAATTATGTTAAACTAATGAAAAGAATGCGAAAAATTCATGAAAATTTAATATTTTGGAAAATGAAGTCCAATCTCTTTGATAAGCTCTATCACTTTGTAGGAATTATTACTTTAATATGCTTTATTCAAAATATAGTCAGTTTCAGTATTTATGTAATAGGTATGTTTAGTTAGAATCCAAAGGGGTATAAATTATTTGTATTTTGTTAAGGGATGGTATATGTTTCTATAGGATCTGTCATCTGTCTGCTTCACTCAGCGAAAAATTTACAAAAATTGGGAAAATATTGCAAAATTGATCAAACATCACCCAATCGACAAAAATATTTCCCAGTTACTGAAAATTTAATAAACCAAAAAATCTACACTATTAATTAAATTGAATTTTTTTGATTTCCATCACTTTGTGGAAATTATTATTTTAATAATTGTTATTTAAAAAATTCATTTTTACTGTTTATGAGACAGGTACAATTTGTTATGGGTTGTACATTAATTGTGTTTTGTTAGGTGGTACCATAGAATGTATGTTTCAATAAAAAGTCATATAACAATTAATAATATCGAATTAGAGAGGTGCATGGCTCATATGTATCTGTGGAAATTAGGAACATGTATGCAGTAGGCAGACAGATAGGAGATAACCTTTTGTAACTTTATAGATGGGGAATGGGAGGTAATCTTTTGTAATTTTTTAGATGATGAATGGGAGGTAATCTTATGAAACTTAATGGATAGTGGATGGGAGGTAATCTTTTGCAACTTTATGGATAGGGGATTGGAGGTAATCTTTTGCAACTTTATGAATAGCAGATAGGAGGCAATTTTTTTCAACTTTATGGATAGGTTGTTGGGAGGTTGTTGTTGAAAACCCAGACTGTCCGACCTACCAGAAAGGTGTAAGGTAACCGTTTGGACGGCCGGGAAGTGCCACCCAATTTAGACCAGAACCCAGTGGGGGAGGCATTCACAAGGACTGTACCCTCCTTCCCCTACCACCAACCTCTCAGAAGGACTTACAGACCCACATGTTTAATGTGATCATACTCCGCATGAACACGGCGGCAGTTGTGGCAGCGTGCAAATCCAGTGCGCAAACCACCGGGCTACCATGCCCGAAATGTGCCAACAGCACACGGTGTTCCCAGGTAGTGTTCCCAGGGGATGGGAAGTAATCTTTTTCAACTTTATGGATAGTGAATAGGAGGTAATCTATTGCAACTTTACATCAGTTTTAAAATTGGCTTTTCCTTCTAGTTTCATAGAATACAAAATGTCAATTTTTCAAAATGGTATATTTCAGTGTAGGTTATTATTGGAAGTCTATGATAATTAAAAAAAGCAGATGGGGCATTTGCACCCATTCTGCTTATGTCACTGGCATCACAGCCTCACAGATCCCCTACAAAACCTGTCACAGATCCTGCAGTGTTATGCAGACCACAGGTTCAGAACCTCTGGGTATGTAACTAAATAGTACAAGATAAAAAAAAAAACTATTATAACTGAATGTACTTATTCAGCAGAAGGTGCATCCTTGTGAAGTCTCATATGCCGATTCAGCGAAGAAGGATGGGTAAAACCTCTATTGCAGAGTTTGCATAGAAAAGGTCTCTCTCCTGTGTGGGTGAGGATATGATACTTTAAATTCGAAGTTATATTAGTTCCATATGGACAGTACTGGCACTTGAATCGTGAAAACTGCCATGATGAATCAGCCAAAGGTGGCATGGCTTTCTCAAAGTGGAATTTATCTGAAAAGGAATAGTATAAATGTAATACTCACAGTAGAAAATATTTTAGAAATAAAAAAGTATGTATTTTCAATAAAAATAGTAAACTAAATTATGCATTCAATTAAATTGTCATTCAGAATCAAATCCTTTCAGGCTCAAAATAATCAAATTTTTACATATTTAATACTTATTGTCATGTAAGTATAAATAAACATATTAAAATAAATTTTTTAAATATTTTACATCAATTTTTAAAACATATTTGACTATTTTAAAGTATTTACATTTAAATATTTAGAAATCAGAAATTTCTGGTTAGTCGGTGTTCTTGTTAATCAAATTAACATTCTAGATACTTCTTTACTTTTTAATATACTTTGGGCAAGATTAACTTGAATATACTGAGGAAGTTATGATTGGCTATTTACTTAGTCTTATCTTCATCCAGTATGAATACATTAACTAGTTGGTTTCTATAGTAGCTGAATTCATTTTGAATATCAATTTAGAATACATTTTTTTATTGAAATATGAAAAACCATTAATATAATTTTGGATAATAATTATAGAAATTAATTGATTTGAATTCAAACCATAGTTTCAGACAGTAAAATTCTAGTTTTTAATTACTAAAAGCATAATGGAGATTTATAGCTTTTCCTATACTTTGAAAGGTATAGGTCTTAATACCAATGCCCTAGTACAGGGGTCGGCAACCTGCGGCTCGCGAGCCACAAGTGGCTCTTTAATGTAAAGTTGCGGCTCTCCAGTGCCATACGAAAAAATTAATATTTTATTATCAAAACCCTTAAAAAATAAGAAAATATATTTTTAAGTACCTAATTTCTCAATAGCTTCTATTTTCATAATCGTTAATTACAAATAGCTACGCTTAACATGACCGTAATGAGATAAATTTGAACTATTGTTTTGTTCTTAGAGATGAGACTCCGTGACCATGTTTATCTTTCAGCCAATTGAATTTCATTTCTGTCTCACCCAAACAGCCACCGTCTAGAGTTTAGACAACACATCTAGGCTCTAGACTAGGCTTGCGGTTTCTGCGTGTCTATTCGCTTGTTGTTTCAAGAAGAATACGATTTAGAAGCGAATTATCTTCTCAAATGTATGTACGCGTATAATATAATAAAATCAGTAACAGAATTGAATTACATATCTGAGGATCGTGCTAACGAAGTAATAATGGTAAATAAATTGTTTGCCGTTTTAGATAGCTAAGTAAAATTTTAAAAAGTCATTTTTTCAACTCCGCGCCAGCATGGCATCTGGTAAAGGAAAGAGAAGAACTGAAGAAGAAAACCGAGAATTCAATCAGGATTGGACGGAGTCGTTTGCATTCATATGCAACACAGATGGCCTTCCGACTTGTCTCATTTGTCACGAGAAACTCGCACACAATAAGAGGTCAAATTTGGAGAGACACTTCACTACAAATAAGTATCACCCAGTTTGCTGGTAAATATCCAACCGGTGACGCACGAAAAAAGCTGTTGAAGAGCTCCAAAAAAACAACAACAGTCAAGTTCCATGCTAAGTAACTGGGCGCAATCTTCCAATAATGTAAATCTGGCAAACTTTGCAGTATCATTAGAAATTGCAAAAAGAGGAAAACCATTCACAGATGGTGAGTACGTCAAAGATTGTTTTATACGTGCATCTGGAGAACTGTTTCGTGATTTTAAAAACAAAGCAGAAATCATGAAAAAAATCAAAGATTTGCCATTATCTGCTAAAACAGTACAAGATAGAACTGCTAAAATGTCTTCAAATGTAACACATATGCAAGTGGAAGACATTCAACTGACTTCTGCCTTATCACTTGCTATAGATGAGTCTTGCGACATAAAAGACACGGCGCAAGTTACCCTTTTCGTCAGGTATATGTCGTCCCAAGGTTCAAAAGAAGAACTGCTAGGATTGCTACCGCTCTCAGAGCAAACTCGTGGAGAAGATATAGCAAATGCTGTGCAAAAATGCCTGGAAGACAATGGAATCGATATAAATAAAATCGTTTCTATAGCAACTGATGGAGCCAGACGTATGACAGGAATACATAGAGGGGTAACATCAATTCTTTAGAAAAAAATAAACCACTAAATTCTAACGTTTCACTGCATAATTCATCAAGAAGCGCTTTGTGCCCAAACATTTCCGGCCGAAATAGTTGAGGTCATGAACTTGGTAATTAAGATTATTAACAGCATCTTGGCAAAAGCACTCTACCATCGCCAGTTTAAAGATTTCCTTGCAGAAATAGATAGCCAGTTTTCTCACCTACTTCTGCACAATAAAGTGCGATGGCTTTCCAGAGGTAACGTATTGCAACGTTTTGCTTTGTGCTTGAGTGAAATAAAAATATTCCTCAATGAAAAAAGCATTGACCATCCCGAATTGGAAGAAGACAAATGGCTGCAAAAATTCAACTTCATGGTAGATACCACAATGAAACTAAATGAACTAAATCTAAAACTGCATGGAAAGGGCAACCCAGCCTACCCCTTGCTTGAAGAAGTAGTTTGTTTCGAAAAAAAATTACTTCTTTTTGTTGAAGACATGGGAAGCGGTAAATTACTTCATTTTAAAAATCTGAAGCAATATCGCGATGAGACCAATGCAACTATTGACACGAATTACTTCAGCCTAGCTTTAAAAAACATGAAGGATGGATTCGCTGTGGGATTCGAGCAATTCAAAACAAACAAAAGTACTCTCGCGTTCATAGTAAATCCTCTCAACACAAATGCAAATGAGATCAACATTGAGCCATTTGGAATTGATGCTGGATCGCTCCAAACGCAATTGCTAGATTTGAAAAGGAAAGACTTGTGGAGTGGCAAGTTCACAGAACTCAAGAGCCAGTTGGAAGAGTTGGGGGTCCAGAAATGCATGCACATCGCGCAGCACAAGTGGACAGACAGCTCTAAAAGAAATTCCTAGAGTTGAGGCCCTCATATTCGGCGCATGGAATAGTCTTCCGGAATGCTACAGTGAGGTGAAGAAGTTGGAGTGCTGACGATCTTCGAATCGACATATTCGTGCGAGCAAGCGTTCTCTTGCATGAATATAATAAAAAGTAAAGTTAGAAGTCAACTAACAAATAAAAATCTAGAGTCATGCTTGAAACTTAAAATAACAATTTATAAGCCAGATTTAATCAAACTTTCAAAAGGCATGCAAAGCCAATGCTCCCATTGATGTAACTATCTACATTTGTGTTTTTATATGAATAAATATTATTCCGTATTTAAAGCCGTTTATTTTAAATCAAAATCCAATATATATAAGCAAATACTATAATATTGAAACGAAAATTTTTAGTGGCTCTTAAAAAACTGGGAAATTTTGTAAATTGTAACTTTTGGCTCTTCCGTTTCAATAGGTTGCCGACCCCTGCCCTAGTATCAAGTTAGCTTTTCCGCAAATATAGTTTGACAATAAATCAAACTGGCAAATGAAAATCAGAATTTACCATACAAAAAATGTATGAAAATTAAACAAAATAAGAAAATTAATAACATGTTTTAGAAATGAAAAACTGAAAATAAAATTTTCAATTATTACACATATACACAAAATTGATTCAGTAAAAATACTATACTCTTAAATAATTAATATTCAAACAAGTTTAGATGAAAGCTATTATGAACTACATACTTAATTTAAAGTTTATATTTAAAAGTTAATCTATTCATTTATATCTCTCTCAACGTCATAAAAAAATTCTTAATATATGTTTCAATCGACTTTAGCACTGGATAACTTTTTATTCATATGGTTGGTTAGGATAACTCAAGAAACAATGAGAAAATTTAAATTTTCTATAATAAGTATGCCGTCTTTTTTATATTAAACAAACTAAAATACTACATTTAAAAAGTTTATTTATCTTTCCTATAAACTTATTTAACTTAAACAAGGCTGGGAAATTGAAACACAAAATTAATTATTAGTGATTGGTTACGCCTCCCATTTTCAAAAGTATTTTCTATTTCTTTTTTTTTTTTAATTTGCAAAAATATTTCTAAGTAAAATAAAAATTATAAAAATAAATTACAGTAAAAATTTCTGGTACGTATATCTTTGAGTTGATTTTTTTTTATTATTATTATTAAATTGAGAAAGAAGTGTACTATAAAATAAATTTTATTTTTTACATGTGAAATAACCTAATGAGCTTGAGTCCACAAAAATTGTTACATTTTTGCAGGCCTGTAGCCAGAATTTATATTCAGGGGGGGGGGGGGGGGCACCCTCTTTTTCAGGGGGGCATCATATATTTTTAGTACTTTATTTAGTTTAATATTTCATGTTATCTAATACATCATATTAATAAAACAAACATAATAAAACATAAAACATACATATGTTTCATTTCTACATATTTTAACAAAAATTTGTTACAATACATGTTATATATTATTTTTATACGTAGCATGGGTATATATGTATACATAAATCAAAACAATTGTAATGGTCTACTTTTCATGTCATTAAATTTCTGCAAAAATTTTTGTAAATCGATATTATTGGTGTGATTTTTTTCAAAAGCAAGGAAAACAAAGTTAGCTAATTGCTGGTGTGTCATTGATAAGTGTTGTACACAATCTATTCGAGTAAGAACAGAAAATGTCGATTCACATATAGCGGTACTGCATCCGAACGTATGCAAAGTTGCTAACAATTTGTAAGTATCTTCAAATGATACTTTCTGATCATAGATTTTTTGAAAAACGTTGTAGTTTTCAAACTTCGCCAAATAAGATTTAACCACTGCCAATTCTTCTTTAGAGGGCAATACAATTCCTAAGGAAGACAAATGGTGAATATTGTCATAATCTAATCTTCTGCAGTTGAAGTGGCTTTTAACAAATTTTTATTTTCACTGAATCGCCTAGTCAGTTCAGTTAAGATTATGTCAATTGTCTCAATGAAAATTTGTTTCAATGAATCATTATATTGGTTGGTTCCAATTGTTTCCATTATAACAAAACCTGTAAGAGATGAACTGGGTATATTTCGTTTTTTAATCTGCTCTTCCGATTCATTTGCGATGTCAAAATCTCCAGTAGTACTAAAGTTACTAATTTCTTCATAATTTTCATCATTTCTGATATTTTTAATAGATTCTGTTACAGCTTCTATTATTTTGGAGGAATCATTAAGACTAGTTTCACGGGCTTGTAATTGTTTATCAGCTGGTTCCAATGTTTTTAACAATTTTCTCATGAAAACTATGCAAAATTAAAATTTGCGTTTGGTTATAACAGTCAGTAAACCAGTAGCATCTGTTACATCATCACCATCATATTCTCTACTAGCAGCAATTAAGTTTAAAACTTTAACAATTGCTCTGTAATTATTATAAATTACATCTGTTGCATCAAGTGTCCACTCCAACATTGTACCAGGAGACGGGTCAATGCATGACCCTCGAAGTTTTTTGCAACACAACTACGTTTAAGAAACATGTATAACATGGAACATTGATCAAAGAATTGTTTAATGACAGGAACATCATGTATTGCTTTCACTACAACTAAATGGAGACGATGATTGCAGCAATGAACATAAGGTATAGATCGGTTCAGCTGTTGTATTATCGCTTGAAGTCCACCTCGTTTTCCACTCATCACTGAAGCTCCATCATGACATTGACTACGTATATGATCAGTATTTAACCTTTTCGCGACGATCGGCACACCCACGTGCCAGCTGCGAACTTGCATTCAAGGACGAACCGCACGCACTCGTGACGGAGGAAACTACCGTAAGTGGAGAGTGGCACTTATACGTGCCTCCAAGTGGAACATTTTAATTTGTCTACTAGATGGCGTTACATGTCCGTGGAACTAACTTCAATGTATTTTGCAGAGGCATGACCTTGGCAGAAGAGGATCTAATGAATTATTTCTCCATTTGGAGCGGTGATACATCATTTTGTAATATAAACAGACTGAGCAATTCTCGTAGCATCAACAATTTTATAATTGAGTTTCAGTTTTTATTTTTATTTCAGCGTTATGATTTTATTGGTGAATCATAGGAATATAAGAGAGTATTTTTTTTTGTTTGGGTTTTAGAGGCAGTGAAATTATTCGTTTATTTTGGATAAAAGAATGGGAGCAACTAACAAGTATTTTGTATTCAGATTTGTATGAAAAATATACATCAAATAGAAAATAAATATTTCTTTTATTCTTGAAAAAAGTAGATTTCTGTGTTGAATAGGTGATTTTTAGTGAATTTTTTTCGAGAGTTAGGCTTAACGCAAAAAATGTGCCGTCTTTTGGGACCAGTTCGGAAGCGAAGCGCTCCGTCCTTTGGGCCGCGACAGCTCCGGAATGCCGCCGTCGCGAAAGGGTAAATCCATTTTCCTGTAGAATATTTAAAATTAAATCCGCTAAAGATTGTGCATCTAATTCAGCAGCAGCTTTCACACATAATGCCAATTCGTAAATTTTACCATCTTTCACATAACGAATTCCAATAGCAAAATTTTCATTACCTCTTTTGTCTTTCGTACCATCTGCCAGAATTGTAAACCAAGGTACATCTGAACTTTTTACATCATCAACGATACTCTCACGAACACAGTCAGACAAGATCTGAATGACATTGATTTGTAATTTTGGTGAAAGAATTTCGTGGAATAAATTTGGAATAATTCTTTAATTTTTCGTCTTTATTCATTGTAAATTTAAATAGATTTTTGAACAAACTTTGTTCTTCGTGTTCTTGAATATCATAAGTTCCTCGCATTGGAAGTTTATTTACAGCAAGGAATTGTATAATTTCAGCAATAGATATCACATAATAGCGATTTCTTTCAAGCACCTCATTGTTTACAAGCGTAGAAACTTTGTGCCCTGTAGATAACAGTAGTTTCTTTTCAGACCACATAGCCATTGCAGTTATATGAATTTTCGAAGAATTGTGTTTTTGAAAGCCTTTGGATTTTTCAAAAGCAGTTTTCCAATTTTGAAATCCAATGTTGGTAAAAATATTCTCTTTTGATGCATGTGGTTGAAATTGACGAATAGCATAACAAAAAACTGCATCTCTAGAAGGAGAATATTCTATCCCAGAAAATTTTTCAAACCATTCTTTCCTGAAACTCCACCCTTCCTTATTTCTTGAATATGACGATAATCTAATTTGAATGATGTTTTCTCCAATGGAACACAACTGTTTTGCCCAAACAGTTTTATTAAAAAACGAACGTTTTTAAATGTTTTCCGAAAAGAACAGAAACGCCCACTACTAATCATTATTACCATCTGTATTAAAACTTTTTAATGTGAAAATCTTCTGGGGGGGCAAATGAGGCTACTAGGTGGGGCTCAGTCCCACCTGGTACCCCCATGGCTACGGGCCTGCGTTTTTTGTAGCATTAGCAGCAAAATGCAACTATTTTAATACATAGTATTTTTCTTGGTCTTATTCATCTATCAGATGCACAAACTAAAAATAGATTTTAGCAAAATTTGATTTGCAAATGAAATTTGATTGGCATCCTTATTATTTTTTCAAAATTTATAATGCACATAATATTTCAGGATATAAACAGAGTTCACCAAAATATGTAATTAAGCAGAAGGCAAGCACCAAAATGCAAATTTACCCACACACTATTTTTAGCAAATACAATGTAATATTGTTTTTAAGATTTCTGCTTTCATACGTTTGAGCTTATGTGATAAATTCTTGTTACTAAATAATGCTTATGCAATCTATCAATAAAATGTCTATCAATAAAATGAGTTTTTACTGTTTTAAAAACAGTATATAGTTATAAAAATGCTTATTTATATGTATACTACAGTAATAAAAATATTATTTATGAAAAAAAAACATTTGTATTTGCAAATAAAAAAACTATGCTAGTAAAATATCCCTGTGTAGGGGCGGGTTGTAGAATAACCCTACCCCCCCCCCCCCCCCCGTTTTGTAGAAGGCGAAAAATGGGGCCCCAGTGCCTGGGGGGGATAGCCAGGTACCCTGCCCCTGAGGATTATATCAGGGGACTGGTCCAGGTTGGGGGTTGGGCGTGGGGCTAACAACTCCACCCCGGAAAAAAATTCTTGTTACGAAACCTTTAAGAAAGTAAACCGGACTGATCTTTGGAAACGACTGCAGAAAGGAAGAGGAAAGTGGCCAATAGAAAGAAATGGTCAAAAATCTTAAAGGAGGTCAAGGCCCTACAAGGGCTGTAGTACCATGATGATAATGATGATGCTAGTAAAATACTATAAAACAAAACCATAAAGATTGTCAACCAGTTTCAAATGCAAACAGAGGAGTCGCTCTACAAAAGCAGGAAAACGTCTGTAGACATGTGCTATTGTCATTTTTCGAAAAATATAAAAAAATTATTTATATTATTACCTATTATTATCTTTTTTCAAATAATTCTTACTATGGAAAATTACTCAAAATTTAGAAAAGGAGTAAAAATACCACTTAAAAAATTCTTTGTTGCAATCTCTAGTTTTTTTTGTGGAAGACAAGTATTTTGTAATACCTGTAAATATTGATTTCCAAAATAATTTTGTATTTTATTTTAAAAATGCATTTCCTTCCCAACCTTGAGTTTAAGCTGTGTTTGAACTGTGACCAAAATTTCTATTTCTAATCATTCCAGAGAGGAGTAAGTTGTCAAATATATGCAAAATAATGTAAAGATAAAAAAAAATGGAAATAAAATTTTATTGACATCTATTTTAATAGAAAAAATACAGTTTTAACAAATGATTTGTTTTATCATAAAAAGGAAATTTTCAATATAAGCATTTAAATTTTTTAACAAAGCAGTGATACAGTGAACCAGTGCTACAGTAACTCTATTTGGTGCCTAGTGCAAAGGTATTTTGACTGAGCCTCTTTTCCTATTATATAGCATACCAATGGAGGCACAGCAGCATCACTATATTGATATAGTGCTTAATGTGGGACCAGTGCTTGCACTACCCTTGTTACGGCACTGTAGTGATTTTTTTTTTTCCAGTTTCTGAATTTTGTGAATGAATGAATGCAACTGCATTCACTTTCTTGAAAAACCATAATACATACAAATATTTTTATTATACAAAATATGATTATAGACAACTTCTATGTTAAAAGTGAGGTAAACTAAAAAGACATATATATATTATAATTACAGTCTAATACAGGACTGGACAAATTCTATTTGTAATGTTGGAGCCAGCTAAAAATCTTAGGAACCAACATTAAAAATAACTTTAAAAAATAAAAGTCCTTATTTTCAAAGACGTTAAAACATGTACATATTTGAGTGAAAATAAAAACTTTTATTTATTTATTTTTCAAATTGTTTTGTATGGCCTACACATTGCAAAATAAACAACAATGAAAAGTATGTAGCTAAGACCCAGATATTACAACAATAATGGAAGGGGTCAAATTACATGATGGTTAGCCACTGGAGATACTGCATTCAACATAAAACAGACAAATTCAATAATTGCAATAAGGCCCTGAAAGTGAGACCTCTGTATTTTTTGCCAGAGCATTATGCTATGGGAACAGTTAAATAAGATGAATACAATGTATACATTAATAAGCCCTGTAACAAAAAGCTCTTAAAACAATTAACTTAGCCATAAGAAAATATATATTTTTTTTCTTTGGGCCAGTAAGGGAGAAGATGGGTTCTAAATTCAATATTTAACCCACTCAGACATATTTTTCTATTTCCACCTATATTACATCTTTTAACAAAAAATAAAATAATAATAATAATAATAATGTATTGAAAAGCAAAAGAAGTATTTTTTTTTCTGCAGTCCTTTGTGACTACATAGATGACTCTGTTTTGATGAAACATTAACATTTTTTCTAGAATCAGAGGTTGCATGTGTTAGTGACTACATGTCGGATTTCAATCATGAACAGAAGTAAAATATTTTAATCTCTGGAGTACGAGATCTCCTACTAAAATGGATCAGCAAAAATAAAATTTTTAAGAAAACAAAATTTTAAAATTGTTATTATAGCCTAGTCTAAAATACTGAGTGGCATGCCACAATTTCAAAGCACCATGATAACCTAGCACCCAGGATATGTCCAGCCCTGGTTTAATGTATACATCTATCTAAAAATATTTAGTTCAAAATAACACTACATAAAATTAGTGGCACTGGATTAATTTAAAAAAGAACCTATTGATTAATAAATAAGTACAAAATGTTTAAATTAATCAAAAGAGTTCAATTTTATCATCAAGGAATAAGATACTAAAAATTCTACTTGTCAAGTTTATTGGTTATTATCTGAATAACATCCAATCTAAATAGAACACAGTGATTTGAATCCCTTTTCTTAAAGATATGATGATTTTAGAGGCAGAAAGAAAAATCTTAGTCGACAAATTTAGGAAATCCAGGTTGACACAGAAATACCTAATAATTAAATATATAAAACAAAATATTTAATCAAAAAATGTATAAACATTATATAAACACAAGCTTTAAAAAAGACAGATAAAAATTACAGCAATAAGTTGCTAAAAATGTTTATTTAAAACCAGTCTTGAGTTTCCAGTAGTTATTTATAATTGTATTTTTAAAAACTATTTAATTTTTATTTTGCATGCTTTTCTTCAAAATGAAAGGTAAAAAGTTATACCTCTAAACTCTGAAAACAAACAGAGGTCAAATTAAATTGCTTAGAGGAAAAATTAAAAAAAAAACTGAAAACTCTTTAGGAAAATAAAAATTATAAAAATAGTAAAAAATACAAAAATTAATGAATTTTTGAAAAGCAGAAAATCTCAATGGCAAAAGTATAAAATCTAAAGAATAAAAAATATATATGTAAATTGTGTAATGTTGTGGATACTATAAAGTTAAATTATCATAAAATTATAAAAAACTGAAAACCATATTTTTTGTCAAATGTACATAAATATATTTGAAACATCTTTCGACAAAAAAAAAAAAAAACAGTCAAAATGTACTAAAATCCTGAAAAACATGTTTTCAGTTTGTTTTTCATTAAAACTTAAACACAATTCTTCAAAATGAAAAGTGCCTAAAATTTTATAATAAAATTTATAGAATAAAACTTCTGTCAGAAATATAAATAAAAATAAAAAAATAAAATTTATAACACTAAATTTATAACACAAATTTATAAAACTAATAAAATTTATAGAATAAAACTTCTGTTAGAAATATAAATAAAAATAACAAATTTTTGTATGTAAAATTCTCAAAATATCTCCAAACATTTTGGAAAACTAAAATCAACAAAATACTGTTGAAAGAATATCAAATTCTTTACTTTCTAAAAGGCCTAGAATATCCAACAAGCTAATAAAATACTGAGGCCTATATGAATTTAAAAGCATTTACGAATAAAAAGTTCTAAATAAAAAAAAAAAAAAAATTATAATACAAAATTTAATAGCCTGGTTATCATAACTAAATTTTTTAAGCATGGTTATTTTGCAAATGTTTTAAAAAAATGTACTAATAAGTTGGAAGTTTTTAAATAAAAATTGCCTATATTAAAAAAATGGATACAGTACAAAAAATTAAAAAAAAACCCACAATATAACATTAGCAAAATTAGCAGAATATCTCTTATTAAATTAGTCAAATATAGAGTGCATATTTTCTTTTTTTATTTGGATACCGAAAAATTTTTTGTAATCAATTTCATGGCAATTATTCATGACGATTACAAGCAATTATTCACAATATTTATGAATATTTGGTTCGAAAACAATGCTTGTTACATACAATAAACAGTCACTATGCATTGGCAAAAGAACTCAATATCCTGAAACATTCTTAAATTGTATGGTGAATCAAAATATAGTGTAGCAAGCAAATTCCTCGTTTACGAAAAATTTCTATATATTAATTTAATTTTCAGTAAAATTCTGGAAAAAGGTGTATAATATCCTAACGATAATATAATATAATAAAATGAAAGCAATCCAATTATGAAATATGCACAAATGAAGAATCTAGTATTATAAAAAAGAAAAAGATTAGATTTAAAATTTATAACATTGTAATTGACGTAAATTCAAAGCTTGATATTAACATAGAATATGAAATAAATTTAATACAACAATGTTCCAAACTTATAGACGTTAATCTACAACGCTCTTAATTCGAAAGCATTGTTAAAATCGCAAACAAATAGTTTAAATATCCAAAAAGAGTGGAATGTCTAAATTTTCTGATAAATCGCGCGCAGCCATTTAAAAAGATTAAAGTGCAAGTTAATAAATGCCACGTACAAGAGCATACATTGAGGTGGGGTTCCCATAGTACGTATGGGTGGTATGGGGGCGGAGCCAATTAATGTAACAACACCGAAAAACGTCATTTCCCTATGGCAAATCGTCACCATCCTGAATATTTTCAGGGTGTTGACTTTGTGACAAGGCTAACTAGAAAGCGTCAAGGTGACGCTAGAAAGACTGGCGCGAAAAAATCAGCTGCTTGCGGACGGCTGTTGGAGACCACGTGCGTTGGGGATTTATTAACTCAACTCAATAAAGAATAATAACTGATTTTAAACTGTTTCATAAAAAGAAATGGTTCTGTAAGTCAACGGAAATAAAGGTGTTCTTTCATAATTTCTTATAAGTCAATTTTTCTCAACAAAACTGGCGTCCGCGACAGTACTTAACAAGATGGAAAAACTAAATACGGAAAGAACACAAGCTAGGCGTTTGTTTACATTGGCGGCACAGCAATTAGAAATGAAATTAACGACCGTTCCAATGCTGAAAGCAGAAATGATACCCGATTTCAAGATACTTGAGGATAGAGCGGCCCATTTATTTGAATTGGATAATTCTATCAAAGATTTAATGCTAGATGAAGAAGATTTCAAGGAAGAAAATTTCGCCAAGGAAATCGATGCCGAAAGTTATAAAACCCGGTGGATACTCAAGAAAACCAAGTATGAAGGTTTATTAGAAAAGAAAGAAATCGATCATTTAAATATTGGTCAAGAAAGTGTTTTTGGACAAGGCAAGCGATATTTTAAGATACCTAAATTAGAACTGAAACATTTTGATGGGGATATTAAAAATTGGCTCCAGGATGAAACAATTGAGGACGATGATAAATTTCAGTATTTGGTTCAGGCCACTGAAAACGTCGCCAAGGAACTTGTAGAAAGTTTTCCTTCATCAGGATCCAATTATCAAAATGCATTAGAACAACTAAAATCGTGTTTTGCCAGAGACGAACTACTTATTGAAATATATGTTCGAGAGTTGTTAAATTTAGTCTTGGCACAAGTTTCAAAGAAGGGAGTCAAGTCGTTAAGCACACTTTATGATAAATTAGAAACTCAATTACGGGCATTAGAAACTTTGGGTGTTACATCTGAAAAATATGCTTCTATGTTGTACCCATTGGTAGAATCAGCTCTTCCTGAAGAAACTTTGAGAGTTTGGGAGAGATCTCGTAGGAAGTTTAATGCTAAAATAGGCGATGAAACTGACAACTTAACGTCTCTCTTACAATTTTTGAAGCTAGAAGTTGAAGGTGAGGAACGATTGCAAATCGCTCGTTCAAATTTCTCTCATAGCAATAACACTTCGATACCTACCGCTACTTGTATTTTCTTCGGCGAAGTAAAAGTTCCAGGAAAAATGTGTTTATGGTGTAGTAAAACATCTCAAAATTCAACAGAGTGTTTCAAAGCTAGACATCTTTCTATGGACAGTAAAAGGGAACTACTTCGAAAAAAGGAGCCTGTTATGTCTGTTTAACCCTTTGAGTCCCAAGCTCATTTTCCCGGTACTACCTTAGAACCCCTAAGACGGCCGAACAGAGAATGGCCATTTCCGACCACCTTGGAAGATAATGACGCTTGAGTAAACACACGCCTTTCCTCTTCTACGCGAATATCCTCAAAGAAGAGGGGAGGGTTAATAGGTTTCAGAAAAGGGTTGTTTGCTGTCAATGACTCTTTTGAGTGACATATTTTTAAAAAATCACTTGTTTGGCGAATAATTAGAAAACATTTTACTTCGTTAGACAATATATTTTACTTAGTAGGTTGGATTAAAATAAACCAATTTCTGAAGTTGTGTAGCAGGATATATATATATATATATATATATATATATATATATATATATATTTATATATATATATATATATATATATATATATATGTATATATATATATATATATATATATATTAAATGTTTGTTTGGATTTTTGCACATTTTTTAAACAAAAATTTACTTCTTTTTCAAAGTGCATTATAGTATTTTTAAACTTATTTGTTAGCTAAGCGTGGGACCTCCTGATTTAATGGCGGTTACGAGGCTAAATATCCTTCAGACAATGTATGCTAATTAACCAATGTAATTACTCTATGTGAAGGGTTATCACACACTTAACCACCTGTTGCTACAATACCATTAATTTTAGAGAAGTATACTCAGACCTTATCTATAATTTTTCATTTTAATCAAAAATACTTTCTACATTTTTACTTTATAATATTACAAATGTGTTGTTTTCTTGATTTTTGACAAGAAAGTATGTGTTAAAATCTTTCGCCCATATTTCTGATACTTTTGTTCCACCCTCAAACTCTCCCTCTCTATGTATGTGATGTGGACAAAATAACTCAAGGAAGAATGCACGTATCGCTATGAAAAGTTTTGCATTCGTACATTATGCAAAATAAACAAACAAAAAAAACTAGAAATAAATATAGTAATTCGCATTATTAAAACAAGAATGTTTCGAAATTTATGAGTTTCAAGTTTTATTATTCACACACAAAAAAACAAATATGATTGCGTAATCCTTGGGGATGCTTTATTGATGGGTTCACTGTGAACTTAGTCGTTGCAGCCTCGGGTAGCCTGACCTAAATGCTGAAGAAACTGAAGATGATTACGTGGCAGAACTGAATTTGTCGGTTCGCAAATTCTGCGCATAATAAGTTTTTATTATTGTCATTGTAAATATCAGTTATTTCATGGGACGCGTAATAAATACGAAACCGGTTCATGGATGCTTTTATGTAATACAAACGCTGTTGTTAAGATCATTCGTAATCAGAATATTTATACTATATTATTTGATGTCCATGTGTTGTGATTGTATATTGATGTTTACTTACAATTATGGAAGGAGTGTGGTGTCAATACTATAGATTAAGAAATACACATTTTAATTTTCATAGAAAGGTTTATTAATTTTTTATATAACATTTTGCATTCCAAATTCCCATTTTTTGAAAATTTCACAAACCACCTGATCTTGTAATATCTCTATTTGCCTGTACTTAAATGTTTATTTTCTCTGAACTTAGATTTTAAAGATGTTTTATTGATTCAAATTTTCAAATATTTATGCTTAAAATATGAATGCTTAAAATATAATCTTCAGAAAACTATAATCTTTGGAAATAAAGTAATAAACATTCGTATATATCGTTTCATATTTTTCTGTAAAGAATTCGTGTTTTAGGTGAGAACCAAAGCATCAAATTTTGGCTCGCTTGACAACGCTTTATCCTTTGAGCTACTGCGATCATTATCTTTTCTGATATATTTTGAGTGGATATAAAATATAACAGGAAATATATAAAATTAGAGCTTAGTAAATTTCTGATCAGGGACTTTGAATTGAAATATCTTCATTTCCTTGCTCTGTTGCACAAAATTATACATAATTTCTTGTATTTAACCGAATTGTTTCTACAGATTCGTCGGTGTAAAGTAATTTAAAAAATTGCAATGGACTAGCACCAGGTGGTAAATCCTGGACAGGTCCAGAACGGCAAGCAAATACATTTTTGTATTATCCATATCCATTGTTCAATTAAGTTCTTCATTTTTATCCATCATAACAGTCTCAATTTCTCTTTATTCATTATTTAACAAAAAAGATCAATCATGCATAAAGCATTGATTATGAAGCACTTTCCAACCGCAATGCAATTTTATTTAAACATCTCTAAGATGCGAAACATTCAGTGGTAATATTTTTAAAATTATCACAATACTACAATAATTTATTATATTTGTAAACTTCATCGAAAAAAATGAACTTTATTCAAATGACGTCATTGAAATATAAATTGCCTAGCTCTCTATGAAAAAGCAGTAAAAATTCCATTCATAAATATTTATTCTATTCCTTTCATTCATCACAATACAACAATAATTTATTTTACATAAAAACTTAAAACCATGGAGGTAAAAGTAATTTAACTCTGTGTTTAAAACTTCACCGGAAAAGTCTACTATAAAATCGTCTGTTCTCTATGTAAAATCAATGACAGTTTCATTCATATCAATTATATTGTAGACTCCAGC
Organism: Amaurobius ferox; assembly: GCA_951213105.1. Taxonomy (NCBI): domain Eukaryota; kingdom Metazoa; phylum Arthropoda; class Arachnida; order Araneae; family Amaurobiidae; genus Amaurobius; species Amaurobius ferox. Next base: position 188,160 of record OX578154.1, read on the forward strand.
GCTAAATAATTTTGCGTTAAAGAAATTCAGGAATTCTTGTACAACTCATCTTACAGCTTGATGTGTTTACAATCTCCATAAATGGAAATTAGACTTCGTTGTAGAAATAATCAAAGTTTGATGGTCACTTAAACTCAAATATATTGTAATTGCATTGTTTCAGAACAATGATGCACAAGAATAAAGCAAAAATAAAGTGGTTTTAGAACGGATACAACACCAAATATAAATTAAAAAGAACTTTAAAAATCACGATTTTGACACAAGATGGATACCATATTTTATTTTGAAGTGGGTCACGTGATTTTTTCATATAATTGCCGCGTGATCTCTTCATATAATGGGTGTAATTACTATTTTAATTTTTATTTAAAGAACTACTGAATACGTTTTTATGAAATAGTTTTTACATATTTCATGTGATAATTTGAGTATTTCCTAAAACTTTCAAAGCAATTTGTGAATTTTAAATTCGCTTAAAAATGTTTGAAAAATTAGATCCCAAAGGATTCAATGCATTTCATTTTTTCAAACCGGGTTCAATCCAAAACTAATTGAGTGATATTATTCATTTACATTCCCATATATTCCACAAACCGTTTAAACAACATACTAAAATTTCATTTTGATAAAGTCATTTATACGGGAATTATCAAATTTGGGGATTTATTAACTCAACTCAATAAAGAGTAGTAACTGATTTCAAATTGTTTCATAAAAAGAAATGGTTCTGTAAGTCAACGGAAATAAAGGTGTTCTTTCATAATTTCTTATAAGTCAATTTTTCTCAACAGACAGCTGAGCCCTGAACGACTTAGCATTGAAGTTGTATTACGCGCTAGGGATATGAGAACTTTTTACCCATTTTTGAAGTAAGTTTTTATATATAATCATATCTTATACTGCCTCTTTACATAAGTTATTTATCTAGGAAAGTAGTATATATCCGCACGTATGAGCACACACATATTTTTTACACTAAAAACATGATTTTATAGCTTATTTTATATTTTTTTTCTTAAAAAAAAGGTCTCGATCCATTTTAATATTAAAAACATGATTTTTATAGCTAAAAAAGGTGTATATATACCTTTTTTACATTTAGACCAAATTTTAACAGTGAATTATTGAACTTATATAGTTAAAAGCTAGATTTATACATATTAAAAGTATGATTTCACAGTGAATTATTTAAAATAAATGCGTGAAAAAGAGGACCTCCAAATGAATGGAAGTCCTCTAATATACGAGTAATAACCTCTAATAATCTCGTATTAAAAATGCTCTGTTTTTAAAGGGTGGGGTTGAGACCCACCCCCCTTTTAAATCATCTAAACATTTTTTTATAAAATTAAAAATAATTATAAAAATATGAAAATGTATGAAAAAAGAGGACCTGAGCCTCTAATATATTAAATTTTATATATAATAATAAATCTTCAGGTGAGGAAATGTTTCTCCCACCTGAATATATTATAATTAAAGAAAGATCTTAAGAAAATTTTTATAAAAACTCATAATTTTAAAAAAAGAGGATGATTAAGCTTTCTCTAATTCATATTCATATTTATCATCAATCATACCCGAATACTTAAGGAAAATAAATTATAAAGGAAGATATATATATCTTCCTTTATTGATTTTATATAGTGATTCATCAGAAAGTTTTCCATGTTTATTCGCAAGGCAATACTCTTTTTCTTCATTTTCCACATCTAACTTTGCGATTAATGAATCTCCATATTTAGTATTAATTTTTCTCAATGATGTCAGATCATATTTCCCAGGATTTAAATCTTTTAATTTAAACGTTTTGGGATAACCTCTAAGTCTATTGAACTCTTTCATTTATCAGTAAACATTTTTTATAAATATAAATTTATCCATTCTTCATAATCTGTAAAACCTCTTTCTTCCATCTCTTTTATAAGTTTTTCTCTGTATTCTTCATCAGACTTTGACTCTCTAAATATTTTTTCAGCTATAATATTCAGCTATAATTTTCAGCTTTTAATTTAAACGTTTTGGGATAACCTCTAAGTCTATTGAACTCTTTCATTTATCAGTAAACATTTTTTATAAATATAAATTTATCCATTCTTCATAATCTGTAAAACCTCTTTCTTCCATCTCTTTTATAAGTTTTTCTCTGTATTCTTCATCAGACTTTGACTCTCTAAATATTTTTTCAGCTATAATATTTTTTTTGTTCATTATCAGAAATTGTAATAGAAACATCAGGATCAAATTCATTTAGTACATTAATTATTCCAGTTACTTTCCCAACAAAACATTTATCAGCACCCTCTTTTAGTTCATCTTTTAACACTTTTATTATTTCGTTTTTATTCTCATTTTTTAAAATTGTATTAAATACAACAACTAATATCTCTCTAAATTTAATATTATGGAATTCTTCCTCTAGTAAGTGTCTTTTAATTTCTGTACCTAATTCTTTAATGCATTCATCTAAATCATATTTAATTTCTGTATTTAATAATTTTATGATAGTCTCTCTCAAAGATTTTTGAATATATGTATTATGCACATTTTGAGAGTCATTATATACATTATTATGAAATAATCGTCTTCTTAAAATCGGAGATAAATTTATTTTATCTACATCATACCATACTTCATTTATTCTAGACAAAAATATTAATTCATTTAGGGACGTAATATCATTTTCTCTACGATATAATTCTTTTAAATTAGTTAAATTTTCTATTCCTTCAAGTGACGTTAATTTATTTACTCCACAATATAATTTTTCTAAATTAGTTAAATTTTCTATTCCTTCAAGTGACGTTAATTTATTTACACCACAATATAATATTTCTAAATTAGTTAAATTTTCTATTCCTTCAAGTGAAGTTAATTTATTTTCTCCACAATATAATTCTTTTAAATTCGTTAAATTTTTCATTCCTTCAAGTAAAGTTAATTTATTTTTTCCACAATCTAATTTTTCTAAATTTATTAAATTTTTCATTCCTTCAAGTGACGTTAATTTATTTTTTCCACAATCTAATATTTCTAAATTTATTAAATTTTTCATTCCTTCAAGTGACGTTAATTTATTTACTCCACAATATATTTTTTCTAAATTTATTAAATTTTTTATTCCTTCAAGTGACGTTAATTTATTTCCTCCACAATTTAATTCTTTTAAATTAGTTAAATTTTCTATACCTTCAAGTGAAGTTAATTTATTTCCTACACAAGATAATATTTCTAAATTTACAATATAATTCTTTTAAACTCACAATATAATTCTTTTAAATTAGTTAAATTTTATTCTCCTTCAAGTGACGTTAATTTACTACTCGTACAATATAATTCTTTTAAATTCGTTAAATATTCTATTCCATCAAGTGAATTATAATATAATAAAGAAATAGATATCACTTCAGTGGGATTCTCTATATTTAAGAAAGATTCTTTTCTGTTATCATTATTATGTATAGCATGCATTTATTTAGAAACATATTTATAAAATATTTATTTTTCATCTTTTCTCAAAAGATAAACACATTCTTTCAAGATTTTTTTAACTTCACAAATCTCTTCAATAATTTTTTCTCTATAAGGTTCTTTTTCATAATGACCAAACGTTTTATTTAATTCACTCATCTGTATCGCTTGTATTTTTTTTCAATGAACATTAAAAAAGTGATCAGGTAATAGATCAAATTTGTATTTAATCAAATAACAAAAATCTAATTTATCTATAAATTCTTCTATAAATGTTTCACTAAATGTCTGATATCTAGCTATATACATCCAATTTAAATCATCTTTTAATATTCTCATGGTATCTACTGAAAGATTTTGAAACATTGATACTTTATATAAATCTAAATAATCAGAACATTTTATGATAAATTCGTTACTTAAAGTTTGATATTGAGGAATGTTTATCCAATCTACTTTATCTTTACATTTTTATATAAAATCTTCTGATAATTTTTGATATCTAGAACTTTAGGCCAATCATCAGGTTGAGTAAATTCCTCAATAAAAGATTCAGACTGTGATGAATATTGAAAAATTAAATCCCAATTTACATGATCTTTCAGATTTCTAATTGCATCTTCAGATAAATTGTTTCTGGAAAATTCATTCCAATCAATATCCATTTAACCCCTTTCGCGACGAGTGGCACGCATACGCGCCAGCTGTGAAGTTGCAGTCAAGGACGAACGGCACTCCCGCGGGCCGGAGGAAATTTTACCCTAAAGGACGACTGGCACGTATGGGTGTTTCTATGTGGAACGTTTTAGTTTGAATGTATTTGTCTCCTAGATGGCGCTAAATGCCCGTGGAAGCAACTTAAATGTATTTTGTAGATGTTTGACCTTGGCACAAGGAGAATCCAATGAATTATTTCTCCATTTGGAGCGGTGAAACACATGGTTCTGTAAAGTAAACATAGCACTTCTCATAGCATCAACAATTTTATAATTGAGTTCCGGGTCTCGTACTGATTTTGTCTTTTATTGATTTGGTTGTAGAATTAGAGGAATATAAGAGAGGTTTTTTTTTGAGCGGGTGGGGGAGGGGGGGGGTAAAGGAATGTCGGCAATGAAATGATTAGGTTATTTATGTTCTCATGGAAAGGAAGGCTGGGATTTCGTTAATATATCCCATCGAAAAGGTCCAGATATGGAATAAAAATATATAAATCGTCAGAATCGGAATGAGGCCATAAATGGAATTTCCTTGTGTATACTGGAAAGGACACGGGATTATCAAGCTCTGATGGTGGATATGGAGAACGCGTTGTGAAAACACTTCTAAGTGAACTTTCAGGAAAAGGATATACTTTGTATTTGGATAAATTTTTTACCTCTCCTGTACTTGCAAAGTATTTGTTGTCTAAGAATACGCATATATGTGGTACAGTTTTAAAAAATCGGAAGGACATGCCAAAGAATTATCCATCTGTACCTAAAACATATATACACTAAAATTTTTAATATTTTGATAAAAGAAAATTTGAATAAAAATATACATCAAATAGAAAATAAGTATTTCCTTTCTTCCTGAAAAAAGTAGAATGCTGTGTTGAACGGGTGATTTTTAGTGAATTTTTTTCGAGAGTAAGGCTTAGCGCAAAAAAGTAGCCGTCTTTTACGCACATTTCGGAAACGAAGCGCTTCGTCCTTTGGGCCACGGTAGTTTCGGAATGCCGCCGTCCCGAAAGGGTTAATGATGAACGTATTTTAAAAAGGGATTTTTTCAATATGCATATAAGGTTTAAAAGTGTTTGATATACCGGTGGATTTTATCCATAATGTAATGATATCATCACGTTTCCCATAAGCAAAACAGATTACAGTATCTGTATGAGCTTCTAAAAATCCCTTACCATTGATTTCTAGTGATATCAGTGGACTTTTATCATATATATATTTACTTTCTACTGTATCATATATAGCTATATATATGGACATTTTCATATACACATCTGTAGTTAATCGCATCTCTTGATCCAGTAATTTAGAACTCATCATGTTGAAATTTACTTTTGTAAATTCTCCATCTGTAAAAATAAGAAAATCATCTTCTACAGTAACCAAGATATCTCTATTATCTAAATATATTTTATTAACGGCATCTTTATCATATTCAGGGCCTGCTACATTACCTATTCTTTTATTTTTCGCAACAAATTTATCATTCTGTAATATTAATGAATTTTTTTCAAAATATCTTTTATTCACAACATTTTTATCATCTTTAGGATCTGCTACATTTCCTATTCTTTTTCCTTTTGCATCGTAAGCTTTTCCTTCTAAAGAATGTAAAGTTGTTTCATTTAATTCATTTATTCTCTTGCCTGTTTCTTCAGTAAAGGATAAAAACCCCTCATCATATTTAGTTTCTATAAGATCTCTCAATTCAAAATGATTATTCTTTATTTTATTCAAAACGAAAGTTTTAGTGGTTAAATCTAAATCATCTATAGGATTTTCACAATTTTTTAAAATTCTATTTTCCATATCATAATTTCCATCATCCATTAATTTAAAACCTATACCAGGAGGTCCAATAGGCCCTTCTTTCATTTGATCATCATAAGGTGAATAATAAGCATTCATTTATTATAGCTTTAATTATATGATTTTAAACTCTTAACCATTGTTATAGTTTTATTTTTCAAATTTATAAAACATCTCTTTCTTTTTTTAAAAATAAAATAAAACTTATAGTCCTTTTGAGTATTCATTAATCTCTCCCAATTAAATTCAATATCTAAATTATTTAAATCGGTATAGTTTTCATGATTTGATAAGTCAAAATAAAAAATAGTATACAGATCACCAAAATTCTTCTTATTTATCAAACATCCTGTTTCTGTATTAATATCGTTTAATCCTGCATGTAAAAGAGCTTCATACACTCTATTATAATCTTTATTGGTAAAATTCGCTTTGTAACGCATAAGAGGAATTTGTTTATTACTAATCATCAACCAGCATTCAGTCATATCTATATTATCAAATATCATATTATTTTTTTCATAATTACCATCTCTTTCAACATACTGAGGAATAACATAGACACCTAAAACTTCATCAGAGGATTTTGTAGCTGTGACAGATCCACTATCACTTTTATAAGGACCTACCATCTTAAATCTATATCGATCCCAATTTACCTCTATATCTTTATCAGTTAAAAATGATTTCATAAATACGCTTTCTGCAGAATTTTTAAATTCTATATAAGGTAAATGCAAGGTTGAACCTTCAACTACTACCTTATAATGAACATTTTCGATATCAGTATATATCATATTCTTATTTTCATTTCTTTGAATTTCTATTTTCACTTCAAAACCAGAAATTACCTTTTAATATTCAATAAAGAAATCGATTATATCTTTTAAAGGTGTCCATATTTTAATGACATTGCTATATTTCGTTAGTTCCCATCTATTTGCGAATCTTTCGTTATAATCTTTATTCATTTTCAAATTATTAAAAAATTCAGTTATTTTAGTAGTATCTTGTAAAGTACCGTCATATTTTAACTCTTTTCGGTCAGTTGAATCAGCTGTATCTAGATAAAAAAATTCATCTTGAGCTTGTGATGTTACATAATCAGGAGTATAATGAGTTAATCTTAAAGCATGATTCATGATTGAAATATTTGACTGTGCATTTGATTCAATTTCAGTATCTCTTATATGTACTTTTAAAGTTTTGATAAAACCTCCGCCATTTACCAGACTCACATTTTCGTTTCCAATGGATGATTTATCATTTTTCGTAATTTTTAATTTTTGTTTAAGATATCCTCTAGAATATAAAATTTTTGCTTTAGTAGTTATTAATATGAAAAACTTTGGTGGCATTCTCATCTGAACTATGTTCTTTTGGCTGAATTTCTCTTAATTCATAACTTTTAATATGATCATTATGATAATAATGAGTATCACTCAAATCATAAATCTTTTGCATTTATTTAGGAAGAATTTTTAAACCACCTCCTTTCTTTTTCATTGAAAATATTTCATTTAATTTATTCCGTGCTTCAATAATCGGTTCAGTTTTCTTAAACCTTAACTTGTATTTTTTACTTTTTCTATATAATCTATGTTTATTCATTTAATTGTGAAGAAAAACCTGACCTAACAATTGATATATTTTTTAACGTAGTTATCCTCATAAATAGGAATAAAATTAAATTCTACAGCTCCTTTATTTAAATCAATTAATTCACCTTTTTGATTAGTAATCCTCATTTTTATTCTTTCAACAGGATCCGTTTTAACAGGAAAATATATCCAATTATTAAATTCTTTTGAAATTATATTACCTGGAGGATTTTTATTAATGAAAGAATAAATGACTTCTGAATTAGATTGGTTTTTTTAATATCCTTTTACAACACCACAGTGAATATAAATATTATCATTTCCATTGGATATATCAGCTATATGTTCACCTTCTACCTCTGTTTCTTCATCATAGCTTCCATATGTCGGTTTTCAAAAGCCTATAATTTTATGAAAGTTACTTTTTGTAAAATCAATTACCCAATATTTTTTCAGTTTAATAACTATTCTTTGTCTTGCTTCAATAATACCAAATTTCACAGGTGGATCCTTACCGAATATTTTCATCATATACTCATTTAAACCTCTTACAGTATAATTACCACACACACACATTTGAGAAAACAATTGTTATATCTGTGCCTAATTTATATATTCTAAATATGTTATTTCTATAATTCTAACTTATATTAAACCATGAAACTTCCATTGAAAACGACTGTAAAGCTAATTTTTTTAATTTAAGAGGTGTAATAAAATTTATAGTGAATTCCTCGGATTTCTCATGACCTTCAGATTTTAATATTATCATTTATACAGAACAAAATTTTCAGTCACTGGGTTTTTGTGTAGGAAATGATTTGAGAACATTTTTAGGTGATATGCCTTTATTCCTTTCTCTTATATATTTCATACAAAATAAACCGCATTTCACAGATGTAGGTTTCTGTAAAAAACTATCATTATGACCTATTTTTGGTTTTTTATTAGATGTAACAAGAAATGTTTTAATATTTTCAGGAATATAGTTACCAAATGGATCAAAATATTCCACATATTTATATTTAGGATCATTATAATAACAAACCCAATGAGTTCCAGGACCTGTTGATACATCTAAATTAATGATTCCATTTTCAAACTTTCCTATTGTTTTAGGTAATAAATCGGAGGTAAATACACCTCTAAATCCTTTTTCATTTTTCATATTTTCTTCAATCATTTTGTTACTAATTCCCAAGGTTGATATATTCCCTTTCCACGTTTTTTTTCCCAGATCCTTTCATCTTTTTTTGTACAGCTGAACTAGCTAATCCAGATAAAGCACCTGTTGCTAATGCTGGAACTGCAAATTTAGCAGCGGTTATTAAAGAGGGTATAAGTGCTGCTAGAAATGGTAAAAATCCTCCATTTTTATCTAATTGCGTTTTACTGATAGTAATTCTTTTTTCATCATTAATATGATTAATTTGAGTTTTAGTTAAATACATCTCATGATTAGGAGTTTTAGATTTATCTATTTGTAATGTTAGTTCTTCTTTGTTTCTAAAAGCTGATTTAAGTTTATTTTTCTGACCTTCACTCAAATAAACTTTATTTTTTATCATTTATTAAAATAAAAATTGTTTACGATATCGTTGTACATCATTATAAGTCATTTCTCTTTTTTTTAATAACATATCTAACAATAAAACTACTTGATCACCCAATTTCTTTGATTTACTTCCACTACATATTTTTTCTGGTAATTTTAATAATACATCCTTTTTATCTATACCTTCACCAAAATAAGGTTTACTTATATTCATAATCTCTAAGACCTTGATATATTTTTTCATCATTTCCTTTTTATAGTCTGATTCCTTAATTTTTTCTAGATCACTTTCAGCTTTAGAATAGTTATAATTTTTAGTATTATTTCCTTTCAATCTTTTATATGTATCTCGCTTTTCTTTAGCCATAGCTATTATTTTATCAAGATCTTTTTGGGAAGGTGGTTATCAAGGTGGAAATGAAATATTTTCTACAGCATTTTGAATACTTTTTACAACCTCTTTATTTGATTTTTCATATTTTTCAATTTCTTGAGTGACTGGTTTATGAAATTCCTCTAAGGTTTTTTGAATACCTAATTTTTCTTTTAGTTGATCTTCACTATTCTTTCTTATTTCTTTTTCTAATTTTACTAATTTAATTGAATCTTTTATTTGCTTTATAAGCTTGTGTTTTCGTCCTTTTTCTAATTCGTTCATTTATATAATATTAATTTTTTACAGCGAGTAGATTATTTTTTGCAGCGAGTAGATTATTTTTTACAGCGAGAAGATTATTTTTACTATTATATAAATGATAAAAATTAAAGATTACACGGAACCAGATGAGTTACCTGATCCTAAACAACATCCTTTGTTACCTAAACATTCATTTAGATTGCTTATAACAGGACCTTCAGGTTCAGGTAAAACAAATTTACAGTTAAATATGATTTACGATTTTCTAAATTTTGATGCACTATATATATGCGCAAAAGATTTATACGAACCTAAATATTCTAAATTACAAGAAAAATATACAATGTTTGAAGATATAGAAAGAGAAGATATTTTGAAATGTAAGAATATAAAGAATAAGAAAACATTATTAGAATTACATGATAATTACAAAAAAGAAGTATTCTTTTCTTCAGATGATTTTATTACTGCAGATGATTTAAATCCTTCATTAAAGAATTTAGTTATTTTCGATAATTGTGTGACTGAGAAAGATCAAAAAACCATACAGGAATTATTTATCAGAGGTAGAAAGAAAAACGCATCCATTATTTATTTATCACAGTCTTATTATTCAGCTCCTATCAATATAAGAAAGAACTGTAATTACTTTATATTTTTCAATCTACAACCAAAAGAAATTCAACAGATTATAAGAGAGATAGACGGTAAATTAAGTACTGCAGAATTCAAACAAATATATAATAAAAGTGTTCTAAAACAATACGATTTTTTAATGTCAGATTTAGTGAATCCAAAAATAAGATATAGAATAAATATGATCCTATATAAATGAAATGAAAGAATATTTAGAAAAAAGATTGTATGTTTACAGAAAGAGTAGAAATTTGTATCAAAAGATAAGTATTTCATTATCAGTAAGTAAGGTCATTCTAAGTGGAAAGGGTTTATCAGCAACAGCCTTTCTTCCGCTTGCTTTTTTAAGTTCATCGGTTGGAATAGTAGAAGCTATTGATCTTGCATTAAAAATAGTTGAAAGAAAAGAAGAATATAGACATAGTTATAATTTTTATAAAGAACTCATTAATACGTTTAAAGCTAAGGAAATGACAGAAGAAGAAATTTATATGCGAGAAAAGGATTTCATAAAAAGTTTAAATTTTAATCCATTTGAAAAATATGTAAAACAAATGCAATTGAATGGATATAAATTTCTTTCATCCTAAATAAATAGTTTGTAAAGGTGGTGATATTGTTGGATGGTTACAAGATAAAATAAATCCTCCAGAAATGCATTTACCAGGATATTAATATTGTGGTCCATTTACAAAATAAGAAAAAAGATTGAAAAGAGGTGATCCAGGAATAAACAGAGTTGATAAAGCATGTAAAAAACATGATATTTCATATAGTGAAACAAAAGATACAAAACAGAGACATGTTGCTGATCAAGAATTAATATATGATTTAAATGTAATAAAGGATCCAACATTTCGAGAAAGATTAGATAGAGGAATTATTAAACCTATTATTAAAGCTAAAACAACTTTTGGGATAGGAATTTCTCCTTCTATATATTGTGTCAAGTGTAAAAAGAAACCCGAAACTAAAAATTATCATGAAACTACTTCTAAAAATAATAAACCAGTTGGTAAAGGTATTTGAATAATTTGTGGAAGTAAAAAGAATACTTTTTTAGGGTCTTAAAAGAAACATATTATAATCCAGAAATAGGTTATTGTGGTATTCAAGAATTGAAAAGGAAAACAGGATTACCTAATGTTGAAGAATTTTTATATGAACAAGATGTATATACTAGATATAAACCTGTCATTCGTAAATTTAAAAGATGGAGAGTTTATATTCCAAACGGTAATAATCAATTTGACGCTGATTTGTTATTTATAAAAAATTATAGCAAATATAATGATGGAACTAATTATTTGTTAACAGTTATAGATGCTTTTAATAAATATGCTTGAGTTTTCCATATAAAAAGAAAAACATCTGAAGAAGTCGTGCAAGGTTTCAAACAAGTTTTTAAAGAAAGAATACCGAAATTTATATTGACGGATGAAGATACTGAATTTACAGGAAAAGTTACACAAAAGCTATTTTAAGATTATAACATAAAATGGTTTACGACTTATAATAAAGAAATAAAATCGGCAATAGCTGAGAGATTTAATAGAAGTATAAGAGAAAAAATTATAAAATATATGCACGATAACAATACTAAAAGATATATTGATGTATTACCCAAATTACTTAAAAATTATAACAATTCATATCATAGATCAATAAAAATGACACCCGTTGAGGCTAGTCGAGACGAAAATGAATCTCAAGTTTATAAAAATTTATATACGAAAAAGATCATAAAAAACCTAAATTTAAGATAGGGGATAGTGTTAGAATATCAACAATTAAAAAAACATTCTGGAAAGTAGATGATTCTACATTTACTGAAGAGATTTTTATAGTGTCTGATGTATTAAAAACAGATCCAATTACTTATCGATTAAAAGATTTAAACAGTAAAGAAATTGAAGGAACTTTTTATGAAAATGAAATGGTAAAATATAATAAAAAAGATGATGTATATAAAATTGAAAAAATCATAAAAAAGAAAGGAAATAAATATTTTGTAAAATGGTTAGGATATCCTGATGAATTTAATAGTTGGACATCTGATTTATGTGATGTTTAAATTATGATGATTTTACGGGGGGTGAACCCCCCGCTCTTATAACATAGTAATATTTTTAATTATTGATAATTTTCTTGGAGCATCATCTTTATATACTTTCTTTTTTTTAATCTATTTTTATATTCTTTATTAAATTAATTTTATAAACTTTATTAAATTAATTTTATAAACCTAAAAAGGATGAAGTTATTCAATTTAAAAATCATGAAATAAAAATGAGAGTGCCATATACTATATTTGCTGATTTTGAATGTCTCTTACCTAAAATTGATACGAGTGAGCAAGATCAAACTAAATCATATACTATGAAATATCAAAAACATGTAGCAGATGCATTTTGTTATTGTATCAAATATCAAAATGAATACCTTAAACCTCCTGTTGTTTATAGAGGACCTGATACAATCAAAAAGTTTGTATCTATGTTAAAAGAGGATACTCGTAAAATTGAAAAATTTATAGAAGGAAAAACTAAAAAATATGAAAGTATCAAATCAATGATAGAGTTCGATGAAAATCATTATAAAAGAACTAATATTTGTCATATATGTGAAAAACAAATCTTAAAGGATGAAAAAGTAATTGATCATTGTCATTTAACTGGAAAATATAGGGGTCCCGCTCATAATATTTGTAAATTAAATTATCAAATTCCAAAATTTATTCCAGTAAAAATCCATAATTTAACAGATTATGATTCTCATTTGTTTATAAAAGAACTTGGATTTGATAAATCAAAAATAGATGCTATACCTAATACTGAAGAAAAATATATATCTTTCAGCAAAAAAATTAGAGGTATGAAATTGAGATTTATTGATTCATTTAAATTTATGTCTTGCAGTTTAGATAATTTATCAAAAAACTTGAGACCAGAGAATGAAATAAATAGATGTCCTCCAAAAATACGGAAAATGAAATATATTAAATACTTAAAATCAAAATTTAGAGAGACATCATTACATTTTCCTGATGATAAATTAGATCTCATTACAAGAAAAGGTGTATATCCTTATGATTATATGGATTCTAGAGATAAATACAAAGAAACAGAATTATCTTCAAAAGATAAATTTTATAATAAATTGAATGAATGTGGTATAACTGATGAAGAATATAAGCATGCTCAACGTGTTTGGAAAGAATTTAATATAAAAAATTTAGGTGAATATACAGATTTATATGTCAAAACAGATATATTAATTTCAACAAATATATTTGTAAATTTTAGAGATGTTTGTTTAAAAACTTATAAATTAGATCCAGATTGGTATTTTACTGCTCCTGGTTTATCTTGGGATGCAATGTTAAAAATAACAAAAGTTAAATTAGATTTATTAAATGATTATGATATGAATCTCATGATAGAAAATGGTTTAAGAGGAGGTGTTTCACAATGTTGTAATAGATATGGAAAAGTAAATAATAAATATATGAAAAATTATGATAATAGTAAAGAATCTAATTATTTAATGTATTTAGATGCTAATAATTTATATGGATGGGCTATGAGTCAATATTTACCATATGGAGAATTTAAATGGTGTAATGATTATGAAAAACATTATGTTAAACGTGAATTATATAACTATAAAATAAAAGGTGATTCAGAGATTGGATACATATTTGAAATTAGTTTAAGATATCCAAAAGAGTTACATGATTATCATTCAGATTTACTATTATGTCCTGAAAATAGAATTCCTGAAAATTCAAAACAAGGTAAGTTATTAACAACTTTATACCATAAAGAGAAATATGTAGTTCATTATAGAAGTTTAAAATAATATTTGAAAATGGATTTAAAAGCTGTAAGAGTACATAGAGTATTACAATTTAAACAATCGAATTTGCTGAAAAAATATATAGATTTAAACACTGAAATGAGAAAGAAAGCTGCTAATGCTTTTGAGAAAGATTTTTATAAATTGATGAATTACTCAGTATTTGGGAAAACTATGGAAAATATAAGAAAACGAATAGATGTAAGATTATGTTGTAATTATGCTCAAGTTAAAAAATTAATTGCTAAACCTAATTTCAAATGTAGAACTATTTTTGATGAAAATTTGGTAGCTGTTCACATGAAAAAAACAAAAATACTTTTTAATAAACCGATTTATGTTGGAATGAGTATATTAGATTTATCTAAACATTTAATGTATGATTTTCATTATAATGTCATGAAACCGAGATATAAGGATAATATTAAGTTATTATATATGGACACAGATAGTTTTATATATGATATCAAAACAGATGACTTTTATGAAGATATGAAGTCAATGATTGATTATTTCGATACATCTGATTATCAAGTAAGTAATCCATATAATATGCCTAAATGTAATAAAAAAGTATTAGGTAAAATGAAAGATGAAAATAGCGGTGTGATTATGGAAGAATTTGCAGGTGTAAGAAATAAAATGTATTCAATAAGATTAGAAAAACAGAGTGTTGAAGAATACAATAATAATGAAGAAGATAAAGAAAACTATAAAAAATTTGAAACTAAGAATTCTAAAGGAACTAAGACAAGTACCGTTAAAAGCAGAATATCATTTGGAGATTATAAAGACTGTTTATTGAATAAAAAAGATCAATATAGAACACAGAATTTAATTACAATTAAGAAACATGAATTGTATACAATTCAAGTGAACAAGATAGCTTTATCAGCAAAAGATGATAAAAGATTTATATTAGAATATGGTATTTATACTAGAGCTTTAGGACATTATAAAAATGTTTCTAAAAATAATTCTATATAAATGGATGAGTGTTTAGGTGATATTCGAGCTTTAACTTTTACAAATTCTGAAGAAATTTACTATTGGATTTATCTTTGTAAAGAATTGTATGATTTGTATATAAAATATGAATTTGATCATACTGAAGAACTATTATCAGAAAGTTTTCAAAGGATGACTGAATTAATTGAAAAGGAAGAAAATAAAGATATTAAATTGAATGGATTAGGAGTTTTATATGTTATTTCAAAGAACTTATTCTATTGGTCATCTTAAATAAATGATTAGATTCCTCATAAAAGAGATGGAAGAAAGAGGTTTTACAGATTATGAAGAATGGATAAATTTATATTTATAAAAAATGTTTACTAATAAATGGAGGAGTTCAATAGACTTAGAGGTTATCCCAAAACGTTTAAATTAAAAGATTTATATCCTGGGAAATATGATCTGATATCATTGAGAAAAATTAATACTAAATATGGAGATTCATTAATCGTAAAGTTAGATGTGGAAAATGAAGAAAAAGAGTATTACCTTGCGAATAAACATGGAAAACTTTCTGATGAATCATTATATAAAATCAATAAAGGTATATATATATTTAAGTATTCGGGTATGACTGATGATAAATATGAATATGAATTAGAGAAAGCTTAATCACCCTCTTTTTTAAAATTATGAGTTTTTATAAAAATTTTCTTAAGATCTTTCTTTAATTATATCACATTCAGGTGGGAGAAACATTTCCTCACCTGAAAATTTATTATTATATATAAAATTTAATATATTAGATGCTCAGGTCCTCTTTTTTCATACATTTTCATATTTTTATAATTCTTTTTAATTTTATAAAAAAATGTTTACATGATTTAAAAGGGGGGGGTCTCAACCCCACCCTTTAAAAACAGAGCATTTTTAATATATTAGAGGGCTTCCATTCATTTGGAGGTCCTCTTTTTCACGCATTTATTTTAAATATTTCACAGTGAAATCATACTTTTAATATGTATACGTCTAGCTTTTTAACTATAAAAGTTCAGTAATTCATTGTTAAAATTTGGTCTAAATGCAAAAAAGGTATATATACACCTTTTTTAGCTATAAAAATCATGTTTTTAATATTGAAATGGATCGAGATTTTTTTTTTTAAAAAAAAAGATAAAATAAGCTATAAAATCATGTTTTTAGTGTAAAAAATATGTGTGTGCTCATACGTGCGGATATATACTACTTAGGAACATTTCTAAAGTATTTTAGACCAATTTTTAGCATTTTTTTATGCAATAGTGTCTTATTTTTGTAGGTCTCTCGTAAGCCTAATCCTTTGTATGTTATGCATTGAATGAAATATTAATGTATTTTTACATGAAATATTTATCTAGAAACAGGAGTATATACTTTATTTTCTTGCTTATTTCAGACTTGTAGCAGGGGTTTTATATGTGTAAATTTATGTTCATGTTTATCTATTATTACTACCAGATTTATTACATGATGCATTTATTGACATGTGCTGTATTTACTTGCATGATTTGATTGGAAATTTATATATCCGTAAACTAGTAAATTTAATATTAATATTAAATAATATACATTCAGGGACACGGCTTTATCTAAAGTGTAAATAAACAAAATTTCCCTTAGTTTTATATCAAAACATGTAAAATGCACTCGTGTTATTTTGTTTATTATTCCAAAGTTTTTTTTGTACTAACTCGAATGAAAACGTCATATTTATTTTGATAGGATTTTTTTAACATTATATGTGCGTATTATGCTGCTCAAAAATAGATTCATTCAAAGCCATAGATGTACACGTACGTCATACAATGGATGCTTTCGACAATTTAGCTAATTTTGTAAATAGTTTTAGTCAAAATATTTATCTATTTTTTTCAACATTTATGCATGTAGATATTTAACATTTTTATTTATCCCTGGATTTACCAATATTCACTCCAAGGAATTATCACAATTTATTTCCTTCAAAAATCTCTCAGTTCTTTATACCGAAGCTGTACCTTTATATTTAACCTTACTGCTATTCCGTTGTTAAGTTTGCTACAACAAAATTTGCAAGAAACCGTATGAATACATTTCATTGTAATTTAATAAAAATTAACCATGTGAAATGTATCTATTTGTAAATACAAATATTTGCATGGGAAATACGATAAAAAGCATAAAGATACCAACCAGTTTTCAATGCTAAAAGAGCAGTCGCTGTTGCTCTATAGAAACACACAGCGTCTGTTGACATATGCAAATAAGTATTGGCGTTTTCAGAAAAATAAAGTGATTTTTATTGTACCCCCCATGCTCTTAAAAATAAATATGCGCCCAGTTTGAAATATCACTCAATAATAAAAAAATTTCAGGCAAGTATTATATTTTATATATATATTATATATATGTATATATATATATATATATATATATATATATATATATATATATATATATATATATATATATATATATATATATATATATATATATATATATATATATATATATATATATATATATATATATATATATATATATATATATATATATATTAATTGTTTTTCCCATTACCCCGTATAATCGAGGATCCAGGTGCAGAAGTCATTTCGAATATGCTATCATTGCCAGGCCCGGCTCTAGGTATTTTGCCGCCCCAAGCAGAAAGCAATTTGGCCGCCCCCTCCCTGAAATTCAATTTTCTGCTAACCTTTATAAATGCAATAGAATAGAGAAACACTGCTATATCGCCAGTTTTTAGTCAATTTTGTTCCGAAATGTTAATTAAGTACCAGAATTAAAAAAATAAAATTTAGCAATTTGATTATTGTTGGATCATTTTTATCTTATTTCGCATTCGATCGCATTCATCTCTTGAGCATGTCACCCCTCACAATGAGCGTACATCCTCGGCCTAACACTTGGTACCACTGCCATCCCCCTCCAACTATTACACGCCAAGCTACAATCCTTCAAAATCTCACTCTTTTTCGTTACACCCGATTTGCCGACAAAGACGTTATCATACATCAAAAGTGTCCAATATTCAACACACTATATATATATATATATATATATATATATATATATATATATATATATATATATATATATATATATATATATATAATTTGAAAATCCAATGAAAGGATAGAGAGAATATGAAATATATATATATATATATATAAAACACTGCCAAGTTTAACTGTATAAATAGAGTTCAATGTTTTTTGTACTTTGCAGTAGAATTAAATGATTTTTTTTAATTTAGAGTTCCCATTTTTCAGGGATTTCTTATGATTTGCATCCATTGAAACTGTTATGAAAAAACTTTTAGCCAATAATCAAAGTTTCTATATTTATTCGTTTTTAGAAAACATTTACAAAAATTAAATATTTCTCATAACTAGATTTGGCTGAAAATCAATAGGATTTTATTGATACCGATTTGGTAAGCTTCTGTTATGTAACTCGCTTCATTATTTCGAGATATGTATCTCTACCTCTAGGAAAGTAAAATTTTCTAATATCTCTAGAACGACTAATGATAACTACTAAACAATGTTGTCCATTTTTTTCCGGTTAGAAATACCTACAAATCATTTATTCCTTTAACAATAGTGAGTAGTATATATAATGCAAAAAAAAAGAAAAAAAGTCTATTTTAAATCAAAATTTGCAATACCTCAAAACACACATTTTATTGTGCTGTAAATGGTGTAATTTAAAAAATGAAATATTACATATAAAATTAATAATTTTGTAACAAATTATAATAGAATAATAGAATAATTTAAAAAAATATATTTTTTTAATTATCGAAATAAGAAAATTTGAAGATCCTAGCCTTCGAGAAAATTAAGAAGATGTCAGTTATTGATTGTATACCAAATATATTTTGATTTGCTTAATTTGTTTGATAAAGTAACATTTTTAATGAGAACTTCTAAACAATGGCATTCATTTACTCCCTGTTAAAAGTAATTGCAAAATTTGTAATAACTTAATAATATTGATTGTATTTAATTTTTTTTTATTTTTCCTGTTTCTAATAAGAAATGCAAAATATCTCAAAAACGGTGCGTATTAGCATCTTATATAAATGATAATATTCGCTTTTCAGTGAAAATTGAATTAAATATTTATTTTTGTAACATTTTTAAACATTATATTTTTCATGCTCATCTTATTTTTTATTTTAAATGTTCGAAAAATTGATGACTTTCTTCTATCCCATTCACCCAAAAAATTAATGAATCTCTGATATTTATTGATTGAAGAAGTACTACCGAGTTGTATTCTATTTTATTGATTTGTTATAGAGATATCATTGCCAGAGACTTGGTGTTTCTTTCAGAAATACATTTGGGGGGGGGGCGAACCCCCTTTCCGAAACATCCCCCCCTCGCTCGATACATTTTATGTTACCGGACCAGATGCTAATAAATTCAGAAACTCACAAAATACTTTTTGTGAATTTAACCTAGTTTCTACTTCTTATGTGGCAGCATTTGAATTACTCGTATTTTTACAATTTTATTTCATGATTGACTATTTTCAGAATGAAATTTTGTAGTTATAATTCAATTTGCATTATTTTAAAATTTTTCTTCTTGTTTAGCCGGAGCAAGTTTTCTCGCAATGTTTGAATACGTATTTGCTACACATATTCATTATTTCCATATATGTATATATATATAGTAATTACTTCTATATAGTAGTTAAAATTATATTAGATAATTTGCCCCCTTTGAGATTTCATTTTCTCTCCTCTCCTCAGACAAAATGTCCTGAAAGAAAAACTGCACAGATAGACAGATATCATTTAAAACATGGTTAATTAGTATTCAAGGATGCTAAACACTGGTAAATTTATCAAAATCCGAGCGTCCGGTTTTTGATCCCCATCACAATACTTTTCCTTTTCTATGTGTAACAGGAAAATAAATTGGATATAAAAAGGATATTTTTGTAACTCTTGTTGTGATATTTATTATACTTCCATCGCTAAATTGAAGTAAGTATTTGCACATATCATTTTTAAAGATCTATGCGCTTTTGAGGGGACTAATTACAAAACACAAAATAAATATTCTTTAGTTTTTTGTTGTCGATCGGTCTGTAGGTCAGTCTATCGCTAAATCGAGGTAACCTGCTGTTCTTCGAAACTACTGAACCAAATGAAGTCAAATTTTGAGCAGTCAGGCTGTTACTCGATACAGTGAATAACGTCACGATTTATTATTTTTTTAATTTTTCACTACTCATTCGTAATTTGATCAAATGTCGTTTTCGTAACATTACAATACTACTACTCAATCGACAGAAATAAGATTTTCTGAAAGAATATGTTTGTTATATGCTTACAAAAATATTCTAAGAGGACATTTCTATGCACCACACTGTAAGTATAATATAAAAAAAATATAAGAAAAGTACATGCTTAAAATGCAAAAATTTTTCAATTAAATAGTAACATAATTGAAGTAATTTAGAAAGTTTAAAAAATGTACAGTATTTTTCTTTTACTTTTTATTTATCTGAAAGAACGAAAATTCTTTGAGGTTCATCATTTTTTTCTGATGACTCAAAAAAAAAAAAAAAATTAGAAAAATTGGTGTTCTACATGTGAGACAGTTGACTTAGAAAATAAATTTTGATTGCTTTCCAATTAATTTTAAAAACTAAATTCCTCCCTATTAACTTTTGTTGTAAATACTCCAATGCTAAAAATGTTATATTCTATTGAATTTTTACTCCATAACTTAAACGCAGAATATAATATATGTAAATAACATTTTTATGATCCGATATATTTCGTTTAAAGGATTCAAGTTCATAAAATAACAGAGGTTTTAAAGCGGCGACATGTGAATATGTTGAATATTGTCTTTATTTTAAAAATTACCCCATTCAAATTATAGTAGTTATTTTTCAAATTAAATGAAGCTTTAGCTGAAATCCTGATAACCAAAAATTTGAATAATTCGAAAAAATTCCGGATAGAAATTGCCCATAAATAGCGTAAGTAATATTGATATATACTTTTAATTTAAGAAAAAATAAATACAATATTAGGTAAAGAGAATGCACACAGAAAAAAATCTGAAAATTGAGTAAAACGAGGAAATAATTTCTAAGAACTTTCAAGGAGCTAAATTTAATATAACATCCTAAGAACAAGCAAACACTGACCTGTGCGTAAAATTTAAAATATTTTTAGCTTAAAAGTGACTCGATAGATGCTGTATAAAATCGTTATAACGAAAACTACCACAAGCTTTAAAGAATATACCGATTTTCCACCTGGAATTTAGAATAATCTGAAACCCCTTGATGGGGGGGGGGGGTCTAATATGTTAATAGAAACCATTTTTAAACAATCATAAAATAATTATATCTTGCTTACCTTAAATTTTAATCTTGTATGAAATGCTAGATGAATATTTTAAATAATATCAAATTCAACTGTATAACATTTAGAAAGGAAAACGATAAATTATTCTTTGCGGCAAGAAAAATGATGTTTGACGTTTTTCACCGAAACGTACGACTTAACTGATTCACCCCAGAACAAATCTCTCGCAAAACAAAATGATTGATAAACACATGTTTCACAGCCGATAGGGGTGTGTATGTCCCATAAATTCTACAATGATCCACGGATGTCTCAAGATGTCTTTTGAGACCTGTCCTCGTCCAGTTCTCTAATTACATTCAATGCGGACACCTGTTTCGGGATGGATGTGAAAGAAGTCCTTTATTTATGGGTCTGGGTGATTGGGGGAGATGATTTCCGGATTTGAACTTAGGAGAATAATTAACAAAGGATGGGTATCCTGGCACGGCAATTCTAGGTGGAACCCCATCGTTTCAAGCAAAGTGCCCTCTCTCATCGGATTTTTTCATGGAATAGTTAACAAAAACCAGTTTCACATAGACGCTTTTGCAGTTCACAGATAATGGTCAATATGCCGCCCTAGACGTGCGAGACGTGCTGTTGATGGCTGTACTGGACGCCCTGTGCGCTAAAGTAATTAGTTGTTACTTGTGTTGCAAGATAAACAATTAGGGGCGACATACTGGAAACGATCCCATTTAGCCTTCTGGTCCTCTTTTTTCACGGGGAGAATGAATGATAGCCGTTTTCACTCTTTTATTATCTGGGACCAAATGTTTAATATTTTTCAGTGTTTTAGTTTTGCCTACATCTGCCCTTGAAAATGCTGTTGCTCGCGCCCCAGAACTTTTTACTTTTTTTATTTAAGATATTTATTTTATTAAGAAATTTTTATTTAATATTTTTTATTTATGTTGACTGAAATGCCGCCCTTAAAATGTGCCGCCCCAAGTGCTTTCTTTGCTGGTGCCTTAAGCCGGCCCTGATCATTGCCAAACTTTGTTAGTTTGTTGCTAATTGGCTCTAATGCTTCTCTCAATTGCGCGGTATGTATCTTCTTTCACTGTTCTAAAAAATAAACTTGTGTTTTGATAACTGAAAAAGCAAATTATTTTATCTTCTTTTTCTTTAGTTGATTTTGTTTACTATTATTTAGTTAGCATGCCTAATCGTCGCAGTGTGAGTGGATGTCGCTCAAATTATGATAAAGAAAAGGAAAGGGTGACAACATTTTCTCTGCCAAGAAATGATTCTCTTCGTTCCCAATGGATACGAAAAATACCTACAGATTTAAAGCATTTGAAATGTCCATATGTTTGTATCATGAGTCTTTGATTAAAAAAGTTGGCAAGGTATAATTTTACTATACTATATAAATTTATTATGTTACTTATGTATGGAAGATCATTAGAAGGGATTTGAATACATTTAATTCGAAATTATAATTTCAGTGTAATTATTTTAAGTTACAAATATGCATTAAATATTTAAAACCATTCTTACTTTAAATGTTCCTTGTCGGTACATGAAAATTTACTGGTATATGGCTTATCTTGACTTTCTCAAACCAGAATAAATTTTTACGTAACTTATTTTTTTCTCTTTTGTTCAAATTTTGCTATAAATTCGAAAAATCTTTATCGTTGGTACAAATGATCACAATTATAGCATGTTGCTCTGCATTTTAAAGGGC
The DNA here is from genome assembly GCA_951213105.1 of Amaurobius ferox. Classification (NCBI taxonomy): domain Eukaryota; kingdom Metazoa; phylum Arthropoda; class Arachnida; order Araneae; family Amaurobiidae; genus Amaurobius; species Amaurobius ferox. The sequence goes on from OX578154.1 coordinate 211,520, forward strand.
GTGAAAAAATATCTTGATTGATATTTAAGAATTTTCTTCTATTTAATAATCAGAGTTGATATATTTGAACTAACTTTTACTCCACCCCAAATTACTCTTGACTATGGCATAGTACATGGAATCAAACTATTTCAGCAAGTTCTGATATTAATATAACATTTGCTTAAAAGTTCTAAAATGTCGGCAACATTTCCATTTTTTTTAGAGGGGTTCAAAACTTTTAGCATGTCCTCATCTCGCAGAATATGAAGTATAGGGGTGTTTATTTAAAGCATGATAAGTAAGTAGTTGCACGTAACATTTAGCATTTGATATATATTGCATGCATAATATAGATTATTTACAATTTGACATCAGCATTGGAATTTGTTGATTTAAATGTGCAATCATGCAATGATTTCTTGAGTTCATTGAATGCTTTAAGAGAGCATTAAATCTGACAATTTTGCATGCTAGAAAGAAATAATTGACAGAACTGCATGTTTATATTAGAGTTCATGAAATCAAACAGAATTTTTGCATGCTATGAAAAAAGTAACAAAATACGTTTTTAAAATTTTGCTTGAAAACCAACAATGATGCATGTTTTGAGAAATGTTAACAGAATCAGGGCTTCAAACTTCCAACTCTTTCCTAATATCCTACATAAATAGCAATTATTTTTTTTAATGTTTTTTCAATAGTTTTGTAATTGGCAAACATGTGTTTAATTTATTGTTAAAAACTATTTAAAAATTAAATATTCCAGAAATGAAATTATTTTTAAGTAATTCTATTTAATATTGAGTTGATATACTTTTACCGACATTAACTCAACTCCAAATTGCTTTGGACTCCGACTGTACAGCCCTGAACAGAATTGCATGTTTTTAACAGAGTACATTGAATCAAACTATTTCAGCAAGCTCTGGTATAAATATAACAATTGTTAGAGTTCTAAAATGTCAGCAACATTTCTAGATTTTTTAGGAGGTTCAAATCTTTTAGAATATCCTGATCTCGCAGAATATGACGTATAGGGGTGCTTATTTAAAGTATGATAAACCAAGTAGTTGCACGTAACATTTAGCATTTGATATATATTGCATGCATAATATAGATTATTTACAATTTAACATCAGCATTGGAATTTATTGATTTAAAAGTGTAATCAAGCAATGATTTGAGTTCACTGAATGTTTTTAAAAGATTGCATTAAATCTAACAATTTTGTATGTTAGAAAAAAAATAATTGACAGAACTACATGTTCTGAAAGAAAAGTAACAAAATATCATGTTTTGAAAAATTTGCTTGAAAGCCAACAATGATGCATGTTTTGAGAAATGTTTAACAGAATCGGGGTACTACCAGATTACACAGAATCAGGGTACAGACTCCGACTGTACAGCCCTGAACAGAATTGCATGTTTTAACATTTTTAATTGAGTGCATAGAATCAAACTATTTCAGCAAGTTCTGGTATTAATATAAAAATTGCTAAAGAGTTCTAAAATGTCAGCAACATTTCTAGTTTTTTTAGGGGGTTCAAACCGTATAGGATATCCTCAACTTGCAGAATATGACGGATAGGGGCTGTTTATTAAAGTTTTCAAAATAAGTAGTTGCATTTAATATTTATCATTTTGATGATTTAAAAATATAATCATGCTATGATTTATCATGTTTATTGAATGTCATTAGATTGCATTAAATCTAACAATTTCATGTGCTACAAAAATAATTAACAGAACTGCAAATTTTTAAGAGTCCATTAAATCAAACTTTTGCATTTTCTGAAATAAAAGTAACACAATATCATGTATTTAGAAATATAGAATGGAGAGAAGAAAAGGCCAATATTAATTTTGCTACTACAAACACCCATATTGTTAAGTTACTATTTTAATGTTGTTATATGATTTTCATGAGACTATATTTTCTTCTTTCAATTTGTTATTCCTAAGCTTGAGTACTCAATTATGCATATTTTTTGTGCTTGATATCTAAACTTAGCTACCCAGTGGGCACGAATGGACATATTTGAAAACTTAGAAGATAACTTATTAAAAACTTATTAGAAATTTATTTCATGCTGGGGCAGATTCAGGCTCTATTTTGCGTTCAGCAGTTTGGATTTGGGCCCAACTGTATCATGTGAGCTCAGGCTCTTTAAATTGGGCCTGAACTCATCTCTAGCAGCCAATAAGATCTAAAATCATATTTTAAACTTGCTATAACATGTTCTCTTTGTGTTTGTGCAAAACTTATTTTAGAATTTATTTTAAAAATAAAATCACGTTTGATACTTAGTAACACAACTAGCAGACACATTACTAGCAGACTGAATTTCCCAACCGCAAATAAGGTAAAGACTTTTTTTTTTTTGCTGTTTGGAATGCTGTTTTTTGCTGTTTTGCTCAGGAAATTGTTTTGTAAGAAAATTAACAAAATTTGTAGGTGTAATCCTGCAATTATTTCTTAAGTTTATTGAATTTCATTCTGTGTACTTTTGTATATCTTTTCATTTCAGTAAGGAGGGTGGTATAATAAACGGATTTTAAAGTATGCAGCATGGTTTTTTAATATACAATCATAGAAAACTTAAACTAAATGAATACTAAAGAGTTATGCTGCTTATGAAATGTCAGCAAACTGTCTAGTGTTTTTTTGGTTAAAGATCTTCAAGGATATTCTCATCCCTCAGAATGTGAGAGTTATGCTGTTTATACGAAGGATGGCAAGTAAGTATATGCATGTAAAAAAATTAATTACATTGTATATTGCATGTATAATTGATTGTTTACTATTTGATATGCCATGCTAAAAAACTGGAAAAAATGAGTTATGATAAATTAAATAGTATTATAAATAAGATATCCTATGTACTGAATTTTTCTTGTATATGCATGTTTTTTAAGAAAAGTAACAAAATTTGCAAGTATAATCCTGCAATGATATCAACTGCTTGTGGTAGACAATTACAATTAGCATTTTCTTCAAGTTGTGACCTTTTCTATATTGAAATTTCAAGTTTGATAAGGAAATTTATAATTTTGTGCCAAGCTGTATTATTTGAAAAATATCTTCATCTCCATTACAATTTCCTATTTACTGCTATTTTTTCCTCAAGTTATAAATATTTTCCAGTTTTATGACAAGTTTGATTTCATGCTGAATTGGATATTTTGAAAAATATGTTCATCTCTCTCCTGCTTGTGGTGGATTTTTCCAAATGCCATGTGAACCACGTTGCTATCACATGATGTTGTCCCACACTGCATCCAACAACACAACATCCATGCCTACAGGTGGCACTTGAACACGACAGCCGAGCAAGCACAAGGAAATGCTTGCCTTGAACGCTCAACCACCACATCGGCCAAATATACAATATAAAGAATTATTTTGCATAAAAATGCAGTTTAAATTTTTAAAAGCACTAGTGTGCGGAGCTGAAAACGTCATATCAAAAATAAGTAATAGTTTCAAAATATTATGACATTTTTGAAAGGGTGAAATATATATATTATAATTTCATTAAAGTACATTTCATTATTATTTTAATTTCATTTAATCATACCTTGTTCTTTCAGGTTAATCCTTTCTGATTCATTATGGATCCCACAAACTTGCCTTATTGAGATGTTTTGAGCCTCATTAATTAGAGATTCGTCATGACTCATAAGATTATTTAAATTATATATTTAAATGATCTATGACTATTCAAAATCCTGAGAAATCTATATAAATGTCAAGATTTACTGTCTCAATAAAATGTGAAATTGCCTATTTGTGTTATATGATTGCTCCAAAATTCAATAATCTGCTGAGAAGTAAATTGTGCTAATTTTTTCAATCGCATCCCTATGTTTCCTTGTAAAATATTAACTAACTACCTTCTTTCCTTTTTAATATAAAAATGTTTTGAAAGTGAAGATTATATATATTTTTCAAAACTAGTATTCAAACTGTTTCAATCATAATTGTTCATTTTTAACATATGATTTAATATGCAAATTTTGCAGAAAATAGTACATGTTAGGAAGTATGTCTAACCTAAGGAAATGAGACCACGTTACTGTTTCATATATTGATGGTAATATATATATATATATATATATATATATATATATATATATATATTTCATCCTTCAAGCTGAAATCAATTGTCATGCAACCACACGTTGAACTATAGTTGCACAAAATGTAATTCTAAAATTTAAGTTCAAATGCTGCTATTGTTTATTCATTTGTTAAGAAATAGGAATTGCACTTGAGTAATTTAACTTACGGACACTAACTCAGAAATATATGAACATGTTGGCATAAAAATTTGTAATGATCTGAGAGAATCGATAGTCGAAAGGAAAATAGGCATTCATTAACATTAACCCGTACTTATAGCTGTTGCTCCCACAGAAACTTCAATGGCCGCTCTTGCACCAGTCTGTATATATATATATATAGGAGCTCTTTTTAGATATATGAAGTGCGCAGTACTTTACTTTCTCTACAGTATTGTGGCAATTAATTGAGAAATGTCATTTTTTTCGTTTTATCACACGTAAGCTTAGGAAGAAGCACTCCAAATTAGCTCAGAGTTCAAATTGCAGTTATTATCAAAGTAGCAGGTGTTCGTATGCACCTGGTAAGTAGCAGGTGTTCAAATTCCTCCTCCAGGTGGCAGGTGTTCCTCAGTGGTAGTTTCTCAGTTGCTCATTAGCGTCATGGATATCAGCGCGGAAGCACGTGCTAAAGTGATTGCGCTTAGAGAACACACTTCTAAGACGTTCGAGGAAATAGGTAAAATATGTGGAGTGAGTACAGCAAGTGTCGGGAGGATCTGGAAGCGGTTTCAGGAAACAGGAAATGCTGGAACCAACCGCTCTGGAAGATGCGGCCGAAAAAGACCAACTTCGACTCGTGACGACAAAACTTTACATCGAATGAGTGTTAAAAATCCTCGATTAACCAGTTTTGACCTGTCTAAGTCCATGGTGGCAGCTGGTGTTGATATTGCACCTTCAACAGTACGATACAGGCTGTTAGAACGCGGACGGAGAGCACGTCGACCGTACAAGAAGCAGCTTCTGACGCTTTGCATGAAGAAAAAAAGGTTGGAATGGGCACTGAAATACAAAACATGGACTGGGAGAAAGTTCTCTTATCTGACGAAACACATTTTGTGGTTCAGGGATTTGGATCTATGTTCGTGAGAAGGAGCCAAGGAGAACCTCTCAATCAGCACCACATCAATCAAGCATCCGCCCAAAAAGATGTTTTGGGGTTGTTTCAGCGTTTTGGGGACAGAATCTCTTTTTCCCGTAGAGGGAATGATGAACAGTGCCAGTTACGAAGTCATATTGACCCAAAAAGTGCTTCCAACCATGGCTTAACTGTGGCCGAACGGAGATTGCGTTTTCCAACAAGACAGCGCGCCATGTCACACTTCGAAGCGAATCAAAAATTTCTGCTCAAAAAAAATATTACCGTACTGGATTGGCCCGGGAATTCACCAGACTTGAATCCCATAGAAAATTTGTGGGCTATTGTAAAAAAAACGGCTTCACAAATTTGACTGTACGACGATGGACAAGCTAATTTCGGCCGTTATTGACATATGGTTCAGAGATGTTGAAATTAAAACTACATGTGCTAGTCTAGTACATTCCATGCCGAAACGTGTCTGTGATGTTATAAAGTCTCGGGGAGGTCATATCACTTATTAGTTTTAAATGTATCCATAGAAAACTTGAATAAAACTGAATTTTATAAAAAAAACTGCATTTCTCAATTAATTGCCACAATACTGTATATAATGCAATGAATTTACTTCTTTCCCGGTGAAAATATAATGTATAGGATCTACGCCACAATGTTTTTAGTTAAATTGTACATTTAACACTTTCCCTGTTGACAACATCGTACCTAATTTACTTATATTTCATGCAACAAGTTCTGAATTTTTAAAAATTTCATTAAAAATTTTTGGGGTCTTCTGAACATTAGATTACGTTTAAAATCAATAGGCTTCCAATGTTCACCCATTATAATTTTTATATCAAATTTTGTCTGAAACGCTCCATTTGTTTGTGAGATTCACACAGACGCAAATTACTTCAAAAACAATTGATTCGAGTTCACGAATGCTAGAAAGATGTTCTTCCGCCGAAAACTCTTACCGTATCCCAATACTTTCCCTATACATTATACTATGTAGTACATGGGCAAAGTAATTAAGAAACAAATTGACAAAAAATAGAGAAATTTCATTTATTTTCAAACAATATAAAAACATACACAGTGTACAAAAATTTTTACTGTAGTATTACATCAATAGAGCAGAGCAAAATGTTACGAACATAATCTCAAAAATTTATAATATCAAATATAAAAAATACTCAAAACGAAAAGCACACAAGGCAGTTTTCATGTAATTTTGATGAACCCGCAGCTGTCTTAGATATGATTGTAAGCAATGCATTGCAAGTTGCATCAAAATATGACTGTGCGAAGCACAATAGGCTCACATAGATTGTAGATGCATTCTTGTGGAGAATAAAGAAATATCAAGCTCCGATAAAGAAGTTGCTTTATTGCACAAAGCCAAATGACTGCTTAGCATGGCAAGCAGTCCCAGTTTACAAATCATATAACATAACTACAATGGAATTTCATTATATTTCATGAACCGGAGCATCATTTTTGTTTGCTCTGGTACATTTCAGGCCCTGATTTGAAAACATGCCACACCTCCCCTGTGTATTATTCACACCTGTGAAGCAATAAATTTGCAAACTCATGCTATAAAGTATCATTTCATTCTATAAATATGAATTTTAAATACAATTTAAAAAATCAATGCATCATTTTAACATTGCATTAAATTGTACTTAATATTATTAAACTTACCTTGAAACTAGCTTTTTAACGCAAATTATTTAATTTCGTATTACAAATGAAGGATGTTGGATGAAAGTAAAATACAGCAGATTTCTCTAATAATTGTTTTAATTAATTCACCAAATTGATAGTTACTAGTGAAAGCGTTATAAGTTTGAACTTGAGATACTGCTACCAGACGTTGACTAAACAATAAGGCAATTTTATGAATGTTGGTTACGAAATAATTTATATAACAAAAAATAGCATTTCTGAAAATTTTGTTTTTAGCGCTCCTCTTAAGCGACATTTTATACTTCTCTAATGGGCACTAAATACAGGTTCACAAGTATTGTGGTGCTCGTGAGCAATATGCTCTGGACCTCTGTTCTATGGGAACTGACAAATTCAGTCCTACCACGTTGCCAACTTCAAATTCCAATAATGTTTAGTTTGAGTTACATAAAAATGTTTAATGAAATACAAACAAAAATTAAAAACTTCTCTATCTTTAAAAGTAAGAAGTTATTAGAAATGCAATCTATTGAAATTCAGAAACATATAAATTCAATCAAACCTTGAAATTTCAAAAACTTTAGACACCGTAGGGGTTCAAAAATTATTTAAATTGCTTGAGAAGTAACTCGTTTTCCCACATTTGACATTATTTTGCTCTATAAAATAAGTTTCTTTGTTAAAAGGGCTTCTGACACCAAATTTAGTATAACTTCCGTAAATATGCAATTTTGCATGCATATACGAAGATACTCAGTTTTTATGTACAACTACTTAATTACCACACTGGATATAAATATAAAGAGTATTATTTATTCTACAGGATGAGCATGTCCTTAAAGAATTTAGCTAAAAGAACACAGGAAAGTTACCAACATTTTACAAGAAGCATAACTCTTTAGCGATCATTTAATTTTCTATAACTCTCAGTGGTGGATTGGGGAGGGGGGGGGGAGCTTCAGCCATGAACACCAAATTATGCAATTGAAAAATATACTATAATTTTACATTACATTCTAATTTTTATATTTGCTCGACTGCACTTACTGAAAATCAAGCACAACGTTTAGTTGCTCATGTATTCAGTGCTTTTGATATACGTATGTATCAAATACACCCTTTAAAAATGGAATATTTTTTTTAGTTCTCCAATAAACACTTTATTTGGTGATAATTTGTGGTTTTAAGATGGCTTGAAAAGGCAAGTTTTTGATTTATATTAGTTGTGTTTGTGTTACTAGTAAAAACTGGGCTGTAATTATATTAGTTTATTTAAGTTTCAGCAATTGCAATTTAAGAAATACAATAATTCTGAAAGTACAATGACAACAATTATGTATGTAAATTGTTTCTGAATAAATAACTAGTATACTTTAAACCCCTTTAGATCTTAGTTATTTGCTATTGAAATATAAATGTATTTTTACACATTTCAGGTTTTACTAAAGCAAAATCATACATTTCTTCATTAATTTTTAGCATGTTCATTGTAATCGTCTCAAATGTAAATAGATCTAAATACAGAAGGATATCAGAGTAAAATATATGTATATTTATATAAAGCGCCCCTGGAAGTAATAAATAATTGTAGAAAAAATCAAAATTTAACACTTTTCATTTTGGATATTAAGTAGAACATAGATTATATACGAGGTAGGATTCAAAAGTTCCCGGACTGAGTCTATAACTTAAAAAATATTTGTAGTAGAGCGATTACGATAACGTTTCTGTGTTACTACGTTCTCTCCTTCTTCTAAAAGTGGTTTGACCCAAATCATGTGGTCGGTGGCTCGCCACGACGTCTTATTTTGTAGATGAGTGCACTTAGTGACCGGCGATTGAAAGAAATGGCGTTTGTTGAGTAGAGAATTAATATCAAATTTTGTGTTTGCATGGTAAAGAGTGCTACGGAGGTTAACGAAATGTTGAAACATGTGTACGGCAGTGATACATTATCGCGAACGCAAGCTTTTGAGTGGCATCGACGTTTCAGAGAAGGCAGGGAAAGTGCCGATGACGACGAACGTTTTGGCCGTCCGCAGACTTCCCGCACCGCTGAAAACAGGTTTCTGCGATGGCACGTGGGAACTGTTAGCAAACAATAGCGGAAATAGCAGAATCAGTTGGGATATCCGAGGTCACATGTCAACGGATACTGACTAAGGATCTTAACATGCATAGGGTGTGTCAACATATCGTTCCCCGCATGTAAACCGAAGACCAAAAGAGATCAGATCATGAGTGTTTTTGCAGGACAATACTCCTGCACACCGATCCCTCCTCGTCGCTGACTTTCTTGCGAAAACGCAAGCAACTGTTTTGCCACATCCTCTTTACTCCCCTGATCTCGCCCCCTGCGACTTCAGCCTACTTCTTGAACTGGCAAGTCGCTTGCAGGGTCGTCGATTTCAATCCGCAAATGAAGTTAAAAGTGCATCGCCGGCTGAGTTAAAGGGCATGGTTAAAAATGGATTCCAGAAATGTTTCGATGACCTTTACAAGCGATGGCAAAAGTGTGTTGTTGCGCAAGGGTCTTATTTCGAAGGAGGATGTGCTTCAGCATCTTAATTGATAATACTTTTTAAGTTATAGACGCAGTCCGGGAATTTTTGCATCCTTCTATGTATTTTGGTAATTAAACTTCTGTAAAATGACAAATTTTTAATTTAATTTAAATGGTTTAGGTCTATATCATCAAGTTGCATTTTGTTGACTATATGCATGTATCAGTTGCAACCCCCTTTTTACTAATAAACATAAATCAATTTTATGCAATGGCTCTAACAATATTTTAAGCCAGGGACCCTCTGCAAGCTTGATCTGTCCCTGACGACTGCGTGCGGTTGGGCCCAAGAGTATAACTGGGAATGTCATTCGTAACAGAGTGACGGTAAGAACCGACTCCCGAAACTGTAATGTATGATGAAAGCAGACTGTGTACCTTGAAATTGAAATCAATCCCAATATAAATACTTTTACTACTGAAATGAAAAGTTCCATAAAATGCTACTTAACAAACCCAAATTCATGGATAAAAATTAACTTCAATGTTGCTCAAATCGACTCTCGCATACCAGAATCCATTTTTAGGTAATTTGTTTTTGTTTGCATATTTTGCAAGAAAAAAATTTGAAAAATCTATATTATTGGTTCAAATGATCATACTAATAAACATAAATCAATTTGATGCAAGGGCTCCAACAATATTTTAAGTCAGGGATCCTGTGCAAGCTTGATCTGCCCCTGACGACTGTGTGTGGTTCGGTCCAAGAGTATAACTGGGAATGTCATTCGTAACAGAATGACTGTAAGAACCGACTCCCGAAACTGTAATGTATGATGAAAACAGACTGTGTACCTTGAACGTACGTGATGTTTATTAGTGAGGATGGTTAAAGAATAATAATATGTTTATTAGTGAGGATGGTCAAAGAATTACTAAGAAGAGTATTAGGCAGAGCCGTAGTCAAGTATGAAGAGCTTGAAACAATTTTGTGCGACTGTGAAGCTATAATTAATTCTAGACCTCTAACTTACGTTGAAGGAAATGCTGAAGGGCTAGAGCCGCATATATTGATTTGGAGTGCTCATATTACTACTTACTACGACACCGCCCCCGATCTCGCCCATAGTGGACAGCACGGAGGAGGAGACAATGTGATGTAACACATTAACGTAATGAAATATGTCAATCAAGAAGGAGAGAATAACGCCACGCCATTATTTAGCAAGATATAATTTTTTAAACAATTTAAAGTTATCTGATGTATTTCAGAAAGAGGATTTTCATAAATTCCCATTTATGTGTTCTAAACCACGGAGATTTAATTTTTTTGTCTTCGTCGTATTACGGACCAGCCGCCGTTAGCGACCAGCCTGTTCGCTGCCCTTTATTCTCTGGCTCGAGGCGCCCGCCACGAGTGGCACAAGGCAATAATATCCTCGGCCGAACAGAGTTACAACTTACATAACCATATAATAATTACATATATAGCAAACATATGTAATATGTTCGCTACCCTTGAGAATTCTGACCGTGGCAAACTCGCTGGCGCGACTTACTAGAAAGGTGTAAGATAACTGTTTGGACGGCCAGGAAGTGCCACCCATTTTAGATCGGAGCCCAGTGGGGGAGGCATCCACAGGGACCGTACCCTCCTTCCCCTACAACCAACCTCTCAGAAGGACTTACGGACCAATATGTTTAACGTGATCGTACTTAGCGTGAACACGGCGGCAGTTTTGGTAGCGGCGGGAATCGAACCCGGGCCTACCGAGTGCAATTTCCGCACGCTAACCACTGGGCTACCGCTCCCTCCGCAACAATCTCCATAACTTTCTTTTTATTCACCCAATTTAGACCGGAACCCAGTGGGAGAGGCATCCACAGGGACCGTATCCTCATTCCCCTGCCACAAACCTCTCGGAAGGACTTATGGACCCACATGTTTAACGTGATCGTACTCTGCGTGAACAAGGCGGCAGTTTTGGTAGCGGCGGGAATCAAACCCGGGCCTACCGAGTGCAATTCCCTCAAGCTAACCACTGGGCTACCGCTCCCTCCGCAACAATCTCCATAACTTTCTTTCTATTCACCCAATTTAGACCGGAACCCAGTGGGAGAGGCATCCATAGGGACCGTACCCTCATTCCCCTACCACCAACCTCTCGGAAGGACTTATGGACCCATATGTTTAACGTGATCGTACTCCACGTGAACACGGCAGCAGTTTTGGCAGTGGCGAGAATCGAACCAGGGCCTACCGAGTGCAATTCGTGCGCGCTAACCATTGGGCTACCGCGCCTTCCGCGACAATCTACATAACTTTCTTTTTATTCACCCAATTTAGACCGGAACCCAGTGGGAGAGGCATCCACAAGGATCGTACCCTCCTTCCCCTACCAGCAACCTCTCGGAAGGACTTACGGACCCACATGTTTAACGTGATCGTACTCCGCGAGAACACGGCAGCAGTTATGGCAGGGGCGGGAATCGAACCCGGGCCTACTCAGTGCAATTCACTCGCGCTAACCACTGGACTACTGCGTCCTCCGCGACAATCTTCATAACTTTCTTTTTATTCACCCGATTTAGCCCGGAACCCAGTGGGGAGGCATCCACAGGGACCGTACCCTCCTTCCCCTACCACCAACCTCTCGGAAGGACTTACGGGCCCACATGTTTAACGTGATCGTACTCCGCCTGAACACGGCGGCAGCTTAGGCAGTGGCGGGAATCGAACCCGGGCCTACAGCTAACTTCCCGCGCGTTAATTTACAATTTAAAATGACCATATGCTCAGCTCTTAATTCCATCATCCTCATTCCATCGTTCCATTGTTCCATCATTTAAAATATCCACAAAATTAAAATATCCATCGTTCCATCATTTAAAATATCCATAAAATTAAAATATCCATTTAAAATATCCACAAATTAAAATATCTATTTAAAAAATCCATATCGTTCCACCATTTAAAATATAAATATAATAAGTTCTACAATACATATGCTAAGCTCTTAATTCATTTAAAACCGGAAGCGCGGGAAAAGGAAAGCAAACACTAATTCGGTTTTTTTTGTCCCACCCATTGCTATGCATATTCAGAACCGTGACGTCACCTCCACCTAGACACAAACCGGCGCCATTGAAACGCGCGCTTGGGGGAAACGGGCGATGGGAAATTGGAATTTCTTTCGCCCGCCGTGATGAATTTTGAAAGCATTACTTCTTTAAAATTCCGATCCAGCGGCCAATTTTAATTATTTCTTGACCAGATTGGGCTTGTAAGAAAGCCAGGTGTTTGAGCTTTCTAAAATTGCAAATTATTAGTCGAAATTATGAGTACTTTTTATTATGCGAGAATTTAAAAACCAAAAATTGTGTTTTTGAGCCAAAAGTGACTTTTGTTTTAAAATCTTTATAAAATATTAGATATCGAAATTGAGATTTGAAATTGATATATTTTTACTCGCAATTGTCTGCTCTTTCATGTGGTGTGATTTGTTTATTTCTACAACGCCTGGATCGTGGAGAAAAAAGGGCAAAAAAGCAAAAAACGGTCGAAATCGCATAAAACATTAACAAAAAAATAAATAAAATTTTAAAACTCGGTTTTCACGTGTCACCTTCCCCTCCCCCCCAGGTCTTCGATTGCCAAATTTCGTAGCTCTCCGACGCGCGGTTGCGAAACGTATACTTTATAAGACACACAGACTTTGCCTTTTATTATTTAAGATGGATATCTTTTTCTATTTACGTATGTATAATTTCCGAAACTCATTCAAACTACCATTCGTATTAATTTGAGCACATAATGTAATTTTTGAAATATTTCAGCGAGCTGGGTATTATTCTTTGGATTAGGTGGATTAGGTAATTTTTGAAATATTTGAGCGAGCTGGGTATTATTCTTTGGATTAGGTGGATTTTAAAACATCTGATTCATTGTAAATTTATCTTGCTCGCATTTTTAAATCATTTTAATCATCAGCATTATTTTGTGTTGAATTCAAGTTCCTCTTACTTTCAAGTTTTCTACAACATATTTAATTGCTTGCAAAAAAGAATATTAAATATTTTTATTCTGTTTTTAATGTTTTCTTGCCACAAATACAAATGACAATTAGTAAATAGTATTGCATGCTTCATGTATGTGGTTACAATATTTCACAACTACCTAATATTTCACCCACTGCATTTTATAGACAACGGTCTCCACTCCAAAATATTCAGTATAATATACCATTAAAGCATTGATAAATATACCACTTAAAGCATTGATAATCTAAATTACTTCATAGGAATGCTGTTGTGAATCTGAGATTTGATTTAACTTTTATAAGTTAACTTTGACTTTTATGTCAGCTTTATATGTTCATGGATGTAGTTATCTTATCTGATATGAGAGCAGGGTGCAAAAAAAGCGGTATCGATCGCAAATTGCGATAGAAAATTTGTGTTTTGCTATGAAAAAATAAATTTGAATCGCATTTTCTGACTTTATTTTAAAAATCACAACATATGATTCATAACGGTACAAAAAATAAAAATCTTTAAGCATACGTACATAGCTCTTGTAATATTCATGGTTTTTTCCTTTTATATTTCAAACCCGGTATCTCGATATGTTTATAGGTACATTTTTTAAGAACTAGTGCAATAATAGTTGTGAACTGCAAGTTAACCAGTTGACCGCCTGTGACGAGATAATTCGTCTGAAAGATTTTCACCACTCGCCGGCCGAAGACGTAATAACTCGTCAACACATTCTGTGAGACCACCAGCTTCGACAGCCCCTTCAAAGGGGCAGACTAGCTTTCTTACAATACAACAATTTCATTGCCCCAAATGTCGGAAAGAAAATAGGATGTTCTGAGAATCTGATTTATGGCCGGTCATTGTAAAGGCCAAGAAGCAAAGATCGCTTATCTTGCCTGCTCCCCGCCAACGAAGCTCGGACATCTTTCTCAACGTTTCGTTTTCATGCTTATCGTTCGATTTCACGAGCAGCAAATGCTGTGAAAATAATTCTTTGAGATTGGTATTCATTCGGTTATATATTGCAGATTATTGCATTTTTTAAGTGACGGTCACAAAAACAGCGTATTTTTTCTTAATTGCCCTCTTAAATCCTCTAATCAACAGCTTACTTATTTTTTAGAAAAATAATTTGCAGTCGGTAAAAAAATCAGTCAAATCTTAGGTGGACCATATTGGAATCTACTACCTTCTACTATTTATTTTAACAGTATACTAACAACACTCAACGTTATTTATCTCAATGAAAGTCAAAACATATTTTAATTGAAGTATTATAATTTTTACTCACTATTGAAAATTAAAAGGTATTGGCATATAAATCTTAATAAAGCGATATAAGTACTAGATAAGAAATATACTAACATAACCATACTGAAAAAGGATAACAAATTCATATAATGATTTAATTGCTTTTAATTCTCATAACTTTTGATTTATAAACCGAAAACATGGTTGGACTTATCTAGTTAAATTATACTACAAACTAGTTAAATTATAATTGCAGTTCTACAAATATTCGTTTTCGTACTCATTGTAACTTAATAAAATGCATTTAATATACATTTTAAAAAATACGTTTAATGTACATTTTAATAAATGTACTTATGTTATAATAAATATATCTGATTTTTATTTTAAATACATTTGATATATATACTCTATAATATTATTTAAATTTTTATTTCAAAAACTATATTTTAAGAGAATGGGGGGAGAGCAAATAGCTTCTTAAGATGAGCTGTTTATTAAAAGAAGTGTAATAAGACTTGATTAAACGTTTTCCTTGGGTACACAAAGCAGAAACCGAGGCCAAGACTTAATATGTGAAAGCTATAAAAAAATAAGTAATGAAACGTTTCCAATATAATAATTATTTTGAGGTATTTTAATATTTTTACTTTCTTGTATTGAATTGTATACAAAAACTATAGTTTTAAAAAAAAATCGAATCAATATTTCGAAACAATCCCCATGTGAAATGTTTTACAATATGTAATCATTATTTGCGTAAATTTCATTTCCTTATGATATAATTTATAAATCATATTTAATCTGCAAAATATTTTATAACAGAAAAGTGGAACCATTATAAATAAATAATATAAAGAAATGTTGTTAGAATACCTTTTAAAATAAGATATATGAGACTAATTGTAATTTACCGAATTATTTTAAGTTATACATAATGTCCTATGCTCAACTGCGGCTTAATAACTGATGCATATGTTTCTGAAGAATAGGAATAGTAATCTGCATTCAGGAGTGAGAGTACTTTGATAACTAAGGAACCCACCAATCAAACGCATTCCCAAAGTTTGGAATCGCGCTTCCAGTGTAGCAACCAGCATTCGGGAACCATTATACTCTTCAGCATGGTGTAGACGATAATTAGATTTGCAACAAGAAAACTTGCTATATTCCGATATTTTATGAACCACTGTGGGATTGATAAGTTAGTCATGCCATGCAACCAACTTCAAATTCCACGAATACAATAAGAATAAAAACAGAGCCTCGTAGATTGTGGTCATGCGTGCTATCGGATACACCACTCGCGCCATGTACGAAATTACTTGAATTAGCATACATTCTCACCTTTTTAAACAATGCTAGAATGGGACACCAACACCCTGCGGTTATAAACATTAAAGATTTTGGTTCAAGCGCTAATTGTAATATATTTTAGTTACATACAATACTCGTTCATAGTTGGGTATTGAACCAACGACTCGGGGATTACGTCCAGTTATGCTGCAAACTACACAAATTCTGCCATGTAAAGAGTTATTTGAATTTATTTTCAACACTAAGACATAACTGTTCATTTATATATTTCTAATAATTGTTACCATTTGAGAAAAATTAAATCACCCTAGAAGACTAACATTCCACACAAGTAGTGTGCAAATGAGAGAGCTGGACCACAGCCATAAACCTCCCATTAAAACCACACCCACTTTTAGAATGTAATGGCTCTATTTCACCCACACCATTGTGATTACACAATGGTGTGAAACACCCCATAAAATCCCCACCCACTTTTAGAATGTAATGGCTCTATATCACCCATAAAATTTCCACCCACTTTTAAAAACAATGGTGCGAAACCCACCCATAAAATTTCCACCCACTTTTAAAACCAATGGTGCGAAACCCACCCATAAAAATCGGACCCACTTTTAGAAAGTAATGGCTCTATTTTATCCACACAAATTCGATTAAACAATGGTTCTCAAAACCCCATTGAAACCACACCCACTTTTAGAAATCCAATGGCTACAAAACCTCCATTAAAATCGTATCCACGTTTAGAGATCAATGGTATGAAAACCGCCATAAATTCCTTACCCCCCTATAAAAAACAAAGGCTCTCAAATCCCCATTAAAACCACACCCCCTTTTAGAAAGTGATGGCTCTATTTCGACCACACCAATTTTCCGGAGCGAGCAAGCGAAAAGTCGTTGGGAGGGAAGGGTACCCCCTTCGGCGCCGCGGACGGCCACCCCCTAAGCATTGCACCGACATGGGTTCGTTGTTTTGCAACCATCATCTGCCAAAAGTATGCATACATTCCGAACAAGCGAAAAGTCGTTGGGAGGGAAGGGTACCCCCTTCGGCGAGCACCCCCTCTTAGAATCTGCGGGTCCGTTAAAAAATGATACCCCAACAACATTTTAAGCACTTAAAGAAAAGAATTCTAATGTTGAGAAAGAACAAAAACCATGGAACTGTTGAACAAACTAAACGCAATTAGTACATTGGAAGGAAGTTTCAAGAAGATGCATGAGCTCAATATCGACGTAAAATACCCTGTCATGGAAATTAAACAGATCACCACCAAATATGGTAATAAACTAATAGTGAAGTTAGAAGACGGCTCAAATTTGTATCTGCCGAAACGATGCGACGAAAATGCGTCCGACTATATGAAGCTTAATGAGATTAAACCTCTATTCTTTGTATATTTGGGAGCTAAAGATGTCGGGAAAGCACAACCAGGGCAAATGTTTAAATTTGAACAATAAATTTTCTTTTAATGGTATCATAACCATTAAAAAATATACACCGATTTTCAGGCGGCAACTTTTACGAGATAAAAGTCAATGGCCCTGTCTACAAACAGCTCGAAAAGGAGTGCGAGGCTGCACGGGACCCACTGGATCTTCAGCCAGCACACTGTCAAGAATGGATGAGTAACCCCACTGTCAATCCTCGAACTGGCCGGACGATAAAGAAGAACGGCCCTGTGTACAAGCAGCTGCAAAAAGAGTGTGAGGATGCCCTTGCGGCCGTGCCGCGGCCACAATTGGCAAGAAGACCATCATATTGTAACGAGTGGCTCAAAGATCCCATGGACCCCGAGCCAGTTGCCCCTGTTGTCTGTGCCCCGGTGTACACAGAGAATCAGTTGAAGAAGATGAAAAAAGATGCCTTGAAGACACTCGCCCTGCAGCTCCAAATCAACCCGGGAAATCAGAACAAACCAGTTATCATACAGCTGATCCTCGATAAACAGAACATCAGACAACCCAGCATCAAACAACCCAGTCCCACTCCCTGTCTTATTAAATCGCGGTCCGGATCACTAACTCCATGTCTTGTTGACCCCTCGCCTAGGCCAAGATCGAGAACTTACTTTAATGACTCCACCATAACTCCTAAAAATTTTTGCAAAATGCCCCCCGGTAGGCTCAGAGTATATTCAATCTCAAATTCGACCCACCAAGGGGCCCTTCTTGATGAGCCGAATTCAAGACCAAATACACTCTGAGCCTACCGCCACTGAGGCTTACAAACAACATATAAGGACAACACTGTAAGACTTTGACGCCTAGCGTCGGGCCCGCCCACCACTTATTATCGATGGGTGCAGCTTTATTGGAACAACGACTAAAGCAAGCCGACATGTCATTTTTGGCTCGGTATAGTTCAATAAACCATCAACCCGGATTGATTAACAACCTGGGAGAGGTCGGGATTTGAACCTGGGACCTAGATGTTAATAGGTCTGCGCGCTAACCGTTTGCCATGGGTACCCATCAAAATATACACATACCTTTAATTTAACCATTACACCACAGGCGAAAATCTTCAAAAATAGCACTTTAAACAAGTTATTTCCCTCTTATAATGTAAGAATTCTTCAAAATATCTATCACTATTGTATATCTGATTAAAAAATATAGAATAAAATGCTTAAAATCAATCGCGAAAAATAAATTCTACTCCTGTCCATATAGTGCTTCCTCCCCATATAGTGCTGCCATCTCTCTTTGATTCTCGTAATCTCCGCTTTTTTCTACCTCTGAGAGAACTCTTCTTTAAAGAGGAAGAGATGTTAGTCAAGGTCAGCGCTCGCTACAGACGTTATGAAAGCAGGAAGTAGAAAGCAAGGTCGAAACTCTCCAAGCGGAAAATAATACTGCTTCGTATTTTATCTGAGTTAAAGAAAACAAAGATATATATAAATGAATGAAATTGAGTCTGAGATATTTTGCTATAGAATTCTTTATCAGTATGTTCAATTAGATGTTTATAGCGATGACATTTCAGAAGTGAAAAAATCCTTAAAAAAGTTGCATGATCAGTTTGAAAAAATTGTCAAACTTATAAAAGATGATCGAAGCATCGAAGGAAATGTTGGAAGTAATAAGAATGTTAGGTCTGGACAATAAAGTTTCCTCAGACGGAGACTTGAAAACTCATGAATGTGAACACGAATATGTAATTCAAAATGATGATGGCTGGTACATTTGCCAAGCATGTCACGAAGAGCTGAGGTATAATCCAAATATACCCCCTATCAATAATCTCGATATGTATTTAAACATGCAGAAACAACAGAGGCGAAAACATCGAATGAAAAATCTGGCTAAATGGTTAGGTTTGCATAACCTACCCTTTGAAGAAGAAGAGCTTTTGAACGACTTTTCTTCTTATATCCATAAATATGAGGAGATGTACCCAGAGCGAAAAAACATAATCAGCAAAGACTATATCTTATACCATATGTTACGGAAAAGAGGTTACGACATCTATATTTCACGCCTTCTAGTTAAGTTACCTAAACTCAAAAAGACGCTTATTCAGAATGAAGAAATCTGCAGAACCATCTTCGAAGCATTAAATTGGAGTTTTTACCCTATAAATTAAAAAAACGGCTGATACGTCTGAACAACATGTCACGAAGAGCTGAGGTATGACCCCGATAAGTGATTATAATTTTTAATAGCCGAATAAGCTATTAAAAATTAATCAACTAAATCTTTTTTATCAATCCAGCTAGTCTCAGGATAACCTAACCATTTAACTAGATATTTGTCCCCTTTCTTTTTGATGATTTTTTCAATCTTATACACATTGTCTTTCTTATCATATTTTACTAATTCATATTCATAAAAAGTGCCTTTAACCTCATCATTATTTAAATCCTGAACTCTATAAGTGATTGGGTCGGTTTCTAATACTTCAGAAATGACAAATATTTCATCTGTAAAAGTTGCTTGATAACCCCTTCTGAAGGTAGACTTATATATAGATATTCTTACTTTATCGCCTACCTGGTATTTATGTTTACGTATGACCTTTTCTTTAAACAAATTGCGGTAGACTTCACTACTGTTTTCTTCTAGACTGGCTTCAACGGAGTCATTTTTATACTTCTGTGGTATGAGTTGTTGTAATTCTTCACTAATTGACCCAATACATCTATGTATCTTTCAGTGTTATTTGCACACAAGTAGAGCTTTATTTTATTACCAAGAGTGAGATTAAATCTTTCAACCATAGCAGCTTTTATTTCAACATTTTCTGTTGTGAACCATTGGATATTATTTTCTTTGAATAATTTTTGAGTTGTTTTTCCGACGAACTCTAAACCCTTATCTGTTTGAACCCTTTCAGGTATTCTTTCTTTGAAGATCTTTTTAAATGCTTGAGTTACTTCTTCTGCTGATTTATCCTTTAGAGGAACAGCCCATGCATATTTACTGAAACAGTCAACAGCTGTTAATATGTACTTGATACCATCATTAAACTTACTTCTCGCAAATTTATAGACAAACAGTAAATCAGCTTGCCATTGGTCGTCGATATGTGACACGTAAATTCTCCTTCTTTTGAACTTACGGATAAGTGGTTTATGCTTTGTGTATACATCCTGTCGGTGTAAAAAATCCGAGACTTCTTTTCGACTTAAACCAGTTTTTCTGCTCAGTACATTTATGCCACAAAATCCTGTTTCGGGATCGTAGTAAACCTTTTCGGGGCAACCCTTCTCAGTTACCCCTTCAGCGGTAAAAAACGGCACTTCTTAGAACCACAACCCACACAAATACCTTTCAACATTGGTCTAGCGTTTTTAGAGGTGACATGCTGTTCATCTTTAGTGTCGGTGTGTGTTTTACATTTGAGACAATATATTTTTGAGCCCATTCCAAATGTCTTCTTTGCTTTGATAATAGGCTTCACAACAGCTCTATCTAGCCTTTCACGAAAACTTGGATTGGGAATGTCGTCCAATTCTTTTATCATGTTTGAGTCACACACTTTGTTTCTGGTTTCGGTATCTTTGTTTTTAATGTAGCACACGTCATGTTTATAGGCACTATCATCAACCCTATTAATAGGCTTACTCCATTCTTTGTATGTTAAATCGGGGTTCAGTCTAGTTTTTCCTCTGAGCAGTTGAGTTCCTGGTCCTGTAAATTGATGCCCTGGCAGATGCATTTCAAACGGTAAATTATTAATTGCTGCGTTAACAACACCTTTTCCTTTCTTGCAAGTCTTTTTACCACACATTTATTTATATATAAAAAATTATTTACTCACAAATTGATATCCATTCAGCAGGGTTTGTTTCATATATTTTTCTCTGGGTAAGTAGACTAAATTATTGATGAAATCCTCCTCTCGCTTATACACTTCCTCTTCTGATAGGGTATTCGATTTGTATGAATTGAGCAGCTGTTTGTAAAACTTGTAAGACTGTTTGTACTCTTCTTTCCTTTCCGCGATATTCAAAGCTTTATCAATAACTTCAACAATACCGACGCTTAAGCTCAGAGCAGCTAAGGGAACAAGTACAAAAGCTGATAAACCCAATGAACTTAAAACGAACTTGCTAACGGTCATAGTGACACTAATTTTATGGTAGTGGTGGTAGCTCTTTCTATATACGTAAATTTTCTTTTGCAAGTATTCTTCCATCTTTATTTATAGGGGTGAAATATTTCTTCCGATATCTCAGAGCCGGATTAACTAAATCAAGCATAAAGAAATCATACGGCTGTTGCATGCACTTTTTATATAATCTACTGAATTCTTCTTTTGTCAAACTACCATCTATCTCTCTTATGATCTGTTGAATCTCCCTCGGTTGAATATTAAAAAATATCAAGTAATTACAGTTTCTTCTGATAACAATGGGTGTTCTATAATAAGATTGAGAAAGATAAATGATTGAGGCGTTTTTCTTCCGACCTCTGATGAAAAAATCTTCTATGCTCCTCTGGTCCTTGTCAGTCATGCAGTCATCAAAGACAACAACATTTTTACAAGATGGGTCCAGGTCATCCACTTTTATAAATTCTTTTGTATCAGAGGAGAATAAAGTTCCTTTCTTGCCGAATCTTTCATATAACTCTAGGATAATTTTCTTCTTCTTTTTGGGGTACTTTATCGAGTCAATATCCACGCCCTCAAACATTGTGTACTTTTCTTTCAGTTTACCATACTTGGGTTCGTACATATCTTTTGCACAAACGAACAAATTATCAAATTCGAGATAGTCGTATATAAAATTCAACAATAAGTTCGTTTTACCAGTACCTGAAGCTCCAGCGATTAGAAGTCTGAAAGGGTGTTTAGGTAATAAATAATGTTGATTTGCATCGACAAGTTCTTCTGCTTCTGTATAATTTTTAATTTGAATCATCTTTATTTAATGTTAAAAATTTGCTTCAGTAAAAATTTAATTTGCTTAAGTAAAATTTTTTTTTGCATAATAATAAAGATGAATGCTATACAAAAAGAACGAAATAAGAAATTAAGAAAGGAAGTTGAATATGAACTTAAAGTTTATAAGCTTCAGGCTGAAATTAGAAAAAACAACGAACAACAACTTGAGCAAAAATTAGGTATCCAGAAAGCACTATCGGACTTTCACAAGCCTGTAACTGAAAAGCTACAAGAACAAGAAATTAATCGAAAGGAGAATATTCAGGCTATAAAAGATGCTGTTGATCACATTCCTCTAGCTATTGAATCGCCTTTAGAAGTCTATGATTTTGATAAAAAATTGGATGTAGAGTTTTTAGAGAAAAATAACTTTCCAAGACCCTCAAAATTGTACCATGAGACCAAGGAAACTTTGCAAGAAATTATGAGTAAAGTAAATGATACTTACCTAAAAATGTCTCGTCAAAAAGGAAACATTATGAGTCAGATGTCTCGAATGACTAAAAAGGATGAAGAAAGAGAAGATCGCTTATTAGCTAAGGCTGATTATTTGAGAGATCATATGACTACGTTAGGAGATTATCGGGATCGACTCAGAGACTTGCAAAGAAAAGGAATTTATATCGGTAAAGGAGTAGAAGACAAAATGGAAATTTTAGCCCGATTGACTGATAAGATATGTAAAGGGTCCAAAAGTAAAAAGTTACACAATCAAGTCGTCGATTTATTGGATGCATTGTTGAGAGAAGGAACTATGACCAACGAGCAAGTAAAACAATACTACAAAAATTTTTCATTGAATAAATGAGTAATTACATAAAAACTAAAATACATTTAAGCGATCATCAGATTGCTAAGCTAAAATCTGCATACCAGAAAGGAGAAGAAGTATCTCTACAAATAGATAAGACAAAAGCCCCCAACAAAGATATACATTTAACTCGAACACAGATAGCTCAAATTGGGAAGGGGAAGCGTATCACTATCAGTAAGACGCAGCTCCAGAAAACGGGTGGTTTTCTACCTTTTCTATTACCTGCGTTAATTGCTGGGGCCAAGGCTTTAGCACTAGGTGCTGCAAGTGGGGCGGCTGGATATGGAGCAAAGAAAGCTTTGGAAAAAATTTCAGGATCTGGATGTGTAAAAAAAAGACCCATTGGAAAGGGCGTCTATCAAAACTGGGAATATCAGACGAAGTAATTGAACAAAATATGAAACATGAACAGGGGTTTAGGGGCGTCTTTACTTCCGATCTGTTGCCTAAAAAGATGAGTCGGTTTGAAAACGGTATTATTAATCTGGACATTGTCACAGGACCTGGTACGCACTGGGTCTGCTACTATAACGATCCTAAAAATAACTTTGTTGAGTATTTTGATCCTTTTGGAGAACACGTATACAAAATTCATCCTAACATTAAGAAGTATCTACTGACTTCTGGAAAGAAAAATATCGGGTGTAACTCGAGCTTTCTACAGCACCCTGCTTCCGTCAAATGCGGCTACTTTTGTATGAAGTACATTCGTGAAAGAAACAAGGGTAGGCCAGTTGTAGATGTGCTATATTCTTTTACCCAAGAACCCAGCGACTTCAATGAAAAAAATGTTCTCTATAAATAAAATGGTTCTATTGATATTAGATTCTAAAAACGCGGAAAAATCAGAAGATTTTACGATTGAATACACTAGACCTTTCACCTTTAAACAGATTGCCCTTCAGTCCTTTTCGATGTACGTTTCATGGGACAATATCAAAGATGAGGAATTATCATACTTTGATGGTCAGCAGTGGTTAAATTTGACGATACCAGATGGAAATTACACTATCAAGGGGCTGAATCGTTACATGATTAATTTTTTTGGAAGCGATCCGCCGATACAATTCGGAATAGTGGAGGAACGACAGCGAATAGCCATTAAGTTAATAGACGGGTATAAGATCGATTTAACGAAAACCAAAAACCTGCATAAACTTTTAGGTTTCGAGCCTAAAATCCACGAAGAGCTTGAACAAGTAGGAAAGTACATTGCTGACTTATCTGGGGGAAACGATAACATTTATATACATTGCGATGTCGCAGAGGGGGCGTATATCAACGGTTTCAACTCTACAAACGTCATCTATTCATTTACAAACAGTAATCGTCCAGGTAGTCAGATTATAAAATCATTTGACAAACCTCTGTTTTACCCTGTTCGAATGGATAGTGTTTACCGAATCAGAATGCAAGTAACCAATCATAGAGGTGATTTAATTCCGCTCAATAAGCAAGAAGTACAATACAATTTTATCGCCCTATAATAAAGAAATGAATAAACACAGACTTCAAAGAAAGAGTAAGAAGATACAAGGAAGAGGGTTCTTTTCCGACGTCCTGCAGGAGGCCGAATTAGAAGGTAAGTATGTGCAGGATAAAATAAAGGAGATATTATCAAAGCAGAAAAAACATGGAGCTGGACTAAAGTTTATCTAAATTCGATTTAATAGCCATATAGCTATTAAATTGAGGAGAAGAAAAAAAATTTATTTCATAATAAATGAATAAAATATTTGAATTAAACAGCACCAATTATTATTACGATGATGACATCGAAAGTTTCGAATATAGAGAGGTAAGGCATGAAAATAGTGATAATTCTATGGAAAATGCCTCTTACCATTTCTTTATTCAAGACACCAACGCCAACATTTTATACTCTAACGGTTATTTACAGCAAAAATTGAAAATTGTTAACAATGATGGTACTGCCATAGTGAATGATAATGTAGCTCTCGTGAATGGAGGTGGTTTGATCAATGCTAACAGGTTTACATTAGGAACCACTGAAATAGAATCCAACATTAATTATACCGCTCTTATGCGACAAGTGTTGGGCTTAATACATTTTACGCCTGACTATTCTTCTGCCGAAGCTACAAATATGCTGTTCTACACTGATACGTCGGACACAGCTGATAGAGAACGCTTGAAATATGATGGCACGTTAGTAGATACCACAAAGATTACTGAGTTTTTCGAAAAATTCAGAATTAATGAGAACCATAACCAGGGATTTACAGAAAGAAGCGAATTCACTAAAAATAGCAAGGTTGTAACTATATGGATCCCACTAAAGTACGTGTTTGATTTCTTCCGTGAATATAAAAAAGTAATCACGGGGTTCCAAGTCAAATTTGAGTTCCAGAGAAATCACAGTCTAAATATGCTGTACACCAACGAGCAACATAAGATCTATAAAGTCGTTGTAGAAGATTTATCACTCTGGCTACCTTACGTACGATTTAAAAATGCGGCGGCTTCAATATTTAACGAATTAAAGTTATCGAATAAGGATGTAGAAATAAACTGGAACCAACACAGCATAGTAAAGTCTAATATTTTCTATAAAAACGCTAGCGGCTCTTATACCATAAAAGCTACTTCTGATGAAGTCTTATCTTTGTACGTAATTCCTCAGTACACTGAAAGATACGAAAATTCGAAGCACAATAACATGCTGTTTGATAACTTAGATATGACGGAATGTTGGTTAATGATCAACAATGTAAAAGTGCCAACTGTCAGTTACATGATGGATTTTGAGAAAAGTGATTATAATCGATTATACACAGCCTTTTTGGAATCTGGACTCAACACCATCACGTCTGAAACAGGTTGTATGGTCAATTATTCGAATTTTGGTAAGTTGTATCCAATCATCTGCTTTAATCTCTCTCATCATCAAAACTATACCGATACGAATAACTTAATGATTGAGTTTAACTGGAGGTTAAGGAACGCTGCCCCCAAAGATTATGTTTTTTACTTCATCTTAAAAGAGCACAAGAAATGCCTCTTAAATATTAACAATCAAAATATTACCATGATCAAGACTTTGAAATTATAAGCCATTTTTATAGTCCATTTTTAATTTTTATAGTCCATGACTATAAAAATTATTTTATATTTAAATAAATGGCTACCTACTACCCGCTTTTCGATGAAGAATTAGAACAAGGACCTCCTGGTATTCCAGGCATAGGGTTTAAACTCACACACGACGGTAACTACGATATGGAAAATAAGATCTTGAAAAACTGTCAGACACCGATTGAGAGTCGGGATGTAACTACTAAAAGTTATCTGGAAGCTGAGTTAATTCGTAACTCCACTACCGTCACTCACACGCTGAGGGTTGAACTCCGAGAAGAGATAGCAAAAATTCTGGAAGATTTAGATCAGAAGTACCTGAGGTTACATGATAGAAGACCCATTGACGCTAAAGGTAAAAGGATAGGCAATGTCGCTGACCCTATTGAAGACATGAATGCGGTTAATAAAAAGTACTTGGAAAACTATGTTGACAATAAAGTATGTTATGCAACCACCACATCAGGATACATAACTATTAGACCTAGTACCAATGCGAATGCCGTTATTTTTACGAAGTTTTCCGGTGATGCTTTGAACTCAGATTGTAAATTCTCTCGGGACGGTTTTTTTAGACTGGGATTGTACCTTGATCCTCAAAAGATAATCGATGAATTAATCGTTGTTAAGTTATACATTAATAACAAGCAATACGTTCACAAGATAAAAGTAGCCACTGAATTCGTGTTAATTCTCGGAGAGGTTAAAAAAGATGACCAATTAAAAATTTTCTTACGATGTGATGCTGAGTTCACAGTTCAACCATTTCTAAAAATTGAAGAAATCAAGTGGACACTCCAGCTGCCGTAAAAAAAATTGTACATAGAATAAATGGCGTGGAACGAAATATCTAAAAGCGGTTTGTCGGAAGAACAAATCAGAGTTAGTAAAAATTATGTTAACTGGTCGCTCATAAGTCAATATACAACTTTATCGGAAGAGTTTATCGAAGAATTCGAAGGTTTGGTAAACTGGATGGTCATCTCTCAGTATCAGAAACTTTCGGAGCCTTTTGTAGAAAAACACAAAGGTCTATTAAACTGGTACTATACATCCAAATATCAAGTTTTATCAGAGGATTTCATGGACAGAAATACTGAATATTTAGATTGGGAAGTAGTTTCCAGATATCAGATAATGTCAGAACCCTTCCTGGATAAGCATGCTTCCAAATTAGATTGGAGAATGGTTTCTCAATTCCAAGTACTCTCAGAAGAATTTATTCGTCGGCATATAGACAAAATCGATATGGAACTCATTTGCGTCAAACAAAAGCTCACTGAAGATTTTATGACGGAATTTGCAGATTACCTTGAATGGGGTAGAATTGTTCAATGGCAAACCTTTAACGAAGATTTTATTATGAAAAATCTGGATCGTATAGATCTTTGTCACCTCATGACTTATAAAGCCCATTTGCTCTCAGATACCTTTTACGAACTCCATTTTAAAAAGCTGGTTTGCATCCTTCTGACAAACATATGTAATAGATTTGTGGTACAATATGAACCTATCGACATACCTCCCGAGTTGGGTAAAAATGATCCTATCGACATACAACCTGAGTTGGATAAGAATGAACCTGTCGACATACAACCCGAGTTGGACAAAAATGAACCATAAATTTTTATATTCATAATAACATTTAATGGTTGATCAACCATTAAATGTTTAAATACCCTTTGTTACCTTCCTCAAGTTTGAATATATTTTTCCTTTAAATAAAGAATATGGATCGTATTGTAAAAAAATTAAACGATTTGAGTACTGATAACTTTGAGTCAGTGGATGGCTTATATTTGGTTTCTGACATTACTGAGCACGGGAAATCTATCCTAATACGTTTGTCGAATAACTCAATTATATTTTTAAAAAATGATATACCCAGGGTTGGTATGATTTTGACCAGGGATGAAATAAGATTATTAAGATTATATGTTGGCTTCAGGGTTTTATATTATTGTACACCATTAGAGGGTTTCGTGGTAAAAAAACCACCTTTTCGAAACCTCTACGAAACCTTTTCAATATATCAGGTTGACAGTGATAGCGATAGTGATAGCGATAGCGATCGACCGACAACGATGACATGCCCTTCCATAATTTAATAGATGTAGATATGACTATATTTTTAATGATTGAAATACTCATTAAAAATTGAATCGTTTAAAGTATACCCCTTCAGTAATAAAAGCATTTAAAGAAACGATTTGTAGTTCTAAAGAAAGACAAAATGGATTTTCAATCTAAAACCGTTCGACAGTTGCAAGGCTACTGTCGTGAAAATAATATTCGAGGTTACTCGAAACTTAAAAAGTTGGAGCTGGTCGACCTCATTCAATATCATAACGGCTTTTCCAGTTTCCACAATGACTTGTTTAGCAAGCAAAAGAAGAAGAGGGGGCTTAAAATCAGATGTTGCGGTAAGTTAATTAAGGAATCTAGCATAAATAAGCACCTACAAACTAAAGCTCATCAAAACTATAAGCCTAAGAAGGCGACCACCAGCCAGGAGGATCACAGAGATGATTTTGACAATATGCAGAGGTTGCACCATATGACCATCAATCAACTACGCGAATTTTGTCGAACGCGCGGCATTACAGGCTATTCTAAATTACGCAGGAAGGCAGACATCATAGCATACATAGAAAGCGTGTTGTTCAACCGTCACTTCGAATTTGATTCCGACCTGTTTTCAGATTTGCGAGAGAGAAGGCTCTACACCCTCCACAAAGTTAATACAGCCTTTGAATCTCGCTTGAAGACGTACGACATCCAAAATGAACACAACCTGATGCTTCCCAACGACTTTTTGAACGATGTGGCATCACTAGTCCGGGGACTCATCACTAAACACATAAAGAGGCTGCATGGTTTGAAGGTTAATTTCGAATTCCTCTGTGACTATCAAAAGGGTAAAGACGATGCTATTATAGAAATGGAGAAAAACTTCAAAACAGAAAACGCAGTCATCTTAGAATCAACTGATTTGGTAGCTTATTACAGATCGGTTATCCAAAAATTATTGACAGAAATGGAGGAGTTTGTTGCTAAGGGTTCGGGATGGACGCTTGTTAGAATTAAAAGCCTTGAGGTGAGGATCAATAAATACAACCCGCTGAGAGGATCATCCTACATTGATTTACCGAAAAGAATTAAAGATAAAAAGGCAGTCATTAACGTGAAAAATGAAAATGATAACGAGTGCTTTAAGTGGGCGATACTGTCCGCTATTTATCCAGCTGATAATCACGTAGATAGAGTCTCTAAATATAAGCCATATGATAATGAGCTAAATTTCGAAGGTATCGAGTTTCCAGTGAAGATGGAAGATAGAGTATTTAACAGGTTCGAAAAGTTGAATAACATATCGGTGAACATATATTCATACGAAGGTAATGATATATACCCATTGAGAATCACTAAAAATAAGGAAGACAAACACATCAATTTGCTGTACATAAAGAATAAGGAAGGAAACAGTCATTACTGTTGGATAAAAGACCTCTCCAAATTGATAAGCGGACAAGTGACTAAACACAACGGAAAGATATTCACCTGTGAGAGATGCCTGCTGTATTATTACTCTGAAGAGGACCTCCAAGCTCATGAAACGGATTGTAGGAAGAATACACCAGTAAAGATTGTAATGCCCGAGGAGAACGAATCTCTGCGGTTCAAAAACTATCAAAGGTCTTTACGATTACCCTTTGTGATGTACGGAGACTTCGAGTGCTTGACAAACAAGATAAACACCTGCTGCCCTACAAAAGACAGCTCATTCTTACATAAATATCAAAAGCATGAACCTATGAGCTTCACTGTCTACATCAAATATAAACACGCAGACTATAAGGCACCAATCACATACAGAGGACCCAATGCCACCAAGCTGTTCTTTGATACAGTGAAGACTGAGGCGCTAGCGATAAAGAACATTTATGATAAGAAGCAACCCATCAAAATGACCACCGAAGATGAAGAGCATTTCCAAAGGACCCATGTTTGCCACATCTGTGACGAAGATATCAGGAAGAAACCTTCACCCTATTCGCCCAAGGATGAACCTGACTTCCGAAAAGTTAGAGATCATGACCATCTTCTCAATCCGGCGAAATGTGAATCGAACTACAGAGGACCTGCTCACAACCTTTGCAACCTAAAGTACCAAGAGCCTTCGTTCATTCCAGTGTTTATCCACAACTTATCTGGCTACGACGCCCATCTCTTCATAAAGGAGCTCGGTAGAGACCAAGGTGATATCGACGTCATCCCGAACAACGAGGAGAGGTACATTTCCTTCAGTAAGGAGGTCGGGGCAAAAACTGTAGAAGTAGGCGATGGGAAGAAAGTAAAGGTACCTGGTATAAAGTTGAGGTTTGTCGACTCATTCAAGTTCATGGCCGCTAGCCTCGACAGTCTTGCGAAGAACGTAAAGGAGTTCAGGGAGACAGCCAAGTACTTCCCCAAGGACAAACTGGACCTCGTCACCCGAAAAGGCGTCTATCCATACGATTACATGGACTCGTGGGACAAATGCGAAGAAACCAAGCTGCCCCCAAAAGAAGACTTTTACAACCAATTGAATGAGTCACACATAAAGGATGAGGACTACGAGCACGCTAAAAGGGTATGGAAGGCCTTCAACATTAAGACATTGGGTGAATATTCCGATTTGTATGTGAAGACTGATGTACTCATCCTAGCCGACATCATGGAACACTTTAGAGATGTCTGTCTAAAGACCTATAAGTTGGATCCTGCATGGTACTTCACTGCGCCCGGACTCTCGTGGGACGCCATGCTCAAAACCACAGAGGTTGAGCTAGAGCTGTTGACAGACTATGACATGATACTCATGCTAGAAAAGGGGACCAGAGGAGGCATCTCTCAGTGCTGTAACCGATATGGGAGGGCGAACAACAAGTACATGAGGGACTATGACGAGAACAAGAAGTCTAACTACCTGATGTACCTTGACGCCAACAACCTTTACGGATGGGCCATGAGTCAATACCTACCGCATGGTGGCTTCAAGTGGAGCACTGTGTCAGATGTGACCCAAGTAGAGGATGACTCAGACAAAGGATACATCGTAGATTGCGACCTACAGTACCCGACCCATCTGCACAACCTCCATTCAGACATACCTCTAGCACCTGAGAGCAGGATGCCCGATGGCTCAAAACAGCCAAAACTACTGACGACCCTCTATGACAAAGAGCATTATGTGGTTCATTACAGGGTTTTGAAGCAGCTGTTGCAGTTGGGGGTGAAGCTCAAAAAGGTGCACAAAGTGTTGGAGTTTCAGCAGTCTCCCTGGTTGAAGAGGTACATAGACCTGAACACTGATATGAGGACCAAGGCAACCAACGACTTTGAGAAAGACTTCTTCAAACTTATGAACAACTCGGTCTTTGGTAAGACGATGGAAAATATCAGGAAGCGACTCGATATTAGGCTAGTATGCGATCCCCAGAAAGCGGAGAAGCTAGTTGCTAAGCCCAACTTCAAGGGAAGGACCATTTTTGACGAAAGATTAGCCGCCGTGCATATGTACAAGACGAAAGTGATTTTTAATAAGCCAATATACGTCGGCATGAGTATATTAGATCTATCGAAGCATCTGATGTATGACTTCCATTATAATCTTATGAAGCCTAAATATGGGGGTGATATCAAGCTATTGTACATGGACACTGACAGTTACATCTATGACATACAGACCGAGGACTTTTATGAGGATATGAAGGGATTGATTGACTACTTTGACACATCAGATTATCCAGAAAACAATAGGTATGGTTTGCCCCGAGTAAATAAAAAGGTCTTGGGGAAGATGAAGGATGAAAATGCAGGGAAGATCTTAGAAGAGTTCGTTGGCTTAAGATCTAAGATGTATGCTTGTAAAACTGAGGTTGACCTGGTGAAAAAGTCGAAAGGAGTAAAGAAATGTGTCGTGAAAAACAGGATATCCTTCGAGGACTACAAGAACTGCCTATTCAAGCAAGAAGTACAGCATCGAACCATGAATCTCATCAGGAGCACAAAGCATGAGATTCATTCCATACAAGTCAATAAGATTGCCCTATCAGGAAAAGATGACAAGCGTCATATATTGGAAGATGGTGTCCATACCTTGGCTCACGGTCACTATGCGATAAAGGAGTAGGCGATCATAATCTTTTAACAGTTTTCGAACTATTAAAAGATAATTAATGGTTTTAGTCCTCAGTTCGAAGGACACATTCTTCTGTTCTGAATGCCTCTTTAATAGTGTCTATATCACATCTAAAGTGCTGATTGGAACCGTCCTCCTCCTCCTCCATATAAGAGTCTAACTTTTCGCAGATTCTAAAAGGGGTCGTGGTATGTGTAGGGCTCAGCGACTTTTCGCTTGTTCGGAATGTATGCATACTTTTGGCAGATGATGGTTGCAAAACAACGAACCCATGTCGGTGCAATGCTTAGGGGGTGGCCGTCCGCGGCGCCGAAGGGGGTACCCTTCCCTCCCAACGACTTTTCGCTTGTTCGGAATGTATGCATACTTTTGGCAGATGATGGTTGCAAAACAACGAACCCATGTCGGTGCAATGCTTAGGGGGTGGCCGTCCGCGGCGCCGAAGGGGGTACCCTTCCCTCCCAACGACTTTTCGCTTGCTCGCTCCGGAAAATTGGTGTGGTCGAAATAGAGCCATCACTTTCTAAAAGGGGGTGTGGTTTTAATGGGGATTTGAGAGCCTTTGTTTTTTATAGGGGGGTAAGGAATTTATGGCGGTTTTCATACCATTGATCTCTAAACGTGGATACGATTTTAATGGAGGTTTTGTAGCCATTGGATTTCTAAAAGTGGGTGTGGTTTCAATGGGGTTTTGAGAACCATTGTTTAATCGAATTTGTGTGGATAAAATAGAGCCATTACTTTCTAAAAGTGGGTCCGATTTTTATGGGTGGGTTTCGCACCATTGGTTTTAAAAGTGGGTGGAAATTTTATGGGTGGGTTTCGCACCATTGTTTTTAAAAGTGGGTGGAAATTTTATGGGTGATATAGAGCCATTACATTCTAAAAGTGGGTGGGGATTTTATGGGGTGTTTCACACCATTGTGTAATCACAATGGTGTGGGTGAAATAGAGCCATTACATTCTAAAAGTGGGTGTGGTTTTAATGGGAGGTTTATGGCTGTGGTCCAGCTCTCTCATTTGCACACTACTCACACAAATATTTTTTTTCTACAAGTCGTAATTGCACCAAATATTTGTTTGTGTTGTGCAATAAAACGACGTCTGTGAAAGCACTTGAGGTGGTCTTTGTTATATCGTGAGAAGAACGTGCTGTAGACAGACAGTCACTGATTCCCGACTCGAGGGTTGAATGGGCATAGAAAATCCGCCGTAATCAGCTGCAAGGAACGCGCTCCGGGCAAAAGGGCTGCGGGGGGGGGGGGTTAAATACTTGTTGGATTCATTCTATTCCATGCAAGTTCCCCCACAGTAGCACAGTTTAATACTAAAAAAAGAAACGATACAACCAGTTAAAAATATTTAACTGTATTTTGCGCCTGCAAATATTTAACTTATATATTTGAAATGTTTGAGACACTTCATATAATGTACATTACTAAAATTATTATTATTATTAACATTATTGATTTTTACTTTAGATAAAAAACTTTAATTGTTATGAAATATGTCATATATTATTTTGCTTTTGTTTGGAAATAGTCCGTCTTTGTATAGCATCTAATGCATATTGTTTTCCACCAATTTTTGATAAAACTATATATTTGATAACCACTGGTTACAAAAGAAAACCATACAAAAGCAGTATTGCTTATTGTAGTTTTCCAAAAAAGCCAGAGTATAAACCTTGAACGTTTTTGAACGATCTGTTTCTATACAATAATCAAAGATTGGTCACTAAAAATTCAAAAGCTTATGTACAGGTATATCATGTTAGATGTTATGTATATTATATAGTATATCATGCATCTCTTAGCAGACCCAATACAAAATATCTAGAGTAGAGTGGGAGTCGACATTCTCTTATATTCATATTCTATATAATTTACGTAAATTTATATTATATGAATTCCACAGCAAGCCAATATTTGTTCTTGAGTAAGCGTGTCCAAGACGTCATTGCAATAATTCGAATTATTCGTTTTCTAATCATACGATTTATAAAAATATTCAATCTAGTTCGATTATTCTGATAATGAATGTACACTTACGATTTCAGAGAAACAAACATTCGTTATTGAGTTATTGGCTGCCCTTTATTTCTGAATTTAAATTTACCACTGTTTCGAAAACACTTTGGATCACTTTCCTCAGTGCTAAAAAGACCAAATAATTCACAAAGAAGACGATTAGTTTTATTTTGACCCAAGTCTGAGTTTATTTGCTAAAAATATTTTTGGTACTAATATTGGTAGTTATTGTTAAATTAATAACTTTTATAAACTTTACAACAGCTTCTCTGGTGATCTTGATGTTTTGCATTCATCTGGAATTACTTTTAAAAATCATTTGTTGCAAATACTTTGTATTTTAGTTTTTCTTATATATATATTTTTAATATTTTGTATTATATTTTATCTTGCAAGATGTTTCTGGGACATTGTCCTGTAGTTTGCCTATTTTAAATAAATAAATAAATACGAGTAAATAAATGAATATTTAACATTTAGTAATTGAATGCAATTTATGAGATTCAGAAGTTTATGATTACAGAGTAGGATATAATTTTCTTGCCTATAGTCACTTTCTCAGAAGACACTAAAAATAATTCGTTTTTAAAGATAAATATCCTTTGAAACATCCTAAATAATGTACACATGGAAACATATTGACACGAGTTTCAAGGACTTCTCTTTTAATCTCCATCTTTATATCAAAGTATATGTAAAAGTGAGCCTACCGAAAAAACTTTGTCGCAAATGCATTATATTTGTGAAAAAGGTTTTTGCATGTAATATTTTATTAACCTGAAAAGGCGGCAACAATAAGGCCCTTAAAACGTTTTTTCATTGCAATATGTCTTTAATTATGGGGGTTCGCCATGAATACTATATTCTTGCTGGCTGAAAGCCCTATATTTACTGGGCATAGACAATATTATATAGGATCGCGCTCTCACTGCAAATAACATTATTTATGGACAAAGTTAATTCTACTCTCGTCAACATGGAATAGTCAATATTTGCAAAAGTAGTAGAAAGACTTGGTATGTTTCATAATTTTATGTTCAACATATTCAATCCAACCATGCAGCTAGCTTTACTCCGGTTACGTGGAACATTAACACCGCAACACATGCAGTCCTTTATGCCGGCTACTAAAGTATGTAAAATTATGTGAAAGCACACAGAATTAAGGAACATAGTACATTTTTTGTTGAAATTTCAGTTATCGAATATTAACTGTTGACGACCACATAAATGTGAAAACGGTCCATGGACGTTGTTGTTGAAACCCAGACCGTTCGACCTACCAGAAAGGTGTAAGGTAACAGTTTGGACGGTCGGGAAGGGGTCCATGGACGTGGATAATGTTGTTTGCAATGAACACACGATGATCATTTTAAGAGAGTTTCGCAGTTAATATTGAGAAAAAGATGTTTGAAAAATGGGAGTTAAACATGTCTAACAAACAAGCATCTCGCATGCAACTTCGCATCAGAAAACGAATGGTACTTATTTTAGAACACTAGAATGGATCTTCCTTAAGATATTTCATGATTTTCAAATAAATTTATATTAAAAATATGAAATTTTAAATATGTTTAAATGAGTTAGCATCCCCAACATTTTCATCCAGTTAGCACATTCATTCATAAGAAAATAGACACAAACAAAAATTTTCTCACCATGCAAACAATAACTTTTTAAAACGATTATCTCTTTCTAGAAAATTGGAAATTTAGGAATATTTGTTGAAATTATGCATTTTAAAACAGTATGAATTCGTAATAAAAATAATTTATGAATAAAAGTTTACGCTGCCGCACATTAACATTGTTATTTTAATTCTTATATACAGAAAATAAAAAAGAAAATAATTTAACCTCGTTGTTTGATGGCTTATACATTATGGGTCCTTCTAATAAATCAACAGTTTTTAAAAGTTTCTATTTGAGTATATAGAAAATGTATAAAAGATTTTCTTAAACCTCGATAAATGATAATCAAAGCTAAATCAAATTTGATTTGTAAAATAAATGTATAATATTTTCTTTGCATGCTTTACGATAAGAAAGAGGAAAATGAAGCAAAATGCTGTATCAAAATTTTATTAATCAAAATACATTTATCATGCAATTTAAACTTCAAATAGCGTTTGCTTAAAAAATAAGGAGAAAACTGCTATTAAAAAATTATCTATAAAATTGAAAGGGATTATAAAAAAAAGAACGATATTTTGGTCAAGCAAGATCCATCCAATTCTTATTTTGTAGCTCACCCTATTTTGTTTTCCCCTTTCTGAGGGGAGCATGTCACGTGGTGCAAGCAAAGTGGGGTCAGACACCTGATGCGCAAACTAATGACCATTACGTTGTTGACAGGCGTGATAGGGGGAACGGGACTGTTCAGTTGGAAAACAAACATTTCCCCAGTCTCGCTGCGGTTAGTTTAGCTGCAGAACTGCTTCTTGAAAGAGAACAAAACTGGGTCAGTAAGATAGAGTTTTCTCAGCCGGCCAAGTGGTTAAAATATTGAAACTGCTATAGAAATGAAATTTTGATTAGCAGTTTGATAATGAAAAATATTCCATTGTTTTGCATCCTTCGTCCTCTTCGACCCAGACCGTCCGACCTACCAATAAGGTATAAGGTATCTATTTGGACGGCCGGAAAGTGTCATCCAAT
This sequence comes from Amaurobius ferox, assembly GCA_951213105.1. Taxonomy (NCBI): domain Eukaryota; kingdom Metazoa; phylum Arthropoda; class Arachnida; order Araneae; family Amaurobiidae; genus Amaurobius; species Amaurobius ferox. Next base: position 248,681 of record OX578154.1, read on the forward strand.
TTAGTCCGGAACCCAGCGGGGGAGGCATCTACAGGAAACGTGCCCTCCTTCCTCTACCACCAACCTCTCGGATGGACTTACGGACTCGTATGTTTAACATGATCGTACTCCGCATGAACACCGCGGCAGTTTTGGTAGTGGCAGAAATTGAACCCGGACCGTCTGGGTGCAATTCCCGCGAGCCAATCACTAGGCTGTCGCACCCCGTATTTTGCACCCTGAATGAGAGCCTGATTCAAATTTTAGGAATATTTTTATATGTCTCTCAAGAGTTTAATTTTTAAGAGTTTTATATGTCTCTCAAGAGTTTAATTTTTAAGAAATTAGAAGCCGGCTACATGGTAGCACTTTATACATCAATCCCCATAGAAATTCACATTATTGTGACATATGGCAAAGCAAGTTTTCTTGTTGCCATTGCAGGTAATAATTATTCCATGTTGATAACATGCTTCTCTAAAATAAAATATAAATATTCCTTACTTCATATTGCGCTAAACAAATGAGTACTTAGAATGTTAACGATATTGTACACAAATATTTGTTCAGAAATTATTTAAAAATTGTGCTTTGTGTACAGGGATAACTAAAATGTGTAAATCGATGAAAGTAAGAATGTCAAATGTTTTTTTTTAAACTACATTAAAAATTTATGTGCACAATGATTTAAAAAAAATGATATGCATCCTAAGATTATTATTTAAAAACATCATATCAATTTCATACCAAATCAGACATAGTAAGAGATGTTTATCAGTAAATTTTCCATTTTTATTTCATTTTAATAGATTTGAAAAATAATTCTTTTTACACTGCTTTTTAAAAAGCAAGTAACTTTACAAGTTTTTGATTATTTAGTTTTTTAATTTTGAGGAAGATGGTTCAGTCATGATGACAGAGCAGTTATGTAAAAATAATTTGCGGAGACTGAAAAACGGAGTCCAAAATTTGCAAATATGAAGTTTCATGATATATATTTTAGCTAAGTTACATTTAAGACTTAAAGTGGTGACGGAGTATCAGCTGTAGAGATGAGGTAAGAAATAAAAAAATTAATTTAAAACAAAATACTGGGCAGTAAACATTTTTTTTCTAAAAGCATTAGACAAAATGGTCACTGTACAGGATGTGAAAAACATTTAAATTAATTTATAGATTATAAACTTTGATAAACAGAAATTTGCATACAAAAGCATTTGGTCTATTACACTAAATATACCTTAGTACAGCTGAATTGACCTGAACTTAGCAGTCGCCAGATATTTTGGCCATATACAACAAATGTACACACCCTCCGTATTTTACAAGTTATTGATCTATTTTACAAACGGTTAGGCAAAATGGGGTCCGGTTTGTGGGACAGTCCAGTTGTTAGTGCACGGGTATTGCACTCGGATCACTCAAGTTTGAATCCCAGCTCTGCCCAAACTGTCTATGTGTTCATGCGGAGTACGGGAATGTTAAATATGTAGGCCTGTAAGTTCTTCCGAACGATACACTCCCTGTGGATGCTGCCCCTACTGGCTTCTGGTCTAAATTGGATGACACTTCCCTGTCATTTAAATAGATACCTTACACCTTCGGGTAGCTCAGATAGTGTGGGTAAAGAAAATGAAGCCTCCCAAGCCCCTATACAAAGTATTTTTTTGCCATACCTATCAGTGCCTCTGTGCTAGGCTGCGGTTTGAGAGGTATGCAATATTGTTTTAAATAATTTTTCGGTAATAACTGAATTACAATTAAAATAAATTAATGGCATTAACAAATTTATTGAAGTGAAACCCCGGTTTTGTAATACAAACATTATATGCAGGAAAACAAAATACAAGGAAAACGCCATTTTAATTAGAATATAAAAATCAAGGAAAAATATATAAGAAAATAAATAGACCACTTATCAAGCTTTACTTTTTCATTTGATAAAAATTTAATCAAGAACAATTCCAAATATATATTCAAGATTGTATATCAAGAGTATATTTCAAGATTGATTTGGTTTCCATAAGAATATTTTACCTTGACCTTAATACATAGACTTGTAAATTTCTTTATTACAAACAACTATGCTACTTCTAATTTATACAAAAAAAATTGAAGCAAATAATGAATAAATATCAAAGAATGTAAGGTGAAATTGAATAAATTAAAACACCAGGATATTTGAAGTCAAATTGCTTATTAACTATTAAGAAAACAGCCACTTCCTTACAGCTTAGACATGTCTATCAAAGACTTGCTGTAGCTCGAGTTTAAATTGTGTGCATATTTTCTTTTAGTTCCATTTCTAATGGAATATCGTCCGATGTGGGTAGACAGGGAGAGATTCGTCACTCTTTAAAATCCCGCTTGACGCTTAGCTTTACTAGACAAAGTAAACATACTTTGTTTATTTACAAATTATTTGGATAGACGTTATCTCCCTTGTCAACCATAAAACCAAAATAAATAAAATATTTCTACAAAATTAACTCTTTACAAAAACTTAAAAAAAATTGTAACATGTTACATATATAAACGTACAAGGTTACCGAATTGATTTTTAAATGAAATGATAAAATCGGTGGTGTGCAGCGATATTTTGCTTTAGACAAGCACAACATTTAATTCTGGTATATAAACACAATAGAAAAAATATATTACAGTCAACCCTTCTATATCGTGGTATTGTCATAATGTGGAGAGAGATTCTACATAATGTGGAGTAAAATAAATAATGTGGAGTAAAAATTGCGACAGCCCTGTCATAAAGCATTATTTATAAAACGCGATAGTCTATTAAAGCGATTTCAGTATAATACCATTCAGTTTAAGCCGTATCCCTATAGCATGATTTTTTCTATTACACTTTTACGATTGGAAATTAATGGGGAATTCCTCTGTTTTTTCATCCACGTACATCATCATATTTCAATTTCAGTTATCAGGGAAATCCTCTGTAAAATAAATACATTCACCTCAAATGAATTGGTAGACGAAAATTTGGGTAAAGAATGGGTTTCAAATTTCACTTTAAGTGACGAGAAAAGGGCACTGGATGTGGGTAAACAATTAGAAAATTACTTTATTGAAAATGATCCTTCATCAGTGCGAAGTGCAAAGTTTAAAAGATAATTGCAAAATTGTTTAGCTCCTTTCAGAGAGATATTGGTAGAGTTACAAATTAAAACTACATTTGAAAACAAAAATGAAGATATGCAAAGTGAAGAGGTCATTAAAAGAATTAGGCCACTAACTAATATTTAACAGAGGTGATGAATATTAATAGAATTTTTGATGGAAAAAAGTTATTAAGTTTATATTTCACATTATTTTTTACTTTTCTTATAAAGTCTTATTAAAAATAATTCAAAATATGTAAAATATTGTTGCCGTACTTTTGTATCTATAAACTTATATTCCATACCTATATTCACCATAACATGGTACTCTAAAAATACTATTTTATATAATGTAGAATGAATCAGTCTGATTTATATGTTCTGAATTCCAGTTAATGCGGTTTTCGTATAACACAGTATGAATTGTTCTGAGTTTCTTATAACGCGGTATGCGGTTTCCATATAACATGGTACGAATTAATCTGATGTGCACTAATCTGAATTTCCTAATATAAAGAGGTATGAATTAACACTAGAACGACAGAAGCGGTCATTTTGACCGCATAACTACTTTGAGAAACGATTCCTCCAAAACGACTAATCCCAGCCTATTGAAATTTTATGACTTTTGTTATTTTCTTTGCAAAAAATGTGTCGAAGAAATATCCTAAATGCTGTAACTATGATGTTTTGGTTTTGAGTTAAAGGTATGTTGTACTCTCTCTATGGCAGTCAAATTGACCGCTGCCCGTCGTTCTAGATAGTTCAAAATATCAGTCATTCTAGTGTTAATCGCATTATGGGACAGTTGACTGTACTGTAACACCTATTTGTACATAAATTCCAATCTTCTACATTTTTGCAAACGTATTAATGGCATTTTCGTAGAAATTAAGAGTTCTTATTTCTCAAATTTGAAGAAAACTTTTTAAAATACAACAAAAAGTGTATCTTTGCTATTATTAATTAAGATTAATTTGAGCTTGGTCACCAATGATCTATCATCAATCACCGTTTCGCAAATTCTGCTGAAATAGTATAGTAAATTTTTTTAAACTGATGTTAGATAAGCAATGCTTCTATAGACTGCATATCACTGGACAAAATCTAACTAACACTGATAATATATGGGAAACAGTTGGAAGAGTTTCTACAATTATGACAGGTGACCACCAGTCATGACGAGAGAGTTCGAAAACTTCTTCATAACCACTGCCATTTAAAAACTTGTTTCGGTCACAGTGCAGTTATAACCAGAATGACCAAGGATTTTCTCAATCAATGTTATGTGATCACATGATACACAGAACACGTGTTTTGCTTGAAATGCTGTCTAGAATCGTGCAGAATAACCATGCTGTTTTTCCTGTGGTGAATGGCTTGATAACTGATAAACAATTTTTAACGGAGATGACAAATCAATTAACTTTTCAAACACACTCTTGTCATCTGCAAAAGTTATACAATAAAATCAATGCGTAATTCTTCATTGATTCTTTCAAAGCTGGACCAAGTCTTTCTTAACATAAATGACAACAGAAACTGTATATCGCAACAAAATTACTTACTTCTATAAAAGAAAGCTTGTTGAATGAAAGTTTGTCCAAAAGTACATACAAAATTAGTTAAAATATATTTCTACATGTGTGTATGCCTGCATTCTGTAACTATTTATAACCAGGAATGGGGTGGTTTGTGTAAAAAGATGCTAGTATGAATTGTTATAAAGATTGGCAAATAATTGATCAGTTACGCATGCAATATAATTTTTACATATAGATACCTTTACAAATTCTTGGCGAGAAAAACACTAGACAGCTTGCTGATATTTTATAAACAGCAGAAACTTCACTGTGTCCATCTAGTCTTTCCGACATTTAACAAAATATGCAGTTTTTAGCGTGTACTTTTATACACGATTGATATGCCCGGCCACACATTAAACTGCCGTTAACCTCAGGGTTGGCTGTGTGGTCTGGGCTTTCAACACGATTGATAAGAATTTGATATTTTTGTAAATAATACTTGAATTTGATATAAAACAATCTTGAAATGATGTTAGATTATTGTTAAAAGGAAATCTGCGTTGTTTTACATATTAAAATATAACACTTATTTGATTGATACTTCATTAAAATAGTATATCCAGCATAATAATAACCACAATAGCATCATAGGCATATATTGAGACAAGAAAGAATATTGGATGTACGGGAAGCGAAGTGACGTTTGGGTTCTACGTCCCAATGGCCCGTCCCCAGTATGGGTGGGACGGAGGCGGAGCCGTAGAAAGTAGTAATTTGGACACTCCGTTTCAATATATTCGCTAGATCCATTAACCCCTGCCTGTTTCATGCAAGGTATTACAAACAATGAGGTAACAGATTTTGATATGATCGATAGCAAAAGTTTGAATAGAAGATTGCGTTACCCCCAACAATTACGAAAAGATTTACGCATGAGGTTCCATAATGAATACTTAGTCATGGTAGTACATCGAGGTCAAAATGTGGTTCTAGTTTCAACAGAAAAAAAACGAATTGAATGGCCCCTTAGTTTAGTCATGGAAATTTATCCTAGTCCTGACGGACATACAAGAGTAGCAAAGGTCAAGATGGCCAGCGGGGAAAGGATATGACCATTTCAACGGCTATATCCATTAGAGGTATCATCATCAACAACAGACGTTGCTTTAGAATCTTTTCAGATTTCAAACGAATCTATAGTGACTGTCCTACATCTTCAACCATACCTGAAACTAAAATTTCGAGATCAGGACGTATTATAAAGTTTCTCAAAAGATTAGATTTGTAATTTCACAATTTTGTCGAAATTGCAAAGAGGAGAGGATGTTAGAGACCATGTGAGTTGGATGTTAATCAACTCAACTTTAAAAAGAAAAAGAACTAGCGTTGTATCGAAAAGTCATGAGGCACCTGATGCTGAAGGCGTCTTTATCCTCGATATCCTCTTTAGTTGTGCTGATTCTTTAACATTAATTGGATTGTAGAAGTCTGTCCATAAGAGCGTCCCAGATGGGCGGGCCGTCAGATAGGTCCTGAAAACGGACTGGAGATGCACTTGGTGAAATCCGTGGCGGTGGCACGTGCAGAAGAAGAAGAACGTGGAGGTGGTGGCAGTACTCTAATGTACCAGCTGCAGTCCCTGAACAAGTTAGATCTGGGTGGACTGGGGTTTTTTGATTTCAGCTACCATCTTAATGATAGAAAAAAGTTTAGCTATGGGATCATCTTCTGATGTTATGATTTTGAGAATGCTGTTTAGTATATCCTGTAAGTTGCTCAGGTCGAAGTGTTTCTCTACTTCCTTAAAAAATTTAAGGAAGTCAAGAAAAGCGTTCGAGGTCTGGGGGAGGTCAATGCCTGTGTCATGTCGTGCCTGGGCAGAGTGCTCTTCGGTTTTTTCTGAGACCGTCTCAGCACTCGTCTGCACTTCCTGAGCAGGAGGGATGGATTTAGAAGGGAGAGGGGGAAAGTTTTCCTCACCAAGTCCGGGGAGGGGGTAAATTTAGATTTGGATTTTTTGGTATCCTGGAACTTTTTACGGTTCCAGGGGTTTTGGGGGCAGTGCCTAAAGTTGGCTGGGTGCTCTCTGCCGCAGTTGCAACATTTAGCTGGTAATTCTCTAGACTTCTCACATTCCCTACTGGGGTGGCCTTCTCCACATTTCAAGCAGCGAGGAGGAAGGGTACACTGGTCACTATGGTGATTGAATAACTGGCAATTATAGCACATTTTATAGCCTTTGCTACGGAAGGTCTCGATTTTAACTTGCATGTACAGTATACTTTTAATCACGTGGATCCTCGCCCAGTCCTCTGTAGGCTCGAGGCCTACCAGAAAAATGGGGAGGGGGTCATATCTCTCCTGCTTCTGAGTTGTGCAACTCTAATGACTTTAAAGCCTTCACTAGCAAGGGCAGTTTTAACTTTTTCGCTATCTGTGTTGGACGGCAGTCCTTTAATTACTACTTTTTTGGTCTTTCCTGCTTCAAATTAATGGCATTGAAGGGGATCTTCTTAAGGATCAGGTGGGCCTGCACACTTCTGAAGTCCTCAACGGACCCAGGAGTGATTCGGATCACCCTCCCCATAAGAAGGCCCTGAACTTTATTCACAAGCATACTATTAAGCTCCTCTATGAGGGCTCCCCAATCGCTTGAGGAGTCCACATAAAAGGAGCAAACTCTATCCTTAGTGGGGGGGGGGAGGGGGGCATCTGTCATAGTGGCTTCCTCAACCTCCGTGAATTTATTTTCAGTTTGAACTTCAGAAACCTCATCCTCAATTTGCACTGTCAGTTTAGGCTTTTTCCAATTACTAGGGGTGATAAACCCCTCTATTTTCTTGAACATCTCGTCCTTGTATATGATATATAAGTCATCATCCGATTTTATTTTCCAGTACTTAATTATATCGTAGATAAAATTGTAGGTATCTCTTTCAACTAACACATTAGGGTCAGGGATCTGCAGCAATAGAGAAGCATCAGAAATACTACCTGTCATAATCTTTTGAAGCGTCTAGGCCTGGTTGTGGTCAATTTCGTCATCTTCAAGCTCCTCTTCTAATCTTGCAATGACGTAGTCATAAGCAATGAAGTGGGTCACCAGCTTCCATGAGAAGGAGTCCTTTGGAATCTCGCCTTTTGGGATGTCCAGAGTCTTGAGGTATGCGGCTTCAAAGATCGCCGCTGTTTCATAGTTAGTCGGCTTATCCAGCTGGCTTGAGGTCCCTGCAGTACGTTGGTCCATATCAGAAGGTCCAATGCTTGCTTGGAAGTATGCCGCCGGGACATATGGTTTTATCTTGGGAATCATCCTGATCCTTTTGCTTTTTACACTCGTTTTCGTTTTAAACGAAGCTTTCCTCGTAACAGCACTCGTACAATCCATAAAAACGGACATTACATCTTCAGTCATGTTGCCCGCCAATGGCAAGTACAAACATGTGCAGACAAATACAAGTTCGTAAAAATGGCGAAAAAAAAAATAGCAATAGCACGTGGCACAAGCGAAGAGCGTCCCAGAACAAGCCCGTACACCTCCGCGGCTGAGCTCCGAATGAAGAAGAGTCAAGTCGTAGTGTCGTACAAGACAGAGCACCAGGCGCGAAGCGCCTTTAATCTCCAGTTTCAATATGTGGTTCTTATCGTCAAACTGTGACATTAATTCAGTGACCCTAATTGGAGGTTCGAGGTTTTTATTTACTACTTTATTATTTGTCCTAGCTCCTAGTGTGGCAGTTTGTTGCACATTTAGAGTTTAAGCAGTTTGGGAGGTTGATGCAGATCTAAGGGTTACCTAGCGTTTTGGCAGTTTAGAGTTTAGAATTTTTTTTTTTTTTTTTTTTTTTTTTATAAAATAATAGTCGCGAGTTTTATTTAAAAATCAGATGTTTGAGGTGGGATCTTTTAATTCCGATTATCGATGTTTAGAACAGCGCGGGGTCTCTTACGAGATTTGGCCTTGCGATGATCATAGTCATGCAGATTGAATAACAGTTCGTTTGGAACGGATGGCAAATTTCTGTAAAATTTAAGCGCTAGCTTTTTAATTTGGGCTCTAACAGTTTTTATTTTGAAGTCATTCCTAATTACCGAGTTTCTTAAGTACCTGGGAGCTTTCCTGATAATCCGTAGGATTTTGTTTTGTTTTGTCTCTAGGAGGTCTATTGTAGTTTTACAGGCATATCCCCATACGGGTGCTGCATACAGCATTCCCGGGCGGATGACCGATTTATAAATTAGGAGTTTATTTTGATAACTTAGATTTCCGTTTCCTATCATTGGGTATAAGGCTCCTGTGGCCATATACGCTTTTTTGATTAAGTTCGTTACGTGCTGTTTCCAGGTTAGGTGGGAATCTATCGTTACACCTAGGTATTTGAATGAAGAAGAACTGAGTTTAAACTGTTTTATAGATGAAAACGGTTCTGTAAGTCAAGGGAAATAAAGGTATTCTTTCATAATTTCTTATAAGTTAATGTTCTCAATCAAATATGTGCAAGATACTTCGCTATATAACACAATAGTACTTAGCTATATAGCACACTAGTACTCAGCTATATAAAACGGTAATAAAATAAATATAAACTAAATTGAGGTTACGTATTCATACGCTCTTAGTGACTTGTAATTTTTCAATGCCACTTCATCACAGACATTATTGCTGTGAGATTTAAGATATATATAAATATCGCCAAAACTCACTTGCGGCCACGATGCAATATCATCACTCCATTAAAATGAAGGAATGATATAAGCATCCGGGAATGAATAATGTAAAGAAGAACGGCCATTTAACTTACCTAAATAGTGCAATTTAGCTTGAAGGCCTAATTTTGTAGCATAATATACTGTCTGTAATCAACAGTCAAACACCACGCTTCACAGTTGCAGCGGCGTGGTGTTTGACTGTTGTGCGCATGCGCAAGCAGGAAGCTGCACGCCAGGAGAGAGAGCACTGTCGCTCCCGCAGTGCCTATGCACGCACCGCCACTGAAATCAGACAATTTTTCAGACATCGTAGAAAATTTGCATAGGACTCAATAGGAATGAAAGTGTCTTTTTGCCCTTACAATCCTGCGCATTCTATTACGCAGGCTGTTTATTTACATTCGTGCCCATGTTCTATTTGTATTCGTGCCCGTGCTCTATAACCATAATAGCATTATAGCGTAAAGAAAGAAAATAGGATGTACGGGAAGCGAAGTGACGTTTGAGTTTTACGTCACAATGGCCGATCCCCCAGTATGGACAGGACGGAGACGGAACCGTAGTAAGTAGGAATTTGGACACCCCGTATCAATGTATACACCTTAGCTCCCTATGCTACACCTTGGTGAGTAAGCATCTTGCTAAGGGCTGCATGTTCCGAAAACGTACCCGCTATACCCCCTGCTGTGAGGCTGATTCTTCGCTATTGGCTAAGTTAAATGACGTCATGGGCGGAGCCTATACACTTTGAAGTTTGACAGTTTAAGACAAAATCTGTCGTCTTCGAGATTATACGTGTTTACATTTTCCTTAGATACATTTCGTCATGTATTTTACTTCATACACACATATTTATTTGCTTTTGATATGAATTTAAACTAAAGAATTAAATAAAATATATTATTATTATTACTACTTGATCAATGATAAAAATGCTTCATTTACGGGAAAAAAATTATATACAGCAAAATGCTTGTGTTATATGTATTATGTTTATTAAAGGCACCTTATGCCCATTTTATATTGTATTCCGTATATCAACTTTTTTAATCCTATTTTCATTGATGACTTGTAGCACTTGCGGTAATTTGTTTTATTTTATTAATTTTTTAACTACAAAAAAGCAAGTTACCTATCCAAAACAAAATATATAACCGTTTAAATATGGGTTACCATAACCTTTTTTGAAGTCGGTTTCAAATATTTATGCAAGTTTGTAAACAAAACTATGTGTTGATTTAAAAGGAAAAGCCATACAATGGAATATTTTGGACAAAAAATGTGGAAATTTTTAAAAAAAATTAATCTAAAATTAATAAAAATGCAGACTTACAATGTAATCCTGGGTAAAATATTTAGTGTAGAGGGTGGGTAATCCATCCCACCCTATACACCCAATGATGTGCTAATAATTTTCCATGCTAAAAATTTTTAATAACTGATATGCTTCGAAAATTATATATATCAATTGTTTGCTGTTCCCATTAAATTCTAAACAAATAGATGTGCATATTGGTTTCTTTACCATTTGAATAGGTGTGAACAATGCTAATGGTATACCACTGTCACTAACCGAAAGAAAACAAAGTGGCAAAACCAAAAGAATGACATACCTATATTTTTATAGAACTGCGTCAATGGATTTACAATTAAAGTACTTCAATACACCTTCTTCTGAATTTTGAGGAAATTTTTACACACATTAACAATTACAATATGATTTGTGTCTTGATTTAGTGTAATTAAAAAAAAAATTCGAATAGATTTTTTCCTGTAGTTGGGAGGAGGGGGGGGGGATCTTTAACCAGGTAAGTCCATCAGTCACAACCAGTGCATACTTTTAAATGTTAATTTCTTGGAATTCTTTATTAAACTTTTATTTACTTCAAACATTTTCAATGTAACAACTGATACTTGAACATTGAAAATTTTGACAATCCGTATGTACATACTGACTCTAGTTCTCCTTTAATGCTCGCTCCTTGTTTCTATGTGAATAAAAGATACCAATAGATCAAAATAAATAAACTGCTGCTTTTGAGAATATAAATTTGTAATACCTTCTTGAAGAATCTGATTTATCACCTAATTTTTTTATGTCTGGTTTCTTTACAGAAGTATTAAAAAGTTATAAACCAATAGAATAGATGCTATGGATTTGAATTGATATCACCAGAAATAAACAAGTTGGTTGAGATTTGCACTCTAACTTAGTGTGTTACCTGAAAAATTTGACTTTCAGAGGAATAGCTTTTTTTTTTACATTAATTCAAATTTCATGTTAACTACTTTATTTGTAACAAATAAATATATAATAGGCCCTATCAGTGCCTATTATATATTCTATTATATATTTATTCAGTGCAGTGTGTTATATATTTATTTTGCAGTTCGTGCTAACTAATATTTCACATAAAGTGGTTTCAACTTTTCTTAGACAGCAAAACCCTCATATAATTCCATATTTTAATATCAGAACACTCTAAATTGATATTTTGTCTCTATGATAACCATCTACGTAATATATGTACACGTAATAGGTGAATGGAAACAAATATGAGTAAATAGATACAGCTTTCCGAGTACATTCAAGTTAGTTTTAAATGCCCGAAATATAGGTAAAATACTTGTTCATCAAAGACGTCGTGAAATATATTAGCTGCAGCCCCAATTTCAACTTCAAAATAGATCTGCTATTTATCTTGCTCATATTTGTTTCTCCAGTCATAATATTTTTTGTGAAAATAGCTTGATAAAACTGTTTTGCTCTTATAGTTTTGCAACATTCTAATATATCAATTTGTGAATAGGATATAATGGAGAAGACACTCCTATTGCAGATACTAGCATCCATAGACTAGTTTCTCACTTATTATATGCTCGTCATCATGAAATAATCAAAATTTGCAGTGGTAGCATGAAAGTTAGCATGCACCACAATTTTTTAGAACTTCTATGCGAACTAACATTTTCAGTTCTTCACTTGGCCGGCTCAAAATTCATATACAATTTAGCTCAGGCCACATGAAGCTGCAAAGGCAAAGTTTATAAACACAAAGCCCATCTATAGGAGGCATTCTAAAAAATATGGGTGATATTCCTATTACAGATACCAGCATGAGCATTCTTGGACTGGTTTCATGCTTATTATGCATTTGTCAATACAGATTATTTGATATCTAGAATGGTAACTCTAACAAAGACACCGCCCTACCCGAAGGTATACGGGAAAGATGCACAGTTGCCGCGATAGCAATCCCAAAACACCAGGCCGTGGTCCCAAGCCACGGCGCTCCACCCCATCCGTACGCCGCCCAAAGACCAAACGCGCGGGCAGGAGGCGCAAATCACCAAAAACAAGCCCGGACAACACGAACCACCATCTGTCGAGAGTCATCCTCTGACTGATCCCTCACACTTTATTAAAATATAAAGAATTACAAGAACCCTTCATTTAGGGTTAAATCATATATCCTTCATTCTTAAGGATTAAATCATAATAAATATCACACTTTGATAAAAACTAAACAAAATTCAACAAATCATTAACAATTTACCATCAATAACATCAACAACGCTATTTCTTATCCATCTCCAATATATCATAACATTAATCAGCATATAACAAATCAGCATCAAACAAAAGCATGTAACTCTTATATACATTATATACAATCGTCTTAAGTCCAATTTATATTACATAACATTCACTTTGCATTATATTCAAATCCAATATTTTATGTACAAATTACAAATCATCAATTTATATACATAAATATATCCATACAATCTAAAAACCATCATAACAATCTAAAAACCATCATAACATAAAATCCATCCTAAAAACCATCATACAATAAATCGTTAATCAATACATTTCCATAGACAAGACATTCTTCATGATTCTAGAATGGTAACAAGAAACTTAATGTAGATCCAGGTATGGGTCATTGTGGCAATTACCCCCCCCCCCTTTTCAGATATATATATGTCATTTCTTGTGATTCTATAGATTCACTTATAAAAGTTTATTGCAATGTCATAAATCCCAAAATGACATAAAATTCATTTTATCAGGCTAGTTTGCTTCATTTTATGATTAATCAAAAAAAATTTATCAGTTTCGATAACTATTTACTGATATACTACAAAAACAAATGTTCAGTAAAAGAAACATGTCGAAGGAAATCCTTTTTTATTTCTGCCCGAATCTGCCCTTGTAATGTACTAACTGTAAACTTTGCAGCTACCTTTTAAATTTGGTTAACTGTACCCACGATTCATTAAATGATGATCAATTTACAAGGACCTAATTAACCTTCAGCTTTCTATAAGAAATTCGGATTGGCTAGACATGGATTAACATAAACACTATGTAATAAAAATTATAATGTTTTAAATTTGATTAAGTAGGTACTAATCAATCAGGTTCAGTTGATTAAATATTTATAATTTTTCAAGATATTGTTCACTGGATGAACTAAAATATGTTTTTTAGGTAATGCATATGGTTATCATATTTGTACTGATTTTTTCCCATCAGTAGTACAGATAATAGAATTTTGATGCATAAAAGTAAATTCCTGCCTTAGAGTAAAGGTAAAAATAAATTTCAAAAGTTAATAAAAACATCCCATTTAATAAATTAATATCTATATATTGCAATTGTAACTGTAGACGAAGAAATTGAAAAGCAGATTTAGTTTTAGCTAGAATCATTGTACTATTAGAAAGAAATTGTATATATAGCTTGATTCAGTACTATCTTATTCTAGTGGCTCCCATAAATCCGATTGAGCCAAGGTCGCAGTTAAGATTTCGCCAAAATTTTTGTTAACGAAAAAACAATATGACAATAATATAAACATGTGCTGTTTCTTTAGGACTGCAAACGTTTGGTGAGATTTTACAACCTACCTTGGTGATAAATCTCTGACGCTTGGTGATTCATCCTCGGGGGCCGCTATAATAAGGAAGTACCCTTGATTCTTTAAAATTATAGAAATATATTTAAGAAATATTTTTTGTCTCTACACACCAATAGCATTTTCCGGCCATTCAAATTGCTTCTCTAAGTCCTCGGACGAGACGAATGGTCTGGGTTTTCGACACCAATAGCATTACCAAGTAGGGAAATCATATTCCCTAGAAACCCATTTAAGTTCAGAGAAATGATATTTAATGAAATGGGAAGCAAACTGTTTGGTTACCAATTCAAAATCCCCCCCCCTCTTCCTCAAAAAAAAGAATTGCCTGGGGACGCTACGCTAATGTTACACATATAATACTAACGTTAAAGGAAAATATTGTAATAGGATCAAATATTTGAACTATCAATGAATTTACATGTTTTTGTTTTAAATATTCTTATTTTCGAATTGAATGCTTTTGAGATAAGCATGTGTACATTTGTAATCACTGATATCTCACAAATGATTCAAAAGTTAGTACTAATTTTCTACTACTCAATTGAATGTATCTTTAGGTAATGAAATATGGATAGTTATATTTTAATTTCAATATTTGTATAAAATTCATAATTTGTTGTCAAATCAAAACAAATTTTAATTTTATTTACATAAAAATGTTTCAAATATTTTGTTAAATCTTATATAGTCTAATTTCCCATTCTAATCACTGAATATTAAATTTCAAATATTTGAAATACAGTACGTGCATACATCATTTATATGCATTTCTACATAGCTCGTCAAACATTCCTATCCAGGGACATTAATTTCAATTACATATTTTCACAGGTATACGCTTTACTTCACTGGTGCCTAGAGTAGTGTATAAATAGTGCTTTACTACAGTTAAAAATATGCATTTTCTATTTAACAGTACAATCTGTTTGAACAACTTTAACTGCATAATAATGTTGCATGATATTACCTAATTTCAATTTATAACATGTTTATAAAGAAGGAGTTTATTCAACAGATATTTTAAATCAACTTAATGCTGTTTTTGAAAATAATAGACAGTAGTTACTAATTTAATTTTATATGAAGATGGATTTGATATTCTAGGATGCATGAATAGATGCAAATTGACTTACCTAGTTAATACTGATGTTATTTGATTTATCCTGATGTAATGAGATATAATGAAGCTGAAAATACATATACCAGTTAAAAGTTTGACTAGTTATCACTGCGTCCAACCAATGTTAAAGTATTCCGTTAACATTAGATAGTAATATATTATCTAAATCGAATTATAGTTGTTGAAGTAATAAAGATATTGAAATTAATATTTGTTTCAAATAAATAATTTTGGGTTTAGAAATTAGTAGTATTTTGACTAAATGTTTCAAACTGAAATTATTCAAGAGATTGAAAAATAAAACTTCAGGTTTCATATTTCAGATGTGTTATACAGAATAGCAAGTGTAAAGAGGTTTTTAACTGAATTAACGTTGAGTTAAATTCAAAATGTTCTGAAAAATTTGAATGATGTATCAATACATGTCTTTTAAATTTGAATATCAAAATTTTGTATATTCAAAATTCAAAGTGTAGGATAATACACATTTCCAAAGTTTAAATATTGGTTGTTAAATTTTAAACATCATTTGGAATAAACATGTTTAAGGGTTAAAATGTCCGTGGAAATCAGGAGGTCATAAGAAACAACAACAACAGATTTAAAATGTAAAGAATTTTAACTCGAACACCAAATGAATTCCAAACGCACAATAAATGTATATTATGTTAGTGTGAACTGCGAAGAATGATAGCATTTGAAACCATAACCTTGCATAATAACTTAGTGGCTGTTAAAAATTTGGCAGCTCACTACTGGGTACAGATCAAACTTCAAAGTATTTCATAAATATTAGATAATGGCTATTAGTGTTTGCTTTCTTCAGAAAGTTACTTAATATCAATAAAATCTCAAAATCAACACCCATACAGTTGAAATGAAATTTCATATGTATGCTATTTAAATTACAACTTGGTATATACATATAGAATATATATTAATTTTATTAGTAATTTCATTAATTTGTATAACATCTTGACACTCATATTATAACACACTACTGTGATAAACAAATTAACTATGAATCAGATTAAAAATATATTGCTGTCTTCTACACAAATTTAATTAGCCTAGAAGGAAATAAATCAAAGTTTCTTCTTTAATTTAACTGATACAACAATAAAAACATCTGACCACTTAAGTTATTTAAACAGGCCAGGTGAAATATTGCAGTACAAGTTTTGATATATTCATATTTGGTCCGCGATCTTCTATCTAAAATTAGGTACTATAAGAAATAAGTTAGAAAATCATTCAATCGGATTATTACAGATGTATAAGGTATAACGTTTCAGTGTCAACATTTTACTCCCAAAAATTGTAATAAATATATCATATACTACTTACCTAAATTTAAGACATTTTTGCTGTTTTACGAACGTGTATATAATCTCCTTATATTGTCACACAACGTTATATCTTTGCACTATTTCTTTCTATCATAATTTTCTTCCTGATTTTTTTCAACAAACATTTTTTTCCATGTGTAATCTCGAAGACGACAACTTCAAAGTGTATATTAGGCTCCGCCCATGACGTCATTTAACTTAGCCAATAGCGAAGAATTGGCCTCACAGCAGGGGGTTTAGCGGGTACGTTTTCGGAACATGCTGTGTTTGACTGTTGTGCGCATGCGCAAGCAGGAAGCTGCACGCCAGGAGAGAGAGCACTGTCGCTCCCGCAGTGCCTATGCACGCACCGCCACTGAAATCAGACAATTTTTCAGACATCGTAGAAAATTTGCATAGGACTCAATAGGAATGAAAGTGTCTTTTTGCCCTTACAATCCTGCGCATTCTATTACGCAGGCTGTTTATTTACATTCGTGCCCATGTTCTATTTGTATTCGTGCCCGTGCTCTATAACCATAATAGCATTATAGCGTAAAGAAAGAAAATAGGATGTACGGGAAGCGAAGTGACGTTTGAGTTTTACGTCACAATGGCCGATCCCCCAGTATGGACAGGACGGAGACGGAACCGTAGTAAGTAGGAATTTGGACACCCCGTATCAATGTATACACCTTAGCTCCCTATGCTACACCTTGGTGAGTAAGCATCTTGCTAAGGGCTTTGTTGAATTGCCTGTCATGGAGGACTTGCGGACCTGCCGCTATTTAGTTATTTTATTTTGTCTCGGCTTAACTGTATCCTGCGCTTTAAGCCCTGTTTCTGTTAAAAAGCTAGAAAATTATACTCAAATATGCACAAATTATGAATTTGTATGCAATTAAACCAACTACAGTACCTTTATTTTGATATTAATTAACGGGATCTATTCGTAAAATTAATGGTTGCAGATTCTTTTAATGCCTTTTTACAAAAAATCGCCGAAACTTAATGTTTGACATTTATTTTAAATGATTTTTCTCATGTGTAATTAATATTACAACTGCTGCTGCATTAGTTTACTATCTTTGAAAGAATTCTTTCTTCGCAGCTAATTCATCATTTTTGTGGAATATAATTTTCATATTTATGTTTTACAAATTATTTATGAGGTTAATATTCAAATCATTTGTAAATTTTATGGGTGATTTTTCCTTTAAGTTTTGAATTTATTACACATTTTAAAAGTGTGGATTTGTATAAAATATAATTGAAGGTTTAGTTTGTTAGATACTTTCATGTTTCTAATGCTTGTTTCTTTAATTTTCTAAATTCGTGTGATTTTTTACTTGGTAACATTTTGAATTCTTTGCAATTATTAATTTCCTTACGGCTGAATATCTGATAATTGTCAATTTTGTGTCCCCTAGACTTTAAAAAATAATAAATAAAATAGATATTTTTTGCACTATTTGTTTAAAATATAAGCTCTTTTGCATATTTTTCAATAGGAATTTATTTTTTTATAATATTAAATGTTTTGATTTCATAAAAATTCCAATGTGTCATTGCTGTTACTGTCCTCCCCAGTGAAGAGTCGAGTTTTCATCTCCTAATTAATTACATCTCGATAAAAACATAAATAATGGAAATAAATGGGTGAAGCATTAGAAATTATGATTTTAATGTAAAAAAACTTCATTTGTTAAATTTGAACAATATTTTGCGAAATGGTGGAGTACATACTCTGAGAATTGGTGACATTGCAATATCCGAAAATCATTCTTTTCATCCACCAGATGGTGACAACAGTGATTTTAAGCCAGTTGTAAAACAAGGATTTTGTTCCACTTTGCTATTAATGGGCAATACAATTTTATGACTTATTTTGTATGACTATACTTATTATCTGTCATTCCTGCCACACATTTAATTATTATTAATATAAATAAAAATTTAAAAGTAATGTGGTTTCTATTAGTGCATTAAGGAAGTTATACTACATAGTACATACTTTGTTTCTCAATGTTAGTTTCAATTTCCGTGCAGAACAAAAACATCTCAATATATCATTCTTGTCACAGTCATTTCTGACACAGGAACATAATGAATATGCATTAAAATTCCATTAATTATAATCCTTTTAAAAAAACAGCTCTCTCTCATTCAGTAGAAATCTTAAAAGACATTTCCAAGAACATTTTCCAAACAAAAGTTTCTAGAAACGGTAAAGTTAGAATTTTTTTTTTTTTTTTTTTTTTTTAACCTAAAAATTGACTGTCAGATATTCAGCCCTACACTATAGGTATTTGCATCCACTATGGATTAAAGGAGGTCCTACAGCAACAATTGTCCTGGGTATTTCTTCATGGCCAGTGATCATTATAATCAGACATTTGATGCAAGTTATGAAAGCTTGATAATTATTATATAAAAATGTTATGAATTATCTAATGTATTTGAGTTTGTATTTTTAGGAGTACATTCTGCATATAATGTATGCTACCCATAGACATAACAATGCATCATTTGTTAAAACTCGAAATTTTTTTAGTTATTTACATTTAAGAGGTGATGTAGCTTTCAAAATTTCAAATAAGATATGGGATACTAATTAATTTTAATTTTTATTGTTTGTATATAGCTTTACTTAATTGTAATTTTTAAAAATTTGATTAACTGAATTCCTGAGTAAATGGGAATACTAGAAGTTTTAAATTCCACTGGAAGTTTTTTAAATTATATTAACAGGCATAGACTATTTACATTAAAAGGCATAGACTATTTTTCTTACTTTGCCCCAATCGGGGAACGTCTTTAAAATTTCAAACTGTCATTTTAATATCTTTTATCAGAGCACTTTAGAATCATTGGGCTGTTGCCTTATTTCGATTATCCGCTGTGTCTATATCTCCGATATAAAACTTGAAAAATAAAAAATTTATAAAATTGAGGAATCAAATTTTTTATTCTCCAATTTTGTAAATTTTATATATTTATTCTTCCATTATTATCAAAATTGCAATGTCATTGGCTTGTTTGATAACTTAGTAAATATAGTGTTGTGGACCATTTCTTGTCAAAGAACCATTACTATACTTTTTTGATTTTTTTTTAATGATAGTTGATAGACAAATTTCATGAAATTTGAACTGATGACATATTAACTTATAATTTTTAAGTTTTTAAATTTGTAAAAACTTTAAAAGAATGTAACTGGCTTATATGCTTATTTTGACATTATGCATGTCTACAACTGGAGGGGAAAAAAATGGTGTATATAGCATAACACAAAAATAAACTGTTGTTTGTAAGACAAGAACTTGCTCAACTTCCTTGTAAAAAGCAGTCATATGTCAGCTGACATAAGACTGCTTTTGTAACATACATATATGTTTTTGTAAGCTGCTTTAGTAAGTTGACTTAAATGACTTTTTTTTGCAAGGAAGTTGAGTAAGTTTTTGTATACAGTATAGCTAAAATATATAAAAATTGTTTTAGATAGCGAGATGCATACTTAGCACTGTAGCTACTAGTGCTCTTACTTTAAGCACTATATTGGTATGCAGGCACTACGGTCCCGAACACCAATAAAAAGGGAAAAGAAATGCACAGTCAAAATTATTTCACTTTAGACACTAGGTAAAGTTGTTGTGGCACTGTGCATTCTAACAGTTTATACATGTCTGGTTCTGAATCATATTTCCTAGTTGTTAAACCAGGCTGCTTCGCAATGTCATGGAATCATGTGTATGTGAATTGTACCATTGTAACACATATATATTTTTAAAATATCAATCAATTGCTTTTAAATTAATTTGATCATTTGAGATATTGGGGGTAATGCTAATTGCAAAAATGCATCATTTTGAAATGTGATTTTTATTTTTGTGTTAATTTTTCACTAAAAAAAAATGATAGTTAACCTGTCAAAATTTACTTTTCTTATTTTGCAGTGTATCAGACCATAACAAAAAGGCAAATTGAAAAAAATGCTGGATCACTGTCTTTAGCCTATACCAGTTAAACTAAGATGTAACAGCTATGTAGTTATTTTAAATTTTGTTAAGCATTCATATATAGTAGATTTGCACACACTTTCGTATTAACCGCATACCAGCGATAAATTGCTGGTATGAACTGAAGTGAAGTGACAAATGACCTTAAGTTGTTTTGTAAAACTTTTTTTAGAACCACAGTTCAGTGTTCAGCCCGTACTCAGTTCATTAGATACTCATGTTCTATTTTCTATGTTTTAACGTTGAAGTAAATTTTTATGTAACGCTTGATTGTTATGAATCTGTGAGCCGCAAAATGAAACTGAGTCTGTCTGCTATTTTCAGAAATACAGCATACTACCAGAATTCGATATTGCAATCTTTTGCATCCAATGAAGTTATATGTCAATCAAAAATGCATTTTTTGGCGGACAATATTTGCACATGTCAAAAAAGTGTCAAAATGCGTGTAAAAACTGGTTCAAAAGTAGCCGCATAACATATACAACAGCTTTACGATTCATTTATTGCTGGTGTGTAGAACTAACATTAGTCAAGTTTTGCCAAAAGCAACTAAGAATGGCAGGCAAAACGGTTGTTGATTGGAATAATTATCTACGAGAGAAATTCGTCCTTGAAATAGCGGAAGCAGGAAATAGAAAAATTGGCATCGTCAATTGCATTGTGGAGATCGACAAAAGCATGTTCATGAAATGTAAAAATAATGTTGGGAAAATAGTCCCTCCCCAATGGATATTTGGGGGCATTTGTCGCAAAACAAGAGAAACATTTCTTGTCATGGTACCCTATTGTAGTGCTACCACATTAATGAACAAAATAAAAAAATACATTAAAGATCGATCGACCATTTCTTCTGACTGTTGGAAGGGAGTATAAGATGGAAGAACTGGAACAATCTGGTTATATTCACTGCCAAATGAATCACAAATGCAATTTTATTGATCCTGAAACTAGCATGCACACACAGAATATAGAACGCATCTGGGAAAGTGCAAAATGGCAAAATAACAAACATTAGGAACATTTCGCCACCACCTCGAGTCCTATTTAATGGAGTTTATGTGGAGGAAAAAACAAGTCTCAAATAAAAATGATATGTTTGATGCTACCCTAAGGGCAATTGCTAAACATTTTCCGCCTGAAACAAAACTTGGTTGATATTCGCCAATGGCATGTGGTGAATAAAGTACCGATTTGCATTGTGGCGACCTTGAAGGGTCTTTTTCTGCAAGGACATTATATCAAATCTACTTTGAATTATGGAGTATTCAAAGGCATAATTTACTAAATTGTTGATGTCATTAAAGTATTTGTCACTATTTTCGTGACCTACAAAAATTTCCGAAGTACTTTAATCACTTTTGCGGCGGCTTTTATGGGGGCATTTCTTCTGACTGTTGGAAGGGAGTATAAGATGGAAGAACTGGAACAATCTGGTTATATTCACTGCCAAATGAATCACAAATGCAATTTTATTGATCCTGAAACTAGCATGCACACACAGAATATAGAACGCATCTGGGAAAGTGCAAAATGGCAAAATAACAAACATTAGGAACATTTCGCCACCACCTCGAGTCCTATTTAATGGAGTTTATGTGGAGGAAAAAACAAGTCTCAAATAAAAATGATATGTTTGATGCTACCCTAAGGGCAATTGCTAAACATTTTCCGCCTGAAACAAAACTTGGTTGATATTCGCCAATGGCATGTGGTGAATAAAGTACCGATTTGCATTGTGGCGACCTTGAAGGGTCTTTTTCTGCAAGGACATTATATCAAATCTACTTTGAATTATGGAGTATTCAAAGGCATAATTTACTAAATTGTTGATGTCATTAAAGTATTTGTCACTATTTTCGTGACCTACAAAAATTTCCGAAGTACTTTAATCACTTTTGCGGCGGCTTTTATGGGGGCAAGGAGTTTCTCAATCAGTTATATCACAGTGACACTAAATCGAAGATTGCTGCAAGGCGAGTCTACTGCATGTTTATCCATTTGTCACCATTGATGTCTGTATATCAATAATTCACCATGATCAGATTCATTGATAATTGTTTAATCATGATGAATTATCAACCATAAATCTGTTTACAGATCAATATTTCATCATGTGAAACATTGGTCTGTAAATAAAAAATATAATCCTCTCTTTCTCCATTTCTTCTACAATTAAATATATCAAAATAAAACATCATTAACGAAATAAAATGAAAACACTATGAAAGAATTTTTCTCATCTGTGTGTCCCTTCCTTAATTTGGTAGATATATTGACAAACAGAATCTTAACCATGGAATCTTATAAAATTGTGTATGGCAGTCAATGTCTTGAAAGGCAAATATATTTTTTTATAAATAGTTTTAGTTTCAAAATTGAATATTTTTATTTTCTCTTTGTTACATATTCTCTTTGTTTTATTTTCTCTTTGTTACAAGTATTGGAATGGGATCTAATGTTAGTATTAAAGTTTTTAATATATTCACATGTTTTGGGCATTAGAAGAACACAAATTGTTAGTATGACATCTGTATGTTTATGAAATGTATGTATCCATTGTAGCTCCAACACCAGTAGTTCAGATTTCATCAAATTTATCTGTCAAGTAAGTCATGCTGATTAAAGTTCCCCATGGTGCTGATTAAAGTTCGATATGATTAGGAAAAATTGAACTAGACTTTATTTGTAAAAAAACTGAAATGAAAGAATATTCTTAACTATAAATTAAGTATTTTGTTTATACAAATTTTCTAATCATAAAAGATGACATTTATGTGTGTGTGTTGAAGACCCAGACCATCTGACTCGTCCGAGGACTTGAACAACCATTTGGACGGCCGGTTGTGTGTGTGTGTCATCTGTAGCAGGAAATCTAAGCCTTGGATAATGACAAAATTTGGTACAGAGTTAATTTGTGTAACTTGGATGATATGCCTTGGTGAGATTTTTAAAAAATTCAAATCAGTTTTTTAGTTATGTTTTAGTATGATTTTTAGCGAGTTTTATACAAATTGGTTTCACAGCAACAGAAAATATTATCGAAAATATGATTTTTTTAATGGTGCCAAGTTTCTATTTCATTACCATTGAAAAGATCAAAGAACATTCTTTCCAACAATGCTTAACCCAAACTTGTAAAACAATTCTTTTATGTTTATTTATTTTTAATTACATTGAAGTTTGCATTTTTTAGGTTATTTTGTATATGTGTGTGTATATATATATATACTCATTCTAACACAAAAAAATTTATTTTAATTACTTCTATTTCATTTTAGCTTTTTTGTGATTTATCAAGTAAACACAAAGATTTAAATTGTACATACCATAAATGAAGTTCGATGGATGTTTCGCATAGGTATATTGCACATACCCAAGTCATGGTGCAGTTATTTTCTTTCATGCCATTTTCCTAGAGAAAGAATAATTTCTTTTATTTGTTTGTTTATTTTTTTGTTTTCCACTGTTGTGAAGTGCATGTATGGGGATTTGGTTTGAAACAAAAGCAGAGAATTGAGTCTGAAGAGGCGATTCTGTAAATGTGTTATTTAAGTATTGAACACTTAATTAGGAAATTCATTCTATTTTTATAGTAAAATAAATAAAACCATGCTAAAATAATGCATTTTCAAGATATTTCATTTTTTTTTTTTGTAATATTGACAAGTTTGTATAATTTCTAAATGTCAGCAAATGCCATGTCACCTAATGGGAAAGAAAATTATATTAAAAATGCAAGTTTGATTTTATGTTAAAATAAGTAGCCATTTAATGTTCTACTTTGTGCATTAAAATACAAATAAATGTATGTGAAATAAAAAGGGGAATGTTATACAGATCAGATTTTATTTTTTAATTTGTAAAATGTGTAATAATGTATAGATAGCTATTATCTCCAATCAACTTGGTGTGTCTTATGTGTGTAGAATAGCTTATATAGGAGATGCATTAATACAGTCCAACTCTGATGTATATGTGATCAACCCATGTGAAGCCTCATGTGATCGACTGTAAGGTTTGTTTTAACAAAGATTTCATTATATACAATTTCAACTAAAAATATACAATCAACTGAAATTTCTAGAAACAGTTGTGCACACAAGGTATATAGTAAAATATAATATTAAATAAAGAAATATAGTAGAATTTAACTGAAGAATAAATAACAAAATAATACAGTGCTAATATTTGAGAACCTATTTTTACCATTGCCGTTATTGCTTAAAATAAACTATATTTTTGTTCTGGAATGATTTTAGAGTTAACATAAATTTGATATATGTAATCAGCAATTAAAAAATAGGTAGTTGTTTTCTGTTCCTCAATTTTAGGAGATAAAAAAGTTGTTGCTGTTATAAAAATTGAATGGATAAAACATTTCTGCCTTCACATTGATAATCAATGATGGGCAGCTTTCTTTCTGTTTTTGCCTATTTTTAGTTTCGATTGATTATGACTACATTATATGTATACATATAGTGTAATAACATATGGCTACATGTATATTATCTTAAGGTGTTTTCCTAATTACATTTTTACTATGTTTTGTAATGTATATAAATTATTCTTTACTGATTATTTTTTAATTTTTATAATATTATATTTGTTTATATTCACATTAATATGCATTATTTTATAAGAGGGTGATTAATTTCATAATTAAATAATTTTATCCTTTCTTTGACAGATAATTTATATTCATCATCTGGAGCAAATTGCTTAGGAAGATTAGCCACAGTTAAATCTGCTGACATGTGGAATGACAGTTTTGGAAAGCTCAATCAAAGAGCATTTCCTGTATCATATCCTAACACTTATAGATGTCGTTTTTGCTCCAAAACATTTAGATTTCAATCTAGTTTGTCGCATCACATGTGCTCCAAGAAAACTAAAGTCACCTGTAGTGACTGTGGTAGAACATTTACTCGTCATAGTAGTTTGCTCGATCATATGCGCGTTCATTCTGGCGAGAGACCTTTTGAATGTGACATATGTAAAAAAGCATTTGCAAAAAAGTATAATTTAGATGTGCATCTAATGCGGCACAAAGGAGAGAAATCGTTTCCGTGTCATATCTGTCCTAAATCATTTGTAATTAAGAGTGATTTGAAGTATCATATATTATCTCATAAAGCTACAGAAATTGGACATGCAGAACTGTAGTGGAATTAAATGTGTCTACTGTTCATGAATATCATAGCAATCATATACGTAAATATCAACAATTCAGAAATTATCATAGAAGTTGAGAAGGTCAAATTTAGTAGCTGGTTATAAATTTCTGGCTTTAACAAAGATTATATTCTGAAACTAAATTGAAATAAGTTAAGATTATATTGAAAACTGATTTACCATGTAGTGCTACTTATTAGTCCAAAGCAGCAAAATTTGACATGGGGGTGACAATTTTTGGATCATTTATAACATATGGTTATAAATATTGTTAGAGGGTAGAATTTTGTTTTAGGCTTAGAGTGGAACGGAGAATAAATATGATCCTGGATTTATTTATTCAGTAGAAATTTGTCATTTTTTATGTTACATGATAGATTATAAAAATTGTTTAGCTTAGTATTTCTTAATCATTAAGAACTCAATCCAATTGGAATCCATAAAAAAAAAAAAAAAGAGTAGGTAGAGGCACACCCGATACAAGTTATTAAGTATGCATTTTGCAGAACTTTTTACTCTACAGAACTCAGTTGCATTGTTTTAGATCATGAAATTATATTTTTGTAGGACATTAGATATCATGTTCTATATGTACAGTTCCAAATTAAAAATTTGAAGATAAGAATTCAGTTAAAGTATGATTTTCCCCCCCAATTGCATTATTTACCTCTGATTGATTTTTTACTATGGAATACTAATGTGAAAGCTTAAGAAAAAGTCAACAAATTTTATTTGTTAAAATTAGCTGAGTCTTTATAGATGCTGTGATACTCTGTGAATTTTTCTTGGATTTTGAGTCTCCAATTGTATAAACGGCTTGAACTATTTATCTAAATTAAGTCAAATATATTAAGGGTAAACTATTTATCTAAATTAAGTTAAATATATTAAAGGTACCATCAGTCTTAAATTTAATGTTGTCATCTAGTATGCTATTTATATGTGCAGGAGATTTATTTGTTCACCCCCTATACTAAGTAATTTTCATATTTCAGATATATGTCTAGCAAGGGGAAAAGGTTATAAAAAAATATATCCCAAAGAAGTATAGAAAATTCCATCTTCAAAACTAAATTTTGATAAATATCTCATTGCCATTTTAATGATTGCACCAAATCACATGTAGTTATCCACCACCAATATATTCTTTCATATGTTTATTACACACTTAATCACCATCTAAGTTTTCAAATTTCACAAAAATGTTTATATGAATTTTACTTGTGTCAGTTATTCTTGCAAGAGTAGCTTCCTTTTAACATTTTTAACAAAGTATCTTCATTGCATTGTGGTTATTACTAGTTAAGGGTTTATTTTGTAAAATTTTTTATTCATTTTCGGGACCCTTCAAATTCTGTTTCAAATGTGGTTTTTCTATGAAATTTCAAACAAAATAAACCCTTTACAAGATGATTTTGTATTTCATCAAATATAAAGCACCGCTGATTGTAAAGTAAAATAAATGATCTACGATTATCACTTCCAACAAAGAAAAAATAATATGATTATTTAAATTTTATGGTATTTTAAGACGCACTTTTAAAAAATGTAAAAATTCAAACTTTAGCTTTTTTTTTAATAATTACAGCAGCACTTTCTTTTATTTCACATGTATAAAGTTTCACAGGGGGCGCGGTAGTCCAGTGGTTAGCGCGGGGGAATTGCACTTGGTAGGCCCGGGTTCGATTCCCGCTGCTGCCAAAACTGCTGCCGTGTTCACGCGGAGTATGATCACATTAAACATGTGGGTCCGTAAGTCCTTCCAAGAGATTGGTGGTAGGGGAAGGAGGGTACGGTCCCTGTGGATGCCTTCCCCACTGGGTTCCAGTCTAAATTGGATGGCACTTCCCGACCGTCCAAACAATTACCTTACACCTTTCCGGTAATTCGGACGGTCTGGGTCTCAACAACAAAACATTACCGATATAGTCACTTAGCATATGCTGCCTCAGGAAATCCATTGTTACTGGTGCTTTCTCATGCCACAATTTTCACAGACAGAAATTGTAAAACACCACCAATTCTAAAATGCATGCTGATATCAGAGATACAGAAATGTATGTCTTATCAGTGATCACCCTGAAATTTTATTTTATTTTACTCTGTCGTCAAATTCAAGTGTTATTTGCTCAAAAGCTGCCTTCCATCATTTTTTTTCCCACACTAAATTGAAATTTATTTTTAAATCTCGAATCCTAACAAATTTTTTTTGAGAGTTTTAAAGCTTATAACAAGAGTATTTTTTTAATGAAATTTTTGTGTTTGATTACATTTTTCCCTTTACATTTTCTATTAACATTTTCCTTGTTTAATTACATTTTTCCATTGGGCCCAAAGAATAGTAAAAGTTATTTTTAGAAACAGTGAAAAGCATTGATGACCTCACATAGAGATCTCCAAACATTAATTTGAATGTTAATTTGAGTTTTTAACTGTACAAAACTAATGAAAAATTACTATTTTTCATTTAAATATTACCATGCATTAGAATCCCCCAAATGTTTGTCAAATCTTATTAGTAATCTCCCAAATAAATACTTTATCTTGAATTGTAAAAAACACAATCATCAGTATGACCTCTTCTTTGAAAATAAAATTGTTAAGAAATGCCATAAATAAAATACATTTGATCAATTAAAAATTAACATTCTCTAGGAACTTGTTATTAGATATTTTCCCCTCCCCGTTGTTTATTGTCATTAAATGCTATGAAAGTACATTCATAGCATTTAATGATGAAAAGAAGTGATAAAAAAAAAAAAAAGTTTTGAATATTTAGAAAACAGTCTTTCAATGTTTTACTCATAGTGCTGCATTCTTAGTTTAATAAAAAATATATAAAAATAAATAAATTATATATATATATATATATATATATATATATATATATATACTGTAGAAATATATTTAGACATTTTAACTTGGATTTTAAAAGGAATAATTTTGATTTATGCCAAATTTTCACAAAATTAGTATTTTAATGAATATAAATTTGAACTATAAGTGTGTACATTTGAACCATACATGTACATTCATTTGTGGTGTTTATAAAGCATTTTTGGCCATTTAATATTGTTAAGTCATTTATTGTTCTGAAACATTTTATTTTGAGTAGTCCTTTTGTCATTATAAGAAGAACAAAACCATCCTATTGCATTATTTGCATGTATTTCTTTATATGTGTTTCACTGTATTGTATTTATGTTCATTGTATTCAGTGGAATTTCTTTTTTGATTATTCTTTATTGATTATTTAATTTGTTAGAAAAGCATTTTATGTGATTTTGTATTGTCACATTATTATGACTGATTTTGACGTAAATTACCTTTAATGTAATCCTTACTTACTATTATTGAAATTTTATCTGTATTTCCTGTTTGTTTTTTGCATTTGTTTATCATATTCACATATATTTTGAGTTTGATATCTATATAAGCTCTCACTCACTCATCAACATGTCTTACAAACTTGGTACAAGAATAAGACCGAATATGCATTATTTATTATTCTTAATTCTTTATCTAGAGCAAAAATAAGCATAGACAAGAAAAATATATAGCTAACAGATCCCTAGCTATCTAACAATGTTACAAAATAATTACCAGGTATGATAAAACAGCCACTCAATGCTCTATTTATTCACAAAATTCTGACATATTCACAAATTCACTTTTATTTGCTTCATGTCAACTGTCTCTAACCGAACGATGATTTGCTTATGTACCCTATGTAGAAAGATCTGAAAACTATATGTAACTTCGAAAATTCTTACAAAATTCGAGAAGTTTCTAAAATTCAATAAAAGTTATCAAGTTAGTGAATTTGTCAAGTTTGCCACCAAAAAATATTTTGTCATATTTGTCACCAAGGTCACTGAATTTGATGTCAGCCTCAAGAACTCAGACCTTTAATAGCAATGGTTGCCTGAAACTAAGAGGGGATTCACTTAGTGCAGTAAAAGACATTTCAAGAATTTGTAACACCAAAAGTGAAGCAGAATATTTTGTTACAATTTTTTTTAAAAATTAAATTAACAGTTAGTTGCTACTTCAGAATTGATTGTCTTATAACTTGTAGTAATTTTACTTTAAAAACTTCTTAATTTGTTGAAAACTATTTTTGAATTTAAACATTAGTAAAAAAAGAATTAAAGCTTTGAATGTTAAAATATTTCATGTTATTTTTTACATTTCTAATTATAAACAAAAACATTTAAAATTTCATATTTTATTTATTTCAAAATATTTATATAATTTCAAGATAAATAAAAAAGTTTTAATTAAAATTTTATCAAAAAATATTAAAAATTTAGATTAAAGATAACCAAGTGTCTACAATTCATACACATTTCCCGTAACATTATTAATATTTTTTTCAGATTTTTATGTACCGAATATGTTTTGAATTTTATAGTTTTATCATATGTGCACATTTAAAATAGGATAATTTTGTTTTATTATGCATTTATTAGATGTATAACTTATTTGGTTTTGCATTTTTGTACTGCACAGTTAACTAATTTTTGATTATGCAATCTTACATTTTGTGAAATAAATCAAAGCCAATTTTTGTTTGTTTACAAAGTATACTGTTGTGTGTCTTTAAAAAATGATTTTTTATTTTTTATTATTAAATAAAGACAAGTAGAATTTTATATAAAAAATTGAACCAATGTCTATTATGAGAAAGTTAAAAATATATATGTGTATCATTTGTATTCTGTCTTTTTAACTTCTAATTGTTCTAAGTATATTTATGAGATGTATTTTTAATTATAGTTTAAGTTGCGGCATACATTAGAATTACTTACCATATGCTTAGTATAAACTTTGAATAAATAAATTTTATTTATTGTAAAATATGCGGTTTAGTTTTACTTATTATTATGTGCATTTATTTCTTTTTAAAATACGTACTGTAAATAAAAATGTAAGTTATATATTAAGCTATTTAAAATGTTTGTTAATTTTTATATTTGCTCTCAAAGTATTCATAAGATATTATTGTATTATGAATTATTAAAATTAAGTTTTTATATTTTAGAAATTTCTCATTTTAGTTCATAAAATAATCATAATTACAAACCATATCTAAATTTTTAAATACTAGAAATTTTAATTAACAACAAATCCAAATTTGTTTCTTTATTTGAATATATTTATTCATTATTCATACTATAATCACACCTACTACAGTTATACTCTATAGTTTATTATGACAAACTGTTATGATTTAATTATACAGACTTGAGTCTTTGAGTTGCTAACAGCTGCCGAACAAAGATGACATGATTTTGATTTTGTTTGGTTAAATAATTTTCTTTAACTTAACTTCTTATGATATTGCAAGTCTTGTCTATGTTTTTGTTGATTTTTTTTATTTTCTTTACTATATATAGTATATGTGAAAGGAAAGATTTGTGATAAAGTAAAAAAACAAACTCATATTTTTTGATGGATTTACATGTTGGATCATCCCTGAATACAAATCAGCCACTTTCTTAATATTTGTTTGAATGTCTTCCAAACAAATTGAGCGATTTAAATGAAATTTGGTATAATTATTTCAATCAGTAAATGTATGAGAGATTGATTTTCAGGGGGTTAAGTTGAAAAGGCCCCTCAATTTTTTGAAAAAAATTGCATTGTTAAATCTTAAAGAAATAGTTGTTTTATATATATATATATATATATATATACAAGGATCACACTAAAACGTTTGAGACAGGAACAGACGATATGTGATAGAAAAAATTATTGATCGGATATTTAAATTTGAACTCTTTTATGTCCGCAGACAATAATTTGTGCAACAATTACAATTTAGCTATCATAGGATAAATTTTGAAAGAAAAGAAAATGGAGTTCACGTGAGAGCATTATCGAGCTATGATTTTAAAGTGGGGCTAAATCGAGAAGAATGTGTTCGACATCTACAATTAGCATATGGAAATGATGCTCCATCTCGTACCACTGTATTCAGATGGTTTACAGAGTTTAGAAGAGGTCAAAATTCTCTCCTGGATGAAGAACACACAGGAAAACCTTTGTCAGCTGTAGTCCCAGAAAATGTGTCGGCCATTCAAAAAATGTTAATCGATCATAATCACTGTACCTACCAAATGATGTAGAAGGAACTTAACATTGAATCCGTAGCTATACATACAATTATCCATGAAGAACTGTATATGAAAAAATTAGTTTGTCGTTGGTCCCCTATAATTTAACAGAATACCAAAAAGCGGAGCATGTCAGAATCAGTAAAGAAACCCTAAAACTACTTAATGATGGTCGACACTGCATTATTTCTAAAATCATAACTGGTGATGAAATGTGCATACCGTTTTTTTATGTTCCAACATGTCAAGAAAGTAAAGTATGGGTCTTTGAGGATGACCCCAATCCAACAATGGTGAAAAGACAATGAGCAATGAAAAAAGTAATGTATGCTGTGTTCTTCAGAAGTACAGGTCTGGTCAAAGCCATGAAGCTAGAGGGACAGAAGACACTTACACAGCTAACTGGTACACCACTAAGTGTCTTCCAGAAATTCTTCAGTAAGTGAATGTTGGTGGACTCATGCTTCATCATGACAATGCATGTTCTCATTCAGCAAGAATGACAGTCCAATTTCTTGAACAAAAAAGCATCAAAGTGATAGAACATTCACCTTATTCTCCTGATCTTGTTATGTGTGACTTTTGGCCATTTTTTAGTTTAAAAAATAATTTACGTGGGTGTCATTTTCAATCCGAAGATGAGATTGATGAGGCTATAAAAGCATATTTTTCATCGATTCCAAGAAATGGATGGCTTGAAGCATTTAATCTTTTTAAAATTCACGTACAAAAGTACATTGATGTTGGAGGGGAGTACTTTGAACAATCCTAAGAGTTGGTAAGTTTAACTTGTACCACTTTGCTTTATCTCAAAAATTTCAGTGTGACCCTCGTATATATATATATACATATATATAAATATATATATATATATATATATAAATAAATATATATATATATATATATATATTGAAAAAATTAAAAGATAAAAAGTGAATAAAAATTGAAAAAATGAAGGATGGCTTAGCAAAAAGCTTACTTTATGGCGGTAAGGGGTTGTGACCTTACTATGGATAATGGTGTATGGTACCTCTTGCTGCTTTGCGCAATCATTACTATAACACATTTATTCTGATAATTCACTTTCTTTATATTTACATTTTATATATATATATATATATATATATATATATATATATATATTATGTAAAACTAAACGACACCATTTATAAGATGCTAACATGGACTGTTCTCAAGTATTCCACATTTTTGATCTGAAACAGAAAAAAAAAAATACTTTATCAAATAAGAGCAAGCAGCTTTTGTAAGTACTTTTAACTAAATATGAATATATAGTATTGTTTAGGAGTTATCACAAGCCTTTCTTGAGATTAGAAATTTTGATTTTGTATGAGAAGCGTGAAGAATCTCTTGAAAGAAGCAAATGGTTTCCATTAAAATTTAGTATACTTTCTTTAGTTGGTAGCATTATAAAGCATATTAAGAGGATATTTAGTATACAATTGGGTCTTAAAAGACAAATGATAAAAATTTAGATATTTTTAGTATGTATTTATTTTAATATTATCAATGTATGTAATGATTAAGGTTGTAATTGAGCGATCGAATACAATAAGTCTAGTAAATAGCATACTGAAAATTCCAGTTTAATGTAGTGTTAATGAACTTAATTTATCCTTATAGATATATTTAATTTTAATGAGAGCCAGATCTGCTGACCACAATAGGAGCTAAAAAGATATAAAATTGATTCATCTTCCTAAATAGAAATTCTTGTTCAATGTAAATGATTACTGTATTGGACTGTTCCATTTTAAAAATCTTAAGAATGCCATAAATTTTAAACGGTCATTATTTTAGGCTCTCAGCCTACATTGGGTATGTTTATTAAGAAATTGATGTTAATTGGAAATGTATTGTGTATTTATGCTATTGATACTGTCAGACACATCAAAATAAATTTGTGTTCTTAATAAGGTATAATTTCGTTTATTTGATATAGCCTTTTATGTTAGTTAAAAAATATGTGATTTTTTTTTATATTGAATATGCAAATTAATTTAAATTGTTCTTTTTTCTTATATATTTTGCATTAAACTTATTAGAACATAGCTTTGTTAATAAAAAATAAAAATTCATGAAAGTGCTACAATGGCTAAAAATTGATGATTTTTTTCTTTATATTGAATCTCCAAAACCTAACTTCCATATTATAAATAAGTAATTATAGCATTAAAACATTTCAAAGAAATAATATTTTTAAAAATTCTATAGCATCTCAAGAATATAGAATTAATTTTTCAATGAGATGAGCTATGTAATTTACAACGTGCAAGTTTACACACACACTTATATGTGTATATATACTATATGTGTACACACACATATACATGTATATATACTGTATGTGTGTGTATGCACACACACACACATATATATATATATATATATAGACACACACACACATATATATATATATATATATATATATATATATATATATATATATATATATATATATATATATATATATATATATATATATATATATATATATATATATATATATATACAGGGTGTTGCCTTGAAGTGGCGACAAACTCAGAGGGGATATATTATACATCAAGAAGAACAAAAATTGCCATGGAACATGGTATTGCAAACCACGTTTAGTCGGTGAAAATTGCAAAAATAGCCGTCGTCCCCACACCACTGTCCCCTCGAAAGTTCAACACAAGTTCAGCGTTAACATCTGGGCAGGGATCTTTGGAGATAACCTGTTGGAACTGTACCTTCTGCCTGAAAGCCTCAATGGTGCAATGTACCTTGTTTTCCTGCAGCACGTCCTCCCGGATTTGCTACAGGGTGGTTGACCACAGTGCGGCAGAACATGTGGTTCATGCATGATGGTGCACCAGTACATTTTTCCATTATGGTGTGTAACCACCTCCATGCTACACATCCCGGGAGGTGAATTGGACCTGTTGCTTGGTCTCCACGCTCCCCAGATTTCAATCCCTTGGATTTCTTCTTTTGGGGACACCTTAAATCACTCGTGTATCAGACACCTGTGGAGACACTGGAGGATCACATAACACTCGTTGTCACTGCGGCAAACATTACCAGCATACCCGGTATCTTTGAGTGCGTCTGACAATTATTACTTCATCGCTGTTGGCTGTGCAATTACCTTCACGGATCCAACTTCGAACATCTCCTGTAATCATTTCTCTTCTTTTCCTTTCTGACATTGAACTGTGCTGCACAAGCTGTATTGTAAGCATTCTCTCAATTAAATGGTTATTGTACTTATTTATTTTACTTTTTTTGTACTTATTAATTGTACTTTATTTTGTACAGCACAGGCTGTGTTGTAATCATGCTGTCAAGTAAAGGGTTTTTCTACTTATTATTGGCCTTTCTATCCCACTTGACATCACACCTTTCATAAGTATTTTTGTGATTTTCACAGACTAAACGTGGTTTGCGATACCATGTTCTATGACAATTATTGCTCCTCTTGATGTCTAATATCACCCCTTTGAGTTTGTCGCCACTTCAAGGCAACACCTTGTATATATATATATATATATATATATAAAACCAAATTTTAAAATATTCCAATAGGGAATTTAAATGTTAAATACTAAGCATGTATTACATGTTAAATTAACAATATATTATCTTGCCAAAATTATTACATTATCCCAACTAATTTATGTTTTACCGATTTGCATTCAATTGAATTCTTCATGTAGTATTAAGTGTTTAAATTAATTTTAGGTGATGTATAATGTCTCTTCAAGTTAAGTTTTAAGACTTTTAATTAAGTTATATATATATATATATTTGCTTTAAAGTGAAGACCAATAAAGTGAACTCTTACGGAATGCCATTTCACAACAAAAATCATTAATATGAATTTTTGATAAAGTGAACTAATTACTGTTTCCCTGCTTGACAGTAAACCTCAAAGGAATGTAAAAAAGTTTCTTATATTCAAATTTCTTTCTTTGTAGATTGCTCAGCTATTATTAACATACAGTTGTATTAACCATTAATTTTTACAGCTGGTTAAAAGCCCTAATTTGATAAATAATTTTATTAAATAAAAAATGAGGACTATATGCAATAAAATTCCCCCCCCCCCCCTTCCTTTCATGCTTTTGTCACTTTTCAAGTTATAAAAATTTTCAAGGTATATCTTTTTCACAGATATTTTGTTTTATCAGGCATAAGATAGACTTTTTTTGTTTGTGGTACATTCCATTCTTAAAGCATCTAAGAATATATAAGTTATTCCTCTTAATTACTCTCTTGTTTCTCGTTTTGCAATATTAGTTTGTATTTTTATTCAATCATTTGTAAAATGTAAATTGTATTAACACATTTTTGAATAAGACTGAAAATCTTATGTATACAAAAATTTTAATCTGTAACCCTTCTGTTATTTATTTTAAAAAATTCCTATTTATAACTCTTAAATCCCATTGGTGTCTTTTTTTTATTTTCAAAATATTCGATTCATATTCTGTATTTTTTCCAACATTTCCTTGAATATGAAGGGATTTATTGTTGGAATTCTACTGTATTATTCTTAAAATTTCCTGAAGCTTTCATGTATTTTTATTACCTATTAAAATAAGACCTACAATTAAATATATTTACTTTGATTCAGTATAACATGAATGATATATTAATACAATTAATGATGTATTTTAGTACAATTTATATTTATCATAAATTGTACTCATAATCTGTATTTTATAGATAACATGACTGATGCTTTGTTGAAATTTGTGAATGCTGCAAACAGCAACCTAAATGGACGAAATGATACTGAAGCAAGTATTGTGAGTTATTATCACTTTAACGATGCTCTTCCTGAAAGTTTTGATAATCTGCCCCTAGAAGGAAACTACAGGTGCCAGCGCTGTCACAAATGTTTTAAATATAAAACTAGTTTGATTCAGCATGCATGTGAAATTGGTTCTCAGAAGAAGTTTCGATGCAAAGAGTGTGGGAAAATGCTAGCACGCAAAAGTAGTCTCATTGGTCATCTTCGAATTCACACCGGTGAGAAACCTTTTCAGTGTAAGCACTGTGGAAAAGCATTTACTCATAAGCATCACTTACATAGTCATATGCACACTCACAAGGACTAGTAGAAGTTTGAAATATTTAGTATATATCTCGTTTTTGTTAGTAAGGATAGCAGTGTCATGATGTGAAGTTCTGTGCAGCTGTGAAGTACTGTGAAAATGTGTTTTAAGCACCATGGATGAAAACAGTTGTGCAATATTTATGATGAACAGCTTAAACAAAATGCTGTAGCATTTGTACAGCTGTCTCCAGTGTTGAATAAAATTACTTTGAATATGTTATAAATAAAAAAAAATAAATTGCAGTTACTTTAAGTAACTGAAGTACTATTACAATTACTTGTGAAAAGATTAAGTAACTGCAGGTTACAGTTACAAATGGCTGCTACATTTTTCAATGAATTAAATTATGGGTTACTTAATATTATTTTGAACACAATGTCAATTGTTTTTTTTCTGTATTTTTCAAATTGAATATTATGGGGCTTTAAATTTTCAAAACATCTGTATCGTAAGACATGGGTGCATATAGAACTTATTCTAGGAAGGGGGATGTTAAAAATAACTGACATGAGGGGGTAAACTTATAAATAGGGTGTGCAACATCAACTAGCTTGATGCTCACCTTTGGAATCTTATATGGCCAGGGGGAGGGGGCAAGTGCCTCCTCTTGCCTGCCCCTGTGGATGCCCAAGATGTAAGATCTTATCATTAAAAGGATGTTTTCTCTCCAGCTGTTTATTTTAGTTTTCCCATGTTAATCTACAGAAAATTGTCCTAAACCTTCAGCTCATTTAAACAGTTTTTAGCATTTTTTGCCATTGCTTTTTTATCAAACATATGCTAAAAAGAAGAAGGTATGAGCTTTTAAGAAAAATACACAAAATAATTGGACATATTATTAATACTTTTGTAAGATGAATACATTGCTTTTCAATAAGTAATTTATTTATCGATTTTTTATAAAAGTGCAAACCTTTCTATTCTCAGCATCTATGCTTGGCAAATAGCATAAGAAAAATCTACTAAACTGAAAGACTTAGGACTTTTTACATAGGCTAGCATGGAGAAACTAGAATAATGGACTGGATGGAAAATATCCTCTTAAACAAAGTTGTTACATTTTATTCTCAAAATTGTTAGCGGTCTTCTCTTTTGAAAATTGAGATGAAGATAGGTGTTGTAGTTAAAGTATGATATGAAGTATGCAGTTAAATTTGATATATATTTTCTTGCACCATCTGTAGAGGGGGTCAAACTCTTTCATTTAATAACAGTTTTTTGGTTAATTGGCTTCAGCAAACAGATTTCATAAGCTAACAAACTGACAAATGCGGAATAATGTAAGCCCAATACTTTAATGCATTTATGTCCAGTGAAAAATTAATTTAAATAAATATAAAATGCAGATAATAGACATTAACAATTTGTGGATTTAACTGAATAACATGTATTTAGTAAAAGTAGTAAGTATATAAAAGTAATAAGTACAGCAAGTGTTGAAAAGTAACTTACTCCTAATTTATATATTTTGGTGTAATTGTTAAATTTGGTATAAAACTAGTTCACTATCAAATTGGAT
Source organism: Amaurobius ferox (assembly GCA_951213105.1). Taxonomy (NCBI): domain Eukaryota; kingdom Metazoa; phylum Arthropoda; class Arachnida; order Araneae; family Amaurobiidae; genus Amaurobius; species Amaurobius ferox. Next base: position 287,349 of record OX578154.1, read on the forward strand.
TTTAATTGTTGAATATATTTTTATGTAAGCTTTTAATTTGTAATTCCTAATACTATGTTCTGTATTCTTTTATATAAATGAGTGTGTGATTTCATTTGGAATATGTAACTTGTTCAATATTTTGCAAGGTAATTACAGTCAAACCCATTTATACCAAAGTCAGGAATCTATGACAATTTCATTAATGTAGCCATTCGGTATAAAATATTTTCTTTCTTTCAACCAAGACCATCTGATCTACCAGAAGGTGTAAGGTATGCATCTGTTTGGATGGTAAGGACAGTGTCATTCAATTTAGACTGGAACCCGGGATGTGGGAGGTGATATCCACGAGGACCGTACCCTCCTTCCCCTGTCACCAACCTCTCAGAAGGATTATCATATCACAGATTTAACATGCTCGTATTCCGTATAGATGCTGATATAGTTTGGGTAGCGCCAGGAATTAAACCCCGGTCTTCCAAGTGCAATCCCTATGCTTTAACCACTGGGCTTTGCCATCCCTTGGTATAAAATGATTATTTTTTTTCTACCCAGACTGTCTGACCTACTCAAAGGTATAAGGTATCTGTTTGGACAGTTAGAACAATACCGCACAATTTAGATGAACCCAGCAGGGACAGCATCCACATGGACCATTGCCTCCTTCCCTTACCGCTAACCTTTTAGAAGGACTTATAGACTCGCATATTTAATGTGTTTGTACTCCGTGTGAATGTGTGTGTGGGGGGGGGGTATATAAGGTGATTTTGGTGGTTGAAAGGCTTTGTCTTAATGTAGATGTCGCTGAAAATAAAGAAAGAGTTTGGACTAACTTTCTGAAATACTATGAGAGTATGTGTTGAAATTAAGATAAGGATGTGACCTGAAAATAAAAATTTGGAATAAACATTTCTGAAAATTGGGGGATTTTTATAGGGGAGTTTATTATTTATGTATCACATATATTAATAACAAATCTTAAGTACCAAGTCACTATGGTGCCCAACATTTTTGACTATATATAACCATTTTTAAAAATTTGGTTTGCTAAAAATTTTCAGTTTTGCTAATCCATGAGAGCATGAGTTCTCATAGGTTCCAAATCTATCATTCTGTCACGAACAGTATAAGAATTGTACCACATAATCATTAAGATATCTTATCTCTTGTTCCAAAAGTACTTTTAAGAGTTGATAAAAACTGTGAGGCATGCATTGTCATTGCAAGACATCAGACAAATAAGTAGAAAGCAAAAAAGTATACCCTTTTATTGTTTATATGCAACTTAAAATGTATGAAGAATGTATTTAATAAAATGTATGTAACTTAAATGTATGAAAGACAACAACATACCAAATTTGTACTTTCTAGCTGCTCCAGTTCTCAAATTATTCTCCAAAAATGAGTATATCAAAACGGGCTGGGTGGTAAGGTTGAAAATAAAAAAACTTAAAATATACTATGGAAGACAGTAATATGATAGTTTATGACCTTTCTAGCTGCACCGGATCTCAATCTATATCTGAAAAGCGAGTACATTCCTATGTTGGCCCAGAGTAGGCTATCCTGATGAGGTTCAAAATGAAAAGAATTAAAATATATCCCCCGCCCCCCTCCTAAAAGAATAAAATGACATATTAAATTTAACTTTCTAGCTGCTCCAGTTTTTGAGTTATTTCCCAAAACTGTATACATTCCTATAATGGATCCAGAATCGGCTAGGCTGATAAGATCAAAAAGTCAAAAGAATTGAGTACCACAAAAAATGACATGCCAAATTTTGTGTCGCTGTGATTAGTGGGACCTTCAAAAATTTGAAAAATGACTATATATATATATATATCAGTCTGACTTGTTCAAGTATATAAATAGTACTAAACACAATTTTTAATAGTCCTTTATTTTTCTCTGTAATTATTCAAATTAACATAAACCAAATAACCTAACTCTTTAAAATAACTAGAGTATGCAGAGCTGAGGAATTAAAGTTTAACCAATAAAATTAGATACCTAGAAGTTGAAGAGTAGTGGGTAACTAGGAGGGGTGGGGGGGAGTGTAGCTTAAAATATAAGTAATGTTAAAATATAAGTAATGCTTAAAATATAAGAATAGCTAACGAAAAAAGTGGTGCCAGAGGCTGTCTAGAAAATAAAATAAATTATGGGTTAGAAAAATCGTATTGTCAAGATGTAATACGACAACATATATAAAATTAGTGCCTAAAATGTTTAGTCTGATTCCTAGATACAAAAACTGTTGTGCTTTGTATTAATATTTCCTATTGTTCAGACTTACTATTATCAAATTGAATATTGCACTTTATAGTAGTCTTCATAATTCAAAGCGAAGTCAGCATTGCATGAATTTTGTGATACCTTTTACTTGAAAACTACAATAGGAAGATGAAATATTGCATACATATGTGAAATTGCATTTAGATTTGCAGAATCACAATTTCAATTCTTAAAACGAACTGTAACAGGTCAAAACACCCATTTTGAAACGGTGCATGCTTACTATCCTTCCGAAAATAAAATATAGGCACTTTGAATATGAAAAACCATTGCTGTATAAAGGTTAAATACAAAAGAGTCCAATATTAGGCTTCATTCTCATATATATATTTTTTTATATGGTTACTAAAAGACTGTGACATAACAAACTACATTCCATGAAGTTACAGTATGACCCTTTACCTCTATGATGATACAATATTAAAACACAAGTCTATAGAAATATGTTTTTGTGATTTAAATGTGTTACTTTGGTTCCATTGTTTTCCTCTATTCCAATTTGTTTAACTTAATATTAAAATTCTCAAAATGTATATGCCCTTTTGTATTATTATTCTTGAATATTGAAATAAATTTTTTATACTTTTAATTTCATAATTATTTGTAAAATTAAGTTTTAATTTGATATATTTTACAGCTTGCATACTTCATACAGGCAAGTTAATTCAAAACCCAGCTTTTTGGTAGTTATTAAACATGTTTGGTCATTTGTTGTAATAACCATATGGAACTGATTTGTAATGTTTTTTCATTTATTATGTTTAAATATTAACCAAATCCATATAATTAACTACAGTATCTGTTCAGGACGTACTTCATAGGATCGAGGCTGTTAGAAATTTTAATTTTAAATGTGTAAAAAAATGTCAATTGATTATTAGTAATATAATGAGATTTTAACTCATTATATTACTTTTAATCAATTTAATGAGAAATTTTTGTTTGAATAGAAATGCAAGTCGAACCAATAGAAAGCAATGTATCTGTTTGCATTCACTTCATACTGTAGCATCATACTTTATAGTACATTTTTGTGCACTTATTGCACATTCCAATCTACTTTAGTATGTGCAAGCATGTTACAAGATGTTAAGTAATAAATAAATGCTAGTCACAGATTCACACCTAGTTAACTTTCAAAATTATTTTAAAAATTCATTTTCTGGAGATGGCAACAGATCAATCAACGTATTAAATTAGGTGCATCCAAGAGCTGAATGATTTTAATAAATACTGCTTTAATAATATTTCCATATATACAGTTTAAACTAGTTTTTATCTTGTATAGGCTACTACTGCCATTCTGCAATTTATCATACATTGAAAACAATGTTATCTATGTCTTAGTTATTGAATAACTTTTATTCTAATCAACCACCCTCCCCAATCTTTCTGTTTCTAGTTATTTAATCTGTCTAAATATAAAATTTCATATTGATATGTAGTTTTTGAGTTATGTCCCCTGCCTACATCATAGGCCGACGTAGTGGCAGAGCTCCATGCTCGCAACTTCTGCCACTGCATGGGAGGGGCTAAGCACAGGAGCTTAAGAGAAACTTGGGGCAATGTTAAGAGGGTTTGTGGGCATTCTATTTGAGAGGCAAGAAAAAGATGAAACAATTTTGTTACACCGAGGATGGGAACATTATATTATGTTTTTTCTAACTATTGTTGAAGATGGGATATGTAGATCTATGGTTTTCACCAATGCTTTATTTCGGAAATCCTGTGGATGATTTTGTTTGTGACTCTCTACCAGTCTGTGTTGTAGTTCAAAAGCAAAATAGCACCCTATAAAGAGATTGCAAAAACTCCTTTGATTACTTTGTTTTCCAGCCAGTTGTAATAAGGTAACCCTTTGTTTCTTCTAGCTTTTCTTTTGATACATGTTTTGTTTCTGTTTAGTACTTGTGATTTTTTTATTAGTTTTTTTTTTTTTTTTTATATCACCCTCTGAGGAGGTAAAGAATATTAACGAAAAGATAAAGTGCCATTTCGATGTTGAGGTGTATGTGTCTGGGGTAGACTGCTCTAGATTAATAGAAAGAAATTGAAACATTATTTGCGTATTTAATCTTTTATATTAAAACAATAAGAAAACTATCTACTTTAAAAAAAATTATAATATATTAATAATGAAGTGTTCTGATTACATGAGGGCTAAGAGATAGGGGGAGATAAAGGGGGTTGAATGTCGAAAGCCCAGACCATCCGACTCATCCTGGGACATGAGCAGCAATTTAGACGGCCGGGGAGGTAAAGGGGGTGCAATGTTTTAACCAACCAAACCAATTTTTGCCACTGGACATGCACAAAATTCCCATCATTTCAAAAATTGTTGAAACAACTTTTTTTTTTCTAAAATTTTAATTTCTAAACTTTTTATAAAATAAGTTTTTCTCCGTATATCATGGCTATGTTATCAAAAAGCAAAAATATACAAAGGTCTTTTGCCGAAAGATTAATTATATTGTCTTTTGTAATTTCCATTAATTTGTTATTTCTGACTTTGCTGTAAATGGGCTTGACTGTATTAGCTTTGTGTAACCCAGGTGTATTCTTACATTGATCACAATCAACTGGTCAATCAAGTAATGTTTTTGGTTGATCTCTAAATCTAAGAAATTGGAAAATGTGGAAGTTGAAATATTGTACCAATATAGTTTTGTACTAGTATATAACTCTATTGGTACAATATTTAAACTTCCACATTTAATTATAAAGAAATATAGTTATATTTTTTTTAGAAAAAATCCCCAATTTCTAACAATTTAAATCACATTTGAATTTATAAGATCTTATGGGGAAAATTGGTGGATATTCCCTGGTGTGCCCAAATATATAAGTAATTGAAAGATAAAAAAGTAAAACATAATTTTCTTAGTATTTTACATTATTCCATATTTTAAATATTATACAATAATTTCTCAGTATATTGATTATGCTTAATAATTTTTTCAAAGTGAAATATTTGCGTACTTCCTTACATTCATTACAAATAGGTTTTGCTGTATTCTTAAAAATATGAAGTGTAAATATAAAAATACTGAGTTTCAGAATGTAATTCTGATAAAATGCCACATGTCTAATGTATTGTAGGATATGCACTCAAAGTGCATAATTAATTGCAATCTGCCTCTGATTTTCAGGTATCTATTTGCAGTTAGTGTTTGAAAATGCAATTTTATATGGAATGTCCTCATTGTTGTGATGGTATATGTATGCATTAGAATTTTAGAGAAGTATTTTTATTGGTAATCAAGTAAGAATTTGTATAATGAGGAATCCCCCTCCTTATTTTATTGAGTTTAATTCTAATACAGTAGAGAAACATGTTTGTTTCTGAAAAGATGAGGAAAAATTGACAGAAAAGACAAAATTTATGGCCTACCGGTGACCAGCCCGGTCGCTTTTTGAAAAAGATCTTAACTTGTGATAGATCTAAGATGTCTTCATTAGTATTCTTTATTGAGAGAAGTTATGGCAGCCATATATTTTTTTATTTTTCTGTGATGAAGATACTTAGGTTGCTGTATGATATGTGCTCACTATGCAAGTCAGGGAAAGATTGTTGAAATTAGAATGATAGAATCAACAAGAAAGATCAATTATGCATAAAGGATTGATTATGAAACACTTTCCAACTGAAATTCAGTTTTATTTACATTTTAAGCTTTTTCAAAAATTGCCATCAAAATTAATTTTAGAACTTCATCATAAAAGACAGTGCTAGTTACACAAATGAACTTTATTCAAATGATGTCATTGAAAGTATAATTTGTGAAGTGTTTACGATACTTTTACAATTAATATTATATCACAATTATAATATTCATTATTACAGAAACTATTGGTTATCTCATTAAATTAGTTCTTCAAAATTGTTGTAACTATGATAAACCATTTCATTTTTTAAATCGTCTGCCTTTCTGTAGAAGACCCAAACTACACGACCAACCCTTAGGCTTATGGCAGCTTAATGTGTGGCCGGGTTTGCCTCTGTGTAAAATTAATGACTGCTTCATTCATTTCACTTATATTCCAGACTCCAGAGCTAAATAATTCAAACTTCGTGTCAAAGCCTTGAGTAGTTCCTAACTTGTCATTAATTTCTAAATTTTTATCACCCTTCTTCAGTGTCAAATCTCATAAGTCAAAAGCTGATGTGTATTATCTATTATTTAAATGGTTTATATATTCAAATAAGTTTGTTATTGTTAACTGCATACAGTAAAAGACCGGAGAGATATTAAACAACTTGTAATAGCAGGGACTTACTTAGCAAAACTGGGGCCTAGGGCAAATGTTCCGATGAGGCCCCCCTTCGTCTCTCAACATATAGGAATGTACAAAAACATTTTTCGAAAGCATAAATGCTTTCTATAAAACGATATACAAAATGAAGTTCTTACATATTTTAAAGGAATTTAAATTATTGACAACATTCTCATCAGAGTCAAAGCCAACATGATCTAGATTGTGAATGAGTATGGTAATCTGTATGTATCCAATGGCAAGATTTTTTTTCAGGAAGCAATTGTTAATTTTTTGATGGTACAATTATTTTATTTGGGCCCCTTCTGATGCAGGGGACTGGGGCAGCTGCCCCGCATGTCTCTGCCTTAGTCAGGCCATGTTAATGATGCAAATTGAGTGTTGATAAAGTTTGAGTAAAAATAACATTATCTGCTATAATCATTTAGCAGTACATATGTATGCTTTAAACTATAGTTGATTTTTAAGCCCTTATTCTCAGAAAATTGTTTTATAAGAGATGTGGTCAGGGATGTCATTTAAGGAATTACTTTGGGGGGGTAGGAGCATAAGTTGATTGACTAATGTTCTAATGGTGGAAATATGATTTGACAGGTAAAATTATATAAAACATTATAATTTGAAAATATTTGAGAGACAGTTCCCCCACCTGCTATTTTAAATGGTGTTCCTCAATGTGGGGAAGGAGTTAAAAGTTTTTCAATATAAATCCTATAAAGAACTGATGTTATTTTTCTATGAATGGAAGGGATATATCCTCCTAAACCCCACTACCTACACCACTGTTCTGTGCTTGTTCCAAACTACCTGAAAGACTTGCTTTTGTTTCTGATTTAGATAATATGCATATTTTAGAGACATTAAGAAAATATTTTTATGAAAAATATCCCTTAAGAAAAAAGTAAAAATTGAAAAGATTTAAGGGCATTTATTTACACTTTCACAAAATTAAGGTTATGTGCAAATTTATACATACATACATACATATATATATATATATAATAAAAATTTGAAAGTTCAATGAAAGAAAAGTGAGAAGCTGTAACTCAAAATATTATATATATACACACAGGGTGTCCCCAAAACATCAACCTCAGCTTTTATTCCTTAAATATTGATCTTAGACATATATAATAAATTACAAAGTTGCGTAAAAAAAGGTACAGAATTTTATGAATTCGCTAAAAATTTTCTGGGGATTAAATTTGGAGAAATATAAAATTTAAATTTTTATACTACCCCGTACAAAAACATTTCCAATCAGTAAAATGTGCGCCATACACTAATAAGGTGATGTACAAAATTTCAGCATTTTATCATAAAAGTCCCAGAGATATGTTTAAACAAAATTGGTGAGGGATTAATCACAAATTAAAATGTAAATATTTATAACAAGAGTGCAAATGATGCAACGCAGAAATGCATCATAGGCAAATAATATCTGCCTCTTATCTTTAATGGATCTTTGGCCTGCATGAAAAACATTTTGAACAAGCTTTGTAATCTTTGTGTAAAGTTATTATTTCTACACAGTGTAGATACTTTTGTACCAATAAATAGCAAAATTATTATTTATTTATGTAATCATTGTTTTCTTTCGTAATTTGTGTATGACCCCTGAAACGTGATCTGCAGACATAATTTTTCAGCCTGAGAACCCATGTCGATGCATCGAAAATTGCTTTTAGTCAGCATTTTTGTCTTTTCATATCTGTGAGACTTTTATAATAAAATGCTAAAATTTTGTACATCACCTTATTAGTGTATGGGGCACATTTTACTCATTGGAAATGTTTTTGTACGGGGGCCGAATAAAAATTTAAATTTTGTGTCTCTTAAAATTTAATTCCCTTGAAAATTTTAATCGAGTTCATAAAATTCTGTACCTTTTTTTATGCAACTTTGTAATTTATTATATATGTCTGAGATCAATATTTAAGGAATAAAAGCTGAAGTCAATATTTTTGGGACACCCTGTATATATATATATATAACAATTTTATCATTATTGCCGAAATATTTACAAAATTCATAAGTTTTCCCATAAAAATCCTAAACAAGACAGCTGAAATAAGTTGTAAGTTATCATCCATTCTCATAATATTATTTTGGTCTATTATAATAATTTGTAAATTAACAAGCTGAAATAAATGCAGTTTGAATGTTCTATGTTTCTATGTTAGACTATAGGATTTTAAAAATATCACTCATTTCTTTCATCTTATTTTATTCAAATGCAATAACCAATGATAGAATAACCAAGTTCATAAAAACAATTTTGTGTATTTATTAAATTAATCTATGAGTCCAGATTATCATAAATTTAATAAAAGAACCTACTTACCATTACAATACAGATGACTGTTACATTTTAAAAATTATTTTCCAAAATGATTGTTTTTACTTTGCTTAACAACTTGTTGTTGTCACAAATTTAACTTGGGAAGTAGCCATTTTATTCTATGGAAAGTAATGGCATTTTATTAATATTTCTGCTACCCCAATAAAAAAAATCTGATGTGAGCAGCACATGACTTTCTCTACAAAATCAAATTAATTTTTTCTTTTTCTTTCTTTCATAACTCATTAAATTGAGTTTAATAGCACAAAATAACATTGATAATTATTTGGCATAACATAAATTTGCAGTTTTATTTAAATTTTCATTTTCATTTTACGACAAGATGCATTTTCAAAGGCGACATGGCAAAAATGCTGAAAAACTAAAATATCTCATCCTAGAGTTATGGGGTTTGTCTTATTCTTTTTGTTGCTGAACATTACATATAAAACAAGCATTTAATTGGTACATTTGAGTATAGTCTTAATTTAGATTTTGGCAATTTTTGGTGGTCATTTCGCAAAAAAGGGCACGTTATTTCTAAATCGTATGAAAATTTAATCAACACCAAATTATCCCAATGGTGATTTATTTAAAAAAAATTTTTAAATTTTGGTCAATTAGTTTTTTAGCTAAAGTAGTTACATATTTTTTGCGGGCTACTTCACAGAAAAAAGCAGGTTCTTATTTTTCGAATCATACCAAATTCTATTCAGCACCAGGGTAACCCACAAGTGACTTATCAACCAAATTTTGTTAAATTTGGTCAATTACTGTTTCAGCTAGAGTGATACATACATTGCACATACACACAAATGTCATGTAGATCCATCAAAAACTCGAGTTGTGTTTTTTACATGATTCCAATATTTTCCGTATACATTACCATGTAGTTTATGTAAAGCAAAGTGGATGAATATACCTGCAATATTGCAATACATTTTTCAAAAGGTTTAGTCAAAAATTATGGGTGCCCATAGAACTTTTCCCAGGAGCAGGCAAACTGAAGGATAAGCACAGAAACAACTTTGTACAACTTTGACTAGGCTGATCCCCACTTTTGTGACCTTGAATGTCCAGGGGGAGGGCAAGTGCCCCCTTTTGCCATCCCTTATGGGCACCCATGTCAAAAATATAGAACAGTAATCAGGTAATTCAAGGGATTTTCTTGCCTGGCTGGAGTGCTGTAGCTGGTAGCATTTTTGTCCCCCGTTTGATACCCGGCTCTGTCAGATTCATTGTTTTGAGTTCACAAATTAAGCTTATTCTCTATAATTAATATGTGAACTAAAAATATGTATGGTGGTGGTTGCATACAGAAAAGATGGTGTGCTAATTCTAACCCTACTTCGAAATGAGAGAATGTAAGGGAGTAAATAGATGATGGCATGCTCAGGTGTAATCCAAGTGGCCCATTTTCAATTCTTCATTTTGGCCAAGTATTGAAGTTTGAATTAAGGCTAACACAAGTATACAAAAATAATCTGATATGGGCAACCTACAATTTCCTCCATATAATGAAATGATTTTACTTCTCTTTCATAGTAAAAATATGATGAACACAGAACAATAATTTTGGCATTGAATTAACACCATGTAAATTTTATGTGTGTGCTTTTGACAGCTTATTAGCCCAAACAGAATAACTTATTCATACTCGCATGCAAATGCTCATAGAGATTGGATTCCATCCAAATGCAATAGAGATTGGATTAATATCCCGTAGAATAAATGCCATTTGGTAATTTCTTTGGTGTCAAAATATAAAACTATTTCAAAAATTATCTTAACTGGTGAATGGAATGAACTAACTACTAAAATAATGTTAACAGATTTGTTACATAATATTGCATATGGAAAGTGAACCTATTAGATGAATACATACTACTGAGAATGGTTCTTGCTAGCATTTTAAATTTTGTGTCATTCATTTTTTAATAAAAAATTACATATAAAATGATTATTTTACAGTATTGAGTTTTTAATGATATTTTCAGAAATTAATTCGCAAATTAGGAGGGGGCAGTTTTCCAAACATTTGATCATTTTAAAAATCAATAAGGTTCTAGTATTCACTGATTGCAGTAATCATACCATTTTTCTTCAAAATTCATTATTCATTTGTGAGATATCGCAGGATATGAAATTTCCACTCTAGCTCGCCAATAGTGAGTGGATATTTTCATCCGGTGAGTAAAAACATCTTGTCTATTATATGGTTCATTTTTTATATTTATCCTCATTTTATAAAAAGCATTTTATATACAGCATTTGTGAATTTTATATACAGCATTTGTGAAAACCAAAATTGACAATGATATACTTTTAATGCCCATGCAAGGCAGAAATTTTAAATTTTGGCATAAAAGAAATTGAAATTTTGTGCAAGTATATTTATCCAGAAACTGAAGTAACTGAATCCGAATAGATGCTATTTTAGCGAAATGAGCAGAATATAAGCTCACTATGGCTTTGGTAAATTTCAATGATGCATTGTAAGAGTCGAACAAAATAAAGATAGGTTTAAAACTTTGTTGGTCATTTAAATTTTTTTTTGTTGTTTTACTTCCCACACACTTCTTTTTGTCAGTATGCTTTCATCTGTTTTAACCATATAAAATCTTCCTATGGAAAAAATAAAGTCTGAAAATTGACACAATGAATAATAATATTTTAGTTATATCTAATTATTTATGGTCTACATTGGGGTGATTTTAGTCCTGAATTAACCATTGATAAATTAAATATTTCAACTTATAGAGGTAGATATGTCTTTAGAGAAGAATAAATAGTTAACGATTTTGGGTATGTTTTTTTTTACAAATTATTATCAATGTATGTAGGTACTATGATGTGTGTTAATTTTTACATAATTGCAGATGAATTTTAATGCAATTATTTTTTTATGAAAAGAAATGCTGAATGCATTATGCAATGTTATTTATATTGTACTTGCAAGTGATAAAAAATTTTGGTAAGTAAATTTGGAGCTGAAATTTGTTATCTTAGATATAAGTAGTATCCGCAGACTCATGGAAACTCACATGAACATATTACGTAGATTAAGATGCATACACACACAGACATCACCTCAAAAATGCCCAAGTTCAAGGATGCTTGAAATATGCTCTTCAATTGATAATTTTCTTTCAAATTTTTGACTTCTTCAGAGTACATTCTCTATACATTCATACTATTTATGTAAAAAAAGTAAAACTGAAGTAACATGCACTTAAAGTCATTAATGGACAAAAAGATCCTTTTTCATCTGGAAGGTTTCACAAATGGATGTTTTTCATAGGATGCCTGATCTAAAGTAGGTTATTGAATGATCCTACAAGATGTCTGATAATTCTGTCATAGCCAAAAACCATCTATGGGAATATAACATGTAATTTTGCTAAGTTTATAGTTAAATATGTAGCATCTAAAAATGTATAATCTCTGATGTTAATAAATTAGAAAAAATCCCCTTGTATAACCCAGGAAGTTTGGGTGTCTGCACTTGTATGTTATAGGTTCCTAAGTTACACCACTTGTATGTATAAATCAGTAACATTAAAAAATAAAATGTCAGTTTCATTTCTCTGTATGAATTGAACTTCCAATTGATAATATTTTTAGTAAAAGTCATCTGTGTATTGTGAAAAAAGAAATGCTGTAATAAAGTATTTCATTTGTTAAGGTTGGCTGTTATCTATATTTATAAAGCTCTGTGTATTATTTCAACGAATATAAAAATGATATTGACTTAAATCCTAAAAAAGTTTGGTATACAAATACTTGAAATATTTTTATATATATATTTTTTTTACTTTTTTTTTTTGTTGGTTATTTCTTAAAATAATTAAATGATGTCATTAAATATATTCCATTTGAACCATTGCTGATATTTTCCAATGTTGCATATTAATTATATTGCAGTGCATATTATTTCATTGCAGGGAGATCAGTTTTTGAGAAAAATATACAAACTGTATGAATGAGCTTTGGCTGTGCATAGAAAGGAAATGGGGCTGTATTACACTAAATCTGAACGATAGCTAAAATTTAATTTTTCTATGCCAAATTACATTAAAAGCCAAAGCAAGTTACACTAAATAGTAAATAGGTAATTTTTATTTTTGAAATCAGAGATGGATATTTTATTTTTGCATCAAATTCTTCCTATGCTTATCTGCTAGTGGTATTTTAGGAAATCAATATTGTTATGACCTATCTTCTGAAATTGTGGGTGTACTCTTAGGATACAAGAATGATTCCAAATTCCTGGATAACTAACACGTTTATTTACAAGCACAGCATAAACAGGAACACTATACAGTCAATAGCTTGTTAACTATCTCACAGGATCACTCAACAACTGTTAGGTACAGTAAAACTACTATTAAATGCTCCATTCATTTCACAAAACAGCTTATACTATTCCCAAAACATTGATATATATCACAATGCAATGTAGCTCATATCACATCAATAGAACGATGACTCCTTTTATATACTCTCTGTAGAAACTTTCAGAAGGAACTTGTATCTCCAAGAACATTCATTATTTCGAGAAAGTTCTCAAACCTGCGAAAAGTCACCAAATTGTCGATAGAACACCAAATCTGGGAACTTAGCCACGGGTGTTCAAATATGGTAACCTTGCATTGACATAATAGAAATGGCTTCCTGTAAAAGTGTTTTTTCCTGGTTCTCAAAAGAGCCTTCAGTGAAGACATTTTATATTTTTCTAACAATATTTATGGTTCTGAATAATAAAGGGGCTCTGTGGCAGAGAAGATACAACTTCCAAAATTTAGAAACTTGTCAAAGAGCCAAATAAATATTTGAAATATGGAAAAATTGGTACAGAAATAAGCAAAAAATGTAAGGAAGTCGAAGCACTGCTCAGCGTAAAGGTTTTTTTTTTTTTTTAAAGACCAGAGCTAGGATAGAGATGTGGGTCAGAAAATTTTCCAGTATGTTTTTCCGGAAATTCCCCCCCCCCCCCCCTTTTTTTACATTAATTCGAAAATAGAATGTAAAAATCTTTCCAAACAGCTTTTCTGAATAGCAAGTATCTTTACAAGAAGTTTTTGATCATTGAGTTTTCTAATTTCGAAAAGGAAAATGAAGGAGGGAGGGGGGATGTATGTACATCTAATTTATTTTATTATTTTAAAGAAAAAGAATGGATGACAACCAAAAGAGTATAAGTGACATTTTACTCATTCTCAGAATAAAAGCTAAGTTTTAAGAAGTCTATTTCAGTATTAAGTTTAACAATCTAAGTTAGTATAAGTTTAACTATATTAAGTTAATAAAAAATAGTTAAGTTTAACTGTATTAAACTATATTAAGTTTAACTATATAAGTTAAAATAAAAAAAAATTGTAAAAATATTAAGAAAATGGAATATTTTCTCAAGTTCTGTCTGAAGGGAAATGTTTAAATAGCACTAAATATATGCTTAACTCATCTTGCAAATTGTCTCGTGAATTTCACTCAGTCAATTAACAAGCAGGTATTTTTTAAACAATTTTTAATATTATATAAAATAATTTATTTTTAAAAGTGCTTAATTACAAGTATATTTTTAATGTTTATATATTTAATAATTTATTTTTTTACATATATTAAACTAGTAATTTATTTTTATTTTTGCTATTTTTTAAAAAGATGGTAGAATGTTTCCCTTGAATTATCAATAGGTATTGAAAGAAATGCAATATAATATTTAATGCATTTTTCAATCATAATCAATTTTTTTTTTTTTTTTAGAATACTATATTTTATACTCTCTTTTTTATATCTATAATAAACAGTAAATTATTTATGATTTTGCTAAGGTTTAACAATTTTAAAGTATTTCTCATGCCTTTTGCATGCCTTCTCATTTCTTTTGTACAATGCTTTAAAATTGGAATTTTGAAGATAAAAAAACATATCGATAAAATAGAATTTTTTTTTATTTTCAAAAGCAAACTAATTTAAGGAAAATAATAAATTGTAGTTGCTAACTGCAGTATAGAGATGTGAGAAATTTTCATGCATAGAATTTTTTATATGTTCTTAGATTTAAACTTTTCTTTAGCCTTGTTATATAACACATGTTTAACTGTAGCTGTAATATAAGAATAAATGCTTTTAACAATCACTGAACATAATTATTCCAGCTATAATGTAATATAGAAAATAATTTAAAAATTTTCCGGAAAATCTACATCTCTAGCTGGGGTTGATAATCTTAGGATTAGAAATAATAAATCCTGAAATTTCAGGATTTGTCTCCTTATAAAATAATATTTTTACAATTTATGATATGAATTTATAAATTAATATATTTACAATTTATAATATAAATTTATAAATTAATATTTTTACTTTCTCATAAAATGTAATATAGAACAGAGAAAGTATTGTTTTTTTTTTTAATTTCCGAATTCAAGATATGGATAACTAATTTATATTTTAGAACTTCCTCAACACGTTTCGATTATTTTTGGAGTGATGTCCGTCTGTCTATGGTCGATTTCTTGTATACACGATAGCTGCTACAAATATTTATAGATTTTCACGAAACTCTATATCCGGGTTTGCTATCGAACCATTTAGAACTAGATAGACTTTTTTAAAATTCGAGCATAAACTTCGAAAAGTATTTGAAATTTTATATTTTTACTTTCCTTATAGACATAATGTATAAGGAAAGTATTGTGACTGGGTCGAAAATTCGAATTCGAGTTTTCGACGGAAGAGCACGTTTCAAGCATCCCTGATCACGAATCAAACATTTTTGAAGTGATGTCTGTCTGTGTGTGTGTGTGTGTTAGTGAGTCTGTGGAGACGATATCTCACGAACGAATGGAAGGATTCGAATGAAATTTGGTACAAAAATCACAATCTGTGAATACTGGAAGCTTATTGTTTTTAAACGTAATCGAATGTTCAGAACCGACCTAGATTTTCGAGTGAAATTTTGAAATAATCATCAAAAAATCAAAACCTTTACTAAAGTTACGGAAATGAACATTTCTTATGTAATTTTTCCTTAGAAAAAGATTGACATAAACTTTAGAACGCTAGCATGAACCATTCTCGAAATATTGTACATTTTTCAAACAAATTTATCAAAAAATCCCATAAATTAAAAAAAATCTGATGTGGGCAACACATGACTTTCCTTATATAATGTAATGAATTTACTACTTTTACAGTAAAAAAATATATTTTTCTTATAGCAGATACTAATATTCTTTCCAAGATATTGAATTTTCGACAATTTGTCGTCATTTTCATTGATTTAGCGTCATTTTTATCCATTTGGCGATATTTTCTTTAATTTGGCAACATTTCTAAAAGTCGCCAAGTTGGCGACATTCCGCCAAATTCGTCGCCAAAATCTCGCCAAGCGTTATGCACTAAGAAACAAGTTATTCTTACAGCAGATAAATGACTATTGGCGTTCAAATACAAAAGTATTACTCAAGTATCTTTTCTCGTAAATGGAACGAGCTAGATCCACGAGAATGATGTCACCCAATTTATCGCATGGTATTACATATGAAAAGTCAACATGTTTCTCAATAGGAAATATTTTGTTTACTTTATATGATTTTTTGATAATTTTTTTGAAAAATGTACAATATCTCAAGAACGGTTCATGTTAGCGTTCTAAAATTTATGTCAATCGTTTTCTAATGAAAAATTACATAAGAAATGTCTATTTGCGTAACTTTATTAGTAGTTTTGATTTTTTGACGATTTTTTCAAAATTTCATTCGAAAATTTAGGTGGGTTCTGAACATTCGATTGTGTAGAAAAACAATAGGCTTCCAGTGTCTACGGATTGTGATTTTTGTACCAAATTTGGTTCGAATCGGTCCATTCGTTCGTTATTTAACACACTAAACAGACGTCTAAACAGACTCACTGACACACACAGACATCACTTCAAAAATGTTTGATTCGTGATCAGGGATGCTTGAAACGTGCTCTCCCGTCGAAAACTCGAATTCTCGACCCCGTCACAATACTTTCCTTATACATTATGTATATAAGGAAAGTAAAAATATTAACTGTTGAGAAACATATTCACTTTTCATATGTAATATTATGCGATAAATTTGGTGGCATCATTCTTGTGGATCTAGCTCGTTCCATTCATGAGAAAAGATACTTTGAGTAATACTTTTGTATTTGAACGTCAATAGTCATTTATCTGCTATGAGAAAAACTTATTTCTCCATCCATAACGCTTGGCGAGATGCTGGCGACGAATTTGAAGGAATGTCGCGAAATTGGCGACGAATTTGGTGGAATGTAGCTAACTTGGCGACTTTTTTAAATGCTGCCAAATTAACAAAAATCTCGCCAAATGGATAAAAATGTCGCTAAATCAATGAAAATGACGAGTAATCGTCGAAAATTCATTATCTTGAAAAGAATATAAGTATCTACTATAAGAAAAACCTATTTTCACTTTCCTTATATACATAATGTATAAGGAAAGTATTGTGACGGTGTCGAAAATTCGAATTCGAGTTTTCGACGAGAGAGCACGTTTCAAGCATCCCTGATCACGAATCAAACATTTTTGAAGTGATGTATATGTGTGTGTGTCAGTGAGTCTGTGGAGACGATAACTGACGAACGAATGGACTGATACGAACGAAATTTGGTACAAAAATCACAATCCGTAAACACTGGGAGCTTGTTGTTTTTAAACGTAATCGAATGTTCAGAACCCCGCTAAATTTTCGATTAAAATTTTGAAAAAGTCGTCAAAAAATCAAAAGAACTAATAAAGTTACGCAAATAGACATTTTTTATGTAATTTTTCATTAGAAAACGATTAACATAAATTTTAGAACGCTAACATGAACTGTTCTCGAGATATTTAACATTTTTAAGAAAAAAATTATCAAAAAGTCATATAAAATTAAAAAAAATATATTTCCTGTTGAGAAACATGTTCACTTTTCATATGTAATACCATGCGATAAATTTGGTGACATCATTCTCGTGGATCTAGCTCGTTCCATTCATGAGAAAAGATACTTCGAGTAATACTTTTGTATTTGAACGCCAATAGTCATTTATCTGCTATAAGAAAAACTTATTTCTCCGTCAGTAAAACTTGGCGACGAATTTGGCGGAATGTCGCTAACTTGGCGACTATTTGAAATGGTATTAAATTAACGAAAATCTCGCCAAATGGATTAAAATGACGCTAAATCAATGAAAATGACGACTAATTGTCGAAAATTCAATATCTTGGAAAGATTATAAGTATCTACTATAAGAAAAACCTATTTTTACTCTCCTTATATACATAATGTATAAGGAAAGTATTGTGACGGCGTCGAAAGTTCGAATTCGAGTTTTCGACGGGAGAGCACGTTTCAAGCATCCCTGATCACGAATCAAACATTTTTGAAGTGATGTCTGTGTGTGTGTGTGTGTCAGTGAGTCTGTGGAGATGATAACTGACGAACGAATAGACTGATTCGAACCAAATTTGGTATAAAAATCACAATCCATAAACACTGGAAGCCTATTGTTTTTATACGCAATCGAATGTTCAGAACCCCTCTAAATTTTCGAATGGAATTTTGAAAAAATCGTAAAAAAATCGAAACCACTAATAAAGTTACGCAAATAGACATTTCTTATGTAATTTTTCATTAGAAAACGATTGACATAAATTTTAGAACACTAACATGAACTGTTCTCGAGATATTTAACATTTTTAAGAAAAAAATTATCAAAAAGTCATATAAAATTAAAAAAAATATTTCCTATTGAGAAACATGTTCACTTTTCATATGTAATACCATGCGATAAATTGGGTGACATCATTCTCGTGTATCTAGCTCGTTCCAGTCATGAAAAAAGATACTTTGAGTAATACTTTTGTATTTAAACGCCAATAGTCATTTATCTGCTGTAAGCATAACTTATTTCTTCGTCCATAACGCTTGGCGAGATTTTGGCGGCAAATTTGGCGGAATGTCGCCACCTTGGCGAGTTTTTGAAATGTTGCCAAATTAACGAAAATCTCGCCAAATGGATAAAAATGACGCTAAATCAATGAAAATGACGACAAATTGTCGAAAATTTAATATTTTGGAAAGAATATTAGTCTCTACTGTAAGAAAAACCTATTTTTTTTACTGTAAACGTAATAAATTCATTACATTATATAAGGAAAGTTATGTGTTGCCCACTTCAGATTTTTTTTTAAATAGTTCTATGGATCGCTAAAACAGCAGTGTTTTTTGTTAAATCTAAATGTAGTACTTATCTTAAATGAAATAAAAATTGGTTTTGTAATGTCTTCGTCTCTTCTTCAGCAATGAGCACTTTGTAGTTCTGTCTTCTTAAATTCCAAATATAGAGCAAGTACAGTGGAACTTATTTAATTTGAGCTGAAAGGCAAGGCGAATGCAAAAATATTCGAATTATTCAATTTTGTTATAATTCACGCTATGTATACTATAACAATCTTTCGATTGTTATATTTCAGAGCATTAATACATTAATGGTTATAACTGTGTTTAGGAGGTAATTTCTACATCAGGGAGCCCGGTGAAATTGACCAAATAAGTTTTGAAATGTGGTAACTAGAGTTATGAATGTGATGTATAGATATAGTAGAGTGACTATGAACCTGGCGTTGGCGCCTCCCAGCGGCAATATTTAAAAGCTAGCACTGTTATCTCGAAAACTATGAGAGATACAGAAAAATTGTCAGTTAGAAAGTTGCAAATATGCATCGTTTCTAAAAGTGAATATTTTGAATGCTGTATATAATAAAGTTAATTTTATTCTGCGGCATTGTAAATATTTACTTTGGGGGGGGGGGGGGGGTGCATATTATGTAAACATTTTTCAGGATTACTTTCCATATTTTGCAGGGGGGAGTAATTTTGTAATTGACTTTTCTCCTTTATCTCTAACAGGAATCGAGATAGAGAGACCCCGTATTTCCCTGAAAAATGTAAAGATCAGTCTCCCTAAAGTTGTCTCATCGTATAGTGTCATTGGGGTTTCCCATACACTTGCATCACAAATTGGCTTGTTCCCTGACATTCCTTAATATATACCCTATATACATTTTGTTATAATACTCCATTGACATCTTTTTGGTATTGATGGGCTGAAGCGAAATAGGCCTAATTGCTACAGTGGGAACAAAATTCTAAGTCACTGTTTGCAAACACCTCTCATCGGGGGATTTTGCGACTCATATGTTATTTGTTTTTGAGGTATAACAAATTTATTTCCTGCTTGTGAAGTTTTATCTTTCTGCAGTAAGTTTAATTTCGCACATGCTCCATCTTATGAAATTGATTTTTGTAGGCCTTTGTCCTAGGTGCAAGGAGCTGATACGAGAATCTGGCTCAGCTCTCTCTCAAATTCGTCTAAATGCTTACAAGGCCATCTGCAGCCCTTCCTATATTGTGCAAGTAACCAATGATCCTGTTTTATACGGGTTCCTATTGGATCAAGAAATTGGGCAGTGCTCAGTCACAGACAAAGAATATAGGGTCAGTGCTAAAAGACTGCTTTTCACTATTTACAGTACTGAAATTTGGATTCACCCTCAAGGCTGTCCATATATGTTCTGTGTCCCTACAAACATTTCTTACGGGTCTCCTCCCTATTTCATTTTTCCGTTTTGTAAATATTTTATATCTTCCTCTCTCTCAAAAATATATTGGAGGTCTGGGCCCCTCATTTGATAGGCCGCCCTGTTCACTCATATATACTGTATTTTTTATAACATACTTTAACTTACGTTGTTTCTAACTCACTTTAACTTGCATCCTTTCTAATATATTTTACCTGCGTTCTTACTAATACACTTTAATTTTTATTCCTTCTAACACACTTAAACCTGCGTTCTTTCTAACATATTTTAACTTGCGTTGTTTCTAATACAGAATAACTTCAGTTTTTTCTATAATATATTTAACCTGCGCTTTTTCTAACACACTTTAACTTGCATGCTTTCTAATATATTTAACCTGCCTTCTTTTTAATACACTTTAACTTGCATTCCTACTAACACACTTAAATCTGCGTTCTTTCTAACACACTTTAACTTGCAATGTTTCTAACATACTTTAATTTGTGTTCTTTCTAATACACTTTAACTTGCATTCCTTTAACATACTTAAACCTGCGTTCTTTCTAACACATTTTAACTTGCGTTGTTTCTAATACACTTTAACTTGTGTTCTTTCTATGATATATTTAACCTGCACTTTTTCTAATATACTTTAACTTGCATTCCTTCTAACACACTCAAACCTGCTTTCTTTCTAATACACTTTAACTTGTATTTCTACTAGCACACTTAAACCTGCATTCTTTCTAACACACTTTAACTTGCAATGTTTCTAATATACTTTAATTTGCGTTCTTTTTAATATATTTAACTTGCGTTCTTTCTAATACAATTTAACTTGCATTCCTTCTAGCACACCTAAACCAGCGTTCATTATAACACACTTTAACTTGCGTTTTTTTTAATACAGTATAACTTCAGTTTTTCTATAATATATTTAACCTGCGCTTTTTCTAACACACTTTAACTTCCATTCTTACAAATATATATAACCTGGTGTTTTTTTTAATACACTTTAACTTGCATTCCTTCTAACACACTTAAACCTGCGTTCTTTCTAACACATTTTAACTTGTAATGTTTCTAACATACTTTAATTTGGGTTCTTTCTAATACACTTTAACTTGAATTCCTTTTAACTTACTTAAACCTCTTTTCTTTCTAACACATTTTAACTTACGTTGTTTCTAATATACTTTAACTTGAGTTCTTTCTATAATATATTTAACCAGCGTTTTTTCTAATACACTGTAATTTGCATTCCTTCTAACACACTCAAACCTGCGTTCTTTCTAACACATTTAACTTGAAGTTGTTTCTAATTAATATACTTTAACTTACGTTCTTCTATAACATTTTTAACCTGCCCTTTTTCTAATGCATTCCTTCTAACACACTTAAACCTGTGCTCTTTCTAATACACTTTAACTTCCATTCCTTCTAGCACTCTTAAACCTGCGTATTTTCTAACACACTTCAACTTGCGATGTTTCTAACATACTTTAATTTGCGCTCTTTTAATATATTTAACCTGCGCTCTTTCTAATACCCTTTAACTTGCATTCCTTCTAGCACACTTAAACCTGCGTTCTTTTTAACACACTTTACCTTGTGTTCGTTTTAACGCACTTTTACTTGAGTTCTTTCTAACGCATTTTAACTCCCGTTCTTTCTAATACACTTTAACTTGTATTCCTTCAAGCACACTTAAACCTGATGCGTTCTTTCTAAAACACTTTACCTTGCGTTCTTTTCAACACACTTTTACTTGAGTTCTTTCTAACTCATTTTAACTCACGTTCTTTCTAATACACTTTATCTTGCATTCGTTCTAGCACACTTAGACCTGATGCGTTCTTTCTAAAACACTTTACCTTGCGTTCTTTTCAACACACTTTTACTTGAGTTCTTTCTAACGCATTTTAACTCACGTTCTTTCTAATACACTTTATCTTGCATTCCTTCTAGCACATTTAGACCTGATGCGTTCTTTCTAAAACACTTTACCTTGCGTTCTTTTCAACACACTTTTACTTGAGTTCTTTCTAATGCATTTTAACTCGCGTTCTTATTATCTCAAAAGGATTTGCTGGACTGGGCGAGTTTTGCCCAGTGTAGGATCCAGTTAAAACATAGGAGGAATTATAATCGTTTCAGCAGCTCAATAGATAAAGCGTCGCATAGTTAACCAGTGATAGATGATTCGATTCACCAGTGAAATAAGCGTTCTATTCAACTGCGCCCGAGAAATTAATCATACATATGAGATGTAGTGAGATGACTGATGTCTAAATAATTCCAAAATGTGAATTTTCCCATCACTCTATGAATTATGGAAAAGGTTTAAATTTACGAGAATGTAGGATGCTATACTATGTAGATCGAGTAGAGGAATGGGGATGCCGTATTGATCAAATACTACCATTTGGTCTGAAATCTGAAGGAATGAGAATTTACCTCAAATGTAGAAGGAAATATAATAGTCTCAGTTTTTCAATAAGCGTCGATCAGTCAGCCGAAGATTAGTTTTTTGATTTCCCGCTGAGACATAATTTCTTTTTAACAGTTTCTTCATTAATATTTTGTATGAAATTAGAGTCTTTTGAAAACAGCATGTCATTTTTGTGTATATAAATCGATTTTACGTAGGAAGAAATCCTATAATTATGCGTATAAAATATCATTAAGTTCTGTTCGCCTCTCAGCTATTCTATGCTTTAAAACTTTATAAAAATTCACGATTAAACCTTATTTGGAATTACAGTTAGTTCTCAAGAAATCTTAATGCTGTCTGCGTTGGTTCACACAATGTACAGTTCCATCCGAGAGGGAGGAATATGATAATAGGTATTCGCGTTCTTTATGCTATAAAAATGAGATGGGGAAGCAGTTTCTTATGAGAAAGTTTACGCAGAGGTTAAGGCTAGTGACCATATATGGTATGGTCGAGGAAAAGAGGAAATGCTGGCAGACTTTGTTAATGTTAGTGCCGTGAGATAGAATTCAATATAGTTGCAATAAGTGCTGGACATAAAATAGGAATTTGGAATGATAATTATGAAAGAAAAGGGCGCGTTATTGGGGAAAGCTTAACATTTCTGTATCATATATAATGTTGATATATAACACGCTAATGGTAATATAAAGTGAAGTGTAATACGCTATGTAATCATTTGGACCAACAATGTGGATTTTTAAAAAAAATTCTTGAAAAATTTGGAAAAGAAAAAACAAACAGAAAACCGTCTCGAGCTGCTTAAAAATGGATTCTGGTTTGGGAAAGCCGAGTGGAACAACACAGTTAATTTTAGTTCTGAAATAATGTCAAAAGTGTTATAAATGGCGATATCATTAGTTTAGTAAAACAACGGACTGCCAGAATTGTATTTATAATTCTGTACATTTATGAATTGAATGATATAAAGTATATAAAATGACAAAATTGAATGATATAAAGTATATAAAATGACAAAATTGAATGACATAAAGTACGCAATTAAAATTTGTTCTAGTTCTAATTAGTTATTTCATGCAAAATTAAATTAAAAATAATATATTTTAAAGCATGTATATATTTTCCTTTTAACTGTTTTGGAATACATTGGATATATAGGGTATAACTAATCAATACGTTTAGTGTCGAATAATGGTGTAATTTACACGCAATTCACAAAATTAAGAACCCATTGAAATAGCACTATAACACCATAAAAATATTCTTTTATTGAAAAAAAAATTACTTTTTTTCTGCTAATATGTTTCTATTTTACTTCCATTGCTAAAGGGGTTGTTGTTGTTGAGACCCAGACCGTCCGGCCTACCAGAAAGGTGTAAGGTAACTGTTTGGACGGTCGGGAAGTGCCACCCAATTTAGACCGGAACCCAGTGGGGGAGGCATCCACAGGGACCATACCCTCCTTTTCGAAAATATTTTTCCTGAAAGCGAGGTTCGCTCCTTATATACACCACCATGGTGCTCAGTTTCAATGCGCTGTAGTTCCGACCATTCATTGGCAGCAAATTTTTGATTATTTGCATATTCAATAGACAGGTGTTTGCATGTACAGTTTCATTACTATCAGATTATTTTGCGGTGTGCGTCGTGAATAATGCTTAGAGTGTATATATAGTCTTTCTATTTTAGATTTGGATGATTTCGCAAAAGAAAAGCAGGTTCTTTTTTCCCGATCCGCGCAAAAATCTAATCAGCACTTGTGTAACTCACAAGTGACTTATCTACTAAATTTTATGAAATTGGATCAATTAGTTTTATTGCTAGAATGGATACATACGATTGCTGTTGGCCATTTCACAAAAAAAATGAGGCAGATTCTTTTATCCATAATCGTACCAAAATCTAATCATCACCAGAGTAACCAATAAATGGCTCACCTATAGAATTGTATGAAATTGGGTCAATTAGTTTTTGCATACACAGATGGACACACACACAGACGTCACTCTAAAAATAGTTTTTTCGTGTTCTAGGGGTGATCGAAACGTGTAAATCATGTTTCCATTTTCAACATGATTCCAATACTTTCCCTATACATTACCATGTATTGCTGGCAAAGTAAAAATCTGATGTGGGTAGCACATGACTTTCCCTACAAATTCAAATTCATTTTCTTTTTTTTTCTTATTTCATGATGCATTAAATTGGGTATTATAACAGAAAATAACATGGATACTTTTCTGATATTATATTCAATTTGCAGTTTTATAGCATCTATTCAAAATTCCAAAAAACTAAAGTATCTTTAGAACGGTTCATCCTATACAATCATGGGTTAAGTTTTATTCGCTGTGCTGTCAAAAATTACACAAAGAACAAGTACTTAATTAATATATTTCAGCAATTTCAGTCATTTATTTAATATTTTCATGATCTTTGTGGGCATTTCGCAGAAAAAAAAAATGTCGGTTATATTTTTCAGAATCATGGCAAAATGTAATGAATATCAGAATAACACTCAGAGACAAAATTTCTAAATTCTAAATTTTAAGAAATTTCATTAAATGATTTCTTCATAGCAGTGAAAAACGTCTTCAGTTTCCTAATTTTAAAGAACTTAAATATTTCGAAAATGGGTCATCTTAGAGTAATGAGCTTGATCTTATTCTTTTCCTTGTCAAAAATTACGTAAAAAATATGGATTTAATTGATACAATTGTCGTACTTTAATTTATATCTTGAAGATTTTTGCGGGCCATTTGGCAAAAAAGAGACAGATTCTTTTTTTTCCGAATAATACCAAAATCTAACCAGCACTAAGGTAACCCACAAGTAAATTATATACTAACTTTTGTGAAATTTGGTCTGTTAGTTTATCAACTAGAGTAGATACATCTAATTTTTGGAGGCCATTTTGAAAAAAAAAAAAATAAATAAAAGGTGGGGGGGGGGTTCTTTTATGCCAAATCGTACCAAAATTGAATCAGCATTACTGTAACCCACAAGTGACCTACCTATATAAATTCTATGAAATTTGATCTATTAATTTTTGACTTAGAATGGATACATATATTGATTGCACAGACAAACAGAAACACACGCACAGACGTCACGCTAAAAATAGTTTTTTCGTGTTCTAGGGGTCCCTAAATGTGTACACTGTAAAACATTCTGCAACCTTTGCTTTTCAGCTACTTTATTGATCATTTCGGCACACTCATAAGAAAAGCCATAATGACAGGCGTTCATGAAAATTCCAGCTTCATTTCTGAACTATTCAGCTAACGATCGTCTGCCGAAGCGTTATTTTTGTATTTATATATATATATACATTATCATAACTCTCAGGAACCTTAAGCCCCATTACGGACAGCTGACTTTCCTGAAACTTTCAGTAACATGTTTGTAAAGGTTTTTACATTGTAGTCCCATTGAAAACTCGAGTTGGGATTTTCGACATGATTCCAATACTTTCCCTATACATTACCATGTGTTATAGGGAAAGTAATATTGGGATTGAAATCAAACATTATTTCTGTCCTGCTTAAAAGTTTAATTTAAAAAGACTATTTTACATAATCTGACTATTCTACATAAAAAGACTATTTACATAAAACGACTATTCTACATAAAAGGCTATTCTACGTAAAAAGACTATTCTACATAATTTTGGCATTAATGGATATCATTTTGAACATTTTCTGGATTGACAATAAATAAACCTTTGAAACTATAAAAAAACAAAAAAACATTTTCTACTACGCACGCCAGCAGATTCTAGCGAACGAAATTAACATTTCATTGACACTGATAGCAGAAATAAGTTATCGTATATTATAAAAAATGTGATTTAGAGGAATTTTCGCAGAATCGAATCGTACTTCACAGCTCTGAAGTGGAGTGCTGCATTTGTTGTAGTTCGATGCCATTATTTCTTCGTGGTAATTATAGTACACTCTTGGGGAAGTCCTTCAACATTCAAGTCCTTCTAAATCAAGTGACCACTTTATCTTTGGGATACCCTCAATTTGGACTTTCTGATTTTATAGAGATTCTACCGTTATAAATCCAAGGTTTACAAATGTGCCTCCTGTGCTGTGCTCTACATGTTCCAGGTAAAAATCAAACTTTTAGGGAGTTTATATATTTGTCTGTAGCTCGTAATACTCATATGTATCGATTTAGGAAGTGTGTGTGTGGGGGGGGGGGGTCTAGATTATTTGCATCAGGCATTTTCAGACCATGGTAATCCAACTGCAGTGTTTCTTTACTGGAGAGCTTCTCTCCCCTCCCTTCCGGACACATTTTATGTGTGTGTGCCTGCCTGCCTGTCTCTGCATTTATCTATCTGTATCTCTAGCTCAAAAAATAAATTGATCGAATTTCACAAAATTTGGTAAATAAGTAACTTGTGGGTTAACCTGGTATTGATTAGATTTTGATACTATTCGAAAGAAAAAAAAATCTGTCTTTTTTTGCGAACTGGCCCCACGAAAATCGTCAATATCTAAAATAAAATATTATATATATGCTCAAATGTATTGATTAAATGCTTGTTTTATACGTGATATTTGACGAAAAAAGAATGAGGCCAGTTCTATAACTTTGGGACTAATTGTTCTCGAGATATTTTAGTTTTTGCCACGATTTTTTTTTAGAGACGGTTTAGTTTTTGCTACGTATCATATTTGAAAATACCAAATGAAAACAAAAATAGAATTAATAGTGCCAATTCAGTGTCATTTTAAATAATTATTCTTATTATTTTGTGAAATAATTTAATGAATTATGATGAAAGAAATAAAGAGAAAAGAAATAAGGAGAAAGAGATAAAGAGAAAAGAAATAAGGAGAAAGAGATAAAGAGAAAAGAAATAAGGAGAAAGAAATAAAGAGAGAGTCTGTAAAGAAAATCATGTGCTGACCACATCACGTTTTTATTGCCTAATTTATGGGATATTAATTAATTCAGACGCTTAACTACAGTTCAATGTTTCTTCATGAGTATGGTCAGCTTGCCATATCTCGACGTGCCATATCTCGCGAAAGGTTCTTGTTAACGGTCTAAAGCAGAGGTGCACAACCTTTTAGTACCTGCGGGCCAATTTCATATAGACTAAGCAACGGCGGGCCCAAGTGGGGGGGCAGTGCCACCCAGCAATATATTTTTAGTAAATACCGAAACAAAAAATTAAAAGTGAAAATTAAAAACAAATACAGAAATGAACAAACAACTCACTTGCTTCAAAAACGTACAGACATCGCCAAAATCCTTTTATTTTTTTGTAGAGCTAGTGGGAAAT
Organism: Amaurobius ferox; assembly: GCA_951213105.1. Lineage (NCBI taxonomy): Eukaryota > Metazoa > Arthropoda > Arachnida > Araneae > Amaurobiidae > Amaurobius > Amaurobius ferox. The sequence goes on from OX578154.1 coordinate 315,619, forward strand.
TTGACATTGTTTGGTTTTCATTATTCTTTCAATGTCTGGTTCAATGCTGGATACAGCGATCCGTAGGTTTCCCGCCAAGTGTTCATTAGTTAGACGAGAACGACCTTTCCATTTCACTTGTTTCATTAATGAAAATGATTGTTCACATAAGTAGGTGCTCCCGAATAATTCTATCGTTTTTTGAACTTGGATTTTCAATTTTTCCATTTCACAAGGCAAGTAATTTCTGTAAAATTCTAGCAAAGAAACTTTGGATAATTTAACTTTCAATTCTGAGTTACTCTGAATTTCGATAAGCTTCATCTAAAAATTGACAGGCGCTGTTGTTTCAATATTTATCGTGAATGGTTATTGCAAACACTTCCAAAGATTTCTCAAATTTTCTGATATCTTGAAATCGACGACTGAACTCATTTTGCAGATTTTCTACTAGTCTTAAAGAAAATTTGATATAAAAAAATAATTTTTTATAAAATGTTATGATGAAGTTTTTCTTTTCTTTTTCTTTTTTTTTTTTTTTTTTGCGAAAGTCTTAGAATTTTTTTTCATGTGTTCGCCAAGCTGAGGGTGGAGGCGGGCCACACTCGATTAGGCCGAGGGCCGCGGGTTGTGCACGGCTGGTCAAAAGTTTGTGCCATTCGTTTTATAATGAAAAATTACGTATGAAATGATCATTTGTTTAACAACATTGAAGGTCCTAATATTTTGATGATTTTATCAAAAATTCCTTCGAAAATGGGTGAATTTTCCCAGTATTTGATCCTGTTTAAAATCAGTAGAATTCCACTATTCATCGATTGTAATAATCGTACCAAAATATTTTCGAAACACTTCATTTGTTCGTGAGATATCGAGTCCACAAACTCACGGACACACACACTAACATATGCCGTCCGTCCAAATAGTTGCTCAAGTCCTCAGGATGAGTCGGATGGTCTGGGTCTTCAACACACTAACACATGGACACACAGACTTATCTATATATGCACACACTAACATACATGCAGACAGACATCACTTCAAAGATGTTAGATTCGACTTCAGAGGTATTTGAAACCTGTTCTTCTGTCAAAAACTTGAATTCGAATTTTCGACCCCGTGACAATACTTTTCCTAAACATTATACCGCATATGTAATGAAAGTAACAATGACCGAAATTGACCAAAATGCAAACTCTTGTTATACTGTCTTGTTAAAAAAAATCTGAAGGATGGACATCAGATTTTGTGTAGACTCGGTGGCGCCGACTTTATTCTTCAAGTTTTTCATTATTCATTCCCTGTTTACTATATATAATATGTATATATAGTTGCGTGCATAGATATCCCCTCCCAGACTGTTTATTGTATTCTGGATACAAGATTTTAACTTCGAAATGATTTAAAGAGAAATGGGTTGACATTAGTAGTGTGGGAATGAGAGAGCTGGACCACAGCCATAAACCTCCCATAAAAACCACACCCACTTTTAGAATGGAATGGCTCTATATAACCCATTAAATTTCCACCCACTTTTAGAATGGAATGGCTCTATATAACCCATTAAATTTCCACCCACTTTTAGAATGGAATGGCTCTATATAACCCATTAAATTTCCACCCACTTTTAGAATGGAATGGCTCTATATAACCCATTAAATTTCCACCCACTTTTAGAATGGAATGGCTCTATATAACCCATTAAATTTCCACCCACTTTTAGAATGGAATGGCTCTATATAACCCATTAAATTTCCACCCACTTTTAGAATGGAATGGCTCTATATAACCCATTAAATTTCCACCCACTTTTAGAATGGAATGGCTCTATATAACCCATTAAATTTCCACCCACTTTTAGAATGGAATGGCTCTATATAACCCATTAAATTTCCACCCACTTTTAGAATGGAATGGCTCTATATAACCCATTAAATTTCCACCCACTTTTAGAATGGAATGGCTCTATATAACCCATTAAATTTCCACCCACTTTTAGAATGGAATGGCTCTATATAACCCATTAAATTTCCACCCACTTTTAGAATGGAATGGCTCTATATAACCCATTAAATTTCCACCCACTTTTAGAATGGAATGGCTCTATATAACCCATTAAATTTCCACCCACTTTTAGAATGGAATGGCTCTATATAACCCATTAAATTTCCACCCACTTTTAGAATGGAATGGCTCTATATAACCCATTAAATTTCCACCCACTTTTAGAATGGAATGGCTCTATATAACCCATTAAATTTCCACCCACTTTTAGAATGGAATGGCTCTATATAACCCATTAAATTTCCACCCACTTTTAGAATGGAATGGCTCTATATAACCCATTAAATTTCCACCCACTTTTAGAATGGAATGGCTCTATATAACCCATTAAATTTCCACCCACTTTTAGAATGGAATGGCTCTATATAACCCATTAAATTTCCACCCACTTTTAGAATGGAATGGCTCTATATAACCCATTAAATTTCCACCCACTTTTAGAATGGAATGGCTCTATATAACCCATTAAATTTCCACCCACTTTTAGAATGGAATGGCTCTATATAACCCATTAAATTTCCACCCACTTTTAGAATGGAATGGCTCTATATAACCCATTAAATTTCCACCCACTTTTAGAATGGAATGGCTCTATATAACCCATTAAATTTCCACCCACTTTTAGAATGGAATGGCTCTATATAACCCATTAAAACCACACCCCCTTTTAGAATAGTGATGGCTCTATTTCATCCATACAAAATATGATTAAACAATGGGGTAAAGACCTCCATTAAAACCACACCCCCTTTTAGAAAAGTGATGGCTCTATATCAACCACACCAATTAAACAAGCAATGGTATCAAAATCAACCATTAGCAAGGTTCTAGCGCAAGCACCTTCCGAGAAAGTGATGGCTCTATTTCGACCACACCAATTTTCCGGAGCGAGCAAGCGAAAAGTCGTTGGGAGGGAAGGGTACCCCCTTCGGCGCCGCGGACGGCCACCCCCTTTTTATTATGATACGTGGGATGATGTCCATAGCTCTATTCAAAATATTGAAGAGTTTTTAAATGAATATTCACCGGAGCCTCGATTGGTTGAGGCTATATACGACACTCCATCGCCAAACGAACTCTATACCACAAGGACGGTTCCAATCAGCACTTTAGATGTGATATAGACACTATAAAAGAGGCATTCAGAACAGAAGAATGTGTCCTTCGAACTGAGGACCATTAATTATCTTTTAATAGTTCGAAAACTGTTAAAAGATTATGATCGCCTACTCCTTTATTGCATAGTGACCGTGAGCCAAGGTATGGATACCATCTTCCAATATATGACGCTTGTCATCTTTTCCTGATAGGGCAATCTTATTGACTTGTATGGAATGAATCTCATGCTTTGTGCTCCTGATGAGATTCATGGTTCTATGCTGTACTTCTTGCTTGAATAGGCAGTTCTTGTAGTCCTCGAAGGATATCCTGTTTTTCACGACACATTTCTTTACTCCTTTCGACTTTTTCACCAGGTCAACCTCAGTTTTACAGGCATACATCTTAGATCTTAAGCCAACGAACTCTTCTAAGATCTTCCCTGCATTTTCATCCTTCATCTTCCCCAAGACCTTTTTATTTACTCGGGGCATACCATACCTATTGTTTTCTGGATAATCTGATGTGTCAAAGTAGTCAATCAATCCCTTCATATCCTCATAAAAGTCCTCGGTCTGTATGTCATAGATGTAACTGTCAGTGTCCATGTACAATAGCTTGATATCACCCCCATATTTAGGCTTCATAAGATTATAATGGAAGTCATACATCAGATGCTTCGATAGATCTAATATACTCATGCCGACGTATATTGGCTTATTAAAAATCACTTTCGTCTTGTACATATGCACGGCGGCTAATCTTTCGTCAAAAATGGTCCTTCCCTTGAAGTTGGGCTTAGCAACTAGCTTCTCCGCTTTCTGGGGATCGCATACTAGCCTAATATCGAGTCGCTTCCTGATATTTTCCATCGTCTTGCCAAAGACCGAGTTGTTCATAAGTTTGTAGAAGTCTTTCTCAAAGTCGTTGGTTGCCTTGGTCCTCATATCAGTGTTCAGGTCTATGTACCTCTTCAACCAGGGAGACTGCTGAAACTCCAACACTTTGTGCACCTTTTTGAGCTTCACCCCCAACTGCAACAGCTGCTTCAAAACCCTGTAATGAACCACATAATGCTCTTTGTCATAGAGGGTCGTCAGTAGTTTTGGCTGTTTTGAGCCATCGGGCATCCTGCTCTCAGGTGCTAGAGGTATGTCTGAATGGAGGTTGTGCAGATGGGTCGGGTACTGTAGGTCGCAATCTACGATGTATCCTTTGTCTGAGTCATCCTCTACTTGGGTCACATCTGACACAGTGCTCCACTTGAAGCCACCATGCGGTAGGTATTGACTCATGGCCCATCCGTAAAGGTTGTTGGCGTCAAGGTACATCAGGTAGTTAGACTTCTTGTTCTCGTCATAGTCCCTCATGTACTTGTTGTTCGCCCTCCCATATCGGTTACAGCACTGAGAGATGCCTCCTCTGGTCCCCTTTTCTAGCATGAGTATCATGTCATAGTCTGTCAACAGCTCTAGCTCAACCTCTGTGGTTTTGAGCATGGCGTCCCACGAGAGTCCGGGTGCAGTGAAGTACCATGCAGGATCCAACTTATAGGTCTTTAGACAGACATCTCTAAAGTGTTCCATGATGTCGGCTAGGATGAGTACATCAGTCTTCACATACAAATCGGAATATTCACCCAATGTCTTAATGTTGAAGGCCTTCCATACCCTTTTAGCATGCTCGTAGTCCTCATCCTTTATGTGTGACTCATTCAATTGGTTGTAAAAGTCTTCTTTTGGGGGCAGCTTGGTTTCTTCGCATTTGTCCCACGAGTCCATGTAATCGTATGGATAGACGCCTTTTCGGGTGACGAGGTCCAGTTTGTCCTTGGGGAAGTACTTGGCTGTCTCCCTGAACTCCTTTACGTTCTTCGCAAGACTGTCGAGGCTAGCGGCCATGAACTTGAATGAGTCGACAAACCTCAACTTTATACCAGGTACCTTTACTTTCTTCCCATCGCCTACTTCTACAGTTTTTGCCCCGACCTCCTTACTGAAGGAAATGTACCTCTCCTCGTTGTTCGGGATGACGTCGATATCACCTTGGTCTCTACCGAGCTCCTTTATGAAGAGATGGGCGTCGTAGCCAGATAAGTTGTGGATAAACACTGGAATGAACGAAGGCTCTTGGTACTTTAGGTTGCAAAGGTTGTGAGCAGGTCCTCTGTAGTTCGATTCACATTTCGCCGGATTGAGAAGATGGTCATGATCTCTAACTTTTCGGAAGTCTGGTTTATCCTTGGGTGAATAGGGTGAAGGTTTCTTCCTGATATCTTCGTCACAGATGTGGCAAACATGGGTCCTTTGGAAATGCTCTTCATCTTCGGTGGTCATTTTGATGGGTTGCTTCTTATCATAAATGTTCTTTATCGCTAGCGCCTCAGTCTTCACTGTATCAAAGAACAGCTTGGTGGCATTGGGTCCTCTGTATGTGATTGGTGCCTTATAGTCTGCGTGTTTATATTTGATGTAGACAGTGAAGCTCATAGGTTCATGCTTTTGATATTTATGTAAGAATGAGCTGTCTTTTGTAGGGCAGCAGGTGTTTATCTTGTTTGTCAAGCACTCAAAGTCTCCATACATCACAAAGGGTAATCGTAAAGACCTTTGATAGTTTTTGAACCGCAGAGATTCGTTCTCCTCGGGCATTACAATCTTTACTGGTGTATTCTTCCTACAATCCGTTTCATGAGCTTGGAGGTCCTCTTCGGAGTAATAATACAGCAGGCATCTCTCACAGGTGAATATCTTTCCGTTGTGTTTAGTCACTTGTCCGCTTATCAATTTGGAGAGGTCTTTTATCCAACAGTAATGACTGTTTCCTTCCTTATTCTTTATGTACAGCAAATTGATGTGTTTGTCTTCCTTATTTTTAGTGATTCTCAATGGGTATATATCATTACCTTCGTATGAATATATGTTCACCGATATGTTATTCAACTTTTCGAACCTGTTAAATACTCTATCTTCCATCTTCACTGGAAACTCGATACCTTCGAAATTTAGCTCATTATCATATGGCTTATATTTAGAGACTCTATCTACGTGATTATCAGCTGGATAAATAGCGGACAGTATCGCCCACTTAAAGCACTCGTTATCATTTTCATTTTTCACGTTAATGACTGCCTTTTTATCTTTAATTCTTTTCGGTAAATCAATGTAGGATGATCCTCTCAGCGGGTTGTATTTATTGATCCTCACCTCAAGGCTTTTAATTCTAACAAGCGTCCATCCCGAACCCTTAGCAACAAACTCCTCCATTTCTGTCAATAATTTTTGGATAACCGATCTGTAATAAGCTACCAAATCAGTTGATTCTAAGATGACTGCGTTTTCTGTTTTGAAGTTTTTCTCCATTTCTATAATAGCATCGTCTTTACCCTTTTGATAGTCACAGAGGAATTCGAAATTAACCTTCAAACCATGCAGCCTCTTTATGTGTTTAGTGATGAGTCCCCGGACTAGTGATGCCACATCGTTCAAAAAGTCGTTGGGAAGCATCAGGTTGTGTTCATTTTGGATGTCGTACGTCTTCAAGCGAGATTCAAAGGCTGTATTAACTTTGTGGAGGGTGTAGAGCCTTCTCTCTCGCGTATCTAAAAACAGGTCTGAGTCAAACCCGAAATGACGGTTGAACAACACGCTTTCTATGTATGCTATGATGTCTGCCCTCCTTCCTAACCTGGAATAGCCTCTAATGCCATGCGTTCGACAAAATACCCGTAGTTGGGGGAGAGTCATGTGATGTAGTCGATGCTCCACCCTTCCACACTCTGGGAGAGCGGTTGCCTTCTTTGGTTTATAGTTTAGGTGCCCTTTAGATTGTAGGTGCTTATTCATGCTTGATCCCTTAAATAACTTACCGCAACACCTGATCTTACGCACTCTGTTCTTCTTTGGCTTGCTAAACAAGTCATTGTGGAAACTGGAAAAGCCGTTATGATATTGAATAAGGTCGACCAGCTCCAACTTTTTAAGTTTCGAGTAACCTCGAATATTATTTTCACGACAGTAGCCTTGCAACTGTCGAACGGTTTTAGATTGAAAATCCATTTTGTCTTTCTTTATATACTAAATACATTTCTTTAAATGCTTTTATTACTGAAGGGGTATACTTTTTAATGAGTATTTCAATCATTAAAAATATAGTCATATCTACATCTATTAAATTATGGAAGGGCATGTCATCGTTGTCGGTCGATCGCTATCGCTATCGCTATCACTGTCAACCTGATATATTGAAAAGGTTTCGTAGAGGTTTCGAAAAGGTGGTTTTTTTACCACGAAACCCTCTAATGGTGTACAATAATATAAAACCCTGAAGCCAACATATAATCTTAATAATCTTATTTCATCCCTGGTCAAAATCATACCAACCCTGGGTATATCATTTTTTAAAAATATAATTGAGTTATTCGACAAACGTATTAGGATAGATTTCCCGTGCTCAGTAATGTCAGAAACCAAATATAAGCCATCCACTGACTCAAAGTTATCAGTACTCAAATCGTTTAATTTTTTTACAATACGATCCATATTCTTTATTTAAAGGAAAAATATATTCAAACTTGAGGAAGGTAACAAAGGGTATCTAAACATTTAATGGTTGATCAACCATTAAATATAATTATGGTTCATTTTTGTCCAACTCGGGTCATGGACTATAAAAATTTAAAATGGACTATAAAAATGGCTTATAATTTCAAAGTCTTGATCATGGTAATATTTTGATTGTTAATATTTAAGAGGCATTTCTTGTGCTCTTTTAAGATGAAGTGAAAAACATAATCTTTGGGGGCAGCGTTCCTTAACCTCCAGTTAAACTCAATCATTAAGTTATTCGTATCGGTATAGTTTTGATGATGAGAGAGATTAAAGCAGATGATTGGATACAACTTACCAAAATTCGAATAATTGACCATACAACCTGTTTCAGACGTGATGGTGTTGAGTCCAGATTCCAAAAAGGCTGTGTATAATCGATTATAATCACTTTTCTCAAAATCCATCATGTAACTGACAGTTGGCACTTTTACATTGTTGATCATTAACCAACATTCCGTCATATCTAAGTTATCAAACAGCATGTTATTGCGCTTCGAATTTTCGTATCTTTCAGTGTACTGAGGAATTACGTACAAAGATAAGACTTCATCAGAAGTAGCTTTTATGGTATAAGAGCCGCTAGCGTTTTTATAGAAAATATTAGACTTTACAATGCTGTGTTGGTTCCAGTTTATTTCTACATCCTTATTCGATAACTTTAATTCGTTAAATATTGAAGCCGCCGCATTTTTAAATCGTACGTAAGGTAGCCAGAGTGATAAATCTTCTACAACGACTTTATAGATCTTATGTTGCTCGTTGGTGTACAGCATATTTAGACTGTGATTTCTCTGGAACTCAAATTTGACTTGGAACCCCGTGATTACTTTTTTATATTCACGGAAGAAATCAAACACGTACTTTAGTGGGATCCATATAGTTACAACCTTGCTATTTTTAGTGAATTCGCTTCTTTCTGTAAATCCCTGGTTATGGTTCTCATTAATTCTGAATTTTTCGAAAAACTCAGTAATCTTTGTGGTATCTACTAACGTGCCATCATATTTCAAGCGTTCTCTATCAGCTGTGTCCGACGTATCAGTGTAGAACAGCATATTAGTAGCTTCGGCAGAAGAATAGTCAGGCGTAAAATGTATTAAGCCCAACACTTGTCGCATAAGAGCGGAATAATTTATGTTGGATTCTATTTCAGTGGTTCCTAATGTAAACCTGTTAGCATTGATCAAACCACCTCCATTCACGAGAGCTACATTATCATTCACTATGGCAGTACCATCGTTGTTAACAATTTTCAATTTTTGCTGTAAATAACCGTTAGAGTATAAAATGTTGGCGTTGGTGTCTTGAATAAAGAAATGGTAAGAGGCATTTTCCATAGAATTATCACTATTTTCATGCCTTACCTCTCTATATTCGAAACTTTCGATGTCATCATCGTAATAATAATTGGTGCTGTTTAATTCAAATATTTTATTCATTTATTATAATATAATTTTTTTTCTTCTCCTCAATTTAATAGCTATATGGCTATTAAATCGAATTTAGAAAAACTTTAGTCCAGCTCCATGTTTTTTCTGCTTTGATAATATCTCCTTTATTTTATCCTGCACATACTTACCTTCTAATTCGGCCTCCTGCAGGACTGGTACGTCGGAAAAGAACCCTCTTCCTTGTATCTTCTTACTCTTTCTTTGAAGTCTGTGTTTATTCATTTCTTTATTATAGGGCGATAAAATTGTATTGTACTTCTTGCTTATTGAGCGGTATTAAATCACCTCTATGATTGGTTACTTGCATTCTGATTCGGTAAACACAATCCATTCGAACAGGGTAAAACAGAGGTTTGTCAAATGATTTTATAATCTGACTACCTGGACGATTACTGTTTGTAAATGAATAGATGACGTTTGTAGAGTTGAAACCGTTGATATACGCCCCCTCTGCGACATCGCAATGTATATAAATGTTATCGTTTCCCCCAGATAAGTCAGCAATGTACTTTCCTACTTGTTCAAGCTCTTCGTGGATTTTAGGCTCGAAACCTATAAGTTTATGCAGGTTTTTGGTTTTCGTTAAATCGATCTTATACCCGTGTTTTAACTTAATGGCTATTCGCTGTCGTTCCTCCACTATACCGAATTGTATCGGCGGATCGCTTCCAAAAAAATTAATCATGTAACGATTCAGCCCCTTGATAGTGTAATTTCCATCTGGTATCGTCAAATTTAACCACTGCTGACCATCAAAGTATGATAATTCCTCATCTTTGATATTGTCCCATGAAACGTACATCGAAAAGGACTGAAGGGCAATCTGTTTAAAGGTGAAAGGTCTAGTGTATTCAATCGTAAAATCTTCTGATTTTTCCGCGTTTTTAGAATCTAATATCAATAGAACCATTTTATTTATAGAGAACATTTTTTTCATTGAAGTCGCTGGGTTCTTGGGTAAAAGAATATAGCACATCTACAACTGGCTTACCCTTGTTTCTTTCACGAATGTACTTCATACAAAAGTAGCCGCATTTGACGGAAGCAGGGTGCTGTAGAAAGCTCGAGTTACACCCGATATTTTTCTTTCCAGAAGTCAGTAGATACTTCTTAATGTTAGGATGAATTTTGTATACGTGTTCTCCAAAAGGATCAAAATACTCAACAAAGTTATTTTTAGGATCGTTATAGTAGCAGACCCAGTGCGTACCAGGTCCTGTGACAATGTCCAGATTAATAATACCGTTTTCAAACCGACTCATCTTTTTAGGCAACAGATCGGAAGTAAAGACGCCCCTAAACCCCTGTTCATGTTTCATATTTTGTTTAATTACTTCGTCTGATATTCCCAGTTTTGATAGACGCCCTTTCCAATGGGTCTTTTTTTTACACATCCAGATCCTGAAATTTTTTCCAAAGCTTTCTTTGCTCCATATCCAGCCGCCCCACTTGCAGCACCTAGTGCTAAAGCCTTGGCCCCAGCAATTAACGCAGGTAATAGAAAAGGTAGAAAACCACCCGTTTTCTGGAGCTGCGTCTTACTGATAGTGATACGCTTCCCCTTCCCAATTTGAGCTATCTGTGTTCGAGTTAAATGTATATCTTTGTTGGGGGCTTTTGTCTTATCTATTTGTAGAGATACTTCTTCTCCTTTCTGGTATGCAGATTTTAGCTTAGCAATCTGATGATCGCTTAAATGTATTTTAGTTTTTATGTAATTACTCATTTATTCAATGAAAAATTTTTGTAGTATTGTTTTACTTGCTCGTTGGTCATAGTTCCTTCTCTCAACAATGCATCCAATAAATCGACGACTTGATTGTGTAACTTTTTACTTTTGGACCCTTTACATATCTTATCAGTCAATCGGGCTAAAATTTCCATTTTGTCTTCTACTCCTTTACCGATATAAATTCCTTTTCTTTGCAAGTCTCTGAGTCGATCCCGATAATCTCCTAACGTAGTCATATGATCTCTCAAATAATCAGCCTTAGCTAATAAGCGATCTTCTCTTTCTTCATCCTTTTTAGTCATTCGAGACATCTGACTCATAATGTTTCCTTTTTGACGAGACATTTTTAGGTAAGTATCATTTACTTTACTCATAATTTCTTGCAAAGTTTCCTTGGTCTCATGGTACAATTTTGAGGGTCTTGGAAAGTTATTTTTCTCTAAAAACTCTACATCCAATTTTTTATCAAAATCATAGACTTCTAAAGGCGATTCAATAGCTAGAGGAATGTGATCAACAGCATCTTTTATAGCCTGAATATTCTCCTTTCGATTAATTTCTTGTTCTTGTAGCTTTTCAGTTACAGGCTTGTGAAAGTCCGATAGTGCTTTCTGGATACCTAATTTTTGCTCTAGTTGTTGTTCGTTGTTTTTTCTAATTTCAGCCTGAAGCTTATAAACTTTAAGTTCATATTCAACTTCCTTTCTTAATTTCTTATTTCGTTCTTTTTGTATAGCATTCATCTTTATTATTATGCAAAAAAATTTTTACTTAAGCAAATTATATTTTTACTGAAGCAAATTTTTAACATTAAATAAAGATGATTCAAATTAAAAATTATACAGAAGCAGAAGAACTTGTCGATGCAAATCAACATTATTTATTACCTAAACACCCTTTCAGACTTCTAATCGCTGGAGCTTCAGGTACTGGTAAAACGAACTTATTGCTGAATTTTATATACGACTATCTCGAATTTGATAATTTGTTCGTTTGTGCAAAAGATATGTACGAACCCAAGTATGGCAAACTGAAAGAAAAGTACACAATGTTTGAGGGTGTGGATATAGACTCGATAAAGTATCCCAAAAAGAAGAAGAAAATTATCCTAGAGTTATATGAAAGATTCGGCAAGAAAGGAACTTTATTCTCCTCTGATACAAAAGAATTTATAAAAGTGGATGACCTGGACCCATCTTGTAAAAATGTTGTTGTCTTTGATGACTGCATGACTGACAAGGACCAGAGGAGCATAGAAGATTTTTTCATCAGAGGTCGGAAGAAAAACGCCTCAATCATTTATCTTTCTCAATCTTATTATAGAACACCCATTGTTATCAGAAGAAACTGTAATTACTTGATATTTTTTAATATTCAACCGAGGGAGATTCAACAGATCATAAGAGAGATAGATGGTAGTTTGACAAAAGAAGAATTCAGTAGATTATATAAAAAGTGCATGCAACAGCCGTATGATTTCTTTATGCTTGATTTAGTTAATCCGGCTCTGAGATATCGGAAGAAATATTTCACCCCTATAAATAAAGATGGAAGAATACTTGCAAAAGAAAATTTACGTATATAGAAAGAGCTACCACCACTACCATAAAATTAGTGTCACTATGACCGTTAGCAAGTTCGTTTTAAGTTCATTGGGTTTATCAGCTTTTGTACTTGTTCCCTTAGCTGCTCTGAGCTTAAGCGTCGGTATTGTTGAAGTTCTTGATAAAGCTTTGAATATCGCGGAAAGGAAAGAAGAGTACAAACAGTCTTACAAGTTTTACAAACAGCTGCTCAATTCATACAAATCGAATACCCTATCAGAAGAGGAAGTGTATAAGCGAGAGGAGGATTTCATCAATAATTTAGTCTACTTACCCAGAGAAAAATATATGAAACAAACCCTGCTGAATGGATATCAATATGTGAGTAAATAATTTTTTATATATAAATAAATGTGTGGTAAAAAGACTTGCAATAAAGGAAAAGGTGTTGTTAACGCAGCAATTAATAATTTACCGTTTGAAATGCATCTGCCAGGGCATCAATTTACAGGACCAGGAACTCAACTGCTCAGAGGAAAAACTAGACTGAACCCCGATTTAACATACAAAGAATGGAGTAAGCCTATTAATAGGGTTGATGATAGTGCCTATAAACATGACGTGTGCTACATTAAAAACAAAGATACCGAAACCAGAAACAAAGTGTGTGACTCAAACATGATTAAAGAATTGGACGACATTCCCAATCCAAGTTTTCGTGAAAGGCTAGATAGAGCTGTTGTGAAGCCTATTATCAAAGCAAAGAAGGTATTTGGAATGGGCTCAAAAATATATTGTCTCAAATGTAAAACACACACCGACACTAAAGATGAACAGCATGTCACCTCTAAAAACGCTAGACCAATGTTGAAAGGTATTTGTGTGGGTTGTGGTTCTAAGAAGTGCCGTTTTTTACCGCTGAAGGGGTAACTGAGAAGGGTTGCCCCGAAAAGGTTTATTACGATCCCGAAACAGGATTTTGTGGCATAAATGTACTGAGCAGAAAAACTGGTTTAAGTCGAAAAGAAGTCTCCGATTTTTTACACCGACAGGATGTATACACAAAGCATAAACCACTTATCCGTAAGTTCAAAAGAAGGAGAATTTACGTGTCACATATCGACGACCAATGGCAAGCTGATTTACTGTTTGTCTATAAATTTGCGAGAAGTAAGTTTAATGATGGTATCAAGTACATATTAACAGCTGTTGACTGTTTCAGTAAATATGCATGGGCTGTTCCTCTAAAGGATAAATCAGCAGAAGAAGTAACTCAAGCATTTAAAAAGATCTTCAAAGAAAGAATACCTGAAAGGGTTCAAACAGATAAGGGTTTAGAGTTCGTCGGAAAAACAACTCAAAAATTATTCAAAGAAAATAATATCCAATGGTTCACAACAGAAAATGTTGAAATAAAAGCTGCTATGGTTGAAAGATTTAATCTCACTCTTGGTAATAAAATAAAGCTCTACTTGTGTGCAAATAACACTGAAAGATACATAGATGTATTGGGTCAATTAGTGAAGAATTACAACAACTCATACCACAGAAGTATAAAAATGACTCCTGTTGAAGCCAGTCTAGAAGAAAACAGTAGTGAAGTCTACCGCAATTTGTTTAAAGAAAAGGTCATACGTAAACATAAATACCAGGTAGGCGATAAAGTAAGAATATCTATATATAAGTCTACCTTCAGAAGGGGTTATCAAGCAACTTTTACAGATGAAATATTTGTCATTTCTGAAGTATTAGAAACCGACCCAATCACTTATAGAGTTCAGGATTTAAATAATGATGAGGTTAAAGGCACTTTTTATGAATATGAATTAGTAAAATATGATAAGAAAGACAATGTGTATAAGATTGAAAAAATCATCAAAAAGAAAGGGGACAAATATCTAGTTAAATGGTTAGGTTATCCTGAGACTAGCTGGATTGATAAAAAAGATTTAGTTGATTAATTTTTAATAGCTTATTCGGCTATTAAAAATTATAATCACTTATCGGGGTCATACCTCAGCTCTTCGTGACATGTTGTTCAGACGTATCAGCCGTTTTTTTAATTTATAGGGTAAAAACTCCAATTTAATGCTTCGAAGATGGTTCTGCAGATTTCTTCATTCTGAATAAGCGTCTTTTTGAGTTTAGGTAACTTAACTAGAAGGCGTGAAATATAGATGTCGTAACCTCTTTTCCGTAACATATGGTATAAGATATAGTCTTTGCTGATTATGTTTTTTCGCTCTGGGTACATCTCCTCATATTTATGGATATAAGAAGAAAAGTCGTTCAAAAGCTCTTCTTCTTCAAAGGGTAGGTTATGCAAACCTAACCATTTAGCCAGATTTTTCATTCGATGTTTTCGCCTCTGTTGTTTCTGCATGTTTAAATACATATCGAGATTATTGATAGGGGGTATATTTGGATTATACCTCAGTTCTTCGTGACATGCTTGGCATATGTACCAGCCATCATCATTTTGAATTACATATTCGTGTTCACATTCATGAGTTTTCAAGTCTCCGTCTGAGGAAACTTTATTGTCCAGACCTAACATTCTTATTACTTCCAACATTTCCTTCGATGCTTCGATCATCTTTTATAAGTTTGACAATTTTTTCAAACTGATCATGCAACTTTTTTAAGGATTTTTTCACTTCTGAAATGTCATCGCTATAAACATCTAATTGAACATACTGATAAAGAATTCTATAGCAAAATATCTCAGACTCAATTTCATTCATTTATATATATCTTTGTTTTCTTTAACTCAGATAAAATACGAAGCAGTATTATTTTCCGCTTGGAGAGTTTCGACCTTGTTTTCTACTTCCTGCTTTCATAACGTCTGTAGCGAGCGCTGACCTTGACTAACATCTCTTCCTCTTTAAAGAAGAGTTCTCTCAGAGGTAGAAAAAAGCGGAGATTACGAGAATCAAAGAGAGATGGCAGCACTATATGGGGAGGAAGCACTATATGGACAGGAGTAGAATTTATTTTTCGCGATTGATTTTAAGCATTTTATTCTATATTTTTTAATCAGATATACAATAGTGATAGATATTTTGAAGAATTCTTACATTATAAGAGGGAAATAACTTGTTTAAAGTGCTATTTTTGAAGATTTTCGCCTGTGGTGTAATGGTTAAATTAAAGGTATGTGTATATTTTGATGGGTACCCATGGCAAACGGTTAGCGCGCAGACCTATTAACATCTAGGTCCCAGGTTCAAATCCCGACCTCTCCCAGGTTGTTAATCAATCCGGGTTGATGGTTTATTGAACTATACCGAGCCAAAAATGACATGTCGGCTTGCTTTAGTCGTTGTTCCAATAAAGCAAGCACTCTTCGATAATAAGTGGTGGGCGGGCCCGACGCTAGGCGTCAAAGTCTTACAGTGTTGTCCTTATATGTTGTTTGTAAGCCTCAGTGGCGGTAGGCTCAGGGTGTATTTGGTCTTGAATTCGGCTCATCAAGAAGGGCCCCTTGGTGGGTCGAATTTGAGATTGAATATACTCTGAGCCTACCGGGGGGCATTTTGCAAAAATTTTTAGGAGTTATGGTGGAGTCATTAAAGTAAGTTCTCGATCTTGGCCTAGGCGAGGGGTAAACAAGACATGGAGTTAGTGATCCGGACCGCGATTTAATAAGACAGGGAGTGGGACTGGGTTGTTTGATGCTGGGTTGTCTGATGTTCTGTTTATCGAGGATCAGCTGTATGATAACTGGTTTGTTCTGATTTCCCGGGTTGATTTGGAGCTGCAGGGCGAGTGTCTTCAAGGCATCTTTTTTCATCTTCTTCAACTGATTCTCTGTGTACACCGGGGCACAGACAACAGGGGCAACTGGCTCGGGGTCCATGGGATCTTTGAGCCACTCGTTACAATATGATGGTCTTCTTGCCAATTGTGGCCGCGGCACGGCCGCAAGGGCATCCTCACACTCTTTTTGCAGCTGCTTGTACACAGGGCCGTTCTTCTTTATCGTCCGGCCAGTTCGAGGATTGACAGTGGGGTTACTCATCCATTCTTGACAGTGTGCTGGCTGAAGATCCAGTGGGCCCCGTGCAGCCTCGCACTCCTTTTCGAGCTGTTTGTAGACAGGGCCATTGACTTTTATCTCGTAAAAGTTGCCGCCTGAAAATCGGTGTATATTTTTTAATGGTTATGATACCATTAAAAGAAAATTTATTGTTCAAATTTAAACATTTGCGCTGGTAGTGCTTTCCCGACATCTTTAGTTCCCAAATATACAAAGAATAGAGGTTTAATCTCATTAAGCTCCATATATTCGGACGCCTTTTCATCGCATCGTTTCGGCAGATACAAATTTGAGCCGTCTTCTAACTCCACTACTAGTTTATTACCATATTTGGTTGAGATCAGTTTAATTTCCATGACAGGGTATTTTACGTCGATATTGAGCTCATGCATCTTCTTGAAACTTCCTTCCAATGTACTAATTGCGTTTAGTTTGTTCAACAGTTCCATGGTTTTTGTTCTTTCTCAACATTAGAATTCTTTTCTTTAAGTGCTTAAAATGTTGTTGGGGTATCATTTTTTAACGGACCCTCAGATTCTAAAAGGGGGTGCTCGCCGAAGGGGGTACCCTTCCCTCCCAACGACTTTTCGCTTGCTCGCTCCGGAAAATTGGTGTGGTCGAAATAGAGCCATCACTTTCTCGGAAGGTGCTTGCGCTAGAACCTTGCTAATGGTTGATTTTGATACCATTGCTTGTTTAATTGGTGTGGTTGATATAGAGCCATCACTTTTCTAAAAGGGGGTGTGGTTTTAATGGAGGTCTTTACCCCATTGTTTAATCATATTTTGTATGGATGAAATAGAGCCATCACTATTCTAAAAGGGGGTGTGGTTTTAATGGGTTATATAGAGCCATTCCATTCTAAAAGTGGGTGGAAATTTAATGGGTTATATAGAGCCATTCCATTCTAAAAGTGGGTGGAAATTTAATGGGTTATATAGAGCCATTCCATTCTAAAAGTGGGTGGAAATTTAATGGGTTATATAGAGCCATTCCATTCTAAAAGTGGGTGGAAATTTAATGGGTTATATAGAGCCATTCCATTCTAAAAGTGGGTGGAAATTTAATGGGTTATATAGAGCCATTCCATTCTAAAAGTGGGTGGAAATTTAATGGGTTATATAGAGCCATTCCATTCTAAAAGTGGGTGGAAATTTAATGGGTTATATAGAGCCATTCCATTCTAAAAGTGGGTGGAAATTTAATGGGTTATATAGAGCCATTCCATTCTAAAAGTGGGTGGAAATTTAATGGGTTATATAGAGCCATTCCATTCTAAAAGTGGGTGGAAATTTAATGGGTTATATAGAGCCATTCCATTCTAAAAGTGGGTGGAAATTTAATGGGTTATATAGAGCCATTCCATTCTAAAAGTGGGTGGAAATTTAATGGGTTATATAGAGCCATTCCATTCTAAAAGTGGGTGGAAATTTAATGGGTTATATAGAGCCATTCCATTCTAAAAGTGGGTGGAAATTTAATGGGTTATATAGAGCCATTCCATTCTAAAAGTGGGTGGAAATTTAATGGGTTATATAGAGCCATTCCATTCTAAAAGTGGGTGGAAATTTAATGGGTTATATAGAGCCATTCCATTCTAAAAGTGGGTGGAAATTTAATGGGTTATATAGAGCCATTCCATTCTAAAAGTGGGTGGAAATTTAATGGGTTATATAGAGCCATTCCATTCTAAAAGTGGGTGGAAATTTAATGGGTTATATAGAGCCATTCCATTCTAAAAGTGGGTGGAAATTTAATGGGTTATATAGAGCCATTCCATTCTAAAAGTGGGTGGAAATTTAATGGGTTATATAGAGCCATTCCATTCTAAAAGTGGGTGGAAATTTAATGGGTTATATAGAGCCATTCCATTCTAAAAGTGGGTGGAAATTTAATGGGTTATATAGAGCCATTCCATTCTAAAAGTGGGTGGAAATTTAATGGGTTATATAGAGCCATTCCATTCTAAAAGTGGGTGGAAATTTAATGGGTTATATAGAGCCATTCCATTCTAAAAGTGGGTGTGGTTTTTATGGGAGGTTTATGGCTGTGGTCCAGCTCTCTCATTCCCACACTACTGACATTTTTAATATCGGTAAAAATACCTAAAAATTAATTTTACATTTTTACTTTCCTTATATACATAATGTATAAGGAAAGTATTGTGACGGGGTCGAAAATTCGAATTCGAGTTTTCGACGGGAGAGCACGTATCAAGCATCCCTGATCACGAATCGAACATTTTTGAGGTGATGTCTGTGTGTGAAAGTATGTGTGTGTGTCAGTGAGTCTGTGGAGACGATATCTTACGAACGAATAGAGCGATTCGAATGAAATTTGGTACAAAAATCACAATCCGTAAATACTGGAAGTCTATTGTTTTTAAACACACTCGAATGCCCAGAACTCTCCTAAATTTTCGAGTGAAATTTTGAAAAATCATCAAAAAATCAAAACTTTTAATAAAGTTACGGAATTAGACATTTCTTATGTAATTTTTCCTTAGAAAACGATTGACGCAAACTGTGGAACTCTAGCATTAACCGTTCTCGAGATATTGCACATTTTTCAAATAAATTTATCAAAAAATCAAGTAAAATAAAAAAAAAATTATTAACTGTTAACTTAAGAAACATGTTCACTTTTCATATGTAATAGCATGCGATAAATTGGGTGACATCATTCTCGTGGATCCAACTCGTTCCATTCACGAGAAAAGATACTTTGAGTAATACTTTTGTATTTGAACGTCAATAGTCATTTATCTGCTGTAAAAATAACTTATTTCTTCGTCCATAACGCTTGGCAAGGTTTTGGCGACACATTTGGCGGAATGTCGCCAACTTGGCGACTTTTTTAAAAGTTGCCAAATTAAAGAAAATCTCGCCAAATGGATAAAAATGACGCTAAATCAATAAAAACAAGAAAGATAATCATGCTTAAAGCATTGATTATGAAACACTTTCCAACTTCAATGCAATTTTATTTGAAAAAGTCGAAAATGTGCAATAAATTCCTCGGTAATATTTTAAAACTTATCACATTACTACATTGATTTATTATATTTGAAAACATAAACCTTCATTGAAAAAAATGAATTTCATTCAAATGACGGCATTGAAATATAAATTGCCTGGTTTAAATATCTCTAAAATGCAATACATTCCACGGTAATATTTTTAAAACTATCATAATACTACGATAATTTATTATATTTGAAAACTTCATCGAAAACAACTGAAATAAATTCAAATGACGTCATAGAAAAAATAACACGCCTGGATCTCTCTATAAAAGCAGGATTTCATTCATAACTTTCTCCATTTCATTCATCACAATACTATAATAATTTATTTTATTTAAAAATTAAGACCATGGAGCTACAATTCATAAACTTTATGCTTAAAACTTCATCGAAAAAAGTCGTCCTTCTGTTTATAAAATCAATTAATATTTCATTCATATCAGCCATGCAGACTCCATGGACTGAATTATTTTGTGTTAAAGAAATACAGTAATTCTAATACAACTCATTCTACATATTTTGCTGTTTACATTTTACATACGTGAAAAATAGGCTTAGTTGTAGAAATAATCAAATTTGAATGAGAATTTAAACTCAAATATATTGTCATTGTGTTGTTTTAGTATGTAGATGCACAGAATTTAAGCAAAAATAAAGTAGTTTTAGGACGGATACAACACGCAATATGAATTAAAAAGAACTTTAAAAAATCACGATTTTGAAACAAGATGGATGCCATATATCATTTTGAAGTGGGTCATGTGATCGTTTCATATCATGGTCACGTGATCGTTTCATATAAGATGTGTCATTATTATTTTAATTTTTATTTAAAAAACTACTGAGTATATTTCGCTGAATTTTTTTTTATATATTTTATGGAACAATTTGACTATTGCCTAAAATTTTCCAAGCAATTTGTGAATTTTAAATCCGCTTAAAAATGCTTGAAAAATTAGGTCCCATAGGGCTCAATGTATTTCATTTTTTCAACCCGGGTTCAATCGAAAACTAATTGGGTGATATTATTCATTTATATTCCCATAGGTCCTACAGACCGTCTGAACAACATACTAAAATTTCATTTTGATTAAGTCATTTTTACGGCAGTTATCGTGCTAACGGATAGACAGACAGACAGACAGACAGAATGAACAAAGTCATAAACACTTTTCAACTTTTTTGTAAAGTGTTAATGATGACTAATTGAAGAAAATTCAATATCTTGGAATGAAAATAATTATCTACTTTAAGAATAATATTTTTTAACTGTAAAAGTAGTAAATTCATTGCATTATATAAGGAAAGTCATGTGCTGTCCACATCAGATTTTTTTTTGTTACTTTTATACAGATAATTGAGTTGGAAATTCACACAGTATCTGCATATTGTATTTTATAATGTTAGACCTACAAAAGCAAAATAAATTAAATAAATAATTATCTAAAGAAAAAAAAATCTTTTGTACTCAACTATAGTTGGCTCCATTTAGCACAGACTTCTTATGGTGCCAGATAATCAGACTGCATGAAATTCAAATGAGACTAAATTATTTTTAAAAATGCGTAGGTCATTTAATTTAAAATTTCCCAATCATTTCCCAAAATTTCCCAACCCCATTTAATCATTTTAAATCTGCGCCTATGTTTATAGAGTATAACAAGAATTTGCTTTTTTTCACATTTCAAGGAGATTTATAGCATCTCCTACACCATGAAGGAGGGAGAGGTTTTAGCAAAAATGTAGATTGGGGCGATCAGATTTTTACTAGATCTAAAATCAGAATTTTACTAGGTAGTATGCATATATGTCATGACTCTTTGCATACATATATGGCGAAGGTGCGATGTCGTATCTTAATCATTACACAATCAATTATAAAAAGAGTAGTTTTTTTACAGGAACATAACGCAAGCTATTTACAAAAATTTACATAGCATGGCGCTACATTCTAACGCGCGTGACCATAGTCATTCGAATGTCCGTATCGTTGATGAGGCTGGCGCAACAGCAGCATCTTGACTCCCAGTGAAGCGATGGCAGTACATGGCGAAAAGAATATTACTTTCTCGTCCTTTTCTCGTAATCTCAAGAAAACCAAAGCATTCTAGACTACTTTCTTGAATGATTGGTGCAATTTTTTGAAAACAGAAACATTTTTTTATAGCTGAATTACATATCCAATATCAGCTATGTAACATGCTTGCGCCATTGAAACAGCACAGGGAGACGATAACTGACTCCGTTAGGAGACAAAATGGCGGTTGCTTCAGCCTCTATATATAGGAACTTTAGTTCTGGGGCTGGCTTTTATGAGCCAGTGCAGAAGCGTTGCGCATGCGTCACATGCAAAGCAGAGAGTCTCTAGAGATCAAGAAGTTGTGGAGAGTTTTATGCTAATCACTTAATCTGGAGGCTTTATGCAAATCGCTGGAGGAGTGTCGCCAGACATATATACAATGACTGTATACATATATGTGTTCGTAGTGGTTCACAGTTCACTTTAAACTCAAGCTCTCATCAGGGTCGCCCATCCTTTTAGTCATGTTAAATCAGTTTGATCAAAAATCATTTTAATTTAGTTGATAAATTAGCTCATATTGCTTTCCGAAAAATTATTTTCTTTCTATTTCTGTTATTCTTTTTACTTTCCTTATATGCATAATGTATAAGGAAAATATTGTAACGGGGCCGAAAATTCGAATTCAAGTTTTCGACGGGAGAGCATGTTTCAAGCATCCCTGATCACGAATCAAACATTTTTGAAATGATGTCTGTGTGTGTGTGTGTGTGAAAGTATGTGTGTGTCAGTGAGCCTGTGGAGACGATAACTGACGAACGAATGGAACGATTCGAACGAAATTTGGTACAAAAATCACAATCCGTAAACACTGGAAGCCTATTGTTTTTATACGCAATCGAATGTTCAGAACTTCCCTACATTTTTGAGTGAAATTTTGAAAAAATCGTCAAAAGATCAAAACTGCTAATAAAGTTACGCAAATAGACATTTCTTATGTAATTTTTCATTAGAAAACAATTGATATAAATTTTAGAACGCTAATATGAACCGTTCTCGAGATATTGCACATTTTTCAAAAAAATTATCAAAAAGTTATATAAAATAAAAAAAAATATTTCCTATTGAGAAACATGTTCAATTTTCATATGTAAAACCATGCGATAAATTGGGTGACATCATTCTCATGGATTTAGCTCGTTTCATTCATGAAAAAAGATATTTTGAGTAATACTTTTGTATTTGAACACCAATAATCATTTATCTGCTATAAGAATAACTTATTTCTCCGTCAGTAACGCTTGACGAGATTTTGGCGACGAATTTGGCGGAATGTATTTTGAAATGTTGTTAAATTAACGAAAATCTTACCAAATGGATTAAAATGACGCTAAATCAATGAAAATGACGACTAATTGTCGAAAATTCAATACCTTGGAAAGAATATAAGTATCTACTATAAGAATAACATTTTCTTTAACTGTAAAAGTAGTAAATTCATTACAGTATATAAGGAAAGTCATGTGCTGTCCACATCAGATTTTTTTTAAATTCTGGAGACTTTTATTCACGTGTATTTATTTTCTGTAGTTATTTTTATTGATGAAGGTTAATCTGAAACCCCTCTTTTTCTTAATTGTTTTTATTCGCTAGTATTTTCCGAATAATTTGTACTCCTGTTGTGCGACACGAGTTATTGAAGATAGTCACGTATCTCTTGAAGCAGGTTGTTTAGCTATTTCCTTAATCACCGGCTATTTAAGAATCCTTATATTATTCTTTTTTCCATATCCTACATTTCCTTTCATTTTTTTCCAATTTTTGTTTGGCAACGATTTACACCCTGCGTCATGAGACACAATTTTTAACAGACGATTTTTGCCCTGGTACTATTGTTCTGTTTCTTTTTCCCTGATGGAGAAGGTTATCTTTTTGATTCCGATACCGATGGATACTTTTAATTAACCTCTTATGCTGTGACAAACGAAGTTCTTTATTACTTCCATTATATACATAGTATAATATATAAGGAAAGTATTGTGACTGGGTTGAAAATTCGAATTCGAGTTTTCGACTGGAGATCACGTTTCAAGCATCCCTGAACACGAATCAAACGTTTTTGAGGTGATGTTTGTGTGTGTGTGTCAGTGAGTCTGTGGAGACGATATCTCACAAACGAATGGAACGATTAGAATGAAAGTTAGTACAATAATTACAATCAGTATTTTCATACGCAATCGAATGTTCAGAACCCCCTAAATTTTCGAGGGGAATTTTGAAAAAAATCTTAAAAAAAAAAACCTTTATTAAAGTTACTTAAATAGTCTTTTCGTATGTAACTGTTAATTCGAAAACGATTGTCATAAATTTTAGAACGCTAGCATGAACCGTTCTCGAGATATTGCACATTTAAGAAAACAAAAAAAATATTAACTATTGTGAAATATGTTCCCTTTTCATAAGTAATATCGTGCGATAAATTTGGTGACATCATTTTCGTGGATTTAGCTTGTTCCAATCATGAGAAAATTAATTTGGGTATTACTTTTGTATTTGGACGCCAATAATCATATATCTACTATAAGAACAACCCATTTCTCTGTCCATAACAGTTGGTGAGATTTTTGCGGAATGTCGTCAACTTGGCGATTTTTTTAGATATTGCCAAATTAACAATAATGTCGCCAAATTGATATAAATGACGCTAAATCGATTAAAATGTCGACTAATTGATGAAAGTTCAATGTCTTGGAAAGAACATAAAAGTAGACTATAAGAATAACCCATTTCTCCGTCAGTCCTTCCACCCGTAATTGGCAAAAAATTTAGCGGGACGTCACCTACTTGGCGACTATTTTAAATGTTGCCAAACTGACAGAAATGTCGCCAAATTGATAAAAATGACGCCGAATGGGAAGTAATGTTTCGCAAATTCTGGTTTTCGTCATATAACGGCATACCTTCTAGTATATAAGAATACTCTTCTCTCCGTTTGTTTGTAACACTTGGTGATGTATTTGGCGAATAATTTAGCAAAGTATCGTCAACTTGGCGATACTTCCCTTTAGATTGACCAAAATATCGTCCAAATTGCAAAATTGATGTTAAATTAAGGAAACGACAGCTAACCGATGAATTAATTATTAAAATATTTTAATATATGGTCTCTATCGCTTATTGAGAATGCTATCCATATCAATGACTGTTTATTTAGAATTGCGCGAAATATAAGTTAATTGGGTATTTTGAAATAGTATTACATGTTGTCATCCGAAAAATCGGGACCGTACCCTCCTTTCTATACCACCCACCTTTTGGAAGACTTGCAAAACCGCATATTTAACGTGTCCCTACTCCACGTGAAAACGGGGACAGTTTGGGCAGACCGGTAATGGAACTCCGTTTGTCTTAGTGTCATTCCTGCGCGCTAACCACTGGGCTGTCCCACACCTAGAACCATAGAGTTAGAAATTTTAAATTTGGTATGCCGTCGTCTTTTGTAGTGTATTTTGGAGTTTGGACCTTTATCTGGTTAGTCTATCTTGGGATCGCCATAAGAGTGTAGTCGATAAGAGGGTCACACTGAAATTTCAAAGATACGGCTAAGTGGTACAAGTTAAACTTACCAACTCTTAAGAGTGTTCAAAGTACTCCCCTCTAACATCAGTGCACTTTTGTAGGCGAATTTTTTAAAGATTAAATGCTTCAGGCCATCCATTTCTTGGAATCGGTGAAAAATATGCTTTTACAGCCTCATCAATTTCATCTTCGGAATGAAAACGACGCCCACGTAAATTCTTTTTTTAGATTAAAAAAATAGCCAAAAGTCACACATAGCAAGATCAAGAGAATAGGGTGGATGTTCTATCACTTTGATGGTTTTTTTGTTCAGGAAATTTGACTGTCATTTTTGCTGAATGAGAAGATGCATTGTCATGGTGAAGCATGAGTCCCCTACCATTCACTTCCTGAAGAATTTCTGGAAGACATTGGTGTACCATTTAGCTGTAAATATCTTCTGTCCCTCTAGCTTTATGGCTTTGACCAGACCTGTACGCCTGAAGAACACGGTATACATTACTTTTCACCATTGTTGGTTTGGGATCGTCTTCAAAGACTCATACTTTACTTTCTTGACGTGCGGTATGTACAAAAAACGGTATGTACGTTTCATCACCAGTTATTATTTTAGAAATAATGCGATGTCCACCATCATTAAGTAGTTTTAGGGTTTCTTTACTGATTCTGACACGCTCCACTCTTTAGTGTTTTATTAAATTATGGGGGACCCAAAGACAAACTTATTTTTTCATATGCAGTTCTTCATGAATAATTTTATGTATAACTGCGGATCCAATGTTAAGTTCCTTCTGTATCATTTGGTGGGTGCAGCGATTATCATCTATTAAAATTTTTTGAATGGCCGACACATTTTCTGGGACTACAGCTGACAAAGGTCTTCCTGTGTGTTCTTTATCCAGGAGAGAATTTCGCCCACTTCTAAACTCTGTAAACCATCTGAATATAGTGGTACGAGATGGAGCATCATTTCCATATGCTAATTGTAGACGTTGAAGACATTCTTCTTGATTTAGCCCTACTTTAAAATCATAGAAAATCATAGTTCGATAATGCTCTCACGTCAACTCCATTTTCCTTTCTTTCAAAATTTATTCTACGATAGCTAAATAGTAATTGTTACCACAAATTATCGTCTGCGGACAGAAAATAATTCAAATTTAAATATCCGATTAATATTTGTTTTTCTACCGCATATCTTCTGCCTCTGTCTCAAAAATTTCAGTGTGACCCTCGTATTTGGAAATAATTCAAATTGAATTAAATCGCAACAATTGTACTTCACGATCACTTCCACACATTTAAGTTACATACAAATAAATAATTAAAGGGGTACTTAAAGAAAAGAAAACTACTTTTTCGCATTTACTTGTTTCAGATTAATTTAGACAGCAATCTGAGCAATATTTTATAATGTGTTCGTAAGAGATTAAAATACACTTTGAGCGAAGAATAAGAAAAACGTGAGCAATTTATATAAGCTCAGATAACACAACAAGGCAGCATACAGCTGTTTCGAGAATACGCTGGATCCTTTTCGTCAGAGCAAGAGAACCAGCAAATCCGAAGTCTAAAAGAGGAATGGAGGCAAAAGGAGGAAACAGAGAGGGCTATGTACTTGAGCCCTCTCTTTCTTTCGACCCAAAACATCCGACCTACCTGAAGGTGTATGGTATCTGTTTGGACGGCCGAGACAGTGCCACCCAATTTAGACCGAAACCCAGTGAGGAAGGCATCCACAGGGACCGTACTCTCCATCCCATACCACCCATCGCTAGGAAGGACTTACGAACTCATAATTTAAAATGTCCGTTCTCCACAGGAACAGTTTGAGTAAAGCCGAGAATCGAACCGAGTGCAATCTCCTTTCGTTAATCACTGGGCTGTCTCACCTCTCTATACCCAAGACCTATATAAAGAGAGACCTAATCAAAAAGTGGCATGAATAACAATCCAGCCAAACCGAAATAAGAAGTAACACACAAGTTCGGTGAGCGCCAAAACGCAACCTTGTGTGTTTTGACTTTTCTGCATTCGTAATAGTTTATACCCTGTCCTTCCGGACATGTTTTTGCGTTTTGCTTTTGTTATGAAACTATATTTTTGATGGACTGATATCGGCATTAAGAGTAAGTTACCATTCTATTTCTAATAAAGGAAAAATATATTTGTCGCTCTTTCTGGTCCCATTAGCTTTATACAATCTCCAGAAACTGTATATACAAAAGAATTCATTGTAACGACAGGAACGAAATCCTCCCCCCCCCCTTCTAGAAGCAATCCAGACCTTTATTGACATTTCTGGCCTAATTTGATGCATGGCTATCACGGATCTGAATGTGTAAATAGAAATGCGTCTCTTCATGCGTTCCAAATGAATTGCGCAAGTTGTGCTGAATGGTAATTTCAGGTTAAAAAAAGAATTCTGTTTTCAGGGTTAGTGAGTTGATCTGTTTGTCAATTAACTGACTGCATTTCCATATTGATCAGGAGGACTGACATATTTGTATACACTTTATATTCTGTCATGAACAATGAATAGTACGCCATCCATAAAATTATGGTATTTTACGTTCTTTCATGTTTACTGACATCTAGTTAATAGCAAAAACTTTACGCAGTCAGCAGAGGTCCTACTTTAATGCCGTCCATTGGTCTAGTCAAGTGATTAATGTCTCTGTTTCATAACTAACACGTCCTGGAACGGCCGCGTTTTGCGACAAAGTCGCGCTATTGAAGAGGACCTTTTTGTTATTGACATCAAAATTCTTTGAGAGATTCTTATCTTATTTGAACTGTTATACTCTCTGACAACCAGATTAAAAATTTCAAGCGCCAACTATATTGTTGAGCTTATGCGTGTAACAAGCTTACGCCCTTGGGCAGTGAAGACCCAGAGCTCTACAGATAAACCCTGTTCGTGCTCCTGTTAGGGACCTGGTGAAGACTAACATTAAAAGTAGGATACAAGAACTCGTGCCAAGTTTATGGTCTGCGGGCCAGTAAAAATTGACACTGAAGGTCGGCTGAAAAATCCCGTGCCAAGCACATTACCAAGTTTATATCTGTGGGTCAGTGAAGACTTCCACTTGAACTGGATAAAAAAACTATAATTGTGAAATTAATTTATTTTGACTGCTAAATATGCCATATTTCAAGTAACTGTTCTTTTTTTTCTTTTCTTTTTCTGGATAATATTCTTCTCTATTGTGTCAAGTAGAAGTTCCCTTGATACAGTCCCCTTTTAGTGAAAAGTGGATTTAGTATAAAATAATTATGTTTTAAACAGCAATTTAATGATTTATGTACTGGCTAGCAAGAGGGAAATGTTCTTCCAAAATCAGTTGCTATTTTCTTGGAAGTTTTAAGAACTTCATATTCTAATCAGGATTCGAACCATGAATCTTCAACTGAACAAATGGTTTTCTCTATATTGAGCTATTGGGTCTTCTCTTCTATCATTAAAGGGGATCCTCAATTTTCATTCGGACGTCGTAATATTACTGAATTGGAAATGACTTCCATAAATCGTAGAATTCTTGGAAAAAAAAAATCAAAATTCGTTCTTTTTTTAGATCGCAGTGATACGCTGTATCGAATTTGCAAGTTGTCTGTCTGCTATTGAAAAGAGATCACTAGGTTTCGAATCTTCGGCTGGTCAAATATAGAACTATCCACTGAGCTACTCAGACGATGATGATCTTTTTTGTCGAAGTGGGCCCAACAAAATGCTTACATTGACTGAACATTGCGATTTTTACATTTAATTCGTCCGTTTGTAGTAGTAATGACATTTGGCAAAACTTGTTTTTAATCGATTGTCATAATATTTGCAAACAATCTAAAACATTAATTGTGGTTTTTTATGGACCGAAGAATTTTCTTCAACCAAGTTTTAGATAACAGCTCAAAGAGATTCAATATATTGGAGCTTCTAAAAGTAAAAAATCAAATTATGTTGATATTGTAAAGAACTCATTTTTACGCATCATTCAAATAATTTGTTTGTATAGGTGAGTTTTTCATATTTAAGATTATTCTTGAGAGAGGTGGATAATATTTTCAATAGTGATTTTCAGAGACAATTAAACAACATTCGCAATTATGCTTCAATTAAACTAGTTTTTATAACAACAATAATAAAGGCGTATGCTTGTGCCGAAATGTTTTAAAATGCTTCTGTGCTTTACATTTTAATGTTTCAGAAAAATATTCGAAATAAACGATGAACAAAGAATGAAACATTTTGAGTGTAAAAAATAATTCTAAATAAATATGTGCACAGAAGATGATGATCTTTTCAGATCCTACCGCTTTTCAAATTATAGATAAATTACTTTGACTTTTGTAACACATTTAAAATGGCTTTTAAATAAGCATTTGTCATTTTAAATATTGGAGAACTTCGCTAAGGCAGCGTAAATTGCATCATTACGGATGCATGCATTGTCATCATTGTAACAAAAGAGGACTAATTGAACTTTTGAAATAGTAAAATAGGATTATTGAAATGAGTGAAATTACGCAAAAATACGATGCTAAAAATTATTGGTATTCACAGTATTTGTTTTCAATTAGAGGGAGAATATAATTACTAATTAGGAAACAAAAAGTTGTTTAAAAATTGATTATTGGAGGAATAAATAGCAAGCAGTTTAGATTTTGTACAAGAAGTACAATATTGAGTAAAGTATGTCGAAGACCCAGACCACTCGACTGGCCCTAGGGCTTGCAGCAAGTGTTTGAGTAGTCGGGAACGAAGAGTGAAGTATGTGGAGGACCCAGACCGTCCGACTCATCCGAGGACTTGAGCACCATTTTGTTGAGTGAATTATGTGTACTTGTTTGTTGCCCATACACTTCAAGTGAAAGAACTGTTTTATTATCTTTTCTATATGTTAGTGCTAAGTATCTAGATGCGGAGCTAAATGTAGCCCCGCCCCCTTTACACCAGTCCAAATGTGTTTGTGACACTCAAGTTCAAATCTGTTGGAAACTGTTTTTTTTTCATCACAAGGCTTAAGGTTTAAGTGGCTCTAAAAGATCGCCTGTTATTAATAAGAAATGTATACCCACCATGATACAGGTGAAGTTTTATCACAATTTAAAATCAGGCTAGCAATTTCAATTCACTTCAGGCAATTTGGCAATATTCACTTATTTTATTACGGTTTCCAAAGAGTAAATTTATGCCTTCAATGACTACATTCAGCTACAAGTGAAATAGTATATTGTTTGATTTTATAGACAATGAACTTTGTAAATTACACCAAACTCTACTGTCACTTTAATTAATTCTTCTAACTTTTGACGAGAAAACTTATGAAGAACATGCAGATGAAGACGATTTTTAGCTGGTCGAACTTTAGTAAAAACGCTTCAAAATTGAAAAGTCATGCGTTGATTCTATTTTACATCAACGGAGTCATGTCCAGCAAATGCAAGAAAACAAAATGTCCCAGACGGCTATTAGCAGTGGTATTTCATATATTATGGTTCACAACGACCATTATGAATTTCTGGTGCCTGACAGACTTGCTGTATTCACTCCACATCTTCACAATTCTTACAAAAACGCTCTCTCTAGCCATATGGTGGACCATCAGGTATAAGAAGCGAGGATTGTATCATTTGATCCGAACGCTGGATTTGATTCTATTTCACTTGAATATGAAAACTAGCATGACGGCAAGGATATATATAATTTTATGTCCATCATTGATGATCTTGATTGCATTTCTTCCACCCATTCTTTGGATCACTACATCGGAAATGCGCCACAGTTGCATAATATTCTGGGGTAAATTGCAATCCGAGATAATTCACGATATCTTACATTTCTTCCTGCTTGGCCTCCAGCAATACGTGAATTGGTGTATACCATTTGCAGCTGGAACGTTTTATATTTACTACTGCAAAGAAAGTTCTCGCATTGCGACGAAGCTCTTAGAGTCGTTGAAGTCGAAGGAAATGAATTCAATCGACGTTCGAAGATACTATCGAATGTTTCTTCAAAACCTAGTGCAACTGGAGTCGACTCTGTCTTTGGCCATCATGCTCTGCCTAACTCGTTGTTTTTTAGAGTTCTTCAGATCACTCACCTTATATTTCCACTACTCGAAAAATGTCTACAACGTGAAATATGTTGTATGTGCCACGTTGTATATTTTAGAGAGCAGCCTCCTGTTCACTGGGATCATTCTGACGGCCGATCAGCTGCAAGTGAACTGCAACTTGTTGCGGAAGTTATTGCTGCGCCACCCAGACGAGTCCACCCGCTTGGAGGCGTGGAAGGTGCTGGAAAAATATTCCCAACTGTTTGAAGACAAAGATGATATTAGACTGACGGCGTGGAAAATGTTTAGGTTGAAGAAAAAGTTGATATTTACGACTGTAGCGTCGCTTTTATCGTATGGCATAATACTTCACCAGTTTACCCAGTGATGTCTGAAACAATTATGTATATAAGGTTGCCGCCTATTTTTTTTTTTTTTCGGATCATGGAGTTAGAAAGAATGAGATAAAACTCCTATGGATGAAACGCTTGAAAATGTAATAATGCTTTGAGAATTATATCTCGGTGTCGCTAGTGTTAGTAAATTAGCTGCTATTGTTAGTTGACGCAACAGAAAAGCGTAGTATTGAGTATGTCATGGCGCGGTTTGCCAACTCACAAAAGCAAAGGCGCACCAGACAACTCAAGAGCCGGTGAAGCCGTATAGTGGAATTTTAGCAATTTAATCAACCATTCTAGATTTACCCAAGCAAGAAACTTTCTCAGTCTAACAGAATTGTTTGTTAGATGACATGCAGTGAATAGCAGAGGAATTAAAGGCATTTCAAATAAATCAGAAGCAAAGTAAAAATCAAAATATTATTTATTTAAATCACACTTAAGTATTTTACTTTAAAAATCAGTTATCATATTCAGAGCTTCATTTAAAATAACACAATCTGCCTTTCTGCTCTGTTCAAAATTTATATAGCATACAATAATTCACTTCAATAATCATATGATTTAATTTAGATTTTAAGTTATCAATAAATACATTTTGACATGAGCCTGTTAATTTTAGAAATCATTCGTCAATATGCCGGTGCTGTACGGCATTAAAATTCCCGTAAAGAAAATGTTACCTGGCTATTATACATTTCACGCTTTTCAGAAAATACCTCTCATCAGATGTGCACGATTTTAAGTAGAACAAAGTTCTCAAAAGGACACGAGGAGGGATAAAGAGTCCAAAACTTTAAGTATTAGCCATCAGTCGATTTTACACTCCGAACGAATTTGAATAGCTACTTCAAAGCTCGGCGTCGATGTCGAATAGATTCCTGGAATGGAAAAAATATATTTTAGAAAATGTACAGAATAATTAATGTAAGTATCCAGGATCTTCTTCAATCATCTCCAGAAATGCAGGGGCGGTTTCCTTTAGAACCAAAATGCCCATCTCCGCCAGTTAGCCATTTCGGCTAAACGCCTTTTGTCTCTTTTCTCGACAAACTTTCGATGCGACTTTTCAGTCGAAATTTTCCAGCTCGAAGAGAGAGAAGTGTGGGTCGCCTGAGCCCACGCAAAAGTTCTCCTTCGCAAAAATGCGCCTCTTCCTGATTGGACGGCGCGCTCTCCTAGCAACAAGTCAGCAAAACGTCACGCTTCTCGGCCAGACACTAAGTCCAGACAATCCAACGATTTCACGACGAAATGCGCTTTTTAATGCGATTTCAATGGAAACAAGTGTTAGCGAAAAACACAGCACAGGCACGAACGGAGAGAAGGATGTTTTTCTTGCAGAAAATACAAAAGGCTCATGGCGCAGAATTGCGACATGACAAGTATATGTATTTTTGAATTTTTTTAAATTAAAGGTTCCTTAATGCGTGTAAATAATCAGTATTTTTTCATAGTTGTAGGATAGAGTAGGAGATAAAAACAAATTGAATGGTAAAATAATTTTGAATACATAGGAATATTCTTTATTGTTTCAATTCTAATTTGAATTGGCTCATAATATATTTTTATAAAATGGACAATTTAAATAAATATTTCAGGCCTTGCGACCATAGAAATGAAGGGTTACTTATCTTATTCCAGCGCCACCTGAATGATCACTACTTTTACCTCCATGTTTTGGACAGTACGGCAAGATATGAGGTCGTAATAAAATATTTAAAAGGGTTTTTCGATGCTTTGGACATAACCAACAAACAAAATAAAAGTTTTATGAAACAAATTAGAAAATGAAATTTTTATGGTTAAAACGCTCAGTTAATCCGATAAATTTCAAATTCCAAATAATTAAAGTATACTACAAAATATAACTACATACTGAATTTGGACCATTTAGCGGCTTCGGTTTTGGAGTTATTTCCAGAAACGAATATATTCCTATGGCTGGCCTAAGGCGGGCCGGCCTGATAAAGTTCATAATTCAAAGAAGGAAATATACTATAAAAGACAATGCTAAAGAGGAACTAAATGTGGAATTTCTAGCTGTTCGTGTTCTTCGATTATTTTTAAAAAAGCTAGTACATTCCTATGCCGGGTCCATGGCGGGTTGGCTCAATAGTGATTAAAATCTACAGAATTTAAATGTACTACAAAAGATAACGACACATCGAATTTCTTGTTTAATGAC
This sequence comes from Amaurobius ferox, assembly GCA_951213105.1. Lineage (NCBI taxonomy): Eukaryota > Metazoa > Arthropoda > Arachnida > Araneae > Amaurobiidae > Amaurobius > Amaurobius ferox. The sequence goes on from OX578154.1 coordinate 349,405, forward strand.
TGGAACTTGATCAGTTAGGGCCTCAAAGATTTGAATTATACTGACAAAAAATATAAGATCAAGTTAAAAAAAATCTGATGTGGGCAACACATGACTTTCCTTATATAATGCAATGAATTTACTACTTTTACAGTTTAAAAAAATGTTATTCTTATATAGTAGATACTTATATTTTTTCCATGATATTAAATTTTCGTCAATGAGTCCTCATTATCATTGATTTAGCCTCATTTTTATCAATTTGGCGAGATTTTTGTTAATTTGGCAACAATTAAAATGTCGCCAAGTTGGCGACATTCCAACAAATTCGTCGTCAAAGTCTCACCAAGCGTTATGGACGGAGAAATAAGTTATTCTTACAGCAGATAAATGACTATTGGCGTTCAAATACAAAAGTATTACTCAAAGTATCATTTTTCATGAATGGAACGAGCTAGTTCCACGAAAATGATGTCACCAAATATATCGCATGGTATTACATATGAAAAGTGAACATGTTTCTTAATAGGAAATATTTTTTTTTTATTTTATATGATTTTTTGATAATTTTTTTGAAAAATGTGCAATATCTCGAAAACGGTTCATGTTAGCGTTCTAAATTTTATGTCAATCGTTTTCTATTGAAAAATTACAAAAGAAATGTCTATTTGCGTAACTTTATTAGAGGTTTTGATTTTTTGACGATTTTTTCAAAATTTCACTCGAAAATTTAGGGGGTGTTCTGAACATTCGATTGCGCATAAAAACGATAGGCTTCCAATGTTTACGGATTATAATTTTTGTACCAAATTTCGTTCGAATCGGTCCATTCGTTCGTCAGTTATCGTCTCCACAGACTCACTGACACACACACTGACACACACACACGCACACGCACACAGACATCACTTCAAAAATGCTCGATTCGTGATCAGGGATGCTTGAAACGTGCTCTCCCGTCGAAAACTCGAATTCGAATTTTCGACCCCGTCACAATCCATATATACAATAATGTATAAGGAAAGGAAAGTAATAATTATTTTTAAATGAAGGATTCCTTAATTATGAGTATAATTAACCAGTATTTTGCATTACTCTAATAAATTATTTTTACAAAATGGACAGTTTAAATAAATATTTTAGAACTTTCGCCATAGAAATGCATACAATGAAGGGCTATTTAACTTATCCCAGCGCCACCTGAATGATTGTCTCAAACGATATGGGCATTTTCTTAATATGAAGTTTTAACTCCTTTTACTTCCATGATAAATACCATAACGCTTTGATAATTATATCTAGGTGTCCCTAGTGTTAGTAAGCGCTATTTGTTTCCATTTGACATTATAGAGGGGCATCGCATTGAGTCTATGTATTTTTGATTATTTTTAAATTAAGATTCCCTCACTACCAGTAGAATGAATCAGTATATTTTCACAGTGGTTGGAGAGATTTCAGAATATAAAGAGAGAGAAAAATAAATGGAAAGGTAAAGTAGCGTTGAATAAGTAGGGATATTCTTCATTGTTTCAGTTCTAATTGGCATTGCACTACTTATTTATTTCTACAAGCCGATGCGGTGGTCGAACGGTAAAGGCAAGCGTCTCCCAGCGATCGTTCGGCTGCCGTTTTGCAGGTTCGAGTCCCACTTTCAGGCATGGATGTTGTGTCGTTGGGCGCAACGTGTTCTACTCCCACTAGTGCGCCGGGGCAATGCCATGCGATGGCTAAAAGATTCACGGTTCTGGCCGGTGTATAGGCGAATGATGAAATGTCAAGTGCCTGGCCTTTGGAAAAAAAATATTTCTACAAAATGGTCAGTAAATAAATATTTTAAGCCTTTCACCATGGAAGTAAAAGTAGGGAGTTAAAAGTTCATATTAAGAAAACACCAATATATTTTAAGACAAAGGACAATTCCGGCCTCTTTTTACTTTTCTTATATGCATAATGTATAAGGAAAGTATTGGGATGGAGTTGAAAATTCGAATTCGAGTTTTCGACGGGAGAGCACTTTTCAAGCATCCCTGATCACGAATCAAACATTTTTGAAGTGATGTCTGTGTGTGTGTGTGTGAAAGTTTGTGTGTGTGTGTGTGTGTGTGTGTGTGTGTGTGTCAGTGAGTCTGTGGAGAAGATAACTAACGAACGAATGGACCGATTCGAACGTAATTTGGTACAAATATCACAATCCGTAAACACTGGAAGCCTAGTGTTTTTATACGCAATCGAATGTTCAGAACCCCCTAAATTTTCGAGTGAAATTTTGAAAAATCATCAAAAAATCAAAACCGCTAATAAAGTTACGCAAATAGACATTTCTTATGTAATTTTTCACTAGAGAATGAAAGGCATAAATTTTAGAACTCTAACCGTTGTCGAGATATTGCACATTTTTCAAAAAATTATCAAAAACTGATATAAAATTAAAAAAAAATCCCTATAGAGAAACATGTTCACTTTTCATATGTAATACCATGCGATAAATTTGGTAACATCATTCTCGTAGATCTAGCTCGTTCCATTCATGAAAAAAGATACTTTGAGTAATACTTTTGTATTTGAACGCAAATAGTCATTTATCTGCTGTAAGAATAACTTATTTCTTCGTCCATAACTCTTGACGAGATTTTGGCGACGAATTTGGTGGAATGTCGCCATCTTGGCGACTTTTTTAAATGTTGCTAAATTAACGAAAAACTCGCCAAATGGATAAAAATGACGCTAAATCAATGACGACTCATTGATGATACCAACTTATTGACGAAAATTCAATATCATGGAAAGAATACAAATAACTACTATAAAAAGAATCTATTTTTTTTTACTGTAAAAGTAGTAAATTCTGTCCCAAGGCAAATTTGGGACATTGCAAATTATGGCGGAGTGTAACCTATAAAGACGGTCCCTGTACTTCTCCGGTAATGCATATACACTTCCCTAAGAAAACACCTGCAAAAGGATGAGCAAGCCATGTTTCTGGGAAATGTGGACAACGATCCCCCAGTTACAAAGGGGCGCAGCAGGGCGCTCTTGGGGAGAGCTGACCCTTGTCCGGTTCGGGTGCACGTGCACGCAAGGTCGTGAGAACCCGCGGTCCACCTGCCAGATATTAATTCTGGGGTGACCGCCATCCTCCTGTCAGCACAGCACCCAATAACTGGACATTTTTTGGAAACATCCAATGAAGCTACCAGGGGCGTTGATTGGGGGGACCAGTAACAAACCTGGGGCTTAATGGTGTAGGAGGAGACATTTTTTCCGATGATCGAGAGAGTTTGAGAATTTTCAGAAAGAACGAAAATTGAGTTTAAGACGGCAGACAGAACGGAGAATTGGTTTGTGTGCTCGAGAGAGAAGAGTCTCTCAAAAATTACGTCTGCAGCGATGTCCGGCGATTCCTCCACCGAAGTACCCTGTATCCAGTGTCGCTTCCAACAATGTTCGAAGGTATGAAATGCATGTATCACATACTTAATCTGATTGACACAGTTTTAATTAACGTCTTACTCTCTCGACATCTTGTTAAATCCACACTTGAGTAAATAGTAGAGACGAATTTAAACAAATATAAATGGAGATTTTAATTACATACATTCTTTAAGTATTCTTGATTTTTGAAAATGTCAATGGAAAGTCATTGTAATTTGTTAAGAATGTTAATTGAACCAATCAAATATGTTTTTATTATTATTATTTTTTAATTTCATTTTTATCAAATAAAACACATTGTTATTATTTTATATCATGTCCGTTGTCCTCATTTGCCACTAGTTTAATTCTATGTATTTTTTGTTCGACACGGCCAATGTCGGAGATGGGAAACTATACTAATTTATGCGTTCTAACAGGACGTGTGGTGAAAACCCACATAACAAAAATGGTTCCGATGACCAGGATTCGAAATAAAAATAATTGTTAAAATAACTGAAAATTTTTTTTTTTGTGTGAATAAATTAAAATTAATGCGCGCGATAGGAAAATTTAAAATAAAATTAACTTAAAATAAAATAAAATTAACTTAAAATAAAATTTAAAATAAAATTAACTTGAATTAAAATAAAATTATCTTGAAATAAATTTAAAATAAAAAACTTAAACTTTAAAAGTAAACTTAACGTAAGGAAATGAGGACTTTTAAGAAAATAGATGTTGTCACAAGTGTTATGCCATATGTATATGAAATGTGTATTTAAGAAATATTGTGTATATTTAAGAAAGAGAATTATAGGATTTAAATATATTGAGTTAGGGGAGAAAAATTGGAGAAAATTAATAATGGATGGTAATATTCTTTTGGGAGCTAAATTTTTGGGAGATAAGAATTGCGTAGGAGTATGATTTTATGTTTAAGATTTCTGAGTATCAGTAATTGTATTTTATGTTGCATGAAAAGTGTTGTATTTATGTAAACGCGCATTGTTCGTAGGGATAGAAATTTTGGAATAGAAAATTAAGGGAAAACTTAACAATTTTTAAAAATGACAGAAAGGGGTGATATGACGGTAACGCCTACAAGTAGGATTCCGGGGATTATTTCCTTGTTAGGAGAACTGAGCGGAAGCGACGAAAATGAGACCTCCATATTTTTCGAACAGATGGAATCTTTAAGTGACCTAACAAATTGGAACGATTTAGAGAAGCTAGCAATTGTTAAATCCCGTCTGCGTGGAAACGCAAGAAAATTCTACATCAGCTCAAAGGATCTGCGTAGCGAAACATCTTTCGACATTTTCAAGCAAAAATTCCTAGATTTTTTCACATCCGAACCTAATGTCACTACAAATCAAATTCTTTTTTCATCTGCTAAACAAACTAAGGGAGAAAATATTAAAGAATTAGCACATAGAATTACAACATTAACTTTAAACTACGTAGGTGAAACACAACTTAATGAACACACACACGCAATTATGGACAAACTCAGCCTAAGTAAATTTTTGGAGGCAGTTGAGCCCGAATATCGGAAAGAAATTATGAAAAATGACCCAAAAAGCTTTAAGGATGCGGTAAAAATTGCCCAAAATTTAGAAGCGGCCAATCTGACAACAGTTGAAGTAAATAACATATCTCAGTACAGTGATATTCAAACATTTAAAAAGGAACAACAACAGTTTAATTCTAATTTACTGGAAAAAATAACAGAAGAAATAAATCATCTTAAAATTAGAGAAAAAAAAAATGATTATCAGATAACGAACACATATTCATGCGATTTTTGTGGTAAATTTGGACACTTTATGCAGGATTGCTGGCATTATATTAGAGAAAGAAATAATCAAGCGCACATATCATTACAGACTATTCGGAAACCAACAGAACATTATGCACGGAGAAAGTTTTCCCCCACCCGCCACCAACAAGATTATGCGGAGAGGTTTCCCAATACGACATACAATGTACCCCCAGGTCGATTTTACCCCTCATATACCCAAGACGTTAGGGGAGGAAAGCGTACGTATGTGGACGATAGAAATGTTAATGAAGGAAGAACAGCGAACCAGAAATATACATATAGGAACGATGAACGGAATTTTGAGGTTCCGCGTTACAAAAATGATTTTCAGAGACAAAACCAAGGTAAATTTAAATATATGGATAACTCGGACAGATACGCCAATGACAGGAATGATTTTAGACAGAAAACAAATTTTAACAAGCACGATTCTAGACGAAATACAAATTTTAACAGAAATTTAAACTAGAAGGGGAGATTGAGAATGATCGTCAACAAAGGCGTAGAATTAGGGTTCAGTCTCCGTTAAATAAAAATAAAATCCCTGTTAGTGATAGAAATTGCATAGAAAATAATTCAAGAGAGGTTCAGTGCATAGATAGAAAGAATTCCAGAGAGGATAAAAATTTAAGGCATGTTACACAAATAAATATTGAGAACGAGGGACAAAATGTTGGAAAGTATGAAATTCAAATTGATAGAGAAAATTTTGGTAGTTACAGAACCCAAAATAGTGGAGAAAGAGAGGACTTTAAGGACAGGAAGGACAAAGTTGAACTTATCGCGTCAGTTGGAGATGAATTAAATACGGAATTACCCACGGTAGAAATTAAATTTCAAAACACTGAGACGAAAATTCTCTTAGACTCCGGCGCATCTATTTCAGTTTTGGCGAATGATATTTTCGAGAAAATTAAAGAAAATACTGCTGTAAAATATGTTTCAAGAGCGGTAACAATCACGACTCTTTCAGGACACAACATCGATTATACCAAGACTGTAGAAATCGGTTTCAAGATTAATAACCAAAAATTTAAGCATATATTTTTTATAACTAGGTCACTTTTCCCTCACACATATAAAGGAATTCTGGGATACGATTTTATTCAAAAACATGCAGGGGTCCTAGACACACAGAGTAACGTATTAAAAATTGGTAATACACAAATCCCCCTAAATACCCACAGTCAAAAATCACAGGAGGATCAAATTTACAATACCGTACTAAAACCTAACGTGACTAAGACAAACAGAAAAGTTAAGCTAATGCCAAACCAGACTAAATCGATTTTTGTGGTGCCAGAAATTGAAATTCAGGAAGGCACAGAAGTATTATTTGAGCCGGCGGAGAAACCATACGTAAATATGGAATATGGGGTTTACAAAATGGCAGAAACAGGCATTTGGATCAATGTAAAAAATACCACTCAATCAGATATAACGTTAAATAAAAACATGATTTTAGGGTCGCTATCTGAACAATTTGAAATTCAACAGGAGCAAAATACAGAAAATGACGAAAAATTACAGGACCATACAGAGATAATAAATTTAATACAAGCGACACCGGAAATTTTAGAACAGAGGAGGCGAGACATTAAACCTGACGATTTCAATCTACAACATATGAACGAAAACATGAAACAGGACTTCCAGGAATTTTTAGTACAGTACGCGGACATTTTTTCGAAGAGAAATTCAACAATAGGAGCTACGGACATAATCCAACCTAATATCGAGTTAACACATAACCACGCGATTAAATCCAGACCCTACGACATCCCATATTCTCTACAAAATACGGCAAAAGCCCAGTTAAAAGATTTAGAACAGGCAGGAATTATCGCAAAAACGCAATCCAAATACGCCTGTCCAATGTTACTCGTAAAAAAGAAAAACGGAGAGCATAGATTATGCTTAGACCTCAGACTAATAAATAATATCTCAACTATATTCCCTTACCATATTCCAAAAATTAACGACATCATAACAAAATTATCAGGATTCAGATATTTTTCGAAATTAGATTTTAATAGTGCATTTTCTCAGGTGGTACTAAATCCGAGCGCACAAGACATTTTTTCTTTCACTACTCCTTGGGGAAATTTTAAATATAATAGAATGGTATTTGGCCACATAAGTTCGGCACCTATTTTTCAAAATATAATGGATATTGTTTTGGGAGATTTATATGAAGAAAATGTTCTGGCCTATATCGATGACATTATTATACCGGCCGATTCATACGAAGATATGAAAAGAAAATTACAAAAAGTATTTAAAAGACTCAAAGAGAACAATTTAACACTGTCACCGAATAAATGTGACTTCTTCCTACACAAAATTAATTACCTGGGATACGAAATTACAGAAAAAGGGATAAGTCCAACGGACAGCAACATTACAAAAATTACATCTTTCCCGGTCCCAAAAACCTTGAGAAAATTAAAAAGATTCCTCGGAGTATGCAACTTTTACAGAAATTCAATTAAGGATTACGCACAGATAACGGCAGTATTGTCAGATTTAACACAAAAAGACAAGAAATTTCATTGGAACCCAGAACACGAGAACGCATTCCAAAAATTGCAGGACTGTTTTTTTAAAAAACCCATTTTAATACAGCCGAACTTTAACCATGACTTCTTCCTGAACACTGATGCAAGTTTGGTGTCTCTGAGCGCAGTTTTGCTTCAGAAAAGAGATGGAATTTTAAAACCCATAGCCTATTATAGTAGAAAATTAAATCCACAAGAGCAGAAATACCCGGCAGTGAAAACGGAACTCCTCGCCATCCATCAGGGGATTCAATTTTTTAGAAATTTTCTTTACGGCCGAGAATTCTTCATTTTGTCCGATCACCGATCCTTAGGGGACCATTTAAAAATGCAAAATCCTCCAACAATCATGCAAAGGTGGGCTCTCGAAATCGCTGAATATAAATTTAAATTTATCCATCTCCCAGGGAAAGAGAACGTTCTGGCCGATTATTTAAGTCGGGAAGATTTTTCAAACAACCGCGATGCGAGAAGAGATGCGGAACAAGCTCGTCACACTAGCCCGACGCAGGAGAGGGGCAGCGAAGACCGGTTTTCATATGTAAACAGAGGGGAACACAGCGGATTTGAAAAGAGCGAAATTGTAAATAAACAAACCAGCGGACAGTGTATCAACAATGTTGAACACAGGACACAGGATGAAAGTAATGGATATGTCAACGCAGAAAGTATATATATAAATAATGTAAATAAAATGATAGACGTCCCCAGTATTCGGGACATTTTGAGAGAACAAGATAGAGATACAAAAATAAAAGAACTAAGAGAAAATTTGAGGAGTTATAAAAATAAAAACAACAAGAATTATGAGGCATTTTATATCGACGAAGAAACAGGCTTACTAATGCATATAGGTAGATGGAAAGATCGTCCTTGGCGAGAGGATTACAAGAAGACAATTGTTATTCCGCGGGGGTTACAAAGAAATGTTTTAGCCATGGCTCACGTCACACATTCAGGGGTTGACAAAACCTTCAAACTGTTAGAAGATCGATATTTTTGGAACGGGATGTACAGTGACACCCATAATTATGTACTTTCTTGTGAGACATGCCGTGCAAGGAAGGGAAAATTACAATTAGCAGTAATGGGCAGAAATCCTACACCGGAAGGCCCTCTTCATAAAGTATCAATTGATTTATGCGGCCCTTTCAAAACAAGTGTAAATAATAACAAATATCTGCTAACCATGATCTGTCAATTCACAAAGTACCTCACAGTATTCCCTATTCCTGACATACGGGCGGAAACTATAGCGGAGAGGCTGTTAGAATGTTTTGTAGACAAAGGTTTTCCCTGGACGATCCAAAGTGACAACGGTACACAATTTACATCAAAAATTTTCCAAGCAATGACAAGGAGGTTACAGATAATATCAAGACTCACGTCAGTTCGATGCCCGTTTGTAAATGGACAAGTTGAGAAATCACACCATGCCATTAAAAATACCATATACACACTCACAGAAAACTCGCCTTATTGGGATACAGCAGTCCAAATTCACACGATGACATACAACGCAACGGTACATTCATCAACAGGGGAAACACCAAATTTTCTTTTCTACGGGCGGGACATACCAACATTATTCGAGTCACAGATTTTAAATGAACAGGACACAGCATACCCCAATTACATTTCAAATAAAATCACTACCATGCAAAATACTTTTAGGGCAGTAACCAAAAATTTAAATCAGGCAAAAGACCGACAGGAAGAACAGCAGTTTTCCAGAGCCAACATGCAAGAGTTAAAAATAGGGAGTCGAGTGTTTTTAGAGGGGCAAAATGCGTTTGGTACAGCAAAGTTCTCAGGTCCATACCGAATAATAAATAGAATAAACAGGTTCATATACATTATCCAATTGTGTGAAAAACCTTTCGCTAAGACACAAAGAGTCCACATAAATCGTCTGAGAATTATCATTGATAGGAGGGAACATTTAAAACACCCACAGGAATCAACGAAAATTATGAAGTACAAATCGCCACTATTACCCACCCCAAATATAGAACCAATTCAATCCCCTCAACCGGAAAGCAACAATTCCTTCCCGTATTTCTTATTTGACGAGTTTGAGCCACAAGTCATAAGTAAACAAAACGCACGCCAATCGCAGAATGTCAACAGCCAACACAATAACGATGAACGAACGCCCCCTCCTCCTCTCACAAACAACTGCGCATCCGTACCCCTGGCAAAGAACCTAGCCGTGCCAGAGAGGGAAAATGCGACTAACACTGAACATGCCATCCCTCCTCATCACATGCCAGAGAGCACCAACAACGAGAATGCCATTATTTCGGACCGTATTCTGGACCAGCGTCAAGTGCAACTTGACGATTCCCCCCCCCCTCCCCAGCTTGGGCAAGAGGAAAACATCGAAAATAAAAAGGGGACTGATTCCGTACAAACGCAAACAGTACAAGCACAATCACAAGAACTGGTTTCTGATACAAGGGAAAAACACAGGGATTTCTCCTTAGTCAATTCTGCGCAGGAAGGTTCCAGAATCGGGGAAAGTATACAGGATGAAGAGAAACTTAACAAGACATCAGTACATAGGCCAATCCCTTCTCACACGTATGCTTTAAGAAGTAAGGTTAGAAAAGAATAAAAATTTAAAATAAATGTAGGAATAGGTATACAAATTTTTTATATTTTAAACTCGATATTGAAATGGTAAATAAAGAAAAATAAGGTTAGATAAGAATTTCAAGAGAAATATGGGTGAATTTTGGAAACACGACTACAACAAATTTTATATACAAATATATATAAATAATAATAATAAAAAAAAAAAAAAAAAAAAAAAAAAAAGGGCGAGAGAAAATATACATCAAAAACTGCACGAAAAGCGCGTAAAACGGGGCGCAAACTTTAAATAAATATTGAATTATAAATAAAAGAAATTTTAAATAAATATTGCATTATAAATAGAAGTAATTTGAAATAAATATTACATTAATTAGAAGAATGTTTAAATGAATATTGCATTATAAATAGAAGTAATTTAAATAAATATTACATTAATTAGAAGAATGTTTAAATGAATATTGCATAAAATAGAATTAATTTTAAATAAATATTACATTAATTAGGAAATTTTAAATAAACATTGAATTATTAATTAGGGAATTTTAAATAAATATTGCATAAATTAGGAAATTTTAAATAAATATTACATTAATTCGGAAATTTTAAATAAACATTGAATTATTAATTTTAAATAAATATTACATTAATTAGAAAATTTTAAATAAACATTGAATTATTAATTAGGGAATTTTAAATAAATGTTACATTAATTAGGAAAGTTTAAATTAACATGAAATTTTAAAATAATATTGGAGTGCAATTAAAGGGGATTTTAGTAATTTTAAATAACTAGTACATTATAAACAGATGGAATTCTAAATAATTATTACAAAAAATTAATTTAAGTAAGACCTTAACGGAAAACACTTTGCGACATTTTAAATATTATAAGCGAGTGATTTAGAAGAAAAACGGAATAAATAAATAAAATATATAGGAATGGATATGGTGAAAATTACTTTTATGGTAATAAAAAGAATTTAAATATAAGAATAAAGGGAAATTACATTAAAATCAATGAGTAAATTTGTAAGGACACGAAATTTGGATAAAGTAAATAAATGTTTTAAAAATAAATAAGTAAGGAATGAGAATAACATACATTTTTTTAACATAAGGGATAGCAATGAATAGGAATTGACGACAATGAGACATAGGTAAAAATTTAAAAAATACTAACACAGTAATATAATAAATTTTTAAGGTTAAAAATTAAAACTTTAAGGAATATCTATACATTTTTGAGTGAAACTAGGGGAATGATCTACCATCCTAGACGTACTTATATTGCGCATTTAGCAAACCATGGTGAGTTTCCATGTTAATATTTAGCCATGCGCGATAAAGTAATTTTTCTTCTTTTTAAAAGCTAATGGTTAAATAAAAACACTTACCCCTTTCATCGGCATACAGTACACCTTGGTAATCCAAAAAGAATTCTGCATATCACACTTAAAATTCCCTTTTACACATTATAAAAATAAAAAAACACTCAAACATGTAGGTAACACACACGCTTTATCTTTCTCACACGAGGTCGCTTTATTCTGCGGGGCCACAACTGTAAGGGCACGGGATCCTTTGAAAATCCGGAATTATCCGAATATCTGAGTCTTGCCAACCCTGGGAAAACTGGTTTCATGAAAAAGGCTTGTGTACTGACGTTGACGGGAAAAGTTTATTCTGTGCATAGGTTCTCACGGGTTTATAGGGGTAAAAAAAAAAAAAGAAAAGAAAAAGATAGCTGACGGTTTACAAGGAAGAAATTAAAGTAAATACGTACTGCTTACGGAAGGTTTAATATAAAGAAGTTACGAAGGTAGACCGTGAAAGAAATATAAGGGAGTTTAAAATGTAAGATAATTACGGATTTATGGCAGATAGTATTAAAGAGAACTACGGACGCAAATTCATAAAATTTCCAAGGAGTTTACGATAAAAAAAAAAAAAAAAAGGATAAGAGAATTATGAATTTTATTTGTAAATGGTTTATTGAAAAGAAAATTTGCAAAAATTTATGATAAGAATAAATGTAAGAGAAGTATGAAAATTTTTAGGAAATGGTCTATTAGATGAAAATTCTAAACGCTAAGGCGAGATTCGGAATACAGAATTTGGGATTATGTATATAAGGGATATATAAAGGAGAGTTAATTGATAATTTGAAAAAAAAAATATGTTTATTGTGTTTGTACAAATTTTGAATTTATTAGGAAATGTAATATGGCATGGCAATTCGTGATAATATTGACAAAAATTTATTTGTTTGTTTTTCTTTGTATTTTCAATGAGATAGCATAATGTATTTGTAAATATTAGTAAATGGTGAGATGTTTAATCAGTGAGAAAATTTTGTGGGCAACTTAAATGTTGAAAGGAATGTGAGAAAGAGAAATAAAAAAAAAAATAGATAAATGATAATAACGATAGGAGAAAGTACTGTATTTTGAAAATTGAATAATGGCGAATTAAGTAGGGAATTATTTTCTTGTAAAAAAAAAATAAAAAAAAAAAACTCAGGGACTTAATGTTTAATGGGTATTGTAAATTCCAGAGAGAGAATTTGTGTCATCAGACTGTATGTATATGTATGCATTGGTGTATCGATAAAGTGTGTGCCTCAACTAAGATTCGTCCATACATGAAAATCCAGTGATATGATGCAGACAGTGATGTGTTGTTCTCACAAGAAAACTTTCTTTTCACAGCGAGAAGTGATGCAGTAACGTCATCCACATACAGAGTTCCAGACTTACAATTTTCTTTGCACTTCCATCACAGTGATACGATTATGCAGTGTCGTGCTTTATACGTAAACTTGCATTCTACATATGTTTATTTCACAGCGGAACTACACAGTGATGTGCTCCATCTGCAGATCTCCAAGTTCTAATTTTCTTTGCACTTTCCAGGACACTGAACTAGGAAACAATGGCGTGATATTGAGACGCAGACCCTCTGCTACAATTCTTAGTAGAATAACTTTTTCACACTCCTTACAAACTTTTGAACTTTGCACTTATCATTGTTACCATGAACATTCTTCCAACTTTTGGGCAGCCAATTTATTGGACTTCGAATCTCTATAGAACTCAAACATGTCGGACAGAAAACATTTGATACTTCCTTTTTCCATGAGTTTCATGACATTGGTGTGCATTGTGACATTATTTTGTATATATATATATATATGTGTGTGTGTAAATGCGTTTACAGTTTTTTTAGGCCAATACTAGCCTGTGGCACGGTTCTACTACGGAGAGGGGGGTGAATGTCCCAAGGCAAATTTGGGACATTGCAAATTATGGCGGAGTGTAACCTATAAAGACGGTCCCTGTACTTCTCCGGTAATGCATATACACTTCCCTAAGAAAACACCTGCAAAAGGATGAGCAAGCCATGTTTCTGGGAAATGTGGACAACGATCCCCCAGTTACAAAGGGGCGCAGCAGGGCGCTCTTGGGGAGAGCTGACCCTTGTCCGGTTCGGGTGCACGTGCACGCAAGGTCGTGAGAACCCGCGGTCCACCTGCCAGATATTAATTCTGGGGTGACCGCCATCCTCCTGTCAGCACAGCACCCAATAACTGGACATTTTTTGGAAACATCCAATGAAGCTACCAGGGGCGTTGATTGGGGGGACCAGTAACAAACCTGGGGCTTAATGGTGTAGGAGGAGACATTTTTTCCGATGATCGAGAGAGTTTGAGAATTTTCAGAAAGAACGAAAATTGAGTTTAAGACGGCAGACAGAACGGAGAATTGGTTTGTGTGCTCGAGAGAGAAGAGTCTCTCAAAAATTACGTCTGCAGCGATGTCCGGCGATTCCTCCACCGAAGTACCCTGTATCCAGTGTCGCTTCCAACAATGTTCGAAGGTATGAAATGCATGTATCACATACTTAATCTGATTGACACAGTTTTAATTAACGTCTTACTCTCTCGACATCTTGTTAAATCCACACTTGAGTAAATAGTAGAGACGAATTTAAACAAATATAAATGGAGATTTTAATTACATACATTCTTTAAGTATTCTTGATTTTTGAAAATGTCAATGGAAAGTCATTGTAATTTGTTAAGAATGTTAATTGAACCAATCAAATATGTTTTTATTATTATTATTTTTTAATTTCATTTTTATCAAATAAAACACATTGTTATTATTTTATATCATGTCCGTTGTTCTCATTTGCCACTAGTTTAATTCTATGTATTTTTTGTTCGACACGGCCAATGTCGGAGATGGGAAACTATACTAATTTATGCGTTCTAACAGGACGTGTGGTGAAAACCCACATAACAAATTCATTGTATTATATAAGGTAAGTCATGTGTTGCCCACATCAGATTTTTTTTATTCTATTTGAAATGTTGCAAAACGGACAAAAGTATAAAAATTTTTATTCTCCGAGCTGTATTTCATGTTTTATTAGCAGTCAAAGTTCGCCTTTCAAACTGGCGGGGGAAAACGACCCATTTTGATGCGCACGGAGTGTGACGTCAGAAGGCTCGTCCGCGGCTTGCGTTTTCGAGAATTGGTGAATAAGCTTGGTTACATTATGAAAGTTCCGATAATTATAATTGTTTCTTCCATTCTAAACTGCCGAAGAGTTATAAGTATTGTATCGCTCCAATGTGCCCGACTACTAGTTTTACATCATCTGAAAAATATTTATATCAGTGCTAAAAAATTATGTTTTTCGTAAAAAATAATGTGAAGCGCAGGAAGCCAGATTGTAAACAAAATTCACCACTGTCGTTGAGAAGTGTTCGTTACGTATGTTATGATAATAAATCACTGACTGTATAATCCAATTTTCAAAGTCTTTTTATGAGAAGAGAAAATTACGGAGCACATTACAGAAAAAAAAAAATCTGATGTGGGCAGCACATGACTTTCCTTATATAATGCAATGAATTGACTACTTTTACAGTAAAAAAAAATAGATTTTCTTTATAGTAGATATTTATATTATTTCCAAGATATTGAATTTTCGTCAATGAGTAGTCATTTTCATTGATTTAGTGTCCTTTTTATCCATTTGGCGAGTTTTTCGTTAATTTAGCAACATTTTAAAAAGTCGCCAAGTTGGCGACATTACACCAAATTCGTCGCCAAAATCTCGCCAAGCGTTATAGACGGAGAAATAAGTTATTCTTACAGCAGATAAATGACTATTGGCGTTCAAATACAAAAGTATTACTCAAAGTATCATTTTTCATGAATGGAACGAACTTGGTCCACGAGAATGATGTCACCAAATGTATCGCATGGTATTACATATGAAAAGTGAACATGTTTCTCAATAGGAAATATTTTTTTTTTATTTTATATGATTTTTTGATAATTTTTTTGAAAAATGTGCAATATCTCGAAAACGGTTCATGTTAGCGTACTAAACTTTATGTCAATCGTTTTCTATTGAAAAATTACATAAGAAATGTCTATTTGCGTAACTTTATTAGAGGTTTTGATTTTTTGACGATTTTTTTCAAAATTTCACTCGAAAATTTAGGTGGATGGGGGGGGGGGGGTTCTGAACATTCAATTGCGTATAAAAACGATAGGCTTCCAATGTTTACGGATTACAATTTTTGTACCAAATTTCGTTCGAATCGATCCATTCGTTCGTTAGTTATCGTCTCCACAGACTCACTGACACACACACTGACACACACACACATACTTTCACACACAAACATCACCTCAAAAATGTTTGATTCGTGATCAGGGATGCTTTAAACGTGCTCTCCCGCCGAAAACTCGAATTCGAATTTTCGTCCCCGTTACAATACTTTCCTTATACATTATTGTACATAAGGAAAATAAAAATCAGCAGTGGGTCATATACAGCCAAAATGATTTTGCGTAAATAATATTTTGTAAAATAAAACTTCCGTAAGATTCAATTTGTTCGATTTTTTCAGACTCATTTGTTTCGTCTAAAGGCTTTCAAAGTGATACAAGTTACTTACATACTGTTTATAGTTAGCTAGTACGTTACTATCATCCCGATTTCATCTGGATACTCCGACTTTAGATGTGCAATTTTCTCAAAATATGCAATATTTTTATTACCTTGCTTTGCGTATATTAAACTTCACAATATATGTGACGAGATATTACATTCAAGTTAATCTATAAAGTTGTCTGCCGGCACATAATACATGGAAATATACATAATGGAGTACGTTATTCAAACGTAATTGTACTCAAATCTCACCAGTCATTAAATATCTTTAGAATCCTCAAGTTTATTTAACCTTCTAATTTTTTTAAACAAAATAAAATATCTCGTGCTTGTGCACCCATATTTCACCAAGGAGTAAAGTAAAGACACCGAGCTGCAACAATCGTGATAATTTAAATATTGCAACTTTCCCAGCTACTGGAAAATCCAGGTTAAAAACTAAGCTATCGAAATTATAACCACTCGATCCAAAACCCAATTATATGCACTTGCAAGACTTTAAAAGAGCTACATATTCTTGCTTATTGTTCATAGCTAGCACTTTTAGTTTTCGAGATATAAGCATTACAAACTTGTAAAACGAAAAATTTTCAATCTTCTTCAACTTGACAAGAAGATTACTCAAAAATTAAGTCAGTAAGGTTCAATTAACTTTTTTTCCCCAAAAAATTAGATTCAGAAACTAAATTAGCTAATACACATTTTTGTCGCTTACTATTTATATCTATCTTTTAAAGTTTGAGTGAAATTAAGAAAAATTAAAAAATCACTCTCTCGAACAGATGCTTTAAGTGTTTTCTAAAAAAGTTTCAAAGTATTAAAATTATTTTATATATTATCTGGGTCAACAAAACAAGAAAAAAATATGTACATTTTTATCTATCAAGTTCAGAGAAATTGACGTCCAATGTTTTGGCATTTATAAAATATATGTCCAAAATATTTATTGTTTCTGAAATAGAGCGTCATCGCAGTAAAATCGATCTTGGGCAAATTGTCCGATTACCCTTCAAAAACCAGGACCCATGTTTACAATAAAATAAAATAATCAACAAATGATTTAAATTCAAACAGACCAAGTACACAAATGTAAAAATTCAATTGTACACAAAATTAAATCCAAATATCTCAAGACAAAACACAATTGAAAGTTGCATCTCAGGTCGAAAGGGAATATGACGTCACAGCCAATCACCGGGTGTTTTGCTTTACTCAGATTTTGCGTTTTTTCTTTTCTTGATATTTAAATAAATAATTGTTTTAAGAGATTTTCGCGTAGATATTTGGAATCAGAAAAGAATTACCTTTAAATATAAATTGGTTATGAGTTTTAAAAAAAAATCTGAATTGACCATTATTCAGGTCGCGCTGGGATAAAGTAAGTAGTCCTGCATTGTATGCATTTCTATGGCGAAAGCCCTACAGTATTTATTAAAACTGCCCATTATGTAAAACTAAGTTATTATTAGCAATGCAAAATAGAACTGAAACAATCAAGAATATTCTAAGTATTCAAAATTATTTTACCTTTCCATTTATTTTTTATCTCCCTATATTCTGTATTCTATACCATAACTATGAAAGATTACTGGTTAATTATACTCACAATGAAGAAGCTCTTCATTTAAAAATAATCAAAATACATATACTAAACACTTCGCCTTTCTATTGTGACAACTAATAGTAGCAGCTATTTTACTAACACGAACGCCACCTAGATATAAGTCTCAAAGCGTTATAGCATTTTCAAGCGTTTCATCCATAGGAGTTTTATCTTCTCCTTTCTAACCCCATGCCTTTTACCCTAGAAGTACATCGCATAGGCGCATATCTTATCCTAGCCCCAAATTGTCTCAAATGATATTTGCATATTTCAGTATGGAGTTTGAACTCCTTACCTTTATGTCCACGGCTTCAACAATCCCATTTCAATCAACATTAACGGAGTAAGTGACCATTGGAAGTACGTATTCCCCCTGATTTTCTATAATAAATTGTTTTTCTCATTGTCCCAGTGAGCTGTATTTTAGGTTTCGATGTGTTATTACTTTCCTTATATACATAATGTATAAGAAAGTATTGTGACGGGGTCGAAAATTCGAATTCGAGTTTTCGACTGGAGAGCACATTTCAAGCATCCCTGATCACGAATCAAACAATTTTGCATTGATGTCTGCGTGTGTGTATGTCAGTGAGTCTGTGGAGACGATAACTGACGAACGAATAGAGCGATTCGAATGAAATTTGGTACAAAAATTACAATCCGTAAACACTGGAAGCCTATTGTTTTTATACGCAATCCAATGTTCAGAATCCCCTAAATTTTTGAGTGAAGTTTTGAAAAAATCATTAAAAAATCAAAACCTCTAATAGAGCTACCCAAATAGACTTTTCTTATGTAATTTTTCCTTAGAAAACGATTGACATAAACTTTAGAACGCTAGCATGAATCGATCTCGAGATATTGCACATTTTTCAAATAAATTTATCAAAAAATTCCCATAAATTAAAAAAAATATTAACTGTTGAGAAACATGTTTACTTTTCATATGCAATATCATGCGATAAACTTGGTGACACCATTCTCATGGATCTAACTCGTTCCATTCACAAGAAAATATACTTTGAGTAATACTTTTGCATTTGAACGCCAATAATGACTTATCTGCTGTAAGAATAACTTATTTCTTCATAGCGCTTGGCTAGATTTTGGCGACGAATTTAGCGAAATGTCACCAACTTGGCGACATTTGTAAATGTTGCCAAATTAACGGAAATCTTGCCAAATCTCGCCAAATGACGCTAAATCAATGAAACTGACGACTCATTGAAGGAAATTCAATACTATCTTGGAAAGAATATAAGTATCTACTATAAGAATAAAATTTTTAACTGTAAAAGTAGTAAATTGATTGCATTATATAAGGAAAGTCATGTGTTGCCCACATCAGATTTTTTACGTAAGTTATGAAGATTGCACTGCAGTACATGCATAGATAAACTTAAAAACGGAATTTCGGATTTTCAAATGACGAAAGTGGTTCTAAATCTAATACATCATATTGGAACGAATTACCCGCCGATTCCCGGGTTCTAAATAAGCGTGTATTACGTATAAATAGCCCGCTTCTTAAATAATCCATTTGAACATAATTTAAAATTATTACGATGCAAAAATTGTGCGAATCAAGTTGTACGTACTCTGCGAAAAATAAATATGAGAATCCCAATGAACCGTATATTCAACCGTTCATGAATAAGAAGATTCCGCTGAAATTCATATGCACCCTAATAAATAGGAAGCGCCATCCATTTGGAAGTTTCGAGACCTAGACACTTGCCCATGATCTGGCTAGTGCCTGGAATGAAATTCGAGCCATGTTTTTCTCTCCACGCGTTTTATTGATTTTTTTAGCGGTCGCAGATGAAATTGGAGCCTATAAAAATAAATAAAATACTTATTTGGAATTAAAATAAAAAATAACGCCGAGATGCGCCTATTCGGGTCCTGAAGTACCTGTGTACTTCAGGACCCGAATAGTAGACCCCTTGTGTACTGAAGACCCCTTGTGTACTGAAGACCCCTTGTGTACTTTGTACCTGTGTACTTTGTACCTGTGTGTTTCGCTTCCTATTTTTCAGGTTCGTATGATGCTTAGTTTTCTTGCGACACGCACACACACACATACCTTCCTTCATTAAGTAAGGTCTATTTGTATAGTGTATAACATTGCATGCTTTATTAAAAAAATCTGATGTGAGCAGCACATGACTTTCTTTATATACTGCAATGGATTTACTACTTTTACAGTTTACAAAAATGTTATTCTTCCGTACCCTCCTTCCCCTACCACCAACCTCTCGGAAGGACTTACGGACCTACATGTTTAACGTGATCGTACTCCGCATGAACACGGCGGCAGTTGTGGCAGCGTGCAAATCCAGCGCGCAAACCACCGGGCTACCGCGCCCGAAATGAGCCAGCCAACAGCACGCGGTGTTCCCAGATGTGGTTGGGAATCGGTGGAAGGAAGTTCCCACCTGATTTTTTCGGAGAGGACCTCTACTCCTGTATGACACTCCGACACTGGGAGGCCTTTCCCCCAGTGTACCCTACCTTGGTAGGACCTTTCTTCACTCTCCTCTGGACCTCTCTCGCTGCTTTTGTCACCTAGGCACTCCTTTTTCCTTCTTCACCCTTTTTGCCTGCGTGACATCCTTCTCCTCTTCTCTTGTTTCTGGTTCTCCCTGGGGGACTGTCCCAGTTTATTAGTTAGTGTTGTCCACCCGAGTTGTGGCAGTTATACATATTAGGCTCGTTCCCTCTTCTCACTGGGGGATTGTCCCAGTTGTTGACTTTTGGTGTAGCCCACTTGAGATGCGGCAGTTAATTGTTTAGGTATTTATGGTATCGTCCACCTGAGATGTGGCAGTGTTTTCATTATTAAGGTCCGCTACCTCAAATCGAGGCACCGGTTCCGTTTGGCCAGCAGGGGAATTGTCCCTGCGACCATCTGGTTTGCAGCATAGCTTTCCCGCACCATGTTGGTGCTTGGTGTACCTGGACTCTTTCCCGTCTAGTAGAATCAGCACGTCAACCTCAGCTAACATACCCCTTTGCCTTGCAGCTTTTAATAGTTCATTCTTTTCCTTAGCTTTTTACAGCTTCACAGACCTAGCATCACTAAGGACGTCTGCCTGATGCAAGTCACGACCATTCCCGTTCCCAGGTATGTAAGCTAATAACTTCCCTTTCAGGCTCCCCTGCTGCTTCCCGGGCTCACGGCGGGACTCGCCCAGGTGGTTGTTGGAGGTGGGTGAGTATGTCGGCCCTTTTGATACCTCTGGTATCTTTGGCCATCAGCCGCTAACCCTTCCCTTTCAGCTCCAGCGCGGACTGCCCGTGTCCTTGGTAAGTAGTCCCGTATGTTTGGGCTTGTTTAGGATTTTAGTATTTTAGCTTAGAATATCTTATTTATTGTTATTTATAGCTGCTTAGATTATCTTAGATTACTCTCTTGTTTGCCGTGCTTAATTGCATATGCTCCTGCCTTAGTTCTTTAACCCAGCTCCCTATTTAGTTTATCTAAGTTCAAATAGTTTATATTAGTTTTAATTAGTTCAAAATCTAGCTAACAGCTCTGTAATTTTAACTGTCACCCTCCTATTTTTGCTGTGCACTTGCTTCTGCTCCGCACTCTTCCTGAGAAATCTCCTCCTCCTTGGTGTGACCAGTACTCTGGTGCCCGGCACCCGGCCCTGGCTATTGTTGCCACTTTTCTCGTCCTCTTCTTCTTCTTTCTAATAGGTTAAGTTAACCCGGCAGTACGGGTATAAGTCCGGGTTACGACGGCGCCTCTTTAAGTTGTATACTGCCTCTGCATAACTACCGAGGGGTAGAAAGTCGGAATCCTCTGCTAAACTACGTATCCTCCTTGGTTAACCTTAATGGTCTTTCTCGGCTTCTTTTGGGCGGTCACTGCATTGCAACTGTGTCGTTCACGCACCGTCTCTGTGCCCCACTTTCTCCTCAGGGGGTAGGGGGCTTGGCCTGGGTCACCCATGCCGAGGAATCCTCGGCAGGAGTGCCCCGGGCCCTGTTCACACTTTGGCTGCTCTCTAGGTGTGGTGTGTGTGGTCAAGGGTCCATAAGAACTGCTCCTTTCTTTGGCGTTAGTCTTGCCCCGGGTTCTCGGTCAATTTTTAGACCACTGTGCCTCTTCTGGACCTCAGCTGGGTCGTCCTTGGACGACTCTCAGCGGTGGGGGGGAAAACCTGAAGGCCGTAGTTGGCAGAACAGGTCCCCACTTAGCTGTTTGACAGGTGGTTACCCACCCAAGTACTAACCGCGCCCGATGCTGCCTGACTTCGGTGATCTAACGAGAACCGGTGGGACATAAATACGTACTACAATTTCATACTTTCAATTTTTCTCTTCAAACCTCATCCATCATTAAATTTTTAGAATCTCCAAGTTCACCCCCTTTCTAATTCTTTTAAAATAAAGCAAAAAAAATCTGATGTGGCCAGAACATGACTTTCCTTATATAATGCAATGAATTTCCTAATTTTACAGCAAAAAAATAGAATTTTCTTATAGCAGATACTTATATTCTTTCCAAGATATTGAATTTTCTTCAGTTAGTCGGTATTTTCGTTGATTTAGCGACATTTTTATCCATTTGGCGAGATTTTCGTTAATTTGGCAACATTTAAAAATGTCGCCAAAATCTCGCCAAGCGTTATGGACGGAGAAATAAGTTATTCTTACAGCAGTATAATGACCATTGGCGTTCAAATACAAAAGTAATATTCAAAGTATCTTTCCTCGTGAATGGATTGAGTTAGATCCACAAGAATGATGTCACTCAATTTATCGCATGATATTACATATGAAAAGTGAACATGTATCTTTAGAGTTAATATATATTTTTTTAATTTATGGGATTTTTTGATAAATATATTTGAAAAATGTGCAATATTTCGAGAATGGTTCATGCTAGCTTTCTAAAGTTTATGTCAATCGTTTTCTAAGGAAAAATCGCATAAGAAATGTCTATTTGCGTAACTTTATTAAAGGTTTTGAAATTTTAATGATTTTTTCAAAATTTTGCTTGAAAATTTAAGGGGGTTCTGAACATTCGATTGTGTTTTAGAACAATAGGCTTCCAGTATTCACGGATTGTGATTTTTGTACCAAATTTCATTCGAATCGCTCCTTTTGTTCGTGAAATATCGTACGCACTTACGCACGTACGCGCGCGCACACACACACACACACACACACACACACCACTTAAAAAATGTTCGATTCGTGATCAGAGCTGCTTGAAACGTGCTCTCCCGTCGAAAACTCGAATTTGAATTTTCGATCCCGTCACAATACTTTCCTTATACATTATGTATATAAAGAAAGTAAAAAAAAAACATACAACAGTTTTCAAATCTGTTTAATCAATATACATATAACCGGTAAATAATTTTATATAAAATTGGTAATAAAATAGTATCAGTATTGCAAACTTTTACGGTTCTCTAAGGGAAATTGTGATAGTTATTTAATACAGTGGACTCACGAAGATAATGACCAATATGAAATCTATTTTTGTAGCTCTAGTGCATCGTTCTCTAACCTTGGGGTATACGAAGGTAGTTTGTGGAAAATTTCCAGGACGCGAAAAAATGGCTGATTTCTATCATTGAGATATTGAGTACTAAAACATAATTTACTTCATATTTATTCATTATAACAAAGTAGTATTCTTTTGTTCGGTTATGGATGTCAGTTTTGGGGGCGGTCATTAGGTTTTAAGTAGACGGTTCGTAAAATATTGACGGAAAATAGTATTATGATCACAACGTTTTTCTCAACAATGATTGTAGCTTCGACAAATAAGGAAGTATAGTTAAAAGATACGGATAACCATCGGTACGGTTGAAGAATACTGATAGAGACACCTCGGCCAGTTGAAGGATACGGATAGTCATAGGCACCCCAGACAGATGAAGGATACGGATAGTCATAGGCACCCCAGACAGATGAAGGATACGGATAGTCATAGGCACCCCAGACAGATGAAGGATACGGATAGTCATAGGCACCCCAGACAGATGAAGGATACTGATATAGTTGAAGGATACG
This sequence comes from Amaurobius ferox, assembly GCA_951213105.1. Taxonomy (NCBI): domain Eukaryota; kingdom Metazoa; phylum Arthropoda; class Arachnida; order Araneae; family Amaurobiidae; genus Amaurobius; species Amaurobius ferox. The sequence goes on from OX578154.1 coordinate 373,391, forward strand.
GATAGCTAGAGGTACCTCTGCCAGTTGAAGGATATGGATAGCCAGAGGTACGGTTGAAAGATACGGATAGTCAGAGAGAGGTACGGTTAAAGGATAGTCAGAGGTACGGTTGAAGGATAGTCAGAGGTACGGTTGAAGGATAGTCAGAGGTACGGTTGAAGGATAGTCAGAGGTACGGTTGAAGGATAGTCAGAGGTACGGTTGAAGGATAGTCAGAGGTACGGAAGAAGGATAGGGATAGTCAGAGGTACGGATGAAGGATAGTGATAGTCAGAGGTACGGATGAAGGATAGTGATAGTTAGAGGTACAGTTGAAGGATAGGGATAGTCAGAGGTACAGTTGAAGGATAGCTATTGTCCGAGGTACAGTTGAAGGATACGGATTTTCCGAGGTACATTTGAAGGATACGGATAGTCCGATGTACACTTGAAGGATACGGATAGTTCGAGGTACAGTTGAAGGATACGGATAGTCCGAGGTACAGTTGAAGGATACGGATAATCAGAGGTATAGTTGAAAGATATGGATAGTCAGGAGTAAGGTTGAAATATATGAATAGTAAAAAGCACGATTGAAATATATGGACAGTTGATATGGCTAGCTTGGAGATACAATTAAAATATAGGGACAATTTGAAAATACAATTGCACGTGCAGTTGGAAGATAATAGTGAAAGATATGGACAGTTTGGGGATACAATTGAAATATAGGGATAGTTTGGTGGCTACATTTGAAAGATATAGTTAAGAAGTACAGTTTAAATATATGGATAGTCAGGGGGGACTTTTGAATGATATACTAGATAGTTAGTCGCAAATTTAAAGGATATTGAATAGTTGTAATATTGTAATAAATGGGCTAAAATTAAAAGAAAATAAACGAGCAGTGTGATGTAGTCCAGGGAATAAAAGTTGGATATAGCTGTTCCAGTGTTCCCAATAAAAAGATATAGACTTTTAAAATGTATAAACTGTCTTGAGTCAACTTTATTTAAACTATTAAAATAAACAGAGTTTCTCCTAATTGTAACTGAATAAAAACATTCTCATAAAGTATCTGCAAATAACAGATTGTTATAAATGGTAAAGACAAAACTGAACATATCAACAATGTGCAACAAATAAGTTTCAATCAAAAAATGAATTAACAGTTGGTAAAAAAAAAGTCATTTTTTTCCCGACGATTGGGGAAAAGAGGCATTTTTCGTTCCCTGCGCAGACGATTGGTGGAAAGCAATGTTATTTCCTTGCAACGATGATTGGTACAAAGTGCCAATTTTCGCTCATTATACTGACCATTTGTGAAAAGAAGCAATTTTCGCTTCCTGCACAGACGATTGCGCTGATAATTTGTGAAAAGAAGCAATTTTCTTTCCCTGCGCAGACGTGAGCTTAAAAGTAACAATTTTCGTTTCTTGAACAAGCAATGGGTTAAAAGTAGCAATTTTTGTTCCCTGTATAGACGATTAGTTAAAAGTAGCAATTTTCGCTTCCTGTGCAGACGATTGGTTAAAAATAGCAATTTTCGTTGCATGAGAAGATGATTGGCTGCTGTCTTTCTTTGCGCAGATGGAAACAATTTTCATAAAGCATTAAAGGAAACAATTTTCGTTACCTGCGCATACGTACGAATACACACATCTAGAAAGCAGCAAAACGAAAATAAGGACAATCATCGACATGGCAAAGTGACACCACTTATAAGTCACTGATAAATACAGGACGATCACAGAACACGGGATCATGGTCAGGAACACAAAAGTCGCAATTTTCTCAAATTCTTCCTGATAGTTGATGGGTGTGATGATAGGCCCGTCTAAGGTGGTCATTGAATTGACTTCAGTTGCTGTTTCTGGTTCAAAAGAAAAAGGGGTTTGTAATAAGAAGCGTTGAGACTGGAAAATATGCATTATAAAATTTAAAAAATATATGGGGTGTAAGTACACATTCATACGTCATTAACGTCATTCGTCAGTTATACGTCCTGCATTTTTGCGTCAGAAGTGATAAAGTAAAAGGATCGACAAGGAAGTAACAATTCAAACAGTTTAATTTTTGAATGAATACTGCGATTTAAGTTAATGAAATATTACCGTATCCATCATAAAAATTAACTGTAGTATGGCTCAACTCGACTTTCCCATACCAGGATAGTAGATTTTTAGTAGGTTTTGTCAAATTTTACAAGAAAATTTTGAAAAATCTGTCGCACACTACATTACAATTGTAGTGTGCTACCCTTCACTTTAAAGGGCTTCAAAACAATCTTTCGATTTATACCATACTTGACAATATATCCTCCGGGGGTGGGGTAAATTGCCTTCCTTCCCTCCGAGGGGTCTAATGGCGTCACGAACAAAAAAAATTGTATCTCTTATTTTTCACCGAAGATTTTTCACCTCAATGATTGAATCTGTTAAGTTTCGTGATCGAGCCATAAATAAATCCTTTTATGCATGATTATAAGACGATCTCGTGTTTTTACCAGTTCTGATACGATTATTTGTATTTATAATACCCTTGTTAAACCAATTTTGGAATATTGTGCAATGATTTGGGACCCGGTTTACAATCTACATTCTCAACGGATAGAAATCGTGCAAAATAAACTGTTACGTACTATTGATTACAGATTGACTGGCTATTATCCTTATGATATGCATACGAGGGAACTTAGACAGAAACATAGTTTAATGTCTCTTAAAAAAAAGAAGCTGGTCCTGCCACTTGTTTTATTATAAGGTTTTAAATAATACTATTGATTGCCCTATTTTACTTTCTTGCCTGGAATTTCACATAGCTGTCAATAATACTAGGAAAAAAACTCTTTTTCACAATACTACTGTTAAACACATTAAATTAGGCACGTTAAATGCTATTCTATCTATAAATTTGTTGATCTATATAATACCTATTGTGCTGATATTGATATATTTAACTTGACTCCTGCCTGTTTTAGAAAAGCCTGTTTCAATGGACTTGACATGTTTATTACTTAGTATTCTTGTATCTTATGTTCTGTACTATTTAATTTCTTATGTGGCTACTGTAACTGGATTTCATCTGTAGTTGCCAAGTAAATTGAATAAAAGAGTAAAATAAAATAAAATTATGCCAAATTTTGACCTAGGTTGCCATGTTAAAGAAATATAAGATATCGAATCCATTTCAAAGTTTTAGCTCGATTAAAATTTTTTTTATCTAGTTTTAGATTTTTTAATAACAAAGCCGGTTTCGTGAAAATCCATTCATATTAGTAGCTGCTACCATAAGAATTCGTCCACAGACAGACGGGCATCACTCCAAACATAGTCAAAACATGTTCAGAAGGTCCTAAAACATATATTGGCATCCAAACCTCAAAGTCGAAAATATTCGGGTAAACAATACTTTCTCTGTACTATATTACATAGTATGAGAAAGTAAAAATGTAAAAACTTATCTTTTTAATGCGTTCATCTTGTAATGTGAAGATTTCCTGAAAGTGGTCAAGAACGATCTACAAACGTGACACTGTTTAGAAAAAAGTTCTATAACTTTAAAATAAGCCTATGTCATTGTATGTACAAAGTGTTGCAACTGAAAGAAATATATCATTTTGTGTATGAACAAAAGTGTCACAACTAAAAGAAAAGAAGATGTTTCGTTTTGTGTACGAACAAAATGTCAAAATAAAAATTTCAAACTAAAGATGCCATTTATTATTGTGATATGCCCATCTGTGTGCATTTTTACACGTATGTGTGCGCATTTTCACCTTCCTACCTACTGCAGTATCACAAAATTCAGACAAATGTCGATTTAAATTCGTTAGGAATGGAGAATGGACTTCACTTCGCTTGTCCATAATAATCACTAAAATTCAAAAACAAAGAACCTGATTTGAAATCCATTTATATCCATAAAGGGATTTCGAAGGGTTACATATTATTCGACACCTGTTTATAGCTCAAACTTTTAGCTTTCATTCCGATTTCAGCCGAATATCTTGAGCATAGACTTCACGACCAAATATCAAATTATTTTACCGACTTTTTTCGTGGTATAAAGCTAAACTTACGCAATATCTCTGATAAGATTTAACATCAGGTGAATTGATAAACTTGCTTGGTGGAACATAAATACGTTGTTGTTGAATCCCAGACCGTCCGACCTACCAGAAAAGTGTAAGGTAACTGTTTGGACGGCCGTGAAGTGCCACCCAATTTAGACCGGAACCCAGTGGAGGAGGCATCCACAGGGACCGTACCCTCCTTCCCCTACCACCAACCTCTCGGAAGGACTTACGGACCTACATGTTTAACGTGATCGTACTCCGCATGAACACGGCGGCAGTTGTGGCAGCGTGCAAATCCAGCGCGCAAACCATCGGGCTACCGCGGCCGAAATGAGCCAACAGCACGCGGTGTTCCCAGGTGGTCACCCACCCAAGTACTAACCGCGCCCGATGCTGCCTGACTTTGGTGATCTAACGAGAACCGGTGGGACATAAATACGTACTACAATTTCATACTTTCAATTTTTCTCTTCAAACCTCATCCATCATTAAATTTTTAGAATCTCCAAGTTCACCCCCCTTTTTAATTCTTTTAAAATAAAGCAAAAAAAATCTGATGTGGCCAGAACATGACTTTCCTTATATAATGCAATGAATTTCCTAATTTTACAGCAAAAAAATAGGTTTTTCTTATAGCAGATACTTATATTCTTTCCAAGATATTGAATTTTCGACAATTTGTCCTCATTTTTATAGATTTAGAGCCATTTTTATGGATTTTCGTTAATTTAGGAACATTTCAAAAAGTCGCCAAGTTGGCGACATTCCACCTAATTCATCGCCAAAATGTTGCCAAACGTTATGGACGGAGAAATAAGGTATTCTTTTAGCAGATATATGACTATTGGCTTTCAAATACAAAAGTATATTTTCTCATGAATGGAGCGAGCTAGATCCACGAAAATGATGTCACCCAATTTATCGCATGATATTACATATGAAAAGTGAACACGTTTCTCAACAGTTAATATTATTTTTTAATTTATGGGATATTTTGAAAAATTTATTTGAAAAATGTGCAATATCTCGAGACCGGTTCATGATAGCGTTCTAAAGTTCATGTCAATCGTTTTCTAAGGAAAAATTACATAAAAAATATCTATTTGCGTAACTTTATTAGAGATTTTGATTTTTTCAAAATTTCACTATAAAATTTAGGGGGGGGGGGGTTGAACATTCGATTGTCTTTTAAAACAATAGGCTTCCAGTATTCACGGATTGTGATTTTTATACCAAATTTCATTTGAATCGCTCCATTCGCGCGTGAGATATCGTCTCTGCCCCCCCCCCCCGACACACACACTTCAAAAATGTTCGATTCGTGATCAGGGATGCTTGTAACGTGCTCTCCCGTCGAAAACTCGAATTCGAATTTTCGACCCCGTCACAATACTTTACTTGTACATTATGTATATAAGGAAAGTAATAATTGTCCACATTCTTATCATTTACGTTCGGAGACAGAAGTCCCCAAAGTGTTTTTATTTTTCGTAACGTAATGATGTCAAAAATTGGGTATGCACAGCATATTACTGTTGATAATCCATGGTTAGTTCATCTCTGGCTGCTTTGTTAGAAATAGGTTACAGATTATGAATATGTAAAAATAGTAGATAAACAGCATGGTAAACATGTCAACCAATAAACTCTAAAATCAAACCGTTCTGACCCTTAGTTATGCTTTGCGGCTCGTTCTTGACTCTCTGCGGGTCAAGCCTTTACACGATATTCTAAAAATTCAATATTAGTTGCTTATTAATTTTGTTGACATTCATGTTGGTTATTAAACTGTATTTCTTATTGTAATATGCACTTTTATGATTATTTACTTTATCTCGTTAATTTTTAAAAGATTAAAAATATATAAATTGATGTATGTAATTTTGTATGTAGTTGATATATGTAAATTTTTCCTGACGGGTATAGCCTACATGTAGGCATTTGCCCGCACTTTATTTTACTTCGCCACTGATGAAGGCATGGTAATGTGTTAAAGCGCTTTGGCTATGTGATTGTGTACGCCATAATAAAGCGATTTTAATAAATGACTTTCTAACTACTTATTTGGTTATCTTTGATATTAGAATGTAAAAATAATTTCACTATTTTGATTTTTTTTTTCGAAATAAACTAAAATGTTTCAGTCCGATCTAGTTTTTGTCTCACCTTGCTTACTTTCATTCGAAATATCTTCTATAAATAATGAACAGTAAGAGACAAATATGTTCAGTAGAAAATCCACTTTCTAGGTTAATAATTTCTTTCTACAAAGCCATTACAGTTTTAACGAAAAGTATTCTTATCAAGTGTAAGATTGAAAATGTTCCATCTTTCAAGTTCCAAACCCCCTTCCGTTTTTCAAGTTTGCAAATGCATTCCGGATTGGGTTCTTAGGTTTCCAAATAGAGGGGTTATAAATTTGATGCCTTAATATTTGAAACTATTACTTTCCCTATATATATTGTATAATGTATATGAAAAGTATTGTGATGGAGTCGAAAATTCTAATGCGAGTTTTCGACGGAAGAGCAGTTTCAAGCAATCCCTGAACTCGAATAAATCGTTTTTGAAGTGATGTCTATGTGTGTGAGGACTATATCTTATGAACGAATGAAACGGTTAGAACGAAATTAAGTATAAAAAATTACAATCTGTGAATACTGGAAGCCTATTGATTTTAACCGCAATCTAATGTTTGAAAATCGTGAAGTTTTGAAAACAAAATCATCAAAAAATTAAAACTTTCAATACTGTTACGTAATTAATGTAATTTTTTATTAGAAAATGATTGAATTAAATTTAGGATAGCTAGCGTAAACCGTTCTTGAGATATTTCACTTTTTTCAAATAAATGTATCCAAAAATCACACGAAATAATAAAAAAAAAGTATTAACTATTGAGAAATATGTTCATTTTTGATATGCGATAAATATGCTAAAATCATTCCCGCGTATCTAATTGGTTCCATTCACAAGAGAAGCCACTTTATGTAATGGTTTTGTTCGCCTGCAGTCATTTATATGTAAAACATACTTTTCTCTCCGTTTGTCTGTTACACTTGTGTAAATTTGGCAAACTTGTTGACTTATTAAGAGAAATACCGACCTTGGTCATTTTTCGCTATACATTACCATGTATACATTCCCTATACATTACCATGCTACATATATACCATACGTATATACCATACATATATACATATATACCATACATATATACATATATACCATACATATATACATATATATCTTACATATATACATATATACCATACATATATACATATATACCATACATATATACATATATATCATACATACATATATATCATACATATATACCATACATATATACATATATATCATACATATATACATATATATCATACATATATACATATATACCATACATATATACCATACATATATACATATATACCATACATATATACATATATACCATACATATATACCATACATATATACCATACATATATACCATACATATATACATATATATCATACATATATACCATACATATATACATATATATCATACATATATACATATATACCATACATACATACCATACATACATACATATATACATATATACCATACATACATAATTATATACCATATATATGCTGTACATTACTGTGTCTTATAGGGAAAGTAAAAACAGGTTATTTCATCCCTTCTCCCTTTCCTTGCTCAATGGCGTGGCCAAAGGGGTGATTTTAGGAGTCACAACCCTCCCCAGGGACACATTCTGTTCTAGTATTAAAATTGTACGTAATAAACACTAGTGTAAAATGTTCTTTTGAAAACAATTTTCAGTAAAACCTCCTTAACATATACTTTAAATTTAAACAGTGATCGAACACCTCCTTTTCAGCGGTGATTATTTTTAATTTCCAGTTCAAAAAGTATATCCCATTACTTGGTTTTATCTACGAATAGTAAGACCTCCAATTAGTGAACGGTGGCTTTAGTTGTTGAAAACGAATTTGCTAAACCATGTTTTTTGATGCGTAAATATGCCCTTCAATCAGTCATTTAAAAACTGCACTTCAGTCACAGTTTTATTGCTACTGAAACAAAAACCTCATGTGGGTGGCACATGACTTTCCCTACAAACTTAAATTCATTTTCATTTTATTTCTTTAATAATTCATTTCATTGAGTGTTATTGCATAAAATAACACTTATCATTTGAAACGACACTGAATTGGCACGTTTAATTTACGTTTTCATTGGGTAACTGGATATATTTTCAAAGGCGGTGTAGTAATCATGTGAGAAAAGTAAAATATCTGGAGAACGGCTAATACTAAAGTAACGACGTTGGTTTCATTCTTTCATCGTCAAAATTTTAGTATAAATCAAACATTTAATGGATACATTTGAGCATACGTAATTTTTTATCAAGTTTTGATGATTTTTTGCAGGCCATTTCGTTTGCAAAAAATAGGGTTATTTTTTCCCCGAATCGTACCAAAATCTAATAAGCACCAGGGTAACCCATAAGTTGACTTACCTATCAAATTGTGTCAATTATTATTTTAGTTAGAGTGAATAAATACATACATACATTGCACAGGCACACATTTACAGACATCACGCTAAAAATGATTAGATAGATTTTTCGCATTCTAGAGGTCCGAAAACGTTTAGATCTGTCGAAAACTTGAGTTGCGATTTTCGACACGATTCCTTATACACTATCATGTACTGCAGGGAATTTGAAATTAGCATTGCAAGATCCTTTTGAGAATGGTTGAAGTATTTTTAAAACTGTAAAATGATCGAGGTATACTTAAATAAAAAGACTTTAAATGTGTTTTACATTTGTTATAAAGTTTTATAGCCTAATCTATCAAATATTTTATGAATTATTACGATTTGTTCGTCGTTGTTTGAGTTCTAAATAAGCGCCCGCTACTTGAATAACATGGATATAAATAACACCACTCATTTTACAAATAGCTTGCTTTAAATCAAAATCATTTCCATTTTTATCTTCAATTCAAAATCTTCAGTTCCGAGACATATACGAAGTCCTACCATTTGACAGACATGCACAAAAACGGTTACCGGGAAGGGGAGGGGGGGGGAGATGAAACGCCCTTCATTAGTAGAATAAAGAATTTCAAATTTTACGCGTTCTCTTGAAGATTTACAGATAATCAAATAATACAGTAATTAAAAAAAAAAATGATTTTGTTAAAATCTGAAGATATAGACGCATTTTTTTGCCAAAATACAGAATTGTGCTAATCATCCTTGTTTTCGGATGCGAAGAAATAAGTATCAGATAACAAATTGGTTTACACCGTAAAATGCAGAGCAAATCAAGATAAATTAGCATATACGAACGTTTCGGAAATCAACTGGATTTCCTTCATCGCTGTAAGAAGTCTGGACCTAAACATACCTTTTAGGGCCAGACTCAAAATCGTGCTTTAACACATAATACCCAAAAAACTAATTCGAATCTTTAAAATATCTGACTGAGGTGTGTTGTACCGGCAGCTCAACTACCCCAATACCTAATTTAGTGACTATCCAAAGCTTCGATTTTTTTTTTTTTTTGCTACAGACGACAGACACACACACAGAGGTACATATTTTATTATGCAAGATTTAATTTTATTCTTTTGTGCAAGATCTTTTATTATGTCTTTTATTATACCTGTTTGTTTAATAGAGAACATAAATCACACTTTTTTACTCGTAGAAATATATAATTAACTTTATGCAACACGTATAAATATCCCCAAATTTGTCTTCTAACTACACGTTTAAAAATTTTATAATTGCAAAATAAAAATTGAATTTTTTATATTAAAATTTAAGGGTTTAAGTTCATCATAAGTAAACTATAGTGAAATGCGACTTGGGGAATAAACTTTTCTATTACAACCCCTTTTTCCTTAAACATTTTTTCTGGCGACGCCTGCTATCGTTCTCATCTGGACTAGAACAGTAGTAATATTTTTTAAGACTATAGCAGTCAAAATATATTACAGCAGTATAACATTGTAAACAGATGCTCCCTAAAAAATACGTCAGATCAATATTTATGAGCAATGCAAGCAGACTTGTAAACAAAACTGCTAACGTGTTATCTATTACTGGTTCATTCATATTATGCAATTTCTATTGAGAGAAAATAGCAATAAATTATGAAAACAAGTACGTACCTGTTACAGTAGGTATCCACATGATCGAAAATTGCCGCTAAAACTACTGTGATACGGCTATTGTAGATGTAATGTGTTATTAAAATATCAATGGTAAAAACAAGAAGACTAAACAATGCGCATGCGTGTTTGCGTAGTTATCAAAGGAATGAATAAGAATCAACTATTTGATAACGACACAACTACTTAAAGCAAAGTTTCTTTATTTTTTATCAATGTTCCTTAATATAAATTTGCGCGTTTAAACTGGCAACAAATCAGAAGGCGTAACGTTGCAAGGTCTCACAAGAGTACATTCAATGACATAGAAAATCGTAAGTTTGGCATTCTGATGTAGAAAGTCCGAAGAAGGGGGACGAATTTATTCAGTATCCGTTCCGACGGGTCGAAGGTTTTGAACACAGCCAGAAAAAATTCCGTTTCTGAAAATCGTACGTACGGGTAATATTTTTTCTAGGATGGTCTGCGTGAAGTAAATGTTGATCAGGGGATCTCGTCCCGGGCATGACTGCATTTCTTTCACCTCACTTTGCGCATATGATGCCAGTGGAAGAGAAAACGCGCACATTTCGTTCCTTAATATAAGGCTGGGCAGTCAGCCCAGCAACGAATCAAAAAGTTTTGAGTTTTGTCATGAGCATAGCATTTCGTCATTCGTGACGCCACGGACCAGGAAAGACTTTAACAAGTCGTTGCTAAAACACAGCAAGCTTTCGCATTATTGCAATTAAAATTTGTTTGTTAATTTTGAAGTGGCAATATTCAGACGTAAACAACTTGCACAGATATTTTAAATTATGTCGTGCACACTTTCTACAGTAATGTATAAAGGATTTAGTGACGTCGTTGGGGTAGAATGACAGTTGCAGATAACGTTCTCCTAAGGACAAAAGAACAAAATTCACGCATTTGCTATCACCAAGACATCATATGCGCAGAGCCAGGTAAAAAAAATAAGTCTGTCATGTCCGGGACCAGTGGTTGAAAAAACTACTTTATTTTTGTAGTAAACTACAACTACAACTATTTTAGGACAAATGTAGTTAACTACGACTACAACTCCCTTTTTTAAAAAGTAGTGACTACAAACTGTTTTTAAAATGTAGTCACTACATAACTACTTTTATAAGACGAATTTTGTCACAGCTTCAATTTACACAAAAATTGAAGATATGGGTATACTTTAGTAATTTAACATATTTATTCTGAATAAGTAAAATTTGCTGATTCCCAAATTTATTGATCAACATACCTCACGAATCTTTACGCTTTTACCCACTTCCGAAAACAATGAAATAAAACAAAAGTATAAGATAAAAGTAAAAATTATTTATTTAAAAACATGTTTGTTCATTTTTAATAGAATTTGCATCTCAAAATTCCAATCAGATAAGCGGGATCTTTTGGGAAATAGCACATCTGAATATATCCATATAAAAAATCAACTTCATGAGGCAATGGCCTTCCTAACCCTGCAGCAACGAAAATCTTGTACAGTTTATCCTTGTTCTCTTTAAGGAAACGCATATGCGTTCGACGGCAGAATATATTTGAGTTCCATCTCGTCTTATTTGGTATTATGAGACGGGCACTTAGTTCTGAAGATATCTTGTCAGCTAAAACAACAAACATTTTTGATTTATCCCAAAGCGCTTGGCACTTTGTAAGTCGTACATCATTGCGTATAACAGCAAATTTCGTACAAAGGAAGAAAGGGTGATCACGTGATGTGTGGAATGGCACCTTGTTTGTTCATTAAAAGTAATGTTAAAAGTAGCGTCAAAACTTGATACAAACTACTGATTTATTGTATCGCGTTACTCGCTACACTACTTATTTTTAAAAGTCGCGCGTTACACTACAAACTACGAGAAAAAGTAGTGACTACTGTAGTTTCGCTACTTGTTGTGCTCCGACCACTGCCTGGGACGAGCACCTCTTGAGTGAAACGTCCGATCCGACCGGTCGACGGTTTAAACATTTGCCCTTATTGCTGATTGGCTATAGAATTAGAATTCTATTTATTTTTTAGAGTACCAAACCACCGTGGTCACTATGGTTTGACCCTGGAAGAGTGAAATAGAATCATAATAACATTCTTGATTAATCTTATTTACAGAGTTGTCCTCTACCTGCTGTAGAAAATAATCTCCTCCCATGGAGGAAAAAAGGGGACGTTGGAGGATTTAGTCAATGGTCAAGCTCCATTTGCTTCTCAAGTGTAAGAAGAAAAAGAAGGAAAGATTAAGCTTTTTTAAGTGTAAATAATTTTTGAAACTGGTAGTTTTTGCCTTATTTTATTTGACAGTGTGGTCTGGTAAGTCTAATTTTCTAAATCTTGTCCATTTTCATATCTAAACTGTTTTAACAGACAGTTCCGTAAATTTTTAAACTTGTACCCAGTGTAAGTGTCTACTAATATCAACGTGTAATAATGTTATTTTGAAGTTTTATTTTGATGTGCAAATTCGGCTAATGCCAATTTTTAATATATTGAGTGAAATTTGTCACCGAGCATTAAAGTGTATTATTACACAGTTTTATGTAGGTTGGTTTTCCTTTTTTGTGTCAAATCTTGAAATCTATTTTTGATCCACTTCTATCAAGTCAATTTTAATGAAATTTTACATACATACGTATTTGTGATGACAATTCAATATTTCATCAAATTTGAGTGGATTACCACATCCCCGGATTTATGCCCAAAATGGCTAGTAAAAATCCCATTGTAAGATTGTTAAAAATCTGATATGGGCAACACATGACTTTCCTTATATATTGCAATGAACTTGCTACTTTTACAGTAAAAAAATAATGTATGAGATCCACGGTACTGTGTTTTTACCGTTGAATTGTACATTTGGCGGTTTTCCGGATGACAACAGGCAAAACTATTTCAAAATACCTAATTAACTTATATTTCGCTCAACTCAAAATAAACAATTAGCAATATTGATAGCATCCTCAATAAGCGATATAGTCCATATATTGAAATATTTGAATAATTAATTCATCAATTAGGCGTCATTTTCAGTAATTTATCGTCATTTTTGTAATTTTGACGATATTTTTGTCAATCTGGGACGAAATATCGCCCGATTGGCGATACTATGCTAAATTATTCGCAAAGTTTGCTAAATGCATCCTCAAGTGTTACAGACAATCGGAAAGAAGAGCATTTCTCATAGACTAGAAGGTATGCCGGTCATATGACGGAAATCTGAGTTTGCGAAACATTACTTTCCATTTGGCGTCATTTTTGTCACTTTGGCAACGATTAAAATGGTCGCCAAGTTGACGACGTCCCGCTAAATTTCTCGATAAGCGTTACGGACGGACGGAGAAATGGATTAATCTTATAGTCTACTCTTATATTCTTTCCAAGATATTGAACTTTCATCAATTAGTCGCCAGTTTCATTGATTTAGCGTCATTTTTATCAATTCGACGATATTTTCGTTAATTTGGCAACATTTGAAAAGTCGCTAAGTTGGCAACATTCCGCCAAAATATCGCCAAGCGTTATGGATGGAGAAATGAGTTATTTTTATAGCAGATAAATGACTATTGGAGTCCAAATACAAAAGTATTTCTCAAAGTAACTTTTCTCATGTATGGAATGAGCTAAATCCACGAAAATGATGTAACCAAATTTACGCATGATATTACTTATGAAAAGTGAGCATATTCCATAATAGTTAATATTTTCTTTTATTTTATATGATTTTTTGATAATTTTTTTTAAAAATGTGTAATACCTCGAGAACGGTTTACGCTAGCGTTCTAAAATTTATATCAATCGTTTTCTAATGAAAAATTACATAAGAAATGACTATTTATGTAATTTTATTAAAAGCTTTGATTTTTTGATGAATTTTTCAAAATTTCACTCGAAAATTTAGGGGGGGGGGTCTGAACATTCGATTGCTTATAAAAACGATAGGCTTCGAAATTTTTAAATCGCTCTATTCTTTCGTGAGATATCTTCTCCACAGATTCACTGACACACACACACACACAGACATCTCAAAAATGTTTGATTCGTGTTCAGGGATGCATGAAACGTGCTCTCCGTCGAGAAATATTTTAACACGCGATGCTACTCATGGCGAGTTATGAATTGCTGTTTTTATCCATAAAGAACCTTTATAAATTTATCAAGAAAAATGCTTGATTGTATACCTGATGAAAAATGTATTACAAAATCCAAAAGACTAAAAGGTATCAAATAAAATATTATAATAAAACTTTTTGTTACATAGTTTTAGTAAAATGGACTAAAAAGTAAAATATAATGTGTAACTATCCCACCATTCTTGGTAGGCCAAAATAAAACCGGGAGGAGGAGCCCATGAAAGAATTGTATTTGACGTGAACAGAAATTTAAGGAACAATAGAAGTGATAATATGGAAATGATATATATAGGAATGACTGAATGTTAAATCAAATTTGTTAAAGAAATATTTATGAATTGAATTCAATCACTCTTCTATAAATGTCATTTCTATGTTATTACTTCTATTGTTCCTCGAAATTCTGTTCATGCTAAATATAATTCTTTTATGAGCACCCCCACGATTTATTTTGAGGCATAGGATCCAGAATGGTGTGATAGCTAAAAATTATTTTTTACTTTTTAGTGCATTTTATTAAAACCGTGAACTTCAAAAAGTTTTTCATGATATTATTTTCCTTATATACAATAATGTATAAGGAAAGTATTGTGACCTGGTCGAAACTTCGAGTTTTTGACGGGAGAGTACGGATTACTGGAAGCCTATTGATTTTAAATGGAATCGAATGTTCAGACCCCCCCCCCCCCCTAAATTTTCGAGTGAAATTTTGAAAAAATAATCAAACTCAAAACCTTTAATAAAGTTACGCAAATAGACATTTCTTATGCAATTTTTCGTTAGAAAATGATTGACATAAACTTTAGAACGCTAGCATGAACCTTTCTCGAGATATTGCACACTTTTCAAATAGGTTTATCAAAAAATCACATAAATTAAAAAAAGATATTAACTGTTGTAAAATGTTTACTTTTCATATGTAATATCATGTCATAAATTTGGTGACATCATTCTCGTGGATCTAACTCGTTCCATTCATGAGAAAAGATACTTTGAGTAATAGTTATGCATTTAAACGCCAATAGACATGTATCTGCCATAAGAATAACTTATTTCTCCGTCCATAATTTCGCGAAATTTTGGTGATGAATTTAGCGGAATGTCGCCAACTTGGCGACTTCTTTAAATATTGCCAAATTAGTAAAAATCTCGCCAAATGGATAAAAATAACGCTAAATCAATCCAAATGACGACTAATTGACGAAATATCAATATCTTGGAAAGAATACCAGTATCCACTATAAGAAAAACCTATTTTCTTCTACTATAAAAGTAGTAAATTCATTGCATTGTATAAGTCATGTGCTGCCCACATCATGTTTTTTTATTTTGTATTTCTTAGACTTTTACAATTTTGTAATCAATTTTCCACCAGATATCCAATTAAACTTTTTAACACTTTCTCACATAGTTGAAAAGTGTTTATGATAAGTCAGTCTGTCCGTCCGTTTGCACGATAACTGCCGTAAAAAGGACTTTATTAAAATGAAATTTTAGTACGTTGTTGAGACGGTCTGTGGGACATATGGAAATGAATAATATCACTCAATAAATTTTGGATTGAACCTGGATTGAGAAGGTGAAATATATTGAACCCTATTGGATCTCATTTTTAACACTTTACAACATAGTTGAAAAGTGTTTATGACTTTGTTCATTCTGTCCGTCTGTCTGTCCGTTAGCACGATCACTGCCGTAAAAATGACTTTATCAAAATGAAATTTTAGTATGTTTTTCAGACGGTTTGTGGGACCTATGGGAATATAAATAAATAATATCACCCCATTTGTTTTTTATTGAACCCTGGTTGAAAAAGTGAAATACATTGAACCCTATGGGACCTAATTTTTGAAACATTTTTTATGCAAATTTAAAATTCACAAATTTCTTCGAAATTTTTAGGAAATATTCACATTATTCCACAAAATATATAAAAAAAAACTTCAGTAAAATATGTTAAGTAGTTTAATTAAAAATTATTTAATATAGGGAAAAAAACAAATTCAATTAAATTCTGACTTTTGGGATATCCTCCAGAAAGGAAAAAGAGATATATTATATAATAAATTTATTTCCAAGAGTTTAATCATTTTGTATATGAGAGAGGCTTCACATTTTAAAATAAATTTGGTAGACAACAATGTTTCAAATTTTCTTTTTTTAATTTTATATAACTCTTCATGATATACTTATTTGATGGCATTTTTAATGCACTTTCCTACGTCCTAGAGAGTTAAAATTTGGTATACAGCTTAAATTTGTTGAACATTTTATTCTACAAAAATTTGGTGGATCTTTAAATATAGATCATACATTTTTTTCGAAATGGCCTGCAAATAATCCCCGTTCACTTCTATAAATCATTGTTGTAATATTGTTAAAAATTCTGATGTGGGCAGCACATGTCTTTCCGTGCAGACTCATATTCACGTTCTCTTTATTTCTTCAGTAATAATTTGAGTTTATCTGAACAAAATAACAGCCATAAGTATTTTAAATGACATTGAATTTGCACGTTAAATTTAAATTCGGTTCTCATTTGATAGCTGGATTTATTGTCAAAGGTGGCGTAGCGAAAACGCGAAAAAACTAGAATATCTCAAGAACGGCTAGTCCTAGAGTAATGGGGTCTTATTCTTTATGTTGTCAAAAATCACGTATAAAATAGGAATTTAATTGATATAATTGAGCAAACGTAGCCTTTTATTTTTATATTTAACGATTTTTGCTGGCCATTTCGCAAAAATAGCCCGTTCCTTTTTCCTGAATCGTACTAAAATAACCTACAAATGATTTATATACCAAATTTTGTTAAATTTGGTTTATAAATCACTTGTAAAGTTATTGAAATATTATACACCAAATTTTGTTAAATTTGTTCCATTAGTTTTTAGCTAGAGTGGATAAAGACAATTTCTTCCGGCCATTTCGCAAAGAAGGCAAATTCTTTTATTACGAATCGTACTATAATCTAATGAACAGCAGGATTTCCCACAAAAAACATACCTACCAAATTTTATGAAATTCGGTCCATTAGTTTTTCAATTAGAGTGGATGTAATATCCTCACAGACACATAGAAACATACACAGATACACCCTTACACACACAGACGTCTTCCTAAAAATAGTTTTTTCGTGTTCTAGAAGTCCCAAAACGTGTAGATCCTCCGAAAATTCGAGTTCCGATCTTCGGCACGATTCCAATACTTTGAATACATACACACACACACACACATATATATATATATTATCTGTGTGATCCCTAAACTTTTATTATTTCTTCAACGAAGCCTAATTTTTACTTATGCAGAATGCAAATATCTCAAGCGATTGTAATGTGAGTTACATAAGAATTGCTGAATTTTTTTCACACAATTATTTAGCTCTGGAGTCTGGAATACAAGTTATATGAATGAAATTTTCATTGATTTTGCCTAGAGAATCAGATGATTTATATTTCGATACAGTTTTAAATATTTAAGTATAATAAATTGCTGTAGTACTGTGATAATGTAAAAGATATCACCACTGAATATATCACATTTTATAAATTTTTAAATGAAATTGCATTTCAGTTGGAAAGTGTTTCATAATCAATGCTTATGCATGATTGATCTTTCTTGTTCAAATATATTTTAAGTGAACTTAAAATGCACAAATTGCATAAAAAATTTTATGAAATATTTCAAATATAAAATTCAAATTATCCCATAACATATGTAAAAACAATTCTTCAAAATATGTTCGGTAGTTTTTTAAATAAAAATTAAAATAATGACACCCATATAATATGAAGAAATCACGTGACCCACTTCAAAATAGGGCATCCATCTTTTTCCCCAGTGTAAAAATCGTGATTTTTAAAGTTCTTTTAAATTTATATTTAGTATTGCATCTGTCCTAAAACCAGTCTATTTTTGCGTATTTTCTGTGCATCTATATTATGCGCCAACGCCATTACAGTATTTTTGAGTTTAATTGATCATCAAGCCCTGATTAATTCTACAACGAAGCCTGATTTTAAGCAGAATGTAAACAAGTGATTGTTAGATGAGTTGCATAAGAATTGCTGAATCTTTTTTAAGCAAAATAAAATTGAGCTTTGGAGTCTGGAATAAAAGCGATATGAATGAAATATTCATTGTTTTTACATATAGAGTCATATGATTTATATTTCGATGATGTCATTTGAATAAAGTTAATTTTTTTCGATGAAGTGTTAAGTTTTCAAATACATAATGATTGTTGAAATGTGATAATTTAAAATATATCAGCCCTGAATATATCGCATTTTAGAGTTGTTTCAATAAAATTTAATTTTCGTTGGAAAGTGTTTTGTAATCAGTACTTTATGCGTGATTGATCTTTCTTGTTTAAATCTTTTATTGAATTAGCGTTTAACTTATGTTCAGTTAGATTTTCGTAGCTGGCTTTCATAGCTGACTCTTCAAAAAATTTTATTTGATGCATCTATCAGCAATGTTCGCTGAAGCAATTTCTTTTCTCACTCGATCAAGTAATTATGAAATAATTAATTTCTCTGATAAAGTGTGTTTTACGAATTGTTCTATATAAAGGAATTCAACATCAACGGTTTATCCTAGAATTAAAGTGAAATATGAAAAATAGTCGGGTAACAAGACGATAATTTAATTACGATACTTGCACCCACCCAAATTATTAATTTCATAAAAATGGGAAGATTATTTTTTTATATGGTTTCAATTAGTAAAACTTGTGCAGTGATGAATTAGGGTGAAATAAATTTACCCGGTACTTTTTAATGAACAATTCGTTAAGATATCGATCATTGAAATTCTTGACTGATTCTATTTTACATGAAATGAAAGTGTGAATAGTTAACTTCTGCTGAAAGTAAACAGGGGGGGGGGGGGGTATTTACCTATCTATTTAAAACAGGAAACCGTTCACTTACGTTGGCTACCACTTAATTTGGAATACTTTATTACTTTATTCCTACAATATACAGTAATGTATTGGCAAAGTATTCGGATCTTGTCGATAATTGCAACTTGAGTTTTCGACGCATTTACAGGTTTTGGGATCTCTGGAACACGAAACAATATATTTTTAGCTTGACGTCTGAGTGTGTGTGTCTGTCTGTCTGTCTCTGTGTGTGTGTCTGTCTGTCTGTGTGTGTAATGTCTGAATCTACTCTAACTGAAAAACTAATGGAACCAATTTCATAAAATTTTATAACTTGTGGGTAACCCTGGTGATGATTAGATTTGAGTACGATTCGGAATAAAAGAACCAGTTTTGATGAGTCTTCAAAAGTCGTTGGACTTCAAAATTCGTCAAAATCTAAAATGAAAGACTAAGTTTACTCAAATGTATTAATTAAATGCTGCTTTAATGCATAATTTTTAAATACTCAAAATAATAAGATCAATCCCATCACTTTAAGTTAAGTCGCTCTCGAAATATTTTAGTTTATTCGTATTTTTGCTACGCCATCTTTGAAAATACGTCTTGTTACTCAATGAAAACGAAAATTGAATTGAAAGTGCTCATTCAGCGTCATTTCAAATGATGATGCGTTTTACTTTGTGCCATCCTTTTGCTGGTCTTGAGCCAGCTTTGGGTGTTCCTAATGAACTGACTAGAAGAATTGTCTGACATCTTCAGAAAGCTTCAGTGCGTGAACTGGCTTTTTAATACTAAGGGCCAAAGGCTGGCGTAAAAACTAAATTGTAAGTGTCCTAGTATGCGTCAAAAGGAATTATTCAAGCTCAGTAAAACTGACATCAGAAGGACTGTTGGGCTCCTTACTGGACACTGCATCCTTAAGACCCCTAAATATTATGGGTGTCATTAAGGATTCGCTATGTAGAGGCTGCAATTATAGTGAAGAAACCTCCGCACACATACTCTGTGAATGTGAGGTGTTCTCCGCTCATAGGTTCGAACACTTGGGTCGACATGTGATAGAGCCCTGGGAGTTGCATGACATTATCAAGTGCCTGCTGATTTTTACTTCGGCTACTGGTCCTTTTTTTAGGGACTTCTTCATATCAGGGGATAGTACAATAGGCCTCTGGTCGCTGTGCTGAGCTCTTTTGGAGTCATCCACCTTCATGTCATTCATTCATACTTTGTGCCATTAAATTCAAATTAATGAATTCTTAAAGAAATAAAGAAAAAATGAATTTGAGTCTGTAGAAGTCATATGTTGTCCACATCAGATTTTTTGGTTGCTGGTTCCTTACAATCGAAGGAAAAATATTTATTAACAGTCATTGGAATATATCTGTGAAGTTTATCAAAATGTACCAGATAAATTTATTTTGCCCTATTTAAGTGTGGCGTAAATTTTATTAATTGACAGTTTTGATTGGAAGTCGTATAATGGGGGTCGTATATTAGACGGGGTCATAAACTAAATCTCGAACTTTTTGAAATGATCAGTTTCGGAGGAGGGGGGGGGGCTGTGAAACTATCATAATTAAATTATCCTCTTGCTGATTATATTTCATGTACCACTTTACTTCTAAGACCCACCGATATTTTTATGTTTGTTTCGTATTCTCTTCCCGAAACAGCCGAAATTAAAATATCTTAAGTTGCTGAACTTAAATTTATAAATACCCCCCCCCCCCTCAATTTGTACTTAATTTTTAACACTAGGTATAAGTACATCTAAATTTCAGTATATCATCAGCAAAATACTACTATTTTATATAAGTAAAACGCTTAATGCAAACCAGGTTCGAAATCCACGCTTCAGACTTAAAGTATCCCGAGTCTGGTCACGTGACTGGTCTGTTACCCATATTACCATTTCACAAAATTAAAGTACGTGTAAAGAAAAATAATATGCATATTGATAAACAAAGTATTTTGTTTTCCATTTCTCCAAATACTATTTCTCTGAACTTTAATGGGTAATTCCTGGGGGGAGGGGGGGCTTTATAAGTCCCCCTTTAGCAACGCCGCTGCTGTGGGAAAAAAACAAGGGTTGAACATATAAATTTAGGACGTGGTTGTATTGGGACTTTTTGACTGGACAGGGGGCGAATGAGGCCTTAAGGGTTATATATATAAACATATATATACATATATATATATATATATACATATATATATATATATACATATATATATATAATACTATTGTTATTTCCAACTTTAATGATATTGCTTTACATTTGGGTAAAAAATGCTAGTACAGCCTCTGTAATTGCCAAAATAATATTTTACGTTAATTGTATGGAAATAGTTCATCTTTTGATAGATAAGCAACATTTATTGTCGTCGTTTCTAACTTGAAACAACTATCTTTGAACATTTTACGAAATATTTAAAAAATAAAAAAATCACTTGCGTACAAAATTTGAAAAAGGTACATATTTACTTTCCCTACATACATGGTAATGCATAGGGAAAGTATTGGAATCATGTTGAAAATCGCGACTCGAGTTTCCGAAGGATCTACACGTTTTGAGACCTCTAGAATAAGAAAACACTACCTTTATCGTGACGTCTGTGTGTGTCTATGTGTTTGTCTGAGCAATGTATGTATCCACTCTAATTAAAAAACTAATGGACTTAATT
The DNA here is from genome assembly GCA_951213105.1 of Amaurobius ferox. Taxonomy (NCBI): domain Eukaryota; kingdom Metazoa; phylum Arthropoda; class Arachnida; order Araneae; family Amaurobiidae; genus Amaurobius; species Amaurobius ferox. The sequence continues at coordinate 395,365 of OX578154.1, forward strand.
TCATAAAATTTTACAAGTCACATGTGGGTTACTCTAGTGCTGATTAGATATTGGTACGATTCGGGACAAAAGCACCTGCCCTTTTTTTGCGAAATGGCCCGTAAAAATTGTCTGTATCCACTCTAGAGCTGAAAAATGAATAGACCCAATTTCACAAAATTGGGCAGTTAAGTCACTTATGGATTACCCTGGTACTGATTAGATTTTGGTACAATTTGGGAAAAAAAGAACATGCTTTTTTACGAAATGCCTCGAAAGAATAGTCAATCTACAATAATGGATGGTCAATTGTATTCATTAAATACCTGTTTTATACGTCATTTTTGACGATGTAAAGAATCAGACCAACCACCTTATTACTCTAGAACTAGCCGTTTTGGAGATATTTTAGTTTTTTCACATTTTTGCTACGTGGCAGATTTTCCGTTATTTCAAATAATTACGGGTGTTATTTTGCGCCATTAAACTGAATTTAATGAATTATTAAAAATGAAGAGAAAATGAATTTGAATCTGTAAGGAATGTCATGTGTTGTCCACATCAGACATTTTCGAGCTGTTGGCACTCAACCTAAGGCCCTACAAAGCTTTTGATTCTCTTCCCTGACGATTCGAGTGTTTGACGTGAATAAATCTATGGTGGGGGTTTCTAGAGTGGAAAAACGGAGAGTAACGAAATATGGAAGCACTTTAGACGAACCTAATAGTATATAACTTTCCTACTATAACCTACTTCCAAACCTAATAGATGAAAATGTAAATAAATTTTCTCTTTTTCTCGTAAATAAGGTCTACATTATAAATATGTAAAAATAAATTCAATATTTTATTATTTTGATTTTTTTTTAACAAAACATAAAAAATCTGATGTGGGCAGCACATGACTTTCGCTGCAGACTCATAATCACGTTCTCTTTATTTCTTCTATAATTCATTAAATTGAGTTTAATGCCACTAAATAACATCCATAATTATTTTAAATGACACTGAATTTGCACTTTCAATTCACTTTTCGTTCTTAGTTGTTAACTGGACTTTTTCTCAACGGTGACGTAACGAAAAAACAAAAATATTTCGAGAACGGCTATAGTGTAACGGGATTAGATTTATTCTTTTTATCGTCAAAATTACGTATAAAACAAGCATTTAATTGATATATTTGAGCATACATAATCTTTTGTTTTCGATTTTGACGATTTTTGCGGATCATTTCGCAAAAAACGCAGGTTATTTTTTCCTAAACGTACCAAAATCTAATCAGCACCAGAGTAATCCACAAGTGGCTTATTTAACAAATTTTGTAAAATTTGGTTTATTAGTTTTTCAGCTAGAGTGGATACAGAAAAATTTTGAGGGCCATTTCACAAAAAAGGCAATTTTTTTTTTATCTCTAATTGTACCAAAATCTAAAGCACCAGGGGCACCCACACCGAACATATGTACCAAATTTTATGAAATTCGCCCCATCTTTGAGTTAGAGTGGATACATGCAGTACACAGGCAGACAGACACACACACAGACGTCACGCTAAAAATGGTTTTTTCGTATTCTAGAGGTATCAAAACGTATAGATCCGTCTAAAACTCAAGTTGCCATTTTCGATATGATTCCAGTACTTTCAATATACATTACCATGTATTGCAGGGAAAGTAAAAATTTAATGTGGGCAGCAAATGACTTTCCATGCAGGCTCATATTCACATTCTCTTTATTTCTTCAATAATTCATTATATTGAGTTTAATTGCACAAAATAACACTCATAATTATTTAAAATCACACCAAATTTGCATTTTTAATTAAATTTTCGTTTTCATTTGGTAATTGGACTTATTTTGAAAAGTGTTGCGGCGAAAAACTAAAATATCTCGAGAACGGCTAGTCCTAGTGCATTGGGAATGGTCTTAATCCTTTCATCGTTAAAAAATAAAGATAAAACAAGCATTTAATTGATATATTTCAGCATATGTAGTGTCTTATTTTTGATTTTGCAGGCATTTCGCAGAAAAAAAGACAGGTTATTTTTTTTTAGAATCGTACCAAAATCTACTCAGCACTATAGGGTAACCCACAAGCGACTTATCTACCAAATTTTGTGAAATTCGGTCCATTATTTTTTCAGTTAGAGTGGATACAGGTAATTTTTGCGGGCCATTTCGCAAAATAAGGCGGGTTCTTTAATCTCGAATTATATCCAAAACTAATTAGCATCATGGTCACACAGAAGTGACTTACCTACCAAATTTTATGAAATTTGGTCCATTTTTTTTTTGAGTTAGAGTGGATACACACACAGCACACACACACAGACAGACAGACAGACACACAGACAAATAGACACGCACACAGACAGATACACACACACACAGACGTCACGCTAAAAATATTTTTTCTATTCTAGAGGTCCTTAAAAGTGTAGATCCGTCGAAAACGCAAAGTTGCGATTTTCGACATGATCGTAATACTTTCCCTATGCATTACCATGTATTACAGGGAAAGTAAAAATCTGATGTGGGCAGCACATGACGTTCCCTGCAGACTTCAATTCATTTTTACTTTATTTCTTTTACAATTCATTAGATTGAGTTTTATTGCACCAAATAACACTAAATTTGCATTTTTAATTCAATTTTGTTTTTATTTTGTAATCGGACACTTTCCTGATAGCGCCGTAACATAAATGAAAGAAATCTCAAATATCTTGATAACGGTTAGTCCTAAAGTATAATGGAGAGTGTTATTTTCTTTTCCTTGTCAAAATTTGAGCATGAAACAAGAATTCACATGATACATTTCAGCATACGTAGTTTTTTTTTTTAAATTTTGGCGATTTTGAGCGGCCATTTAGTAAAAAAAGGCAGGTTGTTATTTTACGAATCGTACCAAAATCGAATTAGCACCAGAGTGTCCCAAAAGTAACTTACCTACCAAATTTTGTAAAATTTGGTCAATTAGTATTTTAGCTAGAGTGGATACATGAAATTTTTACGGACCATTTCGCAGAAAAAGGTGGGTTCTGTTTTTATGATTCCTACCAAATACTGATCAGCACCAGGGTCTCACCCTAGTGACTTATATACCAAATTTTATGAAATTCGGTCCATTAGTTTTTTAGTTAGAGTGGATACATACATTGCACAGACACACAGACAGACGTCACGTTAAAAATAGTTTTATCGTATTCTAGAGGTCTTGAAACGTGCAGATCCGTCGAAAACTCGAGTTGCGATTTTCGACATGATTCCAATACTTTCCCTATACATTACCATGTATAGCAGGGAAAGTAAAAATCTGATGTGGGCAGCACATGACTTTTCCTGCAGACTTATATCCACGTTCTCTTTATTTTAATTAAATTTAATTCACTTTAATTCAATTTTCGTTCTCATTTGATAACTGGAATTATTTTCAAAGGTGGCGTGGTGAAAATACGAAAAATACTAATATATCTCGAGAACGGCTAGTCCAAGTGTAATGGGATTGATCTTATTCTTTTCATCGTAAAAAATTATGTATTAAACAAGCATTTAATGGATATATTTGATTATACGTAGTTTTTTATTTTAGATTTTGGCGATTTTTGTGGGCCATTTTGCAAAATAAGGCAGATTATTTTTTTCTGAATCCTACCAAAATCTAATCAGCACCAGGGTGACCCATAAGTGACTTATCTACCAAATGTTGTGAAATTCGGTCCATTAGTTTTTCAGCTAGAGTGGATACAAGCTTTTGCGAGCCATTTCGCAAAAAAAAAGGCGGGTTCTTTTATCCCGAATCGTATCCAAAACTAATCAGCACCAGACTCGCCTACAAGTGACTTACCTACCAAATTTTAAGAAATTCAATCGATTAGTTTTTTAGTGAGGGTGGATACAAAATCTGCACAGACAGACACACACACAGAGGTCGCGCTAAAACTGGATTTTTCGTATTCTGGAGGACTTGAAACGTGTAGATTCGTCGAAAACTCGAGTTGCGATTTTCGGAATGATTCCAGTACTTTCCCTATACATTACCATGTATTGCAGGGAAAGTAAAATGTGCTGATCATAAGGGAATCTTAATTTAAAAGTAATCAACAAGAAAGATCAATCATGCTTAAAGCATTGATTATGAAACACTTTCCAACTTCAATGCAATTTTATTTAAACATGTCTAAAATGCAATACATTCCTCGGTAATATTTTAAAACTTATCACAATACTACATTAATTTATTATATTTGAAACCTTAAACCTTCATCGAAAAAAATTAACTTCATTCAAATGACGGCATTAAAGTATAAATTGCCTGGTTTAAACATCTCTAAAATGTGATACATTCCTCGGTAATAATTTTAGAATTATCATAATACTACGATAATTTATTATATTTGAAAACTTCATCGAAAACAACTGAAATTCATTCAAATGACGTCATAAAAAAATAACACGCCTGGCTCTCTCTATAAAAGCAACATTTCATTCATAATTAATTCCCCCATTCATGTCATTCATCAAAATACTATAATAATTTATTTTATTTAAAAATTAAGACCATTGAGCTACAAGTAAGCTCTATGCGTTAAACTTCATCGAAAAATATCGTCCTTCTCTTTCTAAAATCAATGAATATTTCATTCATATCAACTAAGCAGACTCCATGGACTAAACGATTTTGTGTTAAGAATTACAGCGATTCTAATACAACTCATTCTACGTATTTTGTTGTTTACATTTTACATAGGTGAAAAATAGGCTTAATAGTAGAAATAATCAAATTTAGATGAGCATTTAAACTGGAATATATTGTCATTGCGTTGTTTCAGTATGTAGATGCACAGAATTTAGGCAAAATTAAAGTAGTTTTAGGACGGATACAACACTCAATATGAATTAAAATGAACTTTAAAAATCACGATTTTGACACAAGATGGATGCCATATATCATTTTGAAGTGGGTCATGTGATCGTTTCATATCATGGACACGTGACCGCTTCATATAAGAGGTGTTATTATTATTTTAATTTTTATTTAAAAAACTTCTAAATATATTTCGCTGAATTTTTTTTTATATATTTTATGGAACAATTTGAATATTGCCTAAAATTTTCGAAGCAATTTGTGAATTTTAAATCCGCTTAAAAAATACTTGAAAAATTAGGTCTCATAGGGCTCAATGTATTCCATTTTTTCAACCCGGGTTCAATCCAAAACTAATTGGGTGATATTATTCATTTATATTCCCATAGGTCCTATAGACCGTCTGAACAACATACTAAAATTTCATTTTGATTAAGTCATTTTTACGACAGTTATCGTGCTAACGGACAAACAGACAGACAGACAGACAGAATGAATGAACAAAGTCATAAACACTTTTCAACTTTGTTGTAAAGTGTTAAAAATACATAAACTCAATACTATGCCTCTCTGTTCTGTCAAATGGAAACAAAAGGTGCTTTACTAATACTAGCGACGCCTAGATATAAATTCTGATAAGCGTTTTGGCATTTTCAAGCGTTTCATCCATGGGGGTTTTATCTCCTCTGTAACCCCATTGCAAAAACATTCCAGTCGAACGATTGCATTCCCGAGATACTACTTCATCTGTTGCACATCGAATCGAAAGAACCCTTTCAGATTCTGGGAGAACTAGTAAGATAAACTCTTATTCCCTGCGATGCCATTCTGCCATCCGAATGTTTGCAGTGTGTGTGAAGTCGAGGTGCGGTATTTGACTGCTTACTGCTCCTTGGCGATGAGATTTTATAACACGCTTTGTTGGTTTCTCATATTACGAAATAGAGAAATTATTGATTTTCGAAAGACTTTTGATGTGAATAACGATAGTTGAGATTTCTCTAGCGGTGCACGAAAAATAGAAACACTTTGGAAACTTATATCCCTCGAACTTAATAGATTAAAAGGGATTTTCTTGTTTTGGCAGAAATAGGGCCCACATTTATGATTATATAAATATAATTTCAATATTTTAATATTTTTAACTTTTTTCTTCGAAAAAACGTAGCCCCCTGAGCGAGTGTATTTCCATTTTTCTAACTTTCAATCGATATATATAGTAAACTGTAAGAAATAGATATAAATAGTAAACGACAAAAGTGTGTACTAGAAATTTGAGTATTAAAATTTATATTTATTATTGAAAAAAAAAGCTCTTATAGTTTTCGAGTCATCATCTTGACAAGTTCAAGAAGATTGAAAATGTTCCGTTTTTCAAGTTTATACTTATATCTCGAAAAACGAAAGAGAACTTTTACCAATAAGCAAGAATGTGTAGTTTTTGAAAACCCTACAAGTGCACAAAATTGGATTTTAGATCGAGCTTTGAAAAAGAAAATTTCAAAAAAGCACTTTTTATTGATTTTGAAATTTAAAAATATTTTTGATAAAACAATCTAAAAATGTTTTTGTCCGAATGCGTTTTATTTTCATTTTTCATACTGTCAATCGAAATATCTTTGAAACTATAAAAGATATATATAAATAGCAAGGGACAAAAATATTTAAAATATGCATATGGAGTAAATTTTGTTTTGAAATCTAGATTTATTCCTTTAAAAAGCTCTTACACATGTTATATAAGTAATCGTGTTATCAAGTCAAAGAAGTTCGAAAATTTTCCGTTTCTCAAGTTTGTAATGCTTATATTTTAAAAACTAATAAATACTAAGCAAGAATTTATAGCGCTTTGAAAATTCTATAAGTGTGTACTAGAATTGTGTATACAATTGTGTGTATACAATTGTATATGAGTTTTCAGTACAAGTGTTTATATATATGGGTGTATGATGTAAGTGTACATATATGGGTTTTCCAATGGATGGGAAAGCATTAAACATGTTATTAACATTTAACATGTTCAACATTCAATATGTTACGACTGTTGCAGCTAAATCTGTTTACTTACTCCTTTGTGAAATATTTTTGCACAAGTACGAGATATTTTACTTTGTATTAAAAAATATTAGGAAGTTACACGAATTTGGATGTTATAAATAAGTTTAATGATGTGCGAGGTTTGAACAGAATCGGTAGAAATAAAGGTATTCAAAAATTTTTATATAAACTTGAATGTGAAATCTCGTCAAATATATTATACAAGTTTAATTTATATATCGCAAAGCAGTAAAATAATCCAGCAAAATAATTGGTTATTTTGAGGTGAAGTCTGTGGTCGGAGTTTTCAATTAAATTGGGCCGAAAACTAAAACTGCTACAGACATTAAATAGCTGTAATCAGTTAGTGAGAAATATGTAGTGCTTTGAAAACCTGTAAAAGAAAGAAATGACTGAAAAAATCGAATCAACTTATTGAGTTTTACTGGAGTTTTATTTTTCAAAATGTTATTCACGTGAAATCATTTCGGCTCCATCGCACTGGAGACACCGCCGATATTTTTCTTGTAAGTTTAACATTTCATAGTAAAATACTTGATATTTATACTCCGTGTAATTACAGGCAACTGCTGAAAGTGGATAGAATGGTTTTACAAGACTTGGAAGACGTGTGCGACTTCGTTCTTAAGACTGTTCTATTGATCGGAGTGTACATGGTATATTTACAGCTAGAAAGGCCCTTTCTCGGCGAACTGCTAAGGAAAGTGTTGTACATAGCATTGTTTACAATTCCATGGCTCCTCGTGCCTATTTTACTTGTTGACAGAGGGCGCTGGACGCGAATAAGAACAGAACTCATTGCTTTTGACAACGGATCTAGTATTGTACTATAATATATTCGAGAAAATCTTTCAGTTTGGCATTTTTAAATTTTATCACTTAGAGACAAGAGTACAGATAGCATAGTGTAAACTTTACAAAATATTTTATATTTCCTCAGCTTTGTAAATTCCTCCATCCAATGTTTCCATCAGTCAGACAAAACTGTTAACGACAGATTTTAGAGCTCTTTGTGAAAGCACTGATTTTAGAGCTCATTGTAAAAGTCGATTTCAGAGCTTGTTGTGAAAACCTTTTTCGAAGATCATTGTAATAGGTGATTTTACAGCTCACTGTGAAAGTCGATTTTAGTACTCAATGCGAAAGCTGCTTTTAGAGCTCATTATAAAAACTGATTAAACTCATTGTGAAAGCCTTTTTTTGGAGCTTATTGTGAAAGCCGATTTTAAAGCTCCTTTTATAAACTGATTTTAGAACTCATTGTGAAAGCCGATTTTAGAACTCATTGTGAAGCTGAGTTTAGAGCTCATTGTGAAAACCCTATATGGAACTCAACGTGATAGCTAATTTTAGTGCTGATAGTAAAAGCCGGTTTTAGAACTCATTGTGAAACTATCAATTTTGGGGCTCAGTGTAGAACCTAATTTTGAACTTTACGAAGCGGCCTCTGTTCAGCAATAGAAACAGTATGTGAAATTTGTTCTTGATGACTGTTTAAAAGATTTCGCATATTTTAGGTATATAATTAATTTTAAAGCATTTTAATGTGTTAAATAAATTTTTATTGAAAGACTTATGTATTTGTCTGATTCCGTATGCTTTTCATTAAGATATTTAGATTACCACCACTTTAAGATAAAAAATTCTCCGTCAAGTACAAGAAGTAAAAACCTCTTTCTAAAAAAGTTATGAAGTCTTAAATAAGTTTGCGCCAATATTTCACAGGACCGAAACTGTACTTTCAAATGTAGAGTACCCTGTTGAAGGTGTGTGTGTGTGTGTGGGGGGGGGGGGGGGGTAGGATCCTTCAATAGAGTATTATAGAGCTGAAAGTACAGTTTAGATTTTGCAGAGACTTGGCTATATTATACAGGGTGATTCGAAACGATGGGGCTAAACTTTAAGAGGTGATAGAACTCGCCTAAACAAGCACTTTTCATCATATAATGCATGATCGTAAAGCACGCAGTTAAGCGCTAGAGGGCGCTGTCCAGCGAATGCATTAAGCATCTGTTGTCGCACTCGTAGTCAGTTCTACCGTGGATTTCAGAAGGAATGTATTGTTTCACAAATCAGGAGAAGGCCGACATGCATTTCATGTACGGAACTGCATGAGAAAAAAAGCCCAAATCCGTATGTGGTTCCAACACGACGGAACGCCACCCCATTTCAGAGTGGCTGTGCGAAACTCCTTGGATGCAGCATTTCCAGGATGATGAACTGGTGAAGGTGTTTTTGGAATGCTTTAAAAGATTGTATAATCCCAGATTTGTTCAGAAGAATCGAATGTCTGACTGGAATTGTAAAGCAAATTAATTAATACGAAGATCTTGCCCGATGTGATTAATAAAAGATGATGATATTATTTAACAAAGTTTGGATTTCGTCTTTTGGAAACCATATTGTCATGTCATTCAAACTCATGCATATATTCCATCCGTTCCAAGTTAAAGGTATCTGATCTTAAAAGAAGTCCCGATTTTGGACTTCGCGGACATCTATCCGAGTTCCTTTCAACACGACGCAATTATGGTAAAAATTCAGCTACGCCCAATGATGTCCAGTTCCGTGGATTTGACTGAGAATCCGCCTGAAGAGATTCCCTTCCAGTGTTCTCATCTGCCACGGAATTGCGTGCGAATAACCCTCACTGATCCTGCCTCATGTTGACATCGTATCGCGTCAACCGAACCGCCGTTTCCTACCGCATCGAACTACCTTACCACTCCAGTCGATTACTGCCCCGTTATGTGCTACTCGGAGGCACATAACAAAATTTATGTATAAAGCAAGGATTTATTTGATACTTTTGAGGATATGCAGTCTTTCATTTTAGATTTTGGCGGACCATTTTGTTAAAAAAGGCAGTTTTCTTTCTGAATCGTACCTAAATCTGATCAGTACCAAGGTAACCCACAAGTGACTTATCTACCCAATTTTGTGAAATTGGGTCAATTAGTTTTTAGCTGGAATACATACATGACATTTTTGCGGGCCATTTCGCAAAACAGGAGGGTTCTTTTATCCCGAATCGTACCAAAATTTAATCAGCATAAGGGTCACCTATAAGTGACTTACATATAAAAGTGTATGAAATTGGGTCCATTAGTTTTAGAGTTAGAGTGGATGCATACATATTGCACAGACAGACACAGGCACACACACACACACAGATGTCACTCTAAAAATAGATTTTTCGTGTTTTAGAGGTCCCAAAACGTGTCGATATGTCGAAAACTCGAGTTACGATTTTCCAAAACTTTCCCTATAAATTACCATGTATTGTAGGGAAAGTAAAACTGTACACGTTAGGTCTATCTGTAGTAAAGTGGCTCCGCCTCATCCAATAAGAATGAATGCAGCACCTTTAGCGGAGAATTCAAGAAGTTAGTAACAGAAACTCTGCCAAAAAAAAATTTAAAAAAGGGCAAGAGAAAGAAACATACCAATCACAAAGTTGCAGAAAATTGCATAAAGAGCAGAAATATACACTGCATCTGTTGCAAAAGGCATGTAGTATTGGGCACAATACGGCTGTGGGAGAATGGTTGTCCTATTCTTGAATAATAAAGTAAAAAATCTGAGTGGGCAACACATGACTTTCCTTATATAATGAAATGAATTTACTACTTTTAGAGTAAAATAAATAAGTTTTTCTTCTAGTAGATACTAATATCCTTTCCAAGATATTGAATTTTCGACAATTAGTCGTCATTTTCATTGATTTAGCGTCATTTTTATCTATTTGGCGAGATTTTCGTTAATTTGGCAACATTTCAAAAAGTCGCCTAGTTAGCGACATTCCGCCAATTTCGTCGCCAAAATCTCTCCAAGCGTTATGGACGAAGAAATAAGTTGTTCTTACAGCAGATAAATTGGCGTTCAAATGCAAAAGTATTACTCAAAGTATCTTTTTTCATGAATGGAACGAGCTAAATCCACGAGAATGATGTCACCCAATTTATCGCATGATATTATATGTGAAAAGTGAACATGTTTCTCAGTAGGAAATATTTTTTTCTATTTTATATGACTTTTTGATAATTGTTTTGAAAAATGTGCAATATCTCGAGAACGGTTCGTGTTAGCGTTCTAAAATTTATGTCAATCGTTTTCTAATGAAAAATTACATAAGAAATGTCTATTTGCGTAACTTTAATATTGGTTTTGATTTTTTGACGATTTTTTCAAAATTTCATTCGAAAATTTAGGGGGGTTCTGAACATTCGATTGCGTATAAAAACAATAGGCTTCCAGTGTTTACAGATTGTGATTTTTGTACCAAATTTGGTTCGAATCGGTCCATTCGTTCGTCAGTTATCGTCTCCACAGACCCACTGACACACACACACACATACTTTTACACACACACACAGACATCACTTCAAAAATGTTTGATTCGTGATCAGGGATGCTTGAAACGTGCTCTCCCGTCGAAAACTCTAATTCGAATTTTCGACCCCGTCACAATACTTTCCTTATACATTATGTACATAAGGAAAGTAAAAATACTTATGTTGACAGAAATCTAGCGCAAAGTCTATTGGAGACATCAAAATTTCAGGACGAAATCATTTCGTTTTTACCTGGTGTTGATTCCTACTCGTTAGATCATTTTCTATAAGTTTGCAATTGAGTTTTGCCGTTTACATCGCTTTATTTTCGAAATCGTCATCCTAACTTTTTAAATTCTCCGCTAGGGAAGCTTCAGTCACTTTCATTCGATGGGTTAAGACCACTTTACGATGCAGGAATATAAGGAAAGTCGAACTATGGCAACTAACTATGAATTACTCGTGCCGTTTTATGGGAAATACCTCTATAACCACACAATAAGACCAAGGAAGGACCCCGCGGCTTCCGGTTTTGGAGTATTATAGGTCCTATCTAGGCCCTTTTTGCAAATAGGGGAAAAAGTCAATCGGAAAGTTGTAGAGCAAGTCAAATTTAGGATAACAATGTTTTAGTTCCACAACAAAAGATGTAAAGGGACCGGGTAGTTATCACCCCCCTGAAAATCAAAGCATTGATAAACAACAACCGAGTATTTAGACAAGGCAACAATATGTGAATGCATAACAGACAATTTATTACCATATATAAAATGCAAATTATATGTTTGCATACTCAAAATGTTGCCCTTCAGCAACGATGCAGAGCGAATTTGAGTCGCTCTACAACTTTCCAATTGACTTTTTCCCTATTTGCAAGAAGGGTCGAAATGGGCCACAATACCCCCCTCCCCCCCAAAGGAGGTCATAGGGTCCACCTGGTCTCATTGTGTGAGCCATAGTGGGTTCCTACACAGAGGCACAAGGAATACAAAGCTAGCTACCATAGTTCGTGAGATATTGGTGTGAGGAAGAACTTTTCTTGTAACCCTGTACATAGACCTAAAGTATACACTCAAGAGCCTTTCCTTATACAGTCACTGGCGTACATAAATACTTTTCTAGGAACACAGTATATTGTTCAGCAAGGGGCTTGCAGTTCTTCTCTACCGCTATACCAGGGAGGGGGGCGTCTCGTCCCAGGGACTTAAGTCAGTCCTGGACGAGATAATCTCGTCCAGGACTGACTTAATAATTTTGACTTTGCTCTGCGCATATGACGACATGGGAAAGAGAATTCACGCATTTTGTTCTCTGGCTCTCCAGAGGGACCGGATTTGTTAACTGCAACTCTCATCTTACTCTCTAACGACATCACTCAATTTCCTTGAACGTCACTGGATCCTGTGTGCACAGCACAATTTAAAATCTTTGCGCAAGCTGTTTATGCCTGGATATTGCCACTTCAAAACTAAAAAACTATTTTTAGCTGTAATAATGCTTGTGGTTTGACAACACATCTTAAAGTTTACTCCACATCGTGACATCACGAATGAGAAATCTTAAATTCCATTTTAACTTAATTCCCATTCAACTTTTTCATGGGTTGCCAGGCTGAGTTCCTAACCTCATGTTAAAGAAACCTGCATCTGTACTATCTAGTTGTGCCCGAAAGATAAGCGAAGCGTGAAGTTATCTGCCATAATCGTGAAATAATTGTAGGATCCTCTTTATACGGCAATAAAAGCGAGTTTTGTAGGTATTTTCAAAAAATTAGTTAGTAGACAACAGCAGGTGTGAAATAACATGTAAACCATTTATTTGTGAATTCAATAGTTTTTAGTTTTCTGTGATACATTTTTTAGAAACAAAACATTAGAAATCAGGTTAGACGCTTACTGTAAATTGAATATCTTGATTCATATAGTCACTTCTATGAAGTGGATGCCCGTAAGCAACCATCTTCATCCAGCAGATGTCTTTATAGGATGTGTTGATGGATTGTTGATGGACATGTTGATGAAACATTAATAACCAGGTAAACTACTTTGCACTTTCTCATGGAACACAGTATAGAGAAAGTATCGTTTTCATGAAAATTTTTGATTTTGAAATTTTGATGCCAATATATGCTTTAGGACCCTTTGAATACGCTTTGACTAGTTTTTGCGTTTCTCTGATATTGATTTCTTGTGGTGTATACGATAGCAATTACAAATATTAGCGGAATTTCAGGAATCTTTATGTCCAGTTTAATTAAAGAAAAATATAGAATTTGATAGAATTTTTTTTTTTTAATTCGAATGAAAACTTTGAAGTTCATATGATATTTTATATCTTCTGAACATGGTAGCATTGGACAAAATTGGACATAATCATGGATGAAAGGGGTTATTCAGGACTCAATGATCACGGAATTCAACAGTTTCAATCATTGCAGTGAAAAAAATGGCGCAATGCAATTTATTTTGTTCGTGACCTCTCCCTGGGTGTGCACTGTTAAACTTGGCACAATCCAAAGTTTTTCTCAAATTTTTTCTTTATAATGAAGAGTAACATGCTATGATTATGATCATTTGAACCAACGGTATATATTAAAAAAAATTTTTTACCAAAATTTGCAAAAAAAACATCACAATCTACTTAGAAATGGATTTTGTTAATATATTGTCTAAGAGAAAATCTAGTTGAGTTACACTCTATTTTATTCATTACTTTCACTGGACATATTACTCGTCCATTTTCCATGGTTTCTATGAGGCGGTGCTCATCCTTTGGCAATTGCTTACTCTGACCACTGGTCAATCCAGCAGATTCTACTGGTAAATCAATCGGACGAGATATATTAAAGAATTCTTCTATAAAACAATGGGAAAACTTCTTTTTACACACTGCTTTCACTGAACCTCTTACTTAGGGTCATTTTCCATTACTTCTAGGTGGTCATACGCAGACAATTGTCTACTACTCGCCTATGGATAAATCCAGAACTACATGGCCTTCATTGGACATCGTGATGAGAATATTTTTGAATCAAAATCATTAGAAAACAGGTTACCACCGCTTTTAGACATTGCTTTCAACGGACATCTTATTAGTAGCGTCAATCATCTTCTCTTTAACGTCACAAACAGGATTGGCTGGAACTGGTTTTGGAACGGGCGTAAAGAATCTGTCTCTCAACATGAAAGAGTCGTATAATTGGGTCAGTCTGTTTTCAAACTGTTCTCCACTTCTGTACTTCCTAAGTACAAGACCCAGGGCCAGGACGTATATAAGGAGGACGACGGTTATGTAAAGCAGGGCAGTCGTTTCGGAATTTTCGTGCATTTCCAGTATAGCATCATGTTCGGAGTCGGTTGACGTCGGTGGCGTGTTCACCATGGTAGCGTTCCTGTCCTTGGATGTCATCGGCGCTGAAGATGGCTGGATTAATAACGACGTCTTCTCGGTGAAGTAGATGGAGGGATTGAGTTTGAATCAAGCACAATTCCTGAAACGAAAGGAAAATATTATTGAAGTAGTTTACATGAGCTGTTTCACAATGAAGAAGTAGAATACACTTTATGCGAAGGATAAGCAACGTATAGAAGTACGAATACCGCAATAATGCAACATACAGCTGTTTCGAGGATATGCTGGACCCCCGTCGTCAATGCAGGAGAACCGAAAACCAAAAGAGGAAAGGGCGTGAAAGGAAGAAGCAGATGGGATTATATACCCAAGACTTCGATTAAGAGGAAGCCAATCAGAGGGCAGCAGTTTTATTTTATATTTCTTTTGGATTCTGTTATATAATAATATAACATATATATATATATATATATATATATATATATATATATATATATATATATACGGTGCCCCCAAAACATTGACCTCGGCATTTATTCCTTAAATATTGATCTTAGACATATATAATAAATTGCAAAGTTGCGTAAAAAAAGGTACAGAATTTTATGAAGTCGGTAAAAATTTTCAGGGGATTAAATTTTAAGAAATACACAATTTAAATTTTTATATGGCTTTTGTAGAAAAACATTTCCAATGAGTAAAATATGCCCCATGCACAAATAAGGTGGTGTACAAAATTTCAGCATTTTATCCTAAAAAGTCCCAGAGATATGTTTAAACAAATTTGGTGAAGGATTAATGACAAATTAAAATGTAAATAATAATCAAATTGGCATCACGACTATTTCAATTAAATAAATTAAGGACACAACATCGTTAGAGAGAAGGTCATTTAATAAAAACATCCTAAAGATGTACAAAGTTTTGAAAAACAAGGCCAGAGCGCTTTCGGGCGTTAGTACACCTTTCATCAGTTGCTACATGAAAAGTAAACATGGATCATTCATATATAGACTATATACGTAGCAAATTTGAATAAATAAATATAATCTGAACTTAGTTGAATAGGCTAATAATTAATACAAATAAACTTAAAAAATAGGTGCAAAATTCTTTAAACAACATATGTTAAGAACATTACCAGAAAAGTACAAATTCGAAAAAACAATCAAGCATACATTTCACAAGGATGGCGTCATAGATAACTATGTCTGAAAGGCCCAAGGCGTACGAATGCGAGGAGGCAAGATCTGATGATTATGCGACAGGACTTAACTGGCCCAACGGCATCATTGTTCGCCATCCAATGTGCTACAGCCTCTTCCATACCACCCGTGGTTAGATGAGCAATTAGATGATTTTGAATGTGGTCGTATAGTGTGATGCGTGAAGCTGGTTGGTCATACTATGCAATAGGTCGCGCCACCTGCACCGAACGGGCACTGCTGTGCAAAGGTGCTGGCAGCAATAGTTGCTGTAAGGAACTCATCGACGGAATGAAGGCATTGGAAGGCCAATGTGCACGAATGCGAGGCAAGATCGGGTGATTTTGGGACAGGCCCGAACTGGCCCAACGGCATCATTGTCCGTCATTCAACGTGCTACAGTATCTTCCATACCACCCGTGGTACCTTCCACCATCTCACGGTGCTTGGCTGAGGTGGGGTTACGCTCACGGTGGCCAGTAAGACGTCTGCCCATAACCCCACAACATCGACAGAGTCATTTGGAGTGGTGTCGTAGACGAGCTTCATGGCTTCCAGCAGACTGGCATCGCATAGTGTTCAACGATGAATCACGCTTCAGTCTTTCAGAAAATGACCATCGGTTACATGTGTGTAGAGACGCCAGGGTCAGCTGTCCCAATCAGCCTTTGTTTTACACAGGCACGCAGCCATTACCGCTGGTGTGATGGTGTGGGGTGCTATCTCTTACGACAGCAGATCGCCCCTAGTTATCCTGCGTACAACTTTCACATCTCAACGATATGTTGATGAAATCCTGCGGCCGTTTGCGTTACCCTTCATGACGCGTTATTCTGGCACCATTTTCCAACAAGATAATGCCACGCCACATACGGCTAGCACATCTGTGGACTGTCTCCCTGCTGTTGATACTATTCCTTGGCCAGCAAGGTCACCAGACCTGTCGCCAATCGAGCATGTATGGGACATGCTAGGCCGCCAGATTCGGGCACTCCGAAATGTGGTCTGGAGCAATAATTGATGAATGCTTGGCAGAATACATCGCAGGATGACATTAGGAAACTTTATTACTCCTTACCCAGACGTATACAAGCATGCATTGCCGCCAAGGGAGGCTTCACCAATTACTGATTTGAAAATTCACTGTGCAATTGCTAACCATGAATGGGTGCTGCGGCCTTGATTTTGTAATCATTTCATTAAATGTGTATGAGCTGTACGCATATTTAATTTCAATAAAAACAGTAACTTTCTTTATGGTGCTTCGTTTTTTTTTATTTTTTATTTTCAAAAGAGTGTATTTCGACGACTCCATTTGAATCAAGTTCATTTTGTGTAACTAGAATTGTCTTTTCCATGAAGTCTTGAGTTTTCAAGTATTATAAATGACTAGCACTGTGATCATTTAAAGAAATTCAACGATAAATGTATCCCATTTTAGAGACGTTTAAATAAAATGGCATTTCAGTTGGAAAGTGTTTCATAGCCAATGCTTTATACATGATTGATCTTTCTTGTTAAAGATCCTCTACTACAATATTGAAACATTCAATTGTCCATGATAACGGCTGGAACGAGTTCCACGGATAATTCAAATTTTGAAGGAAAAAAAAATTAATTAAACCGCAAAACACGCATGATCTAAGTGATATGTTTCACTCGGTTGCAGTTCTTACTTGTGGTTATCACTTGTGGTATGACTTGTGGATATATATATATATATACATATATATATATATTGGGCTGTTAGAATTAAAGCATCCCTGTTCAGAGAACTGTAGAGAAAAATATCAGTGGCCATAAGAACGCCAAATTTGCGTGGTATGCATTTCAGAACATGGAGAAACGAATGACGAGAAATAAAAAAAAGGTTCCAAAAGTGACCAATAGGGGAAGAGGTAGCGCTGCGAACAGTCCCTATTAAAAACATAATTTAATGAAGCAGCTTCGTAGTCGTGATTTATATTAATTACGAATTGTAAGTGATATAAGCGTGCGATAGATATTGACAATAGTCATGAACACCCAAATGTAAATTTAATTAATGCATCTAGAACATGTTACACATGGAACGAGAAGGGAAGAAAGCTGTAGAACGCAAGTCATTGACAGTGTTCAATGTGTGTACCGTGTGGAAGAAAGAAGAACTAAGAACTAGTACCGTGTGACAGCGTGTTCGACAGTCTGTACCTAACTAATCTGTTGTGATGTTGACTTATACCAGATAACGTTGTCTTTCAAATCTGCAAGATTACGAACATCTCTCCGATAAAGCATGCTTTCGAAGTAACCCCACAGCCAAAAGTCATAAGGGTTCAGATCTGGTGAACGGGCTGGCCATAAAGATAGGAATGCGCGACTAATTACTCGATTTTCTGTAAAATGCTGAGTCATCCTCGTTGTTGGAGATGAGAAATAACGAAGTTCTGCAACATGCCCTTATAACGCTGTGCAGTAACTGAACAGGCCTTTGCTCCCTGTGGATGGATTTCTTAAAGATAAATCTGATGTGGGCAGCACATGACTTTCCTTATATAATGCAATGAATTTACTACTTTTACAGTAAAAAAATAGATTATTTTTATAGTAGATATTTATATTCTTTCCAAGATATTGAATTATCGTCAATGAGTCGTCATTTTTATTGATTTAACGTCATTTTTATCCATTTGGCGAGTTTTTCGTTAATTTAGCAGCATTTAAAAAGTCGCCAAGTTGGCAACATTCCACCAAATTCGTCGCCAAAATCTCGCCAAGAGTTATGGACGGAGAAATAAGTTATTCTTACAGCAGATAAATGACTATTGGCGTTCAAATACAAAAGTATTTCTCAAAGTATCTTTTTTCATGAATGGAACGAGCGAGATCCACGAGAATGATGTGATCAAATTTATCGCATGGCATTACATATGGAAAGTGAACATGTTTCTCAATAGGAAATATTTTTATTTTATTTTATATGACTTTTTGATAATTTTTTTGAAAAATGTGTAATATCTCGAGAACAGGTCATGTTAGCGTTCTAAAATTTATGTCAATCGTTTTCAAATGAGAAATTACATAAGAAATGTCTATTTGTGTAACTTTATTAGAGGTTTTGATTTTTTGACAATTTTTTCAAAATTTCACTTGAAAATTTAGGGGGGTTCTGAACATTCAATTGCGTATAAAAACAATAGGCTTCCAGTGTTTACAGATTATAATTTGTGTACCAAATTTCGTTCGAATTGGTCGATTCGTTCGTCAATTATCGTCTCCACAGTCTCTCTAACACACACACACACACAGAGACATCACTTCAAAAATGTTCGATTCGAGATCAGGTATGCTTAAAACGTGCTCTCCCGTCGAAAACTCGTATTCGATTCTGCTGGGGTCGAAAACTCGTGTTCGAATTTTCGACCCCGTCACAATACTTTCCTTATACATTATTGTATATAAGGAAAGTAAAAATAGGACCAATCCAAATAGTTTGTTTTGGAGAATGTAAGGGGACCTGTTGAAACTGGCTTGGATTTTCCATTTTTCAGATGCGGCTGTTTTGGGTGGTTACTGCTCCACACAGAGAAAAATGTGCTGCATCACTTCACATATTATTCCAGGGCCATTTGGCATCTATCTGGGTACGTGCAAGGAATGTCAAAACAAGCGTTTCACGGATATCTATATCAGAACTTTGTATCGCTTGGTGACGCTGGATCTTATGCGGCTAACTTACTAAAATTTTCCTCAAATACTTCCGTACTGCTGAGTAGGGGAAATCCAATTGTCTTACTACAGCTTGAGCACTACTGATCCTTCCTCGTTGTGACAGATCTGCTCAACGACAGCCCTTTCAACCTCTTCAGCGACTTGCGTTATCGCAGATTTTCGGCCTCGTCCTGGTCGAACAAAAAGCTTCCAGTTTTCTTGAAGCATTAAATCATTCTCCGGAAAGGACTTGTATGCAACGATTTCAAACATCTGTACTCTCAAAGAGCGTCAGCAGCGTTTTCGTGATTCTTGTAATACAACTTTAATAATAAAACACGATCAGGCAATAAGAATCCCATAGCGATCGTCGAAAGTTTCCATAAAGTTAATTTGCATAAAAGACGTCTTCTTTGTGGATGTCATATGTAACATATACAAAATGCTTACCAAAATCTCATATTCAAGGTTTATGACAGTTGGTCGCTTACACCACTTACAAATCGTAAATAATATGCATCACGACTGCCAAGCCATTGAATTATGTTTTTACTAGGGATTATTAACAGCGCCATCTCTTTCCCTATCGGTCATCTTTGGATTTTTTTTTTTTTGTCATTCGTTTTCCTATGTCCTGAAATGCATACCACGCAGATTTGGCGTTCTTATGACCACTGGTTTGTTCTCTACAGTGCTGTGAACAGGGACATTTTAATTCTAACCACCCTATATATAAAATACAGAAATAACGCTTCGGCAGGCGATCATTAGCTGAATATTTCAGAAATGAAACTAGAATTTTCATGATGTAATGGTAGATCCTGCAATGGTAGCTTTTCGTATAAGTTTGCCGAAATGATTAAACAAGAAAGATCAATCATGCTTAAAGCATTGATTAAGAAACACTTTCCAACAGCAATGCAATTTTATTTAAACATGTCTAAAATGCAATACATTCCTCGGTAATATTTTAAAACTTCTCACAATACTACATTGATTTATTATATTTGAAAACTTAAACCTTCATCGAAAAAAATGAACTTCATTCAAATGACGGCATTGAAATATAAATTGCCTGGTTTAAACATCTCTAAAATGTGATATATTACTCGATAATAATTTTAAAATTATCATAATACCACGATAATTTATTATATTTAAAAACTTCATCGAAAACAACTGAAATTCATTCAAATGACGTTATAGAAAAAATAACACGCCTGGCTCTCTCTAAAAAAGCAACATTTCATTCATAAATAATTTCCCATTCATGTCATTCATCACAATACTATAATAATTTATTTTATTTAAAAACTAAGACCATGGAGCTACAAGTAATTTAACTATATGCTTAAAACTTCATCGCAAAAAATCGTCCTTCTCTCGGTAAAGTCAATGAATATTTCTTTTATATCAGCTATGCAGACTCCATGAGCTAAATTCTTTTGCGTTAAAAAAATACAGCAATTCCTATACAGCTCATCCTACATATTTTGCTGTTTACATTTTACATAAGTGAACAAGAAAGATCAATCATGCATAAGCATTGATTATGAAACACTTTCCAACTGAAATGTAATTTCATTTAAAAATTTCTAAAATGTGATTCATTCAGTGGTAATATCTTTTACATTATCACAGTACTACAGTAATTTATTATACTTAAATATTTAAAACTGTATCGAAATATAAATCATCTGATTCTTTATGCAAAATCAATGAATATTTCATTCATATAACTTGTATTCCAGACTCCAGAGCTAAATAATTTTGTGTGAAAAAAATTCAGCAATTCTTATGTAATTCATCTTACAATCGCTTGAGATATTTGCATTCTGCATATGTTAAAATTAGGCTTCCTTGAAGAAATAATAAAAGTTTAGGGATCATTTAAAATCACAACTATTGTAATTGCATAGGCACGGAATTTAGATACACAGATAATATATATGTGTATGTGTATGTACTCAAAGTATTGGAATCCTGCCGAAGATCGGAACTCGAATTTTCAAAGTATCTACACGTTTTGGGACTTCTAGAACACGAAAAAACTTCTTTTAGGAAGACGTCTGTGTGTGTAAGGGTGTATCTGTGTATGTTTCTGTGTGTCTGTGTGGATATTACATCCACTCTAATTGAAAAACTAATGGACCGAATATCATACAATTTGGTAGGTATGTTTTTTGTGGGAAATCCTGATGTTCATTAGATTATAGTACGATTCGTAATAAAAGAATATGCCTTCTTTGCGAAATGGCCGCAGAAATTGCCTTTATCCACTCTAGCTAAAAACTAATGAACCAAATATAACAAAATTTGGAGTATAATATTTCAATAACCTACAAGTGATTTATATACCAAATTTAACAAAATTTTGTATATAAATCATTTGTAGGTTATTCTACTACGATTCGGGAAAAAGGAACGGGCTATTTTTGCGAAATGGCCAGCAAAAATCGTTATATATAAAAATAAAAGACTACGTGTGCTCAATTATATCAATTAAATTCCTATTTTATATGTGATTTTTGACAACAAAAACAATAAGACTAACCCCATTACTCTAGGACTAGCCGTTCTTCAGATATTCTAGTTTTTTCGCGTTTTCGCTACGCCACCTTTGACAATAAGTCCAGCTATCAAATGAGAACCAAATTTAAGTTTAACGTGTAAATTCAATGTCATTTAAAATACTTATGTTGTGCAGATAAACTCAAATTATCATTGAATAAATAAAGAGAACGAATATGAGTCTGCAGGGAAAGACATGTGCTGTCCACATCAGAATTTTTAACAATATTACACCAATGATTTATAGAAGTGAACGGGGATTATTTTCAGGACATTTCGAAAAAAATGTATGATCTATATTTAAAGATCCATCAAATTTTTGTCGAATAAAATGTTCAACAAATTTAAGCTGTGTACCAAATTTTAACTCTCTAGGACGTAGGAAAGTGCATTTAAAATGCCATCAATTAAATTTATCATGAAGAGTTATATAAAATTTTAAAAAAAATGAAAAATTGTTATCTACCAAATTTATTTTAAAATATGAAGCCACTCCCATATGCAAAACGTTTAAACAAATGGAGAGATATTTATTATATAATATCTCTCTCTTTTCTTTCTGGAAGATATCCCAAAGTCAGAATTTAATTGAATTTGTTTTTTTCCCTATATTAAATAATTTTTTTAATTAAAAAACTACTTAACATATTTTACTGAATTTTTTTTTATATATTCTATGGGATAATGTGAATATTTCCTAGAAATTTCGAAGCAATTCGTGAATTTTAAATTTACTTAAAAAATGTTTGAAAAATTAGGTCCCATAGGGTTCAATGTATTTCATTTTTTCAACCCGGGTTCAATAAAAAACTAATTGGGTGATATTATTTATTTATATTCCCATAGGTCCTACAGACCGTCTGAACAACATACTAAAATTTCATTTTGATAAACTCATTTTTACGACAGTTATCGTGCTAACGGACAGACAGACAGACAGACAGACAGAATGAACAAAGTCATAAACACTTTTCAACTTTGTTGTAAAGTGTTAAAAATAGGTTTCGTTGTAGAAATAATCAAATTTGGATGAGCATTTAAACACATATATATTGTAATTGCGTTGATTTAGTATGTAGATGCACAGAATTTAAACCAAAATAAAGTGATTTTAGGACGGATACAACACTCAATATGAAACAAGAAAGATCAATCATGCATAAGCATTGATTATGAAACACTTTCCAACTGAAATGTAATTTCATTTAAAAATTTCTAAAATGTGATTCATTCAGTGGTAATATCTTTTACATTATCACAGTACTACAGTAATTTATTATACTTAAATATTTAAAACTGTATCGAAATATAAATCATCTGATTCTTTATGCAAAATCAATGAATATTTCATTCATATAACTTGTATTCCAGACTCCAGAGCTAAATAATTTTGTGTGAAAAAAATTCAGCAATTCTTATGTAATTTATCTTACAATCGCTTGAGATATTTGCATTCTGCATATGTTAAAATTAGGCTTCCTTGAAGAAATAATAAAAGTTTAGGGATCATTTAAAATCACAACTATTGTAATTGCATAGGCACGGAATTTAGATACACAGATAATATATATGTGTATGTGTATGTACTCAAAGTATTGGAATCGTGCCGAAGATCGGAACTCGAATTTTCAAAGGATCTACACGTTTTGGGACTTCTAGAACACGAAAAAACTACTTTTAGGAAGACGTCTGTGTGTGTAAGGGTGTATCTGTGTATGTTTCTGTGTGTCTGTGTGGATATTACATCCACTCTAATTGAAAAACTAATGGACCGAATTTCATACAATTTGGTAGGTATGTTTTTTGTGGGAAATCCTGATGTTCATTAGATTATAGTACGATTCGTAATAAAAGAATATGCCTTCTTTGCGAAATGGCCGCAGAAATTGCCTTTATCCACTCTAGCTAAAAACTAATGAACCAAATTTAACAAAATTTGGAGTATAATATTTCAATAACCTACAAGTGATTTATATACCAAATTTAACAAAATTTTGTATATAAATCATTTGTAGGTTATTCTACTACGATTCGGGAAAAAGGAACGGGCTATTTTTGCGAAATGGCCAGCAAAAATCGTTATATATAAAAATAAAAGACTACGTGTGCTCAATTATATCAATTAAATTCCTATTTTATATGTGATTTTTGACAACAAAAAGAATAAGACTAACCCCATTACTCTAGGACTAGCCGTTCTTGAGATATTCTAGTTTTTTCGCGTTTTCGCTACGCCACCTTTGACAATAAGTCCAGCTATCAAATGAGAACCAAATTTAAGTTTAACGTGTAAATTCAATGTCATTTAAAATACTTATGTTGTGCAGATAAACTCAAATTATCATTGAATAAATAAAGAGAACGAATATGAGTCTGCAGGGAAAGACATGTGCTGTCCACATCAGAATTTTTAACAATATTACACCAATGATTTATAGAAGTGAACGGGGATTATTTTCAGGCCATTTCGAAAAAAATGTATGATCTATATTTAAAGATCCATCAAATTTTTGTCGAATAAAATGTTCAACAAATTTAAGCTGTGTACCAAATTTTAACTCTCTAGGACGTAGGAAAGTGCATTTAAAATGCCATCAATTAAATTTATCATGAAGAGTTATATAAAATTTAAAAAAAATGAAAAATTGTTATCTACCAAATTTATTTTAAAATATGAAGCCACTCCCATATGCAAAACGTTTAAACAAATGGAGAGATATTTATTATATAATATCTCTCTCTTTTCTTTCTGGAAGATATCCCAAAGTCAGAATTTAATTGAATTTGTTTTTTTCCCTATATTAAATAATTTTTTTAATTAAAAAACTACTTAACATATTTTACTGAATTTTTTTTTATATATTCTATGGGATAATGTGAATATTTTCTAAAAATTTCGAAGCAATTCGTGAATTTTAAATTTACTTAAAAAATGTGTGAAAAATTAGGTCCCATAGGGTTCAATGTATTTCATTTTTTCAACCCGGGTTCAATAAAAAACTAATTGGGTGATATTATTTATTTATATTCCCATAGGTCCTACAGACCGTCTGAACAACATACTAAAATTTCATTTTGATAAACTCATTTTTACGGCAGTTATCGTGCTAACGGACAGACAGACAGACAGACAGACAGACAGACAGAATGAACAAAGTCATAAACACTTTTCAACTTTGTTGTAAAGTGTTAATAAAAAGAACTTTAAAAATCACGATTTTGAGATAAGATGGATGCCATATATCATTTTGAAGTGGATCACGTGATACTTTCAGATCATGGCCACGTGGTCGTTTCATATAAGAGATGTTATTATTATTTTAATTTTTATTTTAAAAACTACTGAATATATTTCGCTGATTTTTTTTTTATATATTTTATGGAACAATTTGTATATTACCTAAAAATTTCGAAGCAATTTGTGAATTTTAAATCCGCTTAAAAAATGTTTGATAAATTAGGTCCCATAGGGCTCAATGTATTTCATTTTTTCAACCCGGGTTCAATCCAAAACTAATTGGGTGATATTATTCATTTATATTCCCATAGGTCCTACAGCCCATCTGAACAACATACTAAAATTTAATTTTGATTAAGTCATTTTTACGGCAGTTATCGTGCTAACGGACAGACAGACAGACAGACAGACAGACAGAATGAACAAAGTCATAAATACTTTTCAACTTTGTTGTAAAGTGTTAAAAAGTAGCTGAAAAAAATGAGCAAAGATTGCAGAATGTTTTACAGTGCAGTTAAATATTTACTGTTATACCTTATCTGCTACCTTTCTTGGTGATGTGTTTAATGTTAAAAGCTTACAAGAATAGAAGAGATTTCATTTTATTTTCTATCTTCAAAAATCTGTTCAATAACAGAATTGATGTCTTGTGTGGGATCTGGTTTCATGTTCCCCAGTATTCTACCAGGACTATGAGTTTATTTTCTGAAAGGAAATTTAGTACTTATATTGGATGCTATTGTGCCATTAATAATTTTTGTAAACTATACAATATGGTATTTTCTTCATGTTTTTTATTCATTCAAAATTGCTTTTAAAAATTATGTGTTGGAAATATTTTATATTTTAATGTATTTTGTAGTCGTTCGCAAGTATATTTAAAGATCATTTGTTGTTAGTAGTTTGCATTTTAATGTATTTTATGATATTTTAATCTGCATATTACTTTCCTTATATACAAATACATAATGTATAAGGAAAGTATTGTGATAGGGTCGAAAATTTGAATTCGAGTTTTCGATGGGAGAGCATATTTCAAGCATCCCTGATCACGAATCGAACATTTGAGGTGATGTCTGTGTGTCTGCGTGTGTGAAAGTATGTGTGTGAGTCAGTGAGTCTGTAGAGACGAACGATATCTCACGAACGAATGGAGCAATTCGAATGAAATTTGGTACAAAAATTACAATTAGTGTATACTGGGAGCCTATTATTTTTAAACACAATCGAATGTTCAGAACCCCCCTAAATTTTCGAGTGAAATTTTGAAAAATCATCAAAAACTCGAAACCTTTAATAAAGTTACGCAAATAGGCATATCTTATGTAATTTTTCCTTAGAAAACGATTGACATAAACTTTAGAATACTATCATGCACCGTTCTCGAGATATTGACCATTTTTCAAATAAATTTATCAAAAAATCCAATAAATTAATTGAGAAACCTATTGAGAAACATATTCACTTTTCATATGTAATATCATGCGATAAATTGGGTGACACCATTCTCGTGGATCTAGCTCGTTCCATTCATGAGAAAAGATACTTTGAATAATACTTTTGTAATTTGAACGCCAATAGTCATTTATCTGCCATAAGAATAACCTATTTCTCCATCTATAATGCTTGGCGAGATTTTAGCGACGAATTTGGCGGAATGTCGCCAATTTGGCGACTTTTTAAATGTTGACAAATTAATGAAAATATTGTTAAATGGATAAAAATGACGCTAAATCAATGACAATGACGACTCATTGACGAAAATTTAATATCTTGGAAAGAATATAAATATCTACTATAAGAATAACCTATATTTGTTACTGTAAAAGTAGTTTATTGCATTATATAAGGAAAGTCGTGCTGTCCACATCAGATTTTTTTATATTGTATTTTATCTTGCATGGTGTTATTAGGAGTTTGTCCTGTATGTTGCATTATTTTAAACAAATAAAATAAATAAAATTATTGAGGGCCTATAACTACAGTCTGAGAAGCTATTTGTTTAAATTTTCTTAAAATAATCAGTTATTTGATTCTGTGTGTTCATAGAGAAACGTTTTCGAGGACTGCAGAAGCAGCTTCTTATTTTTCTTCGACCCAGACCGTTCGACCTACCCGAAAGTGTAGATAAACGACAAATTAACGGGTGGCAACTGGGGGAGGAGATCAACAAATCTTTTTTAAAAATCTGGTATCTCTCTAATTGAAAAAATCATTATATACAGTGCTGGGATTTGGGGTAAACATTTAACGGGGGCTCAAATTAAATATTTTATTTCCTCACAGAGAATCTTCCTATTAAAAATTTCTACCCGAAAGTGTAAGGTAACTGTTTGGACGGCCGGGAAGTGCCACTCAATTTTGTCCAAAACCCAGTGGGGAGACATTCACAGGGACCATACCCTCCTCTTCCCCTACCATCTATCTCTCGTAAGGACTTACTGACCCACATGTTTAACGTGATCTTACTCCGCATGATCACGGCGACAGT
The DNA here is from genome assembly GCA_951213105.1 of Amaurobius ferox. Lineage (NCBI taxonomy): Eukaryota > Metazoa > Arthropoda > Arachnida > Araneae > Amaurobiidae > Amaurobius > Amaurobius ferox. The sequence goes on from OX578154.1 coordinate 423,143, forward strand.
TTGAGCAGAGGCGGAAATAGAACTCGGGCCGTTTAAGTGCAATCCCTGCGCGTTAACCACAGGGCTATAGAGCCCCGCAAAAGCAGCTTATCTGCAATAAACGCATTGTTTTGTTTTTTAAGGTACTCGAGCCATTACAGGTCCAGAAACAGATGATCCTTTATATCGATGTTGTCCAGATCTATCTAGTAAAACTAGCTGTTCGTATACTGGCACTTCATACAACCATAGAAATTTAAATAACTTACAGAACTTCGAAGAAAGCAGGCATATGTCAGCTAGGTGACGATACATATTTCGAGGGCGTTATAAGCTCCTTCTTCAGGATCAATAGAACATAATTTGTCCCTTACAACCGCTAAGAACGAACTACGACAAGTAACCGAAGAGCACATCAAACAAAGTTACAACAACCAACGTGAAAATTTTCTAGTGGGTGGTATCAGCCATTGAAACAGAACAACCCTAAACATGTCAACACGGACTCATAAAAGGTTTCTTCCTCACCCACGAAGACTAGAGAAGCTTGACACTTTAACTTCTTAACCTCGGAACCCCTCCCCCCGGAAAAAAAATCTGGTGTAGGAGATTATATTCCTAAATATTTATTCTACAATGTTCTCTGGGTCTCTTCTTGCTGCGGAGTTTTGCGGTATGGTAGTTCCGCCCCCACACATACTTCCAAATTGTAGCCAAAATGAAACTGATAAACACACCCACCCAAATATCGATGAACACACTTTAAATACTTTGGGCGCTGTATTGATTTCTTAGGATATCTCCCATAGGAAAGAAATATATTTAAACTTAAATTGTTGAGGGAACTTGCGAGGTCTCTCAATGGAAATAGTTTCAGAATAAAATTCGCATTTCGTTTTAGGAAGTCATTTAATATCTCCAGGATTGCATTATTCTGGGAATGTTGAAATGGTCAATTAGTTTGATATGATTTGTTTCGTATATGCAAGAGGCGATTATCCAAAATAATTAAATTTCGCCTGTAACGTCAAATAAATAGCGGAAAACACGACTGAAAGTAGAAATATTTCGAGTTTCATTCGATTTTCTCATCCTTTTATCATATGCATATAACTGTGTGAGACCGACTGAGTAAAGGATGAATTCCATAGCCGAAACTGTTGAAGGAAGAGACTTGAAATTTTTTATTTACGTGGGATTTTACATATAAGTAATGAGAAATTTTTTTAATTTTGGAGTGCTATTCTTGGAGTGTTGTTGGTCTGTGGGCTTAGGCCCTACCCGGCCTACGAGCTAGGCCGGGCCACGTTTTTTAAATCAAAACTAATAAAAAGGCCATAAATAGGTAAAAAATGATTCGCTATTAGCGATGAAAGTGTCTCTGTCCCATATTACGTAATAACAGTTTATCCTGTACGAAGAAAGCAGATGGGTAAATTAGAACCGGATACAGAAAAATATTAATTTCGGATTAAAAAATTAAGATTTATTACTTATTCGACGACGTTTCAAAGTCAAAATAAACCATTGCTCTTCGCAACATTCAGTTGTTTGAAACAACAGTAACACACACAAAAAACAAAAAAATCTGATGTGAGCAGCACATGACTTATAACACGAATGACACTTATAACAGCATATGACTTACAACGAAAGACACCTATAGCAATTACAAAATGTTATATGACAACAACGACAGAAAGCATTCAAGTCATTTCAGGATGTGCACCTTTGGACATAAAACTTAAAAATCTGATGTGGGCAGCACATGACTTTCCTTATATAATGCAATGAATTTACTACTTTTACAGCAAAAAAATAGGCTATTCTTATAGTAGATACTTATATTCTTTCCAAGACATTGAATTTTCGTTAATTAGTCATCATTTTCATCGATTTAGCGTCATTTTTTATCTATTTGGCGAAATTTTCTTTAATTTGGCAACATTTAAAGAAGTCGTCAAGTTGGCAACACTCCACCAACTTCGTCGCCAAAATATCGCCAAGCGTTATGGATGGAGAAATAAGTTATTCTTATAGCAGATACATGACTACTGGCGTTCAAATACAAATGTATTACTCAAAGTATCTTTTCTTATGAACGGAACGAGCTAGATCCACCAGAATGATGTCACTAAATTTATCGGATGATATTACATATGAAAAGTGAACATGTTTCTCAATAGTTAATATATTTTTTTTAATTTATGGAATTTTTTCATAAATTTATTTGAAAAATGCGCAATATCTCGAGAACGGTTCAAGCTAGCGTTATATAATTTATGTAAATCGTTTTCTAAGGAAAAATTACATAAGAAAGGTCTATTTGCGTAACTTTATTAAAGGTTTTGATTTTTTGATGATTTTTTCAAAATTTCACTCGAAAATTTAGACGGGGTTCTGAACATTCGATAGCGTATAAAAACAATAGGCTTCCAGTGTTTACGGATTGTGATTTTTGTATCAAATTTCGCTCGAATCGGTCCATTCGTTTGTCAGTTATCGTCTCCACAGACTCACTGACACACACACACACAGACATCACTTTAAAAATGTTCGATTCGTGATCAGGGATGCTTGAAACATGCTCTCACGTCGAAAACTCGAATTCGAATTTTCGACCGCGTCACAATACTTTCCTTATACATTATGTATATAAGGAAAGTAATAGCGTATTCTTATAGTAGATACTTATATTTCTTTCGAGATATTGAATTTTCGTCAATTAGTCGTTATTACTTTCCTTATATACATAATGTATAAGGAAAGTATTGTGACGGGGGGGTCGAAAATTCGAATTCGAGTTTTCGACGGGAGAGCAAGTTTCAAGCATTCCTGATCAGGAATCAAACATTTTTGAACTGATGTCTGTCTCTGTGTGTGTGTGTGTCAGTGAGTCTGTGGAGACGATAACAGACGAACGAATAGACCGATTCGAAATAAATTTGGTACAAAAATCACAATCCGTAAACACTGGAAGCCTATTGTTTTCATACGCAATCGAATGTTCAGAACCCCCCCTAAATTTTCGAAAGAAATTTTGAAAAAGTCGTCAAAAAATCAAAACCACTAAAATTTACGCAAATAGACATTTCTTATGTAATTTTTCATTAGAAAACGATTGACATACATTTTAGAACGCTAACATGAACCGTTCTAGAGATATTGTACATTTTTTTCAAAAAAATTATCAAAAAGTCATATAAAATAAAAAAAAAATTTCCTATTTTGAAACATGTTCATTTTTCATATGTAATAATACCATGCGATAAATTGGGTGAGATCATTGTCGTGGATCTAGGTCGTTCCATTCATGAGAAAGATACTTCGAGTAATACTTTTGTATTTGAACGCCAATAGTCATTTATCTGCTGTAAGAATAACTTATTTCTTAGTGCATAACGCTTGGCGAGATTTTGGCGACGAATTTGGCGGAATATCGCCAACTTGGCGACTTTTTGAAATGTTGCCAAATTAACGAAAATCTGGCCAAATGGATAAAAATGACGCTAAATCAATGAAAATGACGACTAATTGCCGAAAATTCAATATCTTGGAAGGAATATTAGTATCTACTATAAGAAAAACCTATTTTTACTTTCCTTATATACATAATGTATAAGGTATTGTGACGGGGTCGAAAATTCGAATTCGAATTTTCGACGGGAGAGCACGTTTCAAGCATCCCTGATCACGAATCAAACATTTTTGAAGTGATGTCTGTGTGTGTGTATGTGTGTGTGTGTGTGTGTGTGTGTGTGTGTGTGTGAAAGTATGTGTGTGTGTGTGTGTGTCAGTGAGTCTGTGGAGACGATAACTGACGAACGAATGGACCGATTCGAACCAAATTTGGTACAAAAATCACAATCGGTAAACACTGGAAGCCTATTGTTTTTATACGTAATCGAATGTTCAGAACCCCCCTAAATTTTCGAATGAAATTTTGAAAAAATCGTCAAAAAATCAAAACTGCTAATAAAGTTACGCAAATAGACATTTCTTATGTAATTTTTCATTAGAAAACGATTGGCATAAGTTTTAGAACGCTAACATGAACCGTTCTCGAGATATTGTACATTTTTCAAAAAAATTATGAAAAAGTCACATAAAAAAAAAAAAATTCCTATTGAGAAACATGTTCACTTTTCATATGTAATACATGCGATAAATTGAGTGACATCATTCTCGTGGATCTAGCTCGTTCCATTCATGAAAAAATATACTTTGAATAATACTTTTGTATTTGAACGCCAATAGTCATTTATCTGCTGTAAGAATAACTTTTTTCTTAGTGCTTAACGCTTGGCAAGATTTTGGCGACGAATTTGGCAGAATTTCGCCAACTTGGCGACTTTTTTGAAATGTTGCCAAATTAATGAAAATCTCGCCAAATGGATAAAAATGATGCTAAATCAATGAAAATGACGACTAATTGTCGAAAATTCAATATCTTGGAAAGAATAATAGTATCTACTATGAAAAAAACCTATTTTTTTACTGTAAAAGTAGTAAATTCATTACATTATATAAGGAAAGTCATGTGTTGTCCACATCAGATTTTTTTTACTGTAAAAGTAGTAAATTCATTACATTATATAAGGAAAGTCATGTGTTGCCCACATCAGATTTTTTTATTTAAATGTACTTATTGAAATTGAAATGTGAAATCAAATGCTTGTTGTATACCAGAATTTTTTTTTATGCTGAAACAATGTTTTATAACAAACGGATGTTCAAATGACTTTGAGTTCAATAGTTGTGTACATATCTCAACAAATATGACATAACTAATTGGACGAAGTTTTGAAGCGAGAATCTTTTGAATACGTGATAATTTAGAGTAATGGGCCTGGATATTTTATAGGTGTTGTTAAAAATGCTTTGATTCAAGGGAACGGTAACATACACGCCTTTGATGATGAACGCAGTACCGACAGGTGTTGCATAAAAGAGGAGGTCTGGACCTTAGAGCAGCGATAAGAAGTATCTTCATAAGAAATATCTTCATAAGAAGTATCTTCGTATCTCTCTTCTAAGGTAGGAAATGCCAAATCAGTGACAGAATATTGTCCTGGCAAGTGTATATGGCTTCTTAAGTGGTGTGTAGCTGTGACCGTGGTGAAACACCGCAGAACATAAGACATTTTCCTTGGCAGGGATCCTTACTTTAGAGGACACGTCTTCGTTTGTATTCTACAGCTTCGCAAACTTTTTATACTCATTCACATACGCCGACACCTGGTGTTTGCTGCCGTTCAAAAACGATCCAAACTCGCTTTGAGAGCTCTTTTTCCCGCAAGACTCTGCTTCTTATTACTTTCCTTATATTCATAGTAGTATAATGTATAAGGAAAATATTGTGAAGGGGTCGAAAATTCGAATTCGAGTTTTCGACGGGAGAGCACGTTTCAAACATCCCTGATCACGAATTGAAAGTTTTTGAGGTGATGGCTGTGTGTGTGTTTGTGAAAGTATATGTGCGTGTTTGTGAAAGTATATTTGTGTGCGTATGAAAGTATGTGTGTGTATATGTGTGTGTGTGTGTGTGAAAGTATGTGTATGTGTGTGTATATGTGTGTGTGTGTGTGTGAAAGTATGTGTATGTGTGTGTGTGTGTATGAAAGTAAGTGTGTGTGTATGAAAGCAAGTGTGTGTGTTTGTGTGTGTGTGTGTGTGTGTGTGTAGAGACGATATCTCACGAACGAATGAGCAATTCAAACGAAATTTGGTATAAAAATTGCAATCCGTTAACACTGAAATCTTATTGTTTTTAAAGGCAATCGAATGGTCAAGTGAAATTATTTCGAGTGAAATTTTGAAAAAATCATCAAAATATCAAAACCTTTAAAAAAGTTACGTAAATCATCATTTCTTATGTAATTTTTTTATTAGAAAACGATTGACATAAACTTTAATACTCTAGCATGAACCATTCTTGAGATATTGCAAATATTCCATATAGATATTGCAAATTTTTCAAAAAATTAAGTAAAATAAAAACAAATATTTAACTATTGTGAAATATGCTCACTTTTCATATAATGCGATACATTTGTTGACATCATTCTCGTGTATCTAGTGCATTCCATTCATGAAAAATATACTTTGGGCCATACTTTTGTATTTGATCGCCAATAGTCATTTATCGACTATAAGAATATTATTTCTCCATCCATAACGCTTGTCGATATTTTGGTGACCAGTTTGACGGAATGTTGCCATTTGGCGACTTTTTAAATGTTGCCAAATTAACGAACATTTCGCCACATTGATAAAAATGACGCTAAATCAATGAAAATGACGACTAATTGATGAAAATTCAATATCTTTAGCGGTATGTCGCCAACTTGGCGACTTTTTAATATTGAAAAATTAACAAAAATGCCACAAAATTGACAAAAATATCGCCAAATTGATAAAAATGACGCTTAATGTGAGTTAATATTTCGTAAATTTTAATTCCGTCATATAACGGGCATACCGTCTGGTATCACCTATCAGAAAACTCTTCTCCCCATTTGTCTGCAACGCTCGGCGATACATGTAGCGAACTTGGTGAATAATCTACTGACATATAGCCAACTTATCGCCAGCAATTAATATTGAGCCCCAGATTGACGACCATATCATCAAAATTGTAAAAATGACTCCAAGTAAATGAAAATAGCACCTAATTGATGATTTTTTCATTTACATATTTTAATATATGGACTATATTGTTTATTGAAGATGAGAAGAATATTGATAATTATCAATTTAGAGATGCGCGAATTATAAGTTAATTGGGTTCGAAAAAGTTTTGAATGTTGTCATCCGGAAAAGCCACAGTGTACATTTCAACATTAATTACAGTATGTCATGGATCTTATATATCCGTTTCGACAATAAGAGCTTGCAATTTCATCCCCAGTAGCTCAACGACAATGTCTTTCCAGTTCGTAGATTCAGGTTCTATTCTCGGCTGGGGCGATGTTCTTTACAATCTTGTACATCCGTTTATTTTACTGTGAAAAAACTAAATTCATTGAATTATATAAGAAAAGTCATGTGCTGTCCACATCAGATTTTTTTATATCTGTTCTTAGAACTATTTCGCAGCAAGAATGTTCTTACAATACATTTTATCACGTATGACTTTATTTAAGTTACTTAGTTAGGATCACTTTCTCATTGTTCATTAAATTGAAAGAACAAATTAAATATTTAAGTTACCTCGGAAAATGCATCGAGTAAAATGAAGGCTGCTCAAGAACTTGAGTTTAAGTTGTTAAATGTACTATCTTTCGGCAAAGATCAGTTAATGTCTTAACCGTAACTGTCTAATTAGAACTCTGAGTATCACTGCCCGCTAGGTTTTTTCAGTGAAACATAATTTTAAGTTTTTAAGCACTTAAATGATGTATGGATGAGAAACTCTGTAAACATTACCCGCTTACTTAAAATATCTATTAAAAGTGTTGTTGACGTGTTCAACTCGTCATGCATTCCACTACCGCTAAGCGGGTTTGACGAGGTAGACTCGTCATGCACTTTTAAAGCCGAGATTCCTGTGTTTTTGATGGAAATAACACGTCATATAATTTTTTTTATGAGATATTAAGTGTGTTTGCAATCTTTTACACTAGATGGCAGTAGTAGTTCTACAAACTAAATTTTATCAGAGGCAGTATTTCGTAAACACGCGTAAAATAAACGCAGTTTTGTTGGGATTTCACATTCAAAGCAATGGCGGCTTCAAATGCTTTCAATCTTATTTTAGCAAAGCGTACGTTATCTCACACCCAGCAATAAAGTGCCAACTAGGCGATGTGTTGCATTTTATGCTTCCAATAAAACTGGCAAGAAGCTTAGGAAAGAAACCAGGACATGGTGTCCAGACTGTGAAGTTTCTCTTTGTTATATTCGATGTTTAAAAATTTATCACACCAAGAGGAACTATTAAAAATTGGAATTGTATGTAACAGATAATTGTATTTTATTTAAGTATCTGTTATTATACATGTTTATTACTTTCCTTATATGCATAATATATAAAGAAAGTATTATGACGGGGTCGAAAATTCTAATTCGCGTTTTCGACGGGAGAGCACGTTTCCAGCATCCCTGATCACGAATCATACATTTTTGAGGTGATGACTGTGTGTGTGGGTGTGTGAAAATATGTGTGTGTGTGTGTAGTATCAGTGGGTCTGTGGAAACGATATCTCACGAACGAATGGAGCGATTCGAATGAAATTTGGTACAAAAATCACAAGCTATGAATACTGGAAGCTTATTGTTTTTAAACGCAATTGAATGATCAGAACCTACCTAAATTTTCAAGTGAAATTTAAAAAAAATCATCAAAAAATCAAAACCTTTAATAAAGTTACGCAAATAGACATTTCTTATGTAATTTTTCCTTAGAAAACGATTGACAAAAACTTTAGAACGCTAGCATACACCGTTCTCGAGATATTGCCCATTTTTCAAATAAACTTATAAAAAAATCCCATAAATTAAAAAAATATATATTTACTTTTGAGAAACATGTTCACTTTTCATATGTAGTATCATGCGATAAATTCGGTGATATCATTGTCGTGGATCTAGCTCGTTCCATTCATGAGAAAAAATACTTAGAGTAATCTTTTGTATCTGAACGCCAATAGTTATTTATCTGTTATAAGAATAACTTCTTTCTCCGCCCATACCGATTGGCGAGATTTTGGCGACGAATTTGGCGGAATGTCGCCAACTTGGTGACTTTATAAAATGTTACCAAATTAACGAAAATCTTGCCAAATGCATAAAAATGACGCTAAATCAATGAAAATGACGACTAATTGACAAAAATTCAGTATCTTGGAAATAATATAAGTATATACTATAAGAATAACCTATTTTTTTTTACTTTAAAAATAGTAAATTCATTGCATTATATATGGAAAGTCATGTGCTGCCCACATCAGATTTTTTTTTACTTTCCTTATATACATAATGTATCAGGAAAGTATTGTGACGGGGTCGAAAATTCGAATTCGAGTTTTCGACGGGAGAGAACGTTTCAAGCATCCCTGATCACGAATCAAACATTTTGGAAGTGATGTCTGTGTGTGTGTGTGTGCGTGTGTGTGAAAGTATGTGTGTGTGTGTGTGTATGTGTGTATCAGTGAGTCTGTGGAGACGATAACTGACGAACGAATGGACCGATTCGAACAAAATTTGGTACAAAAATCACAATCCGTAAACACTGGAAGTCTATTGTTTTTTTACGCAATCGAATGGTCAGAACCCCCCTAAATTTTCGAATGAAATTTTGAAGAAATCGTCAAAAAATCAAAACAGCTAATAAAGTTACGCAAGTAGACATTTCTTATGTAATTTTGCATTAGAAAACGATTGATATAAATTTTAGAACGCTAACATGAACCGTTCTCGAGATATTGTACATTTTTCAAAAAAATTATCAAAAAGTCATATAAAAAAAAATTCCTATAGAGAAACATGTTCATTTTTCATATGTAATACCATGCGATAATTTGGGTGACATCATTGTCGTGGATCTAGCTCGCTCCATTCATGAGAAAAGATACGTCCGAGTAATACTTTTGTATTTGAAAGCCAATACTCATTTATCTGCTGTAAGAATAACTTATTTCTTCGTCCATAACGCTTGGAGAGATTTTGGCGACGAATTTGACGGAATGTCGCCAACTTGGCGACTTTTTGAAATGTTGCCAAATTAACGAAAATCTCGCCGAATGGATAAAAATTACGCTACATCAATGAAAATGACGACTAATTGTCGAAAACTCAATATCTTGGAAAGAACATTAGTATCTACTATAAGAAAAACCTAGTTTTTTACTGTAAAAGTAGTAAATTCATTACATTATATAAGGAAAGTCATTTGTTGCCCACATCAGATTTTCTTTTTAATGCGTTTATCTTGTAATGTGAAGATTTCCTGAAAGTGGTCAAGAACGATCTACAAACGTGACACTGTTTAGATAAAAGTTCTATAACTTTAAAATAAGTCTATGTCATTGTATGTACAAAGTGTTGCAACTGAAAGAAATATACCATTTGGTGTATGAATAAAAATGTCACAATTACAAGAAAAGAAGATATTTCGTTTTGTGTACGAACAAAATGTCAAAATAAAAATTTCAAAATAAAGATGCCATTTATTATTGTGATATGCTGTAAATATTTATTATTGTGATATGCTTTTTACTGTAAAAGTAGTAAATTCATTACATTATATAAGGAAAGTCATGTGTTGCCCACATCAGATGTTTTACATAAGGATATCATCTGTTCCTGTGGAGATGAGGGATTTATGCAACATTGCATATTTAAATGCAAGATTTGGAAAGACGTAAGATTATCATACTTCCCAAGGAATTTTCTACAAATAGACGAACTACAACTCCTAAAGCTAAGTAGAGTCATAATAGGCATTAGCCGTATTGTGGCTAATTTGCTGGAACAAAAACTGCTGTGATTTGTCTTTAATAATTGAATTTGCCATGTATGTTGAAAACAAGTGTTGTTTAACTATTACTTGTATTACAGGTACTAGGGCACCTGATTTTGTTATTGAATTTATCTATAGTGTCATATATAATATGTTGAATAGGAATTTTGTAAAGTATTAGATGGTGTCTTGAATATTTGTTAAGATTGATTTTTAGCAATAATACTATATAATTGTAACAGACGAAGAGATGAGCTGATATGGTAAAGTAAGTTAGCGTTGGTCTAACTATGGTTGATGTGGAATTTATAAATGATTTTAACCATATATTTGTAAAATGTGTTAAAATGGAATGTATGTATTTACTATTAGTGGCATCCTGTGTACTTTTAGCACATCTTGTTGCGATGGATGTTTTAATCATTACATATTTATTGATATTGAGATAACTATTGTTGGTGTCTTATAATTTGCTGTATATGATTGTATAATAGATTTAAACCATTGTTGTGTACAAAGAGTTAAATTGAATTGTATGTAATACTATTGGTGTCCAGAGATTTATTGAAATATTATGTAAGATTGTTATTTTATGTACTATTTCATTTGTTAGATCATGAGGTGTGATTGATGTGTGTTAGGGCTGGATTTGTTTGAGACTCTGTCTCTCAGTGATTGTTGTTGCTGTTTTTGCTCAGCAAGTTGCTGAGCCTGGTGGTGTGTGTGTGGGGGGGGGGGGGGGGGGGGGAGTCTGAACGGTGGCAGTATGATAGTGATGTTGCCTTTTGGCTTTGGCCCTTTTCCTCGGCGAACTGCGAGGTCTTCGTTTTCTTTGCGGGTTGCGGGGGAGTCCTGTCTGTGCTGCGGTCGGGCCCGGTCGGGCCCGGTCGGAGGTTGTGCCGGGCTGTGTGTCTAGCGTTTTGTGCTTGGCTGTGTGTCGGGAGTGCGATCTTGCTATCGCGACGACCAATCGTCAAACCTTATACCTTCGGGTGGAACGGATGCTTTTATGCTTATTCTTAAAACCGGCGTAGCAAAAATACTAGTATATCTCAATGGTCAGTCTTAGAGTAATGGGGTGGATCTTCTTTTTTTATCGTCAACAATTACATATAACACAAGCATTTATTTAATGCGTTTGAGCATACGTAGTCTTTCATTTTAGATTTTACTGATTTTTAGGAGACATTTCGAAATAACGATTTTTGCGGGCCATCTACTGGGTCTTTTTTTTCCGAATCGTACCAAAATCTAATCAACACCAGGGTAACCCACAAGTGACTTATCTACCAAATTTTATGAAATTCGATCAATTAGATTTTCAGTAAGACTGGATAAAAACCATTTTTGCAGGCTATTTCGCAAAACACGGCGGTTTCTTTTATTCCGAAAGGTACCAAAATCTAATTATTACCAGTCACCCACAAGAGATTTACCTAAAACATTTTATGAAATTTGATTTATTACTTTTTGAGTTAGAGTGGATACATACATTGCACAGACACACAGACATACAGACATATATACACACAGACATATATAATAGACACACAGACATATATACAGACACACACATACAGACGTCACGCTAAAATAGTTTTTTCGTGTTCCAGAGGTTCCGGAACTTGTCGAGCCGTCGAAAACTCGAGTTCCGATTTTCGACACGATTCCAATACTTTCCCTATACATTACCATGTATTGCAGGAAAATTAATATTTTCTGCCCTGGATGCAGCAAAATAAATATACAGCACCGATGTACCAGATGTCATGTTTCGTAACAGGTGATCTATGAAATTGATAGGGAATAAATACATTCTAAATTTAATTCTTGAGTAAATGATCATTCGGTTATTACCATTGGTCAACTGCAAGTTGCAATTTCTTATATTTGTACTTTACCTGCAATATGGTAATGTATAGGGAAAGTATTGGAATCATGCCGTAAATCGCAACTCTTTTCGACGGATATGCACGTTTCGAGACCTCTAGAATACGAAAAATTATTTTTAGCGTGACGTTTGTGTGTGTGTGTCTGTGTGTGCGTCTGTCTGTCTGTGCAGATATTGTATCCACTTTAACTAAAAAACTAATTGACCGAATTTCATAAAATGTGGTAGGTATGTCACTTGTTGGCGAATCTGCTGCTGATTAGTTTTGGGTACGATTCGGGATTAAAGAAATCGTCTTTTTTTACGAAATGGCCCTCAAAAGTCAGTATCCACTCTAGCTGAAAAACTAATGGACCGAAATTCACAAAATTCGATAGATAAGTCACGTGTGGGTTACCCTGGTGCTTATTAGATTTTGGTACGACTCGAAAAAAAATAACCTGCTTTTTTTTGCAAAATGGCCCTCAAAAATCGTCAAAATCTAAAACAAAATACTACATATGCTGAAATACATCCATTAAATGCTTGTTTTATACATAATTTTTAACAACAAATAGAATAAGACCAACCCCATGACATTAGGAATAGCGGTGCTCGAGATATTTTAGTTTTTTGCATTTACGCTGCGCCACCGTTGAAAAAACGTCCAGTTATCAAGTGAGAACGAAAATTGAATTAAAAATGCCAATTCAGTGTCATTTTAAATATGTTTGAGTCAATTATTTATGCGTGTTATTTAGTGTAATTAAACTAAATTTAAAGAATTATTACTAAAGTAAAGAGACAATGAATTTGAGTCTGCAGGGAAAGTCATGTGCTGCTCACATCAGATTTTTAAATTTATCTCAAAGTTTAATCGCTTTTGTACTGTGATTGCTTGACTTCTGGTGAAAATATGAAATCCGATAGGTACTTCTTACTTTACAATTGAACACTGCTATTTTATTTTGAATTTTTTCTGTGTTTTTAATTTCAGTTATTAGACTCCGAGTGTTTCTAAATTATCAAAATTAAGTAAATTACATTCTTAAATTAAAACACAGTTTTCGTCGATTTCTTTCCGATAACAAGTATTGAATGAAAATTTATCTGAACAAACTGTCATCATTTAAAACTAATATATGTATAAGATGAACTATTGTCCTTGAATTTATTACTTTCCTTATACTTGTATATATAATGTATAAGGAAAGTATTGTGACGGGGTCGAAAATTCGAATTCGAGTTTTCGACGGGAGAGCATGTTTCAAGAATCCCTGATCACGAATCAAACATTTTTGATGTGATGTCTGTGTGTGTGTGTGTGGGTATGTGTGTCAGTGAGTCTGTGGAGACGATATCTCACGAACGAATGGAGCGATTCGAAGGAAATTTGGTACAAAAATCACAATCCGTGAATACTGGAAGCCTATTGTTTTTAAACGTAATCGAATGTTCAGAATCCCCCTAAGTTTTCGAGTGAAATTTTGAAAAAATCATCAAAAAATCAAAGCCTTTAACAAAGTTACGCAAATAGACATTTCGTATGTAATTTTCCCTTAGAAATTGATTGACATAAACTTTAAATCGCTAGCATGAACCGTTCTCGAGATATTGCACATTTTTTAAATAAATTTATCAAAAAATCCCATAAATTAAAAAAAAATATTAACTGTTGAGAAACATGTTCACTTTTCATATAAATATCATGCGATAAATTAGGTGACATAATTCTCGTGGATCTAGCTCGTTCAATTCATAAGAAAAGATACTTTGAGTAATACTTTTGTATTTGAACGCCAATTGTGATTTGTCTGCTATAAGAATAACTTATTTCTCCGTCCATAAAGCTTGGCGAGATTTTGGCGACGAATTTGGCGGAATGTCGCGACTTTTTGAAATGTTGTCAAATTAACGAAAATCTCGCCAAATGGATGAAAATGACGACTAATTGTCGAAAATTCAATATCTTGAAAAGAATATAAGTATTTACTATAAGAAAACTCTATTTTTTTACTGTAAAAGTAGTAAATTCATTGCATTATATAAGGAAAGTCATGTGTTGCTCACATCAGATTTTTTATATTTGTATTCTAAACATCTTACACTTCAAAATTATTAAATACTAGCAGCATACCCGTTCTTCGTACGGAGTATATAATATAAAGAAACTTGAAATTCATAATCACGCCCAAATTCTTATAGTATACTAAATGACATGTTTAATCAAAATATTCTGTTAAAATATTTAATATAATGCTCCTAAAAAGAAGATTAAGAATCTCTGTTCTCGCTATATAAAATTATCTTCATGGACATATCTGAAGAATAAAACATCTTGGACCCCTTATGTAAGCAAATATAAAAAAAAATATGGAATTGAATCAATATATGCAACATAAAAGCGTTAAAATTGTATGGGACCCGTACTAATTATATACGCGAATATTAGAAAATATAACCTGTATTAGTAGATTACATGTATAAATTGAAAATACCAATAAACCCGTAATCTTTAAATATGAAGACAGTCATTTATTCCAATATATGTCAAAATTAAAGTGCTAAAATTATATGGGAAGATATACACGTACTACTTATAATGTCCGATTATTAGTAGAAGATTACCCGCTTTGCAATATGAGTCACAAATGTTTTTTGGTAAAATACAACAGACGACGTAATAAATTGAATATATAATTAATCCCCTTAATCTTCATACCAGAAGACTGTACTTGATTCCAATATATATGCCAATATATGTCAAAATATATGCCAATACACCTGTACTACGTATATTCTCGTAGGTTAGAAGATATACCCGTGCATTCCTAGAAGATTACTCGTACAACGTACAATATGCGTGTGTCAGCAATTTTTGCCGCAATAAAACAATGGCGTAATAACTTAAAAATATCAATAATCCCTGAATCAATAATTCCGGAAAATATCAATAATAATAATGTTTAAACCTGAAGAGTATAATTGATATTATCCAGTCCAAAATGAAATGGCAATGAAATTTATTTTATATACATATCTTCATTATTCAAATCGGAAAGGATTTATTAAAAATCGTCTGCCGCATAAACACATTGGATTTAAATCCGTTGCTAAGCGACATGATATCATTTGCTTCAAATAAATTGGTAGAAAAAATATCGTCTAAATAGTTATATTTCTATGGAACATTTGGCGACAGTTTCGTCAAATTAGCGATATTTTAAAAAATCGCCAAATTTATCGCCAAGTGGGACTGTAGAACTGACAGTTCCACTTTGCGACAAATTGACGAAATATCATCACAATACTATCCCCTAACAAAAAACAATTAATATAATTTATGTAGCGCAATTTTATCAATTTCAAGATATTTTTATAGATTTGAAAGCATTTTTATCAATTTGGTGACATTTTAAAAATTCGCTAAATGTATTACTAAGTAGGATGTTTGGTCTGACAGATAAATGCTAACCAAACATCATTTCAGTACTCTCTTCTAACAAAACAAAAAAAAATTTCATTGATATGTAGAAGATCCAAGCCACACGACCAACCCGAAGGTTTATAGCAGCTGTTTGTGTGTCCTTTATATCAATTTGGCGACATTTCCGCCAATTTGGCAAAGTTTAAGAAAAGTTGTCAAATTAGCGATATCCCTCCAAATTCGTAGCTTTGAATTTGCAGATCTGAATGAAACATTCTTATCCCGTTTCAATATACTAAATGAAAACACTACAATTGTATTAGAAGATATACCCGCTCTACTCTTTTTCTGTTTCAACAATCGGCTATATGAATTTATTGGCTAAACACAATATATGAGTTTAGTAGCTAAATACGATATAAGCTTGAAAACTCTTTGCCAAAATAAATGAAATTGATCGCAGTCAGCAATTAATATAATTAAAAGAAAAATCAAACCGTCCATTCATAAGATATACTTTTATATCCATTTATCCATTTATTTATTATTTAAATCGAAAAAAAAATAATGAAAACATTAACAAACACATTTAATTTAATTGCGATGCCGAGCAACATGATATATCCTCCTAAAATGTTAAAATTTATTAACCACTAACAGCACACCCGTTATTCGTACGGAGTGTATAATTTAAAGAAACTTAAAGTTCGCAATCATGCGCAAATTCTGTTAAAATATTAAATTTATTGCTCCTAAAGAGAAGTTTAAGAATATATGTTCTCACTATGCAAAATTATCTTCACGATCAGATCTGAAGAATAAAACATCCTGGCCCCTTTTGTAAGCAAATTTACAGAAGAAAAAATAGGAATTGAATGAATATATGCAACCCCGTACTAATTATATTGTCGCAGATCAGAAAATATGCCAATGTGTTAGTAGAAGATTACCCGTATTACAATATGCGTCTCAAAAATATTTGCCAAAATAAAAGAGATGACGTAATAAATTGAAAACATCAATAATATCCGTACTCTTTATACCAGAAGGTCGTAATTGATTCCAATATCTGCCAATATATATCAAAACATATGTCAATATACCTGTACTACTTATATTCTCGTAGATTAAAAGATATACACGTGTATTTGTAGAAGATTCGTACAACATACAATATATGAGTTTAAACAATTTTTGTCATAATAAAATAATTGCATAATAACTTGAAAATATCAATAATCCTTGAATCAATAATCCCCGAAAATATAAATAATAATAATTTTTAAACCTGAAGACCGTAATTGATATTATCCAGTCGAAAATGCTATAAGAAAAATCAAATCGTTCTTTTCTAAAATATATTTTTATATCCATTTATTTATTATTCAAATCGAAAAAATAATTACTAAAATTAACAGACAGATTTAATTTACTTGCGTTTCTGAGTAACATGATATAAGATAGAATCTTATAACATGTTAAATATGTTATGTCTTATAACATAAACTGCGAAATTAAATAACTATTTTGATTTCTCTATACTTCTCATTGTTCCGTAAAACCTTGTTTTAAATAAACCATGAACCATGGAGATAGATTTCCCCTTTAAATCATGTTTCAAACAATTCATGTTTTCAGAAAGTGACTAATTAACGCAAAAAATCTCCCATCAAACTCAGAGATTAAATTTTAATTCACTTTCAAACGATTTTCAAGCTTTTCGTTTGGATAAACCACGGAGTTAGGGAGTAGAACTCCTAGGAAAAAGTTCGGTTTTTCATTAATATCTCGACAACCCCAGGTCCTAGAAACTCGAAACTTGGACAAAACTTATGGGGGGATATTTCAAGGCTATTCACCAAATTTCATTAAATTCGGTTCAGCCGTTTTTCCGTGATGATGAGACAAACGAAAATTTCGTTTTTTACTAACATCTCGAGAACCACTGGCCGTAGAAACTCAAAACACGGATATAATTTTAAGTGGGGCTATTTCTGGGCTACCCACAAAATTTCATCAAATTCGGTTCAGCCGTTCTCCCGTGATGGTGTGACAAACAGACAGACAGACAGACAGACAGACAGACAGACAGACAGACAGACAGATTTTCATTTTTATTTATATAGATTAAAAATATTCAAAACTATGTCATAGTCAATGGAAAAATATTTTTGTATACGTACATAAAAGTTTAGTTGCACTGAAATATTTTTAAAAACACTAACAATTATGGGATATGACATGTTTGTTTTGCTACCACCGCAATCAAGAATATTGAGTGCTAATGAGCTGTAACAAGAGAAGCAATTGCATTGCTCACTAATAACTTAAATAGGTGAAAAGAGAATTTTTTAAACATAGTCTCAATGACGAACCGTTTTCTCATTTAATCTCTGTACGATCAAACCAAAATGATAAATAACAAGAAAGATCAATCATGCTTAAAGCATTGATTATGAAACACTTTCCAACTTCAATGCAATTTTACTTAAACAAGTCTAAAATGCAATACATTCCTCGGTAATATTTTGAAACTTATCACAATACTGCATTAATTTATTATATTTGAAAACTTAAACCTTCATCGAAAAAAATGAACTTCATTCAAATGACGGCATTGAAATATAAATTGCCTGGTTTAAACATCTCTAAAATGTTATACATTCCTGGGTAATAGTTTTAGAATTATCATAATACTACGATAATTTATTATATTTGAAAACTTCATCGAAAACAACTGAAATTAATTCAAATGACGTCATAGAAAAAATAACACGCCTGGATCTCTATAAAAACAGGATTTCATTCATAACTTTCTCCCATTCATTTCATTCATCACAATACTATAATAATTTATTTTATTTAAACATTTTGTTTAAGACCATGGAGCTACAAAAAATTAAACTCTATGCTTGAAACTTCATCGAAAAAAATCGGCCTTCTCTTTATGAAATCAATTAATATTTCATTCATATCAGCCATGCAGACTCCATGGACTAAATTATTTTGTGTTAAAAAAATACAGGAATTATAATACAACTCATTTTATATATTTTGCTGTTTACATTTTACATAGGTGAAAAATAGGCTTAGTTGTGGAAATAATCAAATTTAGATGAGCATTTAAACTCAAATATATTGTCATTGAGTTGTTTCAGTATGTAGATGCACAGAATTTAAGCAAAAATAAAGTAGTTTTAGGACGGATACAACACTCAACATGAATTAAAAAGAACTTAAAAAAATCACGATTTTGAAACAAGATGGATGGCATATATTATTTTGAATTGGGTCATGTGATCGTTTCATATCATGGTCACGTGTTCGTTTCATATAAGAGATGTAATTATTATTTTAATTTTTATTTAAAAAACTACTGAATATATTTCGCTGAATTTTTTTTTATATATTTTATGGAACAATTTGAATATTACCTAAAATTTTCGAAGCAATATGTGAATTTTAAATCCGCTTAAAAAATGTTTGAAAAATTAGGTCCCATAGGGCTCAATGTATTTCATTTTTTCGACCCGGGTTCAATCCAAAACTAATTGGGTGATATTATTCATTTATATTCCCATAGGTTCTACAGACCGTCTGAACAACATACGAAAATTTCATTTTGATAAAGTCATTTTTACGGCAGTTATCGTGCTAACGGACAGACTGACAGACAGACAGACAGAATGAATGAACAAAGTCATAAACACTTTTCAACTTTGTTGTAAAGTGTTAATAAAAAAGATCAATCATGCATAAAGCATTTATTATGAAACACTTTTCAACAGAAATATAATTTTATTTAAATATCCCTAAAATGTGATACATTCAGCGCTGATATATATTAAATTATCACAGTACTACAATCATTTATTATATTTGAAAACTTAAAACTTTATAAAAAAAAACGAACTTTATTCAAATGACGTCATCGAAATATAAATCGTTTGGCTCTCTATGTAAAAGCAGTGAATATTTTATTCATATACTTTCATTTCAGACTCCAGAGCTTAATAATTTTGTGTGAAAAAAATTCAATCAATCTTATACAGCCTTGATCAAAAGTATTAGGCACCCTACTGAAATCCATTTATTTTAAACTACTAAAGTGTTGGGATAAAATAAAAATGCAGAGTTTCAAAATAATCATTTTTTATTGAAACTTATCAATATTTGATTGAACCTCCTTTCACCTTTATGACTGCATCAATTCTTTTAGGCACAGAGCGTACTAACCTACTGTATTCCCTTCTCTGTATCTTCTTCCATTCCTCTTGCAATATGAATTTTGAGGACGTTTTTGAATAATGGAATGCTTCCTGAGCTGGCGTTTGAGAAAAGCCCACAACTATTCAATGGGGTTGAGGTCTGGAGACTGTAGAAAAGAATGCAAAAGATGTACGCCATTTTCACTGAACTACTTCATAGTCACAGCAGATGTGTGACAAGTTGCATTATCTTGTTGGAGTCTGACCCCATCCATCGTTGCCCCCCAGGGGGCGGTGCCGCCAAAGATTGCGGTGTACGGATCTTAGGTCTGCACCTCTGGTTCTCAGTCTGCTGGGGGAAAATTAATCTGGTTACCTGTTCGACGATGAACTGTGCGGCGAACCAGTGAGTCATCCAGGGCCAGACTCTTCCAGGTGGTCGCGCCCATGGACTGCCTATTCATGGCCTGAGCCAAGGGCTGACCGGTGGCTGGTGTCGAGCTTGGCGGGCGTTCTCTCGGATCCTACCCGGTGAATGATTTCGCCAAGTCAGCGACCTGGCTGAGGCTCCGCTGGAATGGAGATTGACTCCCGGGGCTAGCCGCTAATAGGCATAAACCTCCACGGTTGCCTGGCTAGTTTTCCTGAATTCTCGCATTCATGTTTGTATTGCCGGAAATTCGTGAAAAAAATGCTTGCAGTGTTGTTTCTAGTAAATTCATGTACATCAAAGAGTTCATTCGTCCCTCACAGATGTGCATTTCGTCCTCACCGTCGGCTGCCATGCGTCCCCAAATCATTATGATACCACCACTATGTTTCACAGTGGGCACTACGCACTCTTCCATATATTCCTCACCTTCACGTCTTCTCACATAAGACACACCAGGTGTTCCAAATACCTATAATATTGAAATTATTTTACTAACATCCTAAAGAGCTTTACAAAAAAAGTTGCTACATATCGACAATTTCAAGTTAGTTTTGAATACAAGCAAGTGAAATAAAAAATACCTGAACGTTTGATTCATCAGACCACAGAACTTTCGCCCAATCTTCTTCAGTAAAAGGACAATGTTTAACCGCTGATTCCATCCGTTTCTTTTTGTTTATTTCGGAAATTCATGGCTTCTTCCTGGCCTTGCAGCCTTTCAATCCAGCTTCTACAAGCCGTCTTTTAATGGTTGGAGAAGAGATTTTTTTTCTTATTGTCTCTGACAATTCAGCCGCTAATTTAAATAAAGATTTTATACGATATTTCAATGAAAATCGTTTCAAAAGTCTGTCATCCCTGGGTGTAGTGATCTTTTTTCTCCTTCTTCGACGATTTAAATGATTACCAGTATCCAAATGACTATCAGACGTTTGATAGTGTATTGGATCGAGCATCTGGAACATTTCACTTCTCTGGCAATTTCACATTGTCTATTGCCCTGCTCGTATAAAAATCGAATTTTCAACCGTTGTTCGCTGCTAAGTTCCGTATTTTTCGGCATTTTATACACACAAGCCCTCAAATTAAGATGAGATAAGTAACAATCTAGTGCACGTGTACAAACCAGAACAGCGAATGAAACCGACTGCTTCCACGAAAACCTGGAATTTCCCGTTATCGTCCTGGAAATGTTTTATTGGTTGTCAATTGGAATGACGTTTATATTTCCATTTTAACTTCCTACTATGTATGCAGTCATAAACAAATGAGGTGATTTCAAGTAACACACCCGCAGTTAAAGTAGAAAAATTAGGTTCCCTAATACTTTTGATCAAGGCTGTACAACTCATCTTACAATCACTTGTTTACATTCTGCATCCATTAAAATTAGGCTTCGTTATAGATAGACAGAATGTACAAAGTCATAAACACTTTTCAACTATGTTGTAAAGTGTTAAAAACTCACTTTATAGCAATGCTTATTCTTGATTTGTACAGATTTTTCAAATTTGGGTTCTCTTTAATTTCTTACTACATGTAATATAACTTGCGTTTAATGTCTTAAATAGAAAATTTGGATCATCAAACGAGGCAACATGCTTCAGTGTATTGTAAAAAAATTGTGGGCGGCGTTGCGACTGGCTTTGAGTGTTTTCAAGACGAATCAGGATTGAGTGAATTCGTTTGAAAATATCTCGGGCTTTGGCGAAGTCAAATCTTACTATTATCAAGACGGGTAAAATTTTAAAATTATACCCGTGCATAGCTCCATTGCTGTAACAGGTTTTTTCGGTTTCAGAGGAAAACGCGATAAGACCTATCCTTTTACTTCTACAGCCCTGGCATAGCTCTAGTCTCTAAATAACTGGCTTTTGATCCTCGATTCTTCCCTTTCTTCTGCTGACTCCCGGAATCCAGGAACCGGGAAATTTTGGAGACTTCGGGTATTACTGTAGTAGGAGAATTTCCTCCTTCTTACAGTGACGCAGAACATTTATTGTAATTCTTAGCTTCTAAAAACTCTTCACTTATTCCATCTTTATACTTTCCCTGCAATACATGGTAATGTATAGGGAAAAGATTGGAATCGTGTCGAAAATCACAACTTGAGTTTTCGACGGATCTACATGTTTTGGGACCTCTAGAATACAAAAAAAATATTTTTAGTATAATATGTGTATGTGTGTGTGTGTGCGTGCAATGTATGAATCCACTCTAACTGAAAAACTAATGGACCCGATTATCATAAAATTTGATAGATATATATGTCGCTTGTGGGTGGTTATTCTGGTTCTGATTACATTTTAGTACGATTCGAGATAGAAGAACCTTCCTTTTTTTGCGACAAGGGCAGCAAAAATCATCAAAATCTAAAATAAAAGATTACATATGCTCAAATGTATCCATTATGCTTGTTTTATATGTAATATTTGACTATGAAAAGAATAAGACCCACCCCATTACTTTCGGACCAGTCGTTCTCGAGATATTTTATTTTTTTCACATATTTGCTACGCCGGATTTGAAAATACGTCAGTTTACATAATGAAAGCGCAAATTGAATTAATAGTGCCAATTATGTGTCTTTTCAAATAATTACGCGTGTTATTTTGTGCCATTAAACTCAATTTAATGAATTATTTAAGAAATTAAGAGAAAATGAATTTGAGTCTGTAGGGAAAGTTATGTGCTGCCCACATCACATTTTTTAAAATTTAATTAAAAACAGTTTTGGGATTAAGAACTTAACCTTTACAACTGCCTTATAATCTGAGCTAAATTGTGTATGAATTTCTTCTTCGACCCAGATCGTCCGACCTACCAGAAAGGTGTAAGGTATCTGTTTGGACGGCCGGGAAGTGCCACCCAATTTAGACCGGAACCCAGTGGGGGAGGCATCCACAGGGACCGTACCCTCCTTCCCCTACCACCAACCTCTCGGAAGGACTTACGGACCCACATGTTTAACGTGATCGTACTCCGCATGAACACGGCGGCAGTTTGGGCAGCGGCGGGAATCGAACCCGGGACTACCGAGTGCAACCTCCGCGCGCTAACCACAGGGCTACCGCGCCCTTGTGTATGAATTTGTAACCGGCTACGTGGCAGGACTGAAATTGTCAGTTTCCATAGAAGTTTGCAAAAATGATCACTCGTAGCAAGTTTTTTTCTTGCTGCCATTGCGGATATCAGCTGTTTCATGCTGACGAGCACACAATAAGCGCGAAACCAGTCAGTGGATCTCAGTGTCTTCTAAAATTTGGGGAACGCCCCTTACAGGCAGATTTTATGATTATAAAATTATTTTGTGCACGAGATTCGTTGAATATACAAATAATTGACTCTTCAATCTAATTTTCATCCTCTATCTAACTTTGTATCATTTTGCTGTCGCTCTCTGAGGAATTATCCCTTCAATCAATTTCTATGAAAACAAGCTATCTCTGTCCACATCTATCTTCATCTTCCTCTGGTGAGAAATCCCAGAAGAGTCTGGAAACGTCAAATCTTGTCTTCAAGACAAGCAATAAATTTTATTTATCCGAAATTGAAGATTATATCAATTCTTTTCCTATCCTATCTATTATTCTATTAAATATTTATCTGTATGGATTTAAGTTTCTCTCTATATATTTTATGGATAGTGATTATGCATTATATATTATCCGACACGCAAAAGCATTCTGAGGTGGAAACCAATGAGGTAAAGGTAAGGCGTTAAAACTGCATATTAAGAAAATATCGCCAATATGGTTTGAGACAATCCTTCAAGTGGCGCTGGGGTAAGATAAGTAGTCCTGCATTATATGTATTTCTA
The DNA here is from genome assembly GCA_951213105.1 of Amaurobius ferox. Classification (NCBI taxonomy): domain Eukaryota; kingdom Metazoa; phylum Arthropoda; class Arachnida; order Araneae; family Amaurobiidae; genus Amaurobius; species Amaurobius ferox. The sequence continues at coordinate 447,342 of OX578154.1, forward strand.
TGGCGAAATGCCTAAAATATTTATTTAAACTGTCCATTTCGTAGAAATAAATTATTAGTGCCATGCAAATCTGAACTGAAACAATACAGAATATTCCTACGCATTCAAAATCATTTTACCTCTCAATTTATTTTTATCTTCCTCTACTCTGTATCCTATAACTATAAAAACAACTAGTTAATTATATCGTTAATTATAGAACCCGTCATTAAAAAACAATCAAAAATAAGTATACTCAATGCTGCGTCTGTCTGTTGTGCCCACTAACAATATAGCGACTTCTTTACTAACACCAGTGATACCTTGATATAATTCTCAAATCATTATGGCATTTTCAAGTATTTCATCCAAAGTTTCATATCCTTTTAAAGTCCATGGTGGAAACCATGCTGATATTCAAGTAAGTCTCTTTCCTAGGCCTTTGATTTGGCGCCTTTTAGCATTCCAAAAATATTACATCTGTGTCCAATTTGTTTTCAGTAGGTAACTCATTTTACGTGTCAGACAGCTTTATGCTACACAATATAAACATTTTACTGAGAAACTAAAATTCACCAATTAAATTATATTTATAAATTAACCTCAAATTTCGTATTAAGGAACTGTTAAGCTATGTTTCTAAACATGAGGTGTCTATGTCTTCAATTGCTGATCATTCTTGGCACTCTTATCATCTTTTTAATTTTTTGGAAACTAAGATCATTTCGATTCCCAATTCCAGTTTTGAAGTATATATTTTTTTAATGTTTCTCGATTGTTTCTCGGCCATCTCCCTTATTAATGATCATTATCCTTTCATCTCTTCTGCTTGGAAATCTCTGGTTTAATGTTTCGTTATCGTTTGCTTCCTTTTTTCTGTTTCCAGGAATTTTCTACCTGTTTCCTTAATTTTTATTTTTTTCCGAAATGTTGCAGACGTCAGCTATTTTAGTTTCCAAAACCAGTCAGTCCTTTCATTTTCTGTTCTACATATATTTTGCATTTATTTAGAAACTATTGTTTCTACTGATGGTTGAGACGATTTAAGCAAATGTAGAAACCGGTTTTTTTTTTTCAGTTGAGTCGAACACTTATGTTCATGGTTTTACTCACTACTGAACAAGAATGTACGCAATGCCATATCAGTAATACAATGTCATATCACTAATATAATGTCATGTCACTATTACAATGTCATGTCACTGATGCCATGTCACTAATGTCATGTTACTAATAGAGTCATTCAAGTATCTGAGGATCAGAATCAGTGACGGTGCGTGCATAGGTACTGCGGCACTGCGGGAGCGACAGTGCTCTCTCTTCTTCGCAGCCTGGCGTGCAACTTCCTACTTGCGCATGCACACAACAGTGAAACACCACTCTGCAAGAACTGTGAAGCGTGGTGTTTGATTGTTATGCACATGCGCACATAGGAAGCTGCACGCGAGGCTGCGAGAGAGAGAGAGCACTGTCGCTCCCGCAGTGCCGCAGTGCCTATGCAAGCACCGAATACAAATACAAATACAAGAATACAAATGTAAGGCACAGTAAACACAAATTTGAAAACCACAAGATGTTTTTTGTTGAACAGGATGATTATAGAACGACAAGGCGTGGAAACAGAGAAACATTTAAAGAAAACATATATTTAGAAAGTGGATTTTTTTCTTGTAATAAGAACACTAGGAAAGGATATTTGATTATTACGTTTCTTATTGTTCATATTGTTACGAACGTGAAAAATGTCCTCACTGGAGTCTCTTTTGGAAATCAGACTGAGAAAACGACCGTGCAGTCAACTTTTCCTATGCCGTGAATCTAGGATTGTCATATGCTGAAGTTCGGAAGGTTTTTTCAGATCTTACGATTTATCGTCAATTTGACGACATTTGGTGACTTTTCTAAGGTTCGAAAAACACCTCGAAATAATGAATATTCTACGACATATGAGTTTCTACAGTGATCTATATTAGGAGTCAGCACTCAGTTGGAGAGCAGTTGACGTGATACGAGCTACATTGAACTGTGATAGCCGTCAATGTTTTGAAAATGGCTGTTTTGTGAAATGAGTGAGGCATTTATTGGCTATTTTACTGTATCTGACAGTTGTTGAGTGATCTTATGAGATAGTTATCGAGCTGTATCGTGTTTCTGTTTACGCTGTGCTTGTAAATAAACGTGTTAGTTATCTAGAAATTTGGACCTTATTCTTGTATCCCAAGAGCACATCCACGATTCCACAGAATACGTCGTAATAGTATATTATTATTTCTGTATAAATTTTATCAGATATATTTTCACGGTTTTCGTAGTTTTTAACGTAAAAAATCTGAAGTGGGCAACACATGACTTTCCTTATATAATACAATAAATTTACTACTTTTACAGTTTAAAAAAATGTTATTCTTATAGTCGATACTTATATTCTTTCCAAGATATTGAATTTTCTTCAATGAGTCGTCATTTTCATTGATTTTGCGTCGTTTTTATCCATTTGGCGAGATTTTCGTTAATTTGGCAACATTTAAAAATGTCGCCAAATTGGCGACATTCCTCTAAATTCGTCGTCAAAATCTCGCCAAGCGTTATGGAGGGAGAAATAAGTTATTCTTACAGCAGATAAATGACTATTGGCGTTCAAATACAAAAGTATTACTCAAAGTATCTTTTTTCGTGACTGGAACCAGTTAGATCCATGAGAATGATGCCACCAAATTTATCGCATGATATTACATATGAAAAGTAAATATATTTATCAACAGTTAATATTTTTTTTAATTTATGGAATATTTTTGATAAATTTATTTGAAAAATGTGCAATATCTCTAGAACGGTTCATGCTTGCGTTCTAAAGTTTATGTCAATCGTTTTCTAAGGAAAAATTGCATAATAAATGTCTATTTGCGTAACTTTATTAAAGGTTTTGATTTTTCGAAAATTTTCCCAAATTTGACTCAAAAATTTAAGGGGTTCTGAACATTTGATTGTGTTTTAAAACAATAAGTTTCCAGTATTCATAGATTGTGATTTTTGTACCAAATTTCATTCGAATCGCTCCATTCGTTCGTCAGTTATCGTGTCTATAGACTCACTGACACACATACGCACACACACACACACACACACACACAGACATCACTTCAAAAATGTTCGATTCGTGATCAGGGATGTTTGAAACGTGCTCTCCCGTCGAAAACTCGAATACGAATTTTAGACCCTTCACAATACTTTCCTTATATATTATTGTATATAAGGAATGTAACTAGCGAGGCCCGTAAATAATTTTAAAAAACGGCTTATTCAAGACATATCTTACTATAATAAAAGACAACACTCAATCACTGTTTGCGTAGCCACAACACAAAAGGAGGTATTATTATATCCATTTTTGTAAATAAATTAAAATGAGTCCATTATCCGTATCTGTTTCGTTCTGGTATCATACGCAACGTAAAAGCTCTAGAATTCTCCATTGTTGTGAATAAATTAAAATGAGTTGAATATCCAGCTTCATTTTCAGTATTTGATGTCATAGGCAAAGTAGAACTACAGAATACTGTCTGCTCTTTATACATGCATATGGATAAGATAAAGCTTCCTTAGATTATTTTAAGGAAGGAAAATCTTCCATGCAGTATGATGAAATACAGCTATTTTATAACAAATATCTTTCTCCATAACTTTATATTTGGCATCACTCTCTTTGGGATTATTTTTTTCCGATACATTGTTATTCAATGAACTTATCTATTTTCGTATTTATCTTGTATATGAAATCTGAAAAAATATGTGCATTCTTATCTGCAAGAGATATTATTGATGATAGATCTATGAATTAATTGTTTGCTGGATAATTTATTATTAGATTTGCCTTATTGAATGTATCACGTGCTTCTGCGAAAGTTATATCTCACGATGGGTATAGACTAGAAAGATTCTATATTAAGTTGTAAATATTTTTACTTTCCCTGCATTACATGGTTATGTATAGGGCAAGTATTGGAATCTCCAAAATCGCAACTCGAGTTTTCCACGGATCTACACGTTTCGAGATCTCTAGAATACGAAAAAACTATTTTTAGCGTGAGGTCTGTGTGTATGTGTGTGCGTATCGGTCTGTCTGTCTGTGCAATGTATGTATCCACTCTAACTCAAAAACTAATGGACCGAATTTCATAAAATTTGGGCTAAGTCACTTGGATGTGACCCTGGTGCTGATTAGTTTTGGGTACAATTCGCAAAAACAGAATCCGTTTTTTTTTGCGAAATGGCCCTTAAAAATTTCATTTATCCGCTCTAGTTAAAATGTTAATTGACAAAATTTCACAGAATTTGGTAGATAAGTTACTTGTTGGATACTCTGGTGCTGATTAGAATTTAGTACGATTCCGAAAAGAAGAAACCGGCTTTTTATCACGAAATGGTCCGCAAAAATTTCATGTATCCACCCTAGCTAAAATACTAGTTGACCTAATTTCACGATATTTGGTAGATAAGTTACTTGTGAGACACTCTGGTACTGATTCGATTTTGGTACGATTCGGAAAGTAACAACCTGTCTTTTTTTACGAAATGGCCCGTAAAAATCGCAAAAATCTAAAAAAATAAAAAGACTACGCATTCTGAAATGTATCAATTAAATTCTTGTTTAATACGCAATTTTTAATGAGGAAAAGAATATAACAGACTCCATTATACTTTAGGACTAACCGTTCTTAAGCTATTTGCGATTTCTTGTATTTTTTGTTACGCCGCTATCGGAAAAATGTCCAATTACCAAATAAAAACAAACATTGAATTAAAAATGCAAATTTAGTATTTTTTGGTGCAATTAAACTCAATCTAATGAATTATTAAAGAAATAAAGAAAATATGAATTTAACTCTGCAGGAAAAGTCATGTGCTATCCACATCAGATTTTTACTTTCCCTGTAATGCATGGTAATGTATAGGAAAAAAATTGAAATCGTGCCGAAAATCGCATCTGGAGTTTGCGACGGTTTTACACTTTTCGAGAAAATACGAATAAACTATTTTTAGCATGACGTCTGTGTGTGTGTGTTCGTGTGTCTGTGCAATGAATGTATCCACTCTAACTCAAAAACTAATGGACCCAATTTCATAAATTTCTATAGGTAAGTCACTTGTAAGTGACCCTGGTGTTGATTAGATTTTGGTACGATTCGGGATAAATAAACCTACCGTTTTTGCGAAATAATCCGCAAAGGTCCTAAAAATCTATAATGAAAGACTGTGTAAGCTCCAATATATCCAATAAATGCTTGTTTTATACTAAGTTTTGACGATGAAAAGAATAAGACCCACTCCTTTACACCAGGGTCATTCTCGAGATAGTTCAGTTTTTTGCATTTTCGCTACGCCACTTTAGAAAATAAATCCATTTACCAAATGAAAACGAAGATTAAATTAAATGTGAAAAATTCAGTGTCATTTAAAAAAAAATCTGATATGGGCAGCATATGACTTTTCTTATATAATTCAATGCATTTACTACTTTTACAGTAAAAAAAATAGGTTATTCTTATATTCTTTCCAAGATATTGAATTTTCGTCAATTAGACGTCATTTTTATCCTTTTGGCGGGATTTTCGTTATTTTGCCAACATTTAAAGAAATCGCCAAGTTGGCGACATTCCTCCAAATTCGTCGCCAAAATCTCACCAAGCGTTGTGGACGGAGAAATAAGTTATTCTTATAGCAGATAAATGACTATTGGCGTTCAAATACAAAAGTATTACTTAGAGTATCTTTTCTCATAAATGAAACAAGCTAGATCCAGGATAATGATTTTACCAAATTTATCGCATGATACATGTAAAAAGTGTTTCTCAACAGTTAAAATTTCTTAATTTATGGAATTTTTTGAAAAATGTATTTAAAAAATGTGCAATATCTTGAGAACGGTTTATGCTGGCGTTCTAAAGTTTATGTCAATCGTTTTCTAAGGAAAAATTACACAAGAAATGTCTATTTGCGTAACTTTATTAAAGGTTTTGATTTTTTGATGATTTTTTCAAAATTTCACTCGAAAATTTAGGGGGCTCTAAACATTCGATTGTGTTTAATAATTTTTGATTGTAATTTTTGTATTCACGGATTGTAATTTTTGTACCCAATTTCATTCGAATCACTCCATTCATGCGTGAGATGTAGTCTCCACAGACTTACTGACACACACCCACACCCACACACACACAGACAGACATTACCTTAAAAATGTTCGATTCGTGATCAGGGATGCTTGAAACGTGCTCTCCCGTCGAAAAGTCGAATTCGAATGTTCGACCCCGTTACAATACTTTCCTTATACATTTTACTATGTATATAAGGAAAGTAATAATGATGCGTGTTATTTTGTGCAATAAATTTTAATTTAATGAATTATTAACGAAATGAAGACAAAGCGAATATGAGTGTGCTAGTAAATAACAATTATCAAATTATTAAGTTTAAAAAATTCCGAGATTTTCAACTACGATAAAAATAGCCCTAATACCTGAGAAATTTATCATAAAACGATCTTTAACGTTTCAAAATTCTCGCGTGTTAAAAGTAACTTAAGCTATTTATTCTTAGGTGATTATATCCTCCGAGATCATTCTTGAGCGAAATTTTGGTTCATTTTCGAGGGACGACTTTTTGGTTTGTTATCGTCTATTTTCACTTACAACAATAGCATGAATTATGCCGCCGAGGTTAAAGTTTGCGGCAATTATCGTATATTTTGGATGTTCTTCGGTTTTCTTTTCTTTTCTTTTTTTTGCCCGGGCGAAGTTTCTTATTTGGAGATGAGAAGAGAATATAAAATTCTCATTTTATTTCGATGCTTCTGGCCATTCGGTAAATCGATTATGGAAAAAAAAAATACTGGAGTGTTGCGCAACTCGACCTTCTCATACCAGAATTCAATTTTCTTAAGTTAAATTTTTGGCAAGAAAATATTTGAAAAATCAGTAGCGTGGGTCCAAGTGATTACAACTACAGCGTGTTACCATTCATTTTAAAGGGCTTGAACACACCTTTGGATGGATACAATATTAGAAAATGTTCCCACTATGGAGGCTAATGACGCTACGAACAAAAAATCGGTTTTAACAGCACATGACTTTCCCTGCAGACGCGAATTCATTCTTTCTATATTTCTTTAAGAACTCATTAAATTGAGTTTAATTGTACAAAATAACACACAGAATTTTTATTTTTAATTCAATTTTTGCTTTTATTTGGTAATTGGACATTTTTCCAAAGGCGGCATAACAAAAATGCAAGAAATCTGAAATATCTCGAGAACGGTTGGTCCTAGAGCAATAGAGTTGTTCTTATTAGTTTCCTCGTCAAACATTACTTATAAAACAAGCATTTAATTGAAACATTTGAACATACGTATAGTCTTTATTTTTAGATATTGGCGATTTTTGCGGGCCATTTCGTAAAAAAGGGCAGGTTGTTACTTTCCAAATCGTACTAAAATCTAATCAGCACCAGAGTATTTCACAATTGATTTATCTACCAAATTTTGAGAAATTTGGTTAATTTGTATTTCAGATAGAGTGGATACGTGAGATTTTTGCATGCCATTTCGCAAAAAAATTTGGGTTCTTTTTTTCCGAATTGTACTTAAAACTAATCAGCACCAGGGTCACGCCCAAGAGTCACGCACGTTTTATCTACCACGCAGGGTCACGCACGTTTTATCTACCAAATTTTGTGAAATTCGGTCCATTAGTTTTTGAATTAGAGTGGATTCATACATTGCACAGACACACAGGCAGACACACACACAGACATCACGCTAAAAATGGTGTTTTCGTATTCTAGAGGTCTCGAAACGTGTAGTTCCGTCAAAAACTCGAGTTGCGGTTTTCGGCATGATTCCAATACTTTCCCTACACATTACAATGTATTGCAGGGAAAGTAAAAATAGTGTATCTCGGTTAATTTTCACAACAATGATTGAATCTATTAAGTCTCGTGATCAATGAGCCATACACAACTTTTTTTATGCATGATTATGTCCAATTGTGTCCTATACAGCCATCTTAAAGGGTGCTCGAATGAAAATGTTCGCTCGAATTAAAAAAATAAATCTATCTAGTTCTAGATTTTTTGATGACAAAGACGGATATAAAGGTTCGTGAAAATCCATTAATACATGTGGCTGCTATCGTGCACACAAAAAAATCGGCCACAGACATACGGACTGACATTACTCCAAAAAAAGTCAAAGAGTGTTCAGGAGATCTTAAAACATATTTTGTCATTCAAATCTCAAAATCGAAAGTTTTTTTGAAAACAATACTTTCTCAATACTACGCATGAGAAAGAAAAAATTAATAGAATTTTGAAAATGTAGTGGTACGCTATAGAATACGTGCCCCCGCTCCGCTGGCCATTTCGCAAAAATAATAATAATAATAATAGTAATAATAATAATAATAATAAAAAATAAAAAAAAAATAAAAAATTCTGAATTGCACCCAAATCTAATCAGTACCAGGTTAACCTACAAGTGATTTATCTACCAAATTTTATGAAATTCGGTAAATTAGTTTTTCAGTAAGAGTGGATACAAAATATGCATACACAGATAGACACACACAGACACACTCACACAGACACACACAGACAAACGTCGCGCTAAAAATAGTTTTTCGGGTTTTAGAGGTCTCAAAACGCGTAAGTCGAACACTCGCGTCGCGATTATGAGATGATTTCAATACTTTTCCTATACATTACCATATATTGCAGTGACATTAAAAATATCTGTGGGCAGCACATGATATTCCCTGCAAACTCAAATTCATTTTCTCTTTATTTCTTTAATAATTCATTAAATTGAGTTCAATTGCACTAAATAACACTGAATTTGCATTTTTAATTCAATGCTTGTTTTTATTTGATAACTGAGCAATTTTACTTTCCCTGCAATACATGGTATTGTATAAGGAAAGTATTGGTATCATATCAAAAATCGCAACTCGAGTTTTCGACGGATCGACACGTTTCGAGACCTCTAGCATACGAAAAAGCTATTTAACTGTCTGTCTGTGTGTCTGTGCAATGTATGTATCCACTCTTAACTCAAAAATTAATGGACCGAATTTCATAAAATTTGGTAGGTTAGTCAGTTGTAGGCGAATCTGGTGCTGATTAGTGCCGATTCGAGATGAAAGAACCCGCCTTTTTTTGCGAAATGGCCCGCAAAAGCTTGTATCCACTCTAGCTGAAAAACTAATGGACCGAATTTCACAAAATTCGGTAGATAAGTCACTTGTAGGATACTCTGGTGTTGATTAGGTTTCGGTGCGATTCGGAAAAAAATAACCAGCCTTTTTTTGCAAAATGGCTCGCAAAAATTACCAAAATCTAAAATAAAAACTACGTATACTCAAATATATCCATTAAATGCTTGTTTAATGCGTAATTTTTAACGAAGAAAAGAATATGGCCAACCCCATTATACCAGGATTAGCCATTCTCGAGATATTTTAGTTTTTTCGTATTTCTCTACGCTACGTTTGAAAATAAGTCCAGTTATCAAATGCGAACGAAAATTGAATTAAAAGTGAATTAAATTTAATTAAAATAAAGAGAACATGAATATAAGTCTGCAGGGAAAGTCATGTGCTGCCCACATCAGATTTTTTTATGTTGACTTTAACTGAAGCATATATAAGAATGTGAATAAAAATACTTCTATAGCATGGGTTTTTCCGAAAAACTTGAACACTTTTTACTTTCCCTGCAAATGAAAAAGAAAATTGAATTAAAAGTGAATTGAATTTAATTAAAATACAGAGAAAGTGGATATAAGTGTGCAGGGAAAGCCATGTGCTGTCTACATCATATTTTTATTTTCCCTGCAATGAATTGGTAATGTATAGGGAAAGTATTGGAATCATGCCGAAAATCGCAACTTGAGTTTTCGACAGATCTACACGTTTCGAGACCTCTAGATCTAGAATACGAAAAACTATTTTTAGAGTGACGTCTGTGTGTGTCTGTCTGTCTCTGTGTGGGTGTCTGTCTGTCTGTGTGTCTGTCTGTGTGTCTGTGCAATGCATGTATCCACTCTAACTCAAAAACTAATAGACCGAATTTTATAAAATTTGGTAGGTAAGTCACTGGGATGTGACCTTGGTCCTGATTAGTTTTTGGTACGATTCGTGAAAACAGAGCCCGTTTTTTTTTGCGAAATGGCCAGTAAAAATTTCATTTATCCACTCTAGCTAAAATACTAATCGACCAAATTTCACAAAACTTGTTAGATAAGTTACTTGTTGGATACTCTGGTGCTGATTAGATTTTGGTATGATTCGGAAAAGAACAATCTGCCTTTTTTTACGAAATGGCCCGCCAAAATCGCCAGAATCTAAAAAAAAATGTTTGAGTAGTGTATGCTTAAATGCATCAATTAAATTCTTATTTAATACGCAATTTTTGACGAGGAAAATAATATAACACACTCTATTATACTTTAAGATTAATCGTTCTCAAGATATTTCAGATTTTATGCATTTTTGCTACGCCGATTTCGGAAAAATGTCCAATTACCAAATGAAAACAAAAATTGAATTAAAAATGCAAATTTAGTGTTATTTGGGGCACTTAAACCCAATCTAATGAATTATTAAAGAAATAAAGAAAATATGAATTTGAGTCTGCAGGGAAAGTCATGTGCTGCCCACATCAGATTTTTTACTTTCTGATACTGTGAGATAGAATAGAGAATGAGTGTCTAATAGAATAGAGAAAGTATTGTTTTCACGAAAATTTTCGATTTCGAGATTTTGATGCCATTGTATGTTTTAAGACCTCCTGAACACGTTTTAACATTTTTGGAGTGAAGGCATTCTGTCTATCTGTGGTTGATTTCTTGTGTAGACAACACGATAGTTGCCACAATTGTTAATGGATTTTCACGAAACTTTATCCGCCTTTGTTATCGCTAAATCTAGAACTACATAGAATTTTTTGAAATTCGAGGGAAAACTTAGGAAAAAATTGGACATAATCATGCATAAAAGGTAACTCTCTAAAATAAAATAAAAAGGCTTACTGCTCAATGATCTCCAGGCTGAATAGTTCTAATCATTGTTGTGAAATATAGCCGCGATGCAATTTTTACTTTCCTTGTAAACAATAATGTATAAGGAAAGTATTGTGACGGGGTCGAAAATTCAAATTCGAGTTTTCGACGGGAGAGCACGTTTCAAGCACCCCTAATCACGAATCGAACATTTTTGAGGTGATGTCTGCGTGTATGTGGTATGTGCGTGCGTGTGTGTGTGCGTGTGCGTGTCAGTGAGTCTGTGGAGACGATAACTGACGAACGAATGCACCGATTCGAACGAAATTTGGTACAAATATTACAATCCGTGAATACTGGAAGCCTATTGTTTTTACACGCAACCGAAAGTTCAGAATCCCCCTAAATTTTCGAGTGAAATTTTAAAAAAATCATCAAAAAATCAAAATCTCTAATTAAATTACGCAAATAGACATTTCTTATGTAATTTTTCCTTTGCAAACGATTGACATAAACTTTAAAACGCTAGCATGAACCGTTCTCGAGATATTGCATATTTTTCAAATAAATTTATCAAAAAATCCCATAAATTAAAAAAAATATTAACTGTTGAGAAACCTATTCACTTTTTATATGTAATATCATGCGATAAATTTGGTAAAATCATTATTCTGGATCTAGCTCGTTTCATTCATGAGAAAAGATACTTTGCTTAATACTTTTGTATTTGAACGCCAATAGTCATTTATCTGCTATAAGAAAAAATTATTTCTCCGTCCATAACGCTTGGCGAGATTTTGTCGACGAAGTTGGCGGAATGTCGCCAACCTGGCGACTTTTTTAAATGTTACCAAATCAAGGAAAATCTCGCCAAATGGATCAAAATGACGCTAAATCAATGAAAATGACGACTATTTGACAAAAATTCAATATCTTTGAAAAAATATAAGTATCTACTATAAGAATAACCTGTTTTGCTTTTACTGTAAAAGTAGTAAATACATTGCACTATATAAGGAAAGTCATGTGCTGCCCACATCAAATTTTTGTGCTTGTGATGTCATTAACTCCCGTCGAGGGAGGGGGAGAGCAGCAATTTCCCCTCCCGATGTTACATTTTCAAGTATAGTATCAATCGTAAGATATTTCCAAGCCCTTTAAAGTGATGGGTTACACGCTATAATGGTAATCATTTGAACCAAAGATGCTATTTTTACTTTCCTTATATACATAATGTATAAGGAAAGTATTGTGAAGGGTCGAAAATTCGAATTCGACTTTTCGACGGGAGAGCACGTTTCAAGCATCCCTAATCACGAATCAAACATTTTTGAGGTGATGTCTGTGTGTGTGTGTATGAAAGTATGTGTGTGTGTGAAAGTATGTGTGTGTGTGAAAGTGTGTGTGTGTGTGTGTGTGTGTGTGTGTGTGTGTGTGTGTGTGTGTGTGTGTGTGTGTGTGTGTGTGTGTCAGTTAGTTTGTGGAGACGATATCTCACGAATGAATGGAGCGATTTGAATGAAATTTGGTACAAAAATCACAATCCGTGAATACTGGAAGCTTATTGTTTTTAAACACAATCGAATGTTCAGAAACCCCCTAAATTTTCGAGTGAAATTTTGAAAAAATCAAAAAATCAAAACCTTTAATACGGTTACGCAAATAGACATTTCTTATGTAATTTTTCCTTAGAAAACGATTGGCATAAACTTTAGAACGCTAGCATGAACTGTTCTTGAGGTATTTCACATTTTTCAAATAAATTTATCAAAAAATCCCATAAATTAAAAAAAAATATTAGCTGTTGAGAAACATGTTCAATTTTCATATGTAATATCATGCGATAAATTGGGTGACATTATGCTCTTGGATCTAGTTAGTTCCATTCATGAGAAAAGGTACTTTGAGTAATACTTTTGTATTTGAGCGCCAATAGTCATTTCTCTGCTATAAGAATAACTTATTTCTTCGTCCATAACGCTTGGCGAGATTTTGGCGACGAATTTGGCGGAATGTCGCCAACTAGGCGATTTTTTGAAATGTTGCCAAGTTAAGGAAAATATCGCCAAATGGATAAAAATGACGCTAAATCAATGGAAATGACGACTAATTGTCAAAAATTCAATATCGTGGAAAGAATATAAATATCTACTATAAGAAAAACCTATTTTTTTTACTGTAAAAGTAGTAAATTCATTGCATAATATAAGGAAAGTCATGTGTTGCCCTCATCAGAATTTTTTTAAATGCTTCTTGTAAAAAGAAAAACAAATCTGCTTAAAAATGGAATCTGGTATGAATAGGTGAGAGGAATTAGACTTCAGTTAATTTTAAAGACTCATTAATGTCTTATACATTATACCTAAACGTACGTTTGTTTGGTATTTTATATAATTTTGCATTTTATAAATAGGCATTTGTGTATCAGTTTATAGTGTTCTTTACAAAGTTGTGTCGAATTATACAGGGTGAGTTTAAAGTCGCGCTCATCAAATTTTAACTGGCCCTAAAAGTACCAGTATGAGAATTTAAATGGGAGTAAAGTATTAGGGAGATTAGTTGAGATATTACATTTTATTTTTAGCAGACAAACTTCAGGTGTTACAATAGATGTTGGAAATGACGTCCTGTTTCGCGAATGCAAAAGCCTGTTCGTTTTATCAGATTTCGTGAGACTCTGCGGAGCATGGCATTATTGATGTTGAAATGGCTGTTGTGATGTTCGTTTTTAGCTCGCTTTCAGCAATCGTGTGTGAAATATTCACATAAACTACATTTTTCAGATATCCCCATAAGAAGAAATCAGGGGGTGATAAATCTGGGGAGCGAGGGGACCACAATCCCCTGGAAAGTATGCGCTCACCGAACAAATCAGTTAAAAGATGGATAATGCTGTTTGATTTGTGGCAAGTCGCACCGTCCTGCTGGAATCAGCAGTAACGCTCATCAACTTCCAGCAATGAAATGAATTTTGATGTCCGCGACTTTAAACTTACCCTGTAGTATAGCATATTGAGATTGATACTATGATTCCTATGGTTTGCCTTGTTATATAAACAGGTCTTTATTATCCATTGGGAAAAGTTAGCTCCGGATCCGGGAATATTTTCCCAAATAAAGTTGAAATTTCTAAAGCACAAAATTCTATTCTAGAATCTAAAATCAAAAGACTAACGTATATGCTAGTATTTTAATTAATCCGTATTTTTTTTTTAACTTGTAGAAACAACATAATTAAATTGTCGAATAATCTATTTTTTTGGATTACTAATTTTCGGATGTATGATGTTTTACACTCATCATTGTTCAGATGAGGCCTTTTCATGAAAGTTTGCTTGGAGCTTCAGAAAACCCCGTGTCGCTACTGCCTAACTGATTTAATAAATCTATATAATAGTAGTTGTCTAACATGTTTTTGTCTATCTACCCTGTAAACAATATTGCTAAAACTTTGTACACTTATAGCATCGAGCAAGGAACGGCACCTAACTGAGCTGGAGTTTTAATTTCTTCCCTGAGGGCAGACAAAATAATTGAGGGTGTCGAAAAGGCTTTTCGTCTTTCTAAGCCTTCTGAAAGCTCTCCACCATGGTAACAGAAGGATAAAACTTTGTGCATCCACCATGAGACAGAACCTAACTGAGACGGATTTTCGTTTTAAATGACAATTTTTGAACCAAAGCGTTCTACATTGTAAAACGAAATGATATTGCGACCTCATTTTTAAAGAACGTTTGTCCTTGTCTTTGGTCTGCTTAAATACCAGTTTAAAATAAAATGAAACCAACAATTTAACACTAAAACACAGAAATTAGTTTACGTAATCCTATTTTAATGAGAACATCTGAAGAAAATATATTCTACGTTTAATAAAGTATTATGAAAAATCGTTATAGTCCGTATAGTACATTTATCGCGAGCGTTTTATTATAAACAGCGAAAATACTTTATTTGACATTACTTATACAATTAACTGGAGCGTAATGGAATCCCGTTCTAACTAGCTCGTATTAAGATGTTTTTCAAATTTTACAAGTAAAATGTTGAAAAATCGGTATCTTGGGTCCGAATGATTACAAGTATAACTTGCCTTTACTTTAAAAAGCTTCTTCTTCTTCTTCGATCCAGACTTTCCGGCCTACTCGAAGATGTAAGGTATCTGCTTGGACGACCGGGAAGTACCACCCAATTTAGACTGGACCCCATTGGAGCTAGGCATCGATGGGAACCGTACCCTCCTTCTCCTACCACCAACCTATCGGAAGGACTTATGGACCCACATGGTTAATGTGAACGTACTTCGCGTGAACCCGGTGGCAGTTTGGGCAGAGGCGGGAATCGAACTCAGGTCATCTAAGTACAATCCCCACGCGCGTACCACTGGACTGTCGTGCCCCACTTTAAAGGGCTTGAAAAAAACTTTCAGTTTATACCATATTTGACAATGTACCCTCCGAGGAAGGATAACTTCCCCTCCCCCGAGGAGGGCTAATGATGCCAAGAACACAAAAATTGTATCTCAGTTTTTTTTTTTTTTTTTTTTTACAACAATGATTTGAAACTATCAAGTTTCTTGACCATTGAGCCATAAATAACCTCCTTTATGCATGATTGTTTTCACTTTTGCCCTATGCTGCCAAATTCAAAATATATAAAACTTCGAATCCATTTCAAAGTTTTCGATCACATTAAAAAAAAATTTTTTTCTAGATCTTTTGATAATAAAGCCGAATATAAGGTTTCGTGAAAATCCATTCGCATTTGTGGTCGCTATCGTCTACATAAGAGATCGACACACAGACAGACGGACAGATAGACGGATATACCTCCAAAAATAGTCAAACCGTGTTCAGGCGATCCTAAAACATAAATTGGCATCCAAATCTTGAATTCGAAAATTTTCGTGAAAACAATATACTTTCTCTGCATTATATTATATAGTGTGAGAAAGTAAATATCTTTGCTTGTTGACTTAACAAATAATTTTAATTAGAAAGCGGAAATGAAACCTTTCATGCGAGCCTTTTTTATTACGGAAATACGTACGGAAAACTTGTCATTTAATTGAAACGATTTACTTTTAAGATGATAAAATTTTTTTAAAAGAAAACTATTCTAAAATAACAGTCTTGTATTTCAGTAATAACAGCACTAAATTTTCTTGCATTTGTAACACATGCTGCGTGAAGAATAGTTGCAATTAAAAAAATCTGATGTGAGCAGCACATGACTTTCCTTATATAATGCAATGAATTTACTATTTTAACAGTAAAAAAAAAATAGGTTATTCTTAGATACTTATATTCTTCTCACGATATTGAATTTTCGTCAATTAGTAGTCATTTTCATTGATTTAGCGTCATTTTCATCCATTTGGCGAGATTTTCGTTAATTTGGCAACATGTAAAAAAGTCGCCATGTTGGCGATATTCCGTCAAAATGTCGCCAAGCGTTGTGGACGAAAAAATAAATTATTCTTATAGTAGATAAATGACTATTGGCGTTCAAATACAGAAGTATAACTCAAAGTAACTTTTCTCATGAATGGAACGAGCTATCCACGATAGTGGTGCCACCAAATTTATCGCTTGTTATTACACACGAAAAGTGAACATGTTTCTCAACAGTTATTTTTTTTTTAATTTATGGAATTTTTTGATAAATTTATTTGCAAAGTGTGAATGTTTGCACGATTCATCCTAGCGTTCTAAAGTTTATGTCAATCATTTTCTAAGGAAAAATTACATAAGAAATGTCTTGGGGCGCGGTAGCCCAGTGGTTAGCGCGCGGGAATTGCACTCGGTAGGCCGATTCCCGCCACTGCCAAAATTGCCGCCGTGTTCACGCGGAGTACGATCACGTTAAACATGTGGGTCCGTAAGTCCTTCCGAGAGGTTGGTGGTAGGGGAAGGAGGGTACGGTCCCTGTGGATGCCTCCCCCACTGGGTTCCGGTCTAAATTGGGTAGCTCTTCCCGGTCGTCCAAACAGTTACCTTTCACCTTTCTGGTAGGTCGGACGGTCTGGGTCTCAACAACAACAACAAGAAATGTCTGTGTGGATAACTTTATGAAAGGTTTTGAGTTTTGGATGATTTTTTCAAAATTTCATTCGAAAATTTGAAAGGGTTCTGAACATTCGATTGTGTTTAAAAAACAATAGGCTTCCAGTATTCACGGTTTGTAATTTTTGTACCACATTTCATTCAAATCGCTCCATTTCTTTCTGAGATATCGTCATTAGAGTCTCACTGACACACACACACCACCTAAAAATGATCGATCGTGATCAGGGATGCTTGAAATGTGCTCGCCCGTTGAAAACTCGAATTCGAATTTTCGACCCTATCACAATACTTTCTTCATACAAGTACATTATGCTATGTATATAAGGAAAGTAACTAGTGAAAAGCCGGCTTTGAATGGAGTCATGCGTATGAAGCATGCTAGCTGGGAAAGATTTCAAATTAAAACATAATTTAATAAATAATTGCAAAATTAGAAATATAAAATTATAATCTCAATATTTAAGAATCCTGATACAAAACAGATTATAAGTTTTTAGAATTTGAATATTAAGTTGAACACATCCGATTACAGGAAAGCCATGGAATCAAAGTAACACATATAAATCACAAAAACGTATTTCCATAGATTCACGTTTTATGAATGTATGCATCATGAAGGGCAAGGTTAATCAAAGGTAAGTACGTCATTAATAACTAATTGTGAATTAGTTATTAATGACTATTGTACTGCTATTTCACAATTAGTTATTAATGATAAATTGACCACTATTTTTGATAAAACCTTTTTTTTAATGAATTGAAATAACTCCCGTAATATTTTATTTTTGGAATATCTTTTTACTTATATTTATCGAGTATCTATTTTCAACTTTGAACCTGTTCAATCCCTTAGTCTCGCTTGGCGTCTCATTCTGGATTCTATGCGTGTTAAACCCTTATATGATTTTCCGGATATCTAGTGTTTCACCACTAGCATTATGTTTATGTATTGACCGGATTTATTTATATACATGGGTTTTAAATCGAATTTTTTTTACTTGAATATGTATGTAATTATTTGTTAATGTATGATAATTTTAGTATTGGTTTATCCAATTTACCCTATACAAATGTTGTATTCACAATTTCGGGTTGTATAAAAGCTCATGTCTGACACTTCCTTAACATTGCCCCCGATGATGGACATGATGTCTGAAGGCGCTATTGCACATTAAAATATACATTTTTTCCTGTACGTCAAAATGGCGTTTTAAAGAAAGACAGTTTACAAATACAATAGTCTAAGTTTACAATTGACTTTGATAGAAAGTATAAATTTACCACCACATTCAGACTTACGTCCTTACAGAAGCATTACTGACCAACGTTGAGTTGAACTGTAAAATAATTTGTAATCTGTCTATCTATCTGTTAATCTCTCCTGGGTAACTCTTAGCGAAATTTTTGACGACGAATTTGGCAAGACATCGTCAACATGACGACTTTTTAAAATGTGGCAAAATTGACGAAAATGTTGCCAAATCGCTAAAAATTACGCCAAATCAATGAAATTAATTCTGTTTGGAAGGGGATAGTATTATAATGATGTTCGGTAGAGTTTGCTTGTTAGTCTAACCGTCCAACTTGGCGACAAATTTGACGAAATTTTAAAATGTCGCCAAATTGATTAAAATATCGCCAAATAACGACAATGTTGGCAATTCGATAAAAATGTCGCCAAATTGATAAAAATGACGTCAAATCAATAAATGAATTGTGTTTTGAAAGGAGATAGTATTGTAATGATGTTTCTTCAGCGTTTGCCTGTCAGTCCAACTGTCCCACTTGGCGACAATTTAGGCTAGTTTTTAAAATGTGTCAAAATTGAACAAAATATCACAAAAATTAACGAAAATATCACCAAATTGATGAAAATTCAGTATTTTGGAAAAAATATAAGAATCTACTGTAAGAAAAAGCCATTTCTCTGTATGTCCGTCAGTGACGTTTGGCAAATAATTTGGCGGTATGTCGCAAATGTCGCCAAATTGATAAAAATGACGCCAAATGGGAGGTAATATTTTGCAAATTTTGAATTCCGTCATATGATGGGTGTCATAAGGTAAATTGTCCTTACCCAAAATTTACTCTACAAGGACTTACCTTTGATGCCTTCACTAAGGGTGGAGGATGGAAACCCCGGCTCACGAGCAAGAGAATAACACTCAAGATATAAAATAATCACTCATATTTAAATTGATCAATTCTGTTAATTTCATATATATAGAAATCTCTTGATTATTCTTAAAGTTACTCATAAATTCATTTTCATGACACATATATATGTAACAACTATTTAAGTGACACATCTATTTATAACAAATTATTTAAGTAACATATATATGTATAACACATTATTACTATATACCGAAAACATATGTTGTTCTTTTATTTTAAACACAAGCGTTCTTACTCCAGTATTCTTAAATATTCGATATGTATTATGTGCTTCCCGTAATCATTTAACAGATGAAATTGTATAAATACCTCACATATTTGTTTGCACTTTGATACCTAGTGCCATTAGAGAATACACTTGCTACGCCATTTGCATTCACTATATACATCTTATCACATTGATGATCCAAGTAGGAGATTTTTTTGATTCTCTTAACATTACGTGCGTCTAGGACGCTGTCAAATATTGAATCTATCGAAACTTCTCGAAAACTCTGGAACCACTTTTTTGCTTTTCCTCTTGCGGTGTCATACCAGTTCTTCTGATCTGCTGTTGGTGAAGGAGGGGATGCACGCTGTTTACTTATGTGTGAGTTCCAATTGGTTTTCGTGGATGCATTTAAAGTGCCTATTAGCATCTGTATTGACATTGTTGTTGATTGGCATCTGTAATTGAAATTTCAAATGTCGTGCGACAACGGGCATACCTTCTAGTTTTTTTTAATAAAGACCAAAAGATAAAACTGCTACAATGCACCTTTCCACAGCTCATAGGGTAGTTGTATTTCAATTCAGCGTACACAAATGAACTAATTTCTCACATAATCTCTGAATGCCTTCCAGCTGGCAGATGCCCCTGGACCGTAACCCCTAAAGTACACAATTTAATTCTGCCCTGATGATGATTTATGGACATACGCCTAAATATGTTGAATTTTCTCTTTACAACGAACTTGTCCAGTTTTAAACGATACATTTATGAAATCTATACGATCTGAAATAGGATCCCTATAAAACCAGAATACATTAAGGTGATCGGTAAAGTTGTAAGATTTGAACGATGAAAGCTGGAGCTATAAAATGGTATCGGTATAGTACATTGATCATTCGTTACTAGCTGAGACGGACGGCAGTTCAGGGTCATAGCCAGAGACGAAATAGAACAGGAGCTGAAGTTAAATTGGAGGGAGCTCAACAGTCTTGAAGGAGAGGCTCTCCACAAGCACAAATAATCATTAGCATTTATAAACCATAATGGTCACAATTATATATTTCAATCCATATAAATTATTAACAAATAATTGCATATTTATATTTGTAAGTCAAAAGTTGATTATTAATATTTATATAGCTACTATACATCTATCTTCTACATAAATAAAATTGAAAATTGTTGTTGTCATCACGGGAGAACGTCTAAACCGAAGTTGATGAAATTTTGTGGGTAGCCTGGAAATAGTCTCACTTAAAATTTAGTCCATGTTTGGAGTTTCTACGACCAGTGGTTCTCGAGATATTAGTAAAAAACGAAATTTTCATTTGTCTCATCATCAAGGGAGAACAGCTGAACCGAATTTGATGAAATTTTGTGGATAGCCTTGAAACAGCCCTCAGTAAATTTGCCCAAGTTTCGAGTATCTAAGACTAGAGGTTGTCGAGATATTAATGAAAAACGAAACTTTTTCCTAGGAGTTCTACTCTCTAACCCCGTGGATTATCTAAACGAAAAGCTTGAAAATCGTTTGAAAGTGAATTAAAACTTTATCTCTGAGTTTGATAGGCGATTTTTTGCGCTAATTAGTCACTTTCTGAAAACATGAATTGTTTGAAACATGATTTAAATGGGAAATCTATCTCCATGGTTTTTTTTTCACAAGCTTTTACTGAACAATGAAAAGTATAAAGAAATCAAAATGGTTATTTAATTTCGGAGTTTATGAGGAAGATTCTAACTTATATTATGTTGCTCAGAAACGCAATTAAATTAAATCTGTCTATTAATTTTAATTATTATTTTTTCAATTTGAATAATAAATAAATGGATATAAATATATATTTTAGAAAAGAACGATTTGATTTTTCTTATAGCATTTTTGACTGGATAATATCAATTACGGTCTTCAGGTTTAAACGTTATTATTATTGATATTTTTGGAAATTATTGATTCAGGGATTATTGATATTTTCAAGTTATTATGCAATTGTTTTATTATGACAAGAATTGTTTAAATTCATATATTGTACGTTGTACGAGTAATCTTCTACAAATGCACGGGTATATTTTCTAATCTACGAGAATATAAGTAGTACGGGGTTGCATATATTGATTCAATTCCTTTTTCTGTAAATTTGCTTACAAAAGAGGCCAGGATGTTTTATTCTTCAAATCTGCCCGTGAAGATAATTTTGCATAGTGAGAACAGATATTCTTAGACTTTTCTTTAGGAGTAATAAAGTTAATATTTTAACAGAATTTGCACATGATTGTGAATTATAAGTTTCTTTATATTATATACTCCGTATGAAGAACGGGTGTGCTGCTAGTATTAATATATAATAATTACAATTGATTTTAATATACGCATTAACTAGTAGTAAAGCTGTTAATGAATCGAAGAAAATTTCTGAGAGTTAATACAAGTTAATGCTTAATATTAACTTTTACCTACTTATCAGCTGATTTTGACTCTATAATGTAAAACAGTGAATCTCGAAATAATACAAAAGTATATTAAATATTGTTATAATTTGCAAATAGTTGTAAATTAAATATGTATATAAATAGATCATCAATATAACCATAAATTCAGCTCAATTACAAATCTTTAAAACGAAGTAATTTATAAAAAAAAATCTCAAAGAAATATTTTATGCAAAATTTGGATAACATTTTAGATGAAATTTCATATCCCTATAAAGATTTAATATTTTTATCAGGATGGTCTGAGTATATCTCTTGGTGGGGGCTTTGCCCCTCTGGCCCCTGCCTGGCTACGGCCCTGCAGCACCGCCTCTAGCGACGGAATAGAGAAGGGATGCACTACTATTTAGGGAACTATAAGAGAAACAGAAAAAATCAATTAGAAAATTGTAGATTATCATCGAATGAGTAAGGTATGATATTTTGCAGAAATATTTTGGAGTTGTTTTGAAGGAAGATTTTAATAGGCTCTTACAATATCGTTATAGAGATTGTGTTTGAAATGTGCACAGACTGAACAAAATTCAATATTCGAATCAATAAACACTCACACACGTCAGAAAACATAAAAAATCATGCTTGTAAAGGTAGGGAGTTAAATTTCATATGAAAAAAAATGCCAATATCTTTTGAGACAATCATTGAGGTGGCGCTGTGATAAGATAAGCGTTCCCGCATTGTATGTATTTCTATGATGAATGCAAATTAGAAGTGAAACAATAAGGAATTTTCCTACGTATTCAAAATTACTTTACCTTTCCATTTATTTTCATCTCCCTATATTCTGTACTCTCTCCTACAACTGTGAAAAAATACTGATTAATTATACTGATAATGAGGGAATCTTAATTTGTGGGAAACAGATGACTTTCCTTATATAATGTAATGAATTTACTACTTTTGCAGTAAAAAAATAGGTTTTTCATATAGTAGATACATATATTCTTTCCAAGATATTGAATTTTCGTCAATTAGTCGTTCTTTTCATTGACTTAGCGTCATTTTTATCCATTTGGCGAGAATTTCATTAATTTGGCAACATTTGAAAAAGTTGCCAAGTTGGCGACATTCCGTCAAATTCGTCGCCAAAATCTCGTCAAGCGTTATAAAAAGAGAAATAAGTTATTCTTATAGCAGATAAATGACAATTGGTGTACAAATACAGAAGTATTACTCAAAGTATCTTTTCTAATGAATGGAACGAGCTAGATCCACGAGAATGATATCACCCAATTTATCGTATGATATTACATATGAAAAGTGAACATGTTTCTCAACAGTTAATATATTTTTTTTAATTATGGGATTCTTTGATAAATTTATTTGAAAAATGGGCAATATCTCGAGAATGGTTCATGCTAGCGTTCTAAAGTTTATGTCAATTGTTTTCTAAGGAAAAATTACATCAGAAATGTCTATTTGCGAGACTTTATTAAATGTTTTGATGATTTGATGATTTTTTCAAAATTTCACTCGTAAATTTAGTGGGGGGGGGGGGGTCTGAACTTTCGATTACGCTTAAAACGATAGGCTTCCAGTATTCACGGATTGTGATTTTCGTACCAAATTTCAGTCGAGTCGCTCCATTCGTTCGTGAGATATCGTCTTCACAGACTCACTGATACACACACACACACACACACACATACTTTCACATACCTACACACACACACAGACATCATCTCAAAAATGTTCGATTTGTGATCAGGGATGCTTGAAACGTGCTCTCCCGTTGAAAACTCGAATTCGAATTTTCGACCCCATCACAATACTTTCCTTATACATTATTGTATATAAGGAAAGTAAAAATAATCAAAAATACATAGACTCAATACTACGCCTTTCTGCTGTGTCAAATGAAAACAAAAGGCGCTTTACTAATACTAGCGAAGCCTAGATATAAATTCTTATAAGCTCTTCTTGATATTGGCATTTTCAAGCGTTTCATCCATAGGAGTTTTATCTCCTCTCTAACCCATGGCAAAACACTCCAGTCGAACGATTGCATTCCCGAGATACTACTTCATTTGTTGCACATCGAATCGAAACAACCTTTTCACATTCCGGGAGAACTGGCAAGATAAACTTTTATTCACCGCGGTGCCATTCTGCCATCCGAATGTTTGCAGTGTGTGAAGTCGAAGCGTCGTGTTTGGCTGCTTACTGCTTCTTGGCGATAAGATTTTATAACACGCTTTGTTGGTTTCTCATATTACGAAATAGAGAAATTATTGATTTTTGAAAAACTTTTGATGTGAATAACGTCTATAGTTGAGATTTCTCTGGCGGAAACACAGAGTGTTACGAAAATTGGAAACACTTTGGAAACTTATATCCGCTGAACTTAATAGATAAAAGGAGATTTTGCTTGTTTTGTCGGAGATGTGGTCCACATTACCTAACTTATCTTACTTTCACTCGAAATATATAGAAAACTATAAAAAATAGATAGAAATTGTAAACGGCAAAATTGTGTACTAGAAAATTGAGTATTAAAATCTATATTTATTATTAAAAAAAGCTTATAGTTTTCGAGTCATCGTCTTGTCAAGTTAAAGAAGACTGAACATTTTACTTTTTTATTTTCCCTACAATGCATGGTAATGTATACGGAAAGTATTTGAATCATGTCGAAAATCGCAATAAGAGTTTTCGACGAATTTACTCGTTTTGACACCTTTAGATTACGAAAAAATCATTTTCAGCTTGACGTCTATGTGTGTGTCTGTAAGTCTGTCTGTGCAATGTATGTATCCATTCTAACTGAAAAACTAATTGACCGAATTTCATAAAATTTGGTAGATAAGTCACATGTGGGTGACCCTGGTGCAGATTAGATTTTAGTGCGGTACCCGCCTTTTTTTTTGCGAAATGGCCTACAAAAATTGATGTATCAAATCTAGCTAAAAACTAATTAGCCAAATTTTATAAAATTTGGTAAATAAGTGACTGGTGGGATACACTGGTGCTTACTAGATTTTGGTATGATTCGGTAAAATAAAACCTGTCTTTTTTTGCGAAATGGCCCGCAAAAGTCACTAAATTCTACAATGAAAAACTACGTGTACTCAAATGTATCAATTAAATGCATGTTCTATACTTAATTTCTAACGAGGAAAATAATAAGATCAACCCCATTACTCTAGGACCGTTCTCGAGTTGAGTTTTTTGCATTTTTGTTACACCAACTTTGAAAATTTTTCCAGTTACCAAATAAAAACAAAATTGAATTAAATTAATTCAGTATTTTGTTCAATTAAACTCAACTTGAAGAATTATTAAAAAAATAAAGAAACAAGAACGATCAATCATGCTTAAAGCATTGATTATGAAACACTTTCCAACTTCAATGCAATTTTATTTAAACATCTCTAAAATGTAATACATTCCTCGGTAATATTTTAAAACTTATCACAATACTACATTAATTAATTATATCTGAAAACTAAAACATTCATCGAAAAAAATGAACTTCATCCAAATGAAGGCATTGAAATATAAATTGCCTGGTTTAAACATGTCTAAAATGCGATACATTCATTGGTAATAATTTTAAAATTATCATAATACTGCGATAATTTATTATATTAGAAAACTTCATCGAAAACAACTGAAATTCAATCAAATGACGTCCTAGAAAAAATAACAGGCCTGGCCCTCTCTATAAAAGCAGCATTTCATTCATAAATAATTTCCCAGTCATGTCATTCATCACAATACTATAATAATTTATTTTATTTAAAAATTAAGACCATGGAGCTACAAGTAATTAAACTCTATGCGTAAAACTTCATCGAAAAAAATCGTCCTTCTCTTTTTAAAATCAGTGAATATTTCAGTCATATCATCTATGCAGACTCCACGAACTAAATGGTTTTGTGTTACAGGAATACAGCAATTGTAATACAACTCATTCTACATTTTTTGCTGTTAACATTTTACATAGGTGAAAAATAGGCTTCGTTGTAGAAATAATCAAATTTGGATGAGCATTTAAACTCAAATATATTGTAATTGCGTTGTTTCAGTATGTAGATGCACAGAATATAAGCAAAAATAAAGTAGTTTTAGGACGGATACAACACTCAATATGAATTAAAAAGAACTTTAAAAATCACGATTTTGAGACAAGATGGATGCCATATATCATTTTGAAGTGGGTCACGTGACCTTTTCATATCATGGTCACGTGATCGCTTCATATAAGAAGGGTTATTATTATTTTAATTTTTATTTAAAAAACTACTGAATATATTTCGCTGAATTTTTTTTTATGTATTTTATGGAACAATTTGAATATTACCTAAAATTTTCGAAGCAATTTGTGAAATTTAAATCCGCTTAAAAAATGTTTGAAAAATTAGGTCCTATAGGGCTCAATATATTTCCTTTTTTCAATCCGGGTTCAATCCAAAACTAATTGGGTGATATTATTTATTTATATTCCCATAGGTTCTACAGACCGTCTGAACAACATACAAAAATTTCATTTTGATTAAGTCATTTTTACGACAGTTATCGTGCTAACGGACAGACAGACAGACAGACAGAATGAACAAAGTCATAAACACTTTTCAACTTTGCTGTAAAGTGTTAAAAATCAGTTTCTGGATCGAGTTCTTTTTACTTTCTCATACTATGTAATACGATATAGAGAAAGTATTGCTTATGCAAACATTTCCGAATCCGAGATTTTGATGCTAATATAATGTTTTAAGACCTCCTGGCCACATTTTGACTATTTTTAACACCTTACAACAAAGTTGAAAAGTGTTTATGACTTTGTTCATTCTGTCTGTCTGTCCATCTGTCTGTCCGTTAGCACAATAACTGCCGTAAAAATGACTTAATCAAAATGAAATTTTAGTATGTTGTTCAGACGGTCTGTAGGACCTATAGGAATATGAATAAATAATATCACCCAATTAGTTTTGGATTGAACCCGGGTTGAAAGAATGAAATACATTGAACCTTATGGGATCTAATTTTTCAAACATTTTTTAAGCAGATTTAAAATTCACAAATTGCTTCGAAAATTTTAGATAATATTCAAATTATTTCATAAAATATATAAAAAAAATTTCAGCAAAATATATTCAGTAGTTTTTCAAATAAAAATTAAAATAATAATTACACCTCTTATATGAAGCGATCACGTGACCATGATATGAAAAGATCACGTGACCCACTTCAAAATAAAATATGGCATCCATCTTGTCTCAAAATCGTGATTTTTAAAGTTCTTTTTAATTCATATTGAGTGTTGTATTCGTCCTAAAACCGCTTTATTTTTGCTTAAATTCTGTGCATCTACATACTAAATCAACGCAATTACAATATATATGTGTTTAAATGCTCATCCAAATTTGATTATTTCTACAACGAAACCTATTTTTCACTTATGTAAAATGTAAACAGCAAAATATGTAGGATGAGTTGTATAGGAATTGCTGTATTTTTTTAACGCAAAAGAATTTAGCTCATGGAGTCTGCATAGCTGATATGAATGAAATATTCATTGATTTTACAGAGAGAAGGACGATTTTTTTCGATGAAGTTTTAAGCATAGAGTTTAATTACTTGTAGCTCCATGGTCTTAAGTTTTTAAATTAAATAAATTATTTTAGTACTATGATGAATGAAAGATTGGGAAAATGTTATGAATGAAATGCTGATTTTATAGAGAGAGCCAGGCGTGTTATTTTTTCTATGACGTCATTTGAATGAATGTCAGTTGTTTTCGATGAAGTTTTCAAATATAATAAATTATTGTTGTATTATGATGATTTTAAAAGTATTACCGAGGAATGTATCGCATTTTAGAGATGTTTAAACCAAGCAAGTTATATTTCAATGCCGTCATTTGAATGAAGTTCTGTTTTTTCGATGATGGTGTAAATTTTCAAATATAATAAATTAATGTAGTATTCTGATAAGTTTTAAAGTATTACTTAGGAATGTATTGCATTTTAGAGATGTTTAAATAAAATTGCATTGGAGTTGGAAAGTGTTTCATAATCAATGCTTTAAGCATGATTGATCTTTCTTGTTGGAAGGATGTCCGCCTGTTTGTCTGTGTCTGTGTCTGTGGTTGATTTCTTGTGTACCCCATAGCAGACACACATATTAATGGATTTTTACGAAACTTTATATCCGGCTTTGTTATCAAAAAATATAAAACCAGATAGAATTTTTTGGAAATTCGAACGAAAAATTCGAAACGGATTTGAATTTTTACCATGGCAGCATAGGACAAAATTGGACATAATCACTTAATTTTTTTTTCGATGTTACAAAAGTTGTGTTTTATTTTACAAAATTGTAACACCATTTCTGCGCCATCAGATTGGAGCCACCGCTGATTATTATTATTATTACTTTTTTAATTTGTGCTGTTCGCAGAAATGTATATTTTAATACTTTCCAGTTATGTTTTGAACCCATTCTGAATGCCATTTGTCTACGTACGTATTTGTGACGATAACTTACTATTAAATATCTGAAGTGTAGGTTTTTATTAACACTTTACAACATAGTTGAAAAGTGTTTATGACTTTGTTCATTCTGTCTGTCCGTTAGCACGATAACTGCCGTAAAAATGACTCTATCAAAATGAAATTTTAGTATGTTTTTCAGACGGTCTGTGGGACCCATAGGAAAATAAATGAATAATATTACCCAATTAGTTTTGGACTGAACCCGGGTTGAAAAAATGAAATACATTGAACCCTATGGGACCTAATTTTTCAAACATATTTTTAAGTGAATTTAAAATTCACAAATTGATTCGAAAGTTTTAGGAAATATTCAAATTATCCCATAAAAAGTATGAAAAAAATTTCTCCAAAATATATATATTCTGTAGTTTTTTAAATAAAAATGAATATAATAATTGCACCCATATTATGAGATCACGTGACCCACTTCAAAATACATTATGACATCCATCTTGTGTTAAAATCGTTATTAACACTTTACAACAAAGTTGAAAAGTGTTTATGACTTTGTTCATTCTGTCTGTCTGTCTGTCTGTCTGTCCGTTAGCACGATAACTGCCGTAAAAATGACTTTATCAAAATGAAATTTTAGTATGTTGTTCAGACGGTCTGTAGGACCTATGGGAATATAAATAAATAATATCACCCAATTAGTTTTTTATTGAACCCGGGTTGAAAAAATGAAATACATTGAACCCTATGGGACCTAATTTTTCAAACATTTTTTAAGTAAATTTAAAATTCACGAATTGCTACGAAATTTTTAGAAAATATTCACATTATCCCATAGAATGTATAAAAAAAAAATCAGTAAAATATGTTAAGTAGTTTTTTAATTAAAAATTATTTAATATAGGGAAAAAAACAAATTCAATTAAATTCTGACTTTGGGATATCTTCCAGAAAGAAAAGAGAGATATATTATATAATAAATATCTCTCCATTTGTTAAAACGTTTTGCATATGGGAGTGGCTTCACATTTTAAAATAAATTTGGTAGATAACAATTTTTCATTTTTTTAAATTTTATATAACTCTTCATGATAAAATTATTTGATGGCATTTTTAATGCACTTTCCTACGTCCTAGAGAGTTAAAATTTGGTACACAGCTTAAATTTGTTGAACATTTTATTCGACAAAAATTTGATGGATCTTTAAATATAGATCATACATTTTTTTCGAAATGGCCTGAAAATAATCCCCGTTCACTTCTATAAATCATTGATGTAATATTGTTAAAAATTCTGATGTGGACAGCACATGTCTTTCCCTGCAGACTCATATTCGTTCTTTTTATTTATTTTTTCTATGACGTCATTTGAAATAATTTCAGTTGTTTTCGATGAAGTTTTTAAATATAATAAATTATCGTAGTATTATGATAGTTTTAAAAATATTACCGTGGAATGTATCGCTTTTCAGATATATTTAAACCAGGCAATTTTTATTTCAATGCCGTCATTTGAATGAAGTTCATGTTTTTCAATGAAGGTTTAATTTTTCAAATATAATAAATTAATGTAGTATTATGATAAGTTTTAAAATATTACCGAGGAATGTATTGCATTTTCGACTGTTTTAAATAAAATTGCATTGAAGTTGGAAAGTGTTTCTTAATCAATGCTTTAAGCATGATTGATCTTTCTTGTTTTTAAAGTTCTTTTTATTAACACTTTACAACAAAGTTGAAAAGTGTTTATGACTTTGTTCATTCTGTCTGTCTGTCTGTCTGTCTGTCCGTTAGCACGATAACTGCCGTAAAAATGACTTAATCAAAATGAAATTTTAGTATGTTGTTCAGATGGTCTGTAGAACGTATGGGAATATAAATGAATAATATCACCCAATTAGTTTTGGATTGAACCCGGGTCGAAAAAATGAAATATATTGAGCCCTATGGGACCTAATTTTTCAAACATTTTTTAAGCGGATTTAAAATTCACAAATTGCTTCGAAAATTTTAGGTAATATTCAAATTGTTCCATAAAAAATATAAAAAAAAATTCAGCGAAATATATTCAGTAGTTTTTTTAAATAAAAATTAAAATAATAATTACACCTCTTATATGAAACGATCACGTGACCATGATATGAAACGATCACATGACCCACTTCAAAATGATATATGGCATCCATCTTGTTTCAAAATCGTGATTTTTTTAAGTTCTTTTTAATTCATATTGAGTGTTATATCCGTCCAAAAACTACTTTATTTTTGCTTATATTCTGTGCATCTACATACTGAAACAACACAATGACAATATATTTGAGTTTAAATGCTCATCTAAATTTGATTATTTCTACAACTAAGCCTATTTTTCACCTATGTAAAATGTAAACAGCAAAATATGTAGAATGAGTTGTATTAGAATTACTCTATTTCTTTAACACAGAATAATTCAGTCCATGGAGTCTGCAAGGCTGATATGAATGAAATATTAATTGATTTTATAAACAGAAGGACGATTTTTTCGATGAAGTTTTAAGCATAAAGTTTATGAATTGTAGCTCCATGGTCTTAATTTTTAAATAAAATAAATTATTATAGTATTGTGATGAATGAAATGGAGAAAGTTATGAATGAAATCCTGCTTTTATAGAGAGATCCAGGCGTGTTATTTTTTCTATGACGTCATTTGAATTTATTTCAGTTGTTTTCGATGAAGTTTTCAAATATAATAATTTATCGTAGTATTATGATAGTTTTAAAAATATTACCGTGGAATGTATTTCATTTTAGAGATATTTAAACCAGGCAATTTATATATCAATGCCGTCATTTGAATGAAGTTCATTTTTTTCAATGAAGGTTTAAGTTTTCAAATATAATAAATCAATGTAGTATAGTGATAAGTTTTAAAATATTACCGAGGAATGTATTGCATTTTCGGCTTTTTTAAATAAAATTGCATTGAAGTTGGAAAGTGTTTCATTATCAATGCTTTAAGCATGATTGATCTTTATTGTTAATTTATATTTTGTGTTGTTTGCGTCCTGAAACCACTTTATTTTTGCTTAATGTCTGTGCATCTACATTCTGAAACAACACAATTATAATATGATTGAATTTAAAAGATCATCAAACTTTGATTATTTCTGCAACGAGGCCTAATTTTCAGTTATGGAGAACGTAAACACATGAAGCTGTAAGATGAGTTGTATAAGAATTGCTGAATTTCTTTAACACAATATTATTTAGCTCTTTGAGTCTGAAATCTGATATGAATGAAATATTTTTTTACATAGAGAATTCTTTTACATAGAGATTTTACATAGAGAATAGACGATTTTACAGCAGACTTTTTCGTTGAAGTTTTAAAGCATAGAGTTAAATTATGTTTACCTCCATGGTTTTAAGTTTTTAAATAAAATAAATTATCATAGTATTGTGATGAATGAAAGGAATGGAATAAAATGTATGAATGAAATATTTACAGCTTTTAGATAGAGAGCCAGGCGATTTATATTTCTATGACGTAATCTGAATAAAGTTCATTTTTTCGAAGATGTTTTAAGTTTTTAAATGTTATAAATTATTGTATTATTGTGATAATTTTAAAAATATTACAGCTGAATGTATCGCATTTTTGAAGTGTTTAAATAAAATTGCATTGCAATTGGAAAATGTTTCATAATCAATGCTTCATGCATGATTGATCTTTCTTGTTCGACATTTCTGTTTTTTACTTCCTCTGTGATGTCATTTCTATTGTTAAAATAGAAATAAATATCGCTATTGTTATCAGAATAAAATGAGACGTATTTTTCAGCAAGTTCTTTCTTCTCTTAAAACCGTTTATTTATTTATTAAAGATTTACTTTTTATAGTTGGCAACGCTCAAATGAGGTAAATGAATTAGATGCATCTATATAAGGATAATTACATTTATATTATTAATCGTCCTGTCATTCAAATTATTAATTTATCCCATATAATATAGGGGTTGCTCCTGAAATTTTGATGACTTTCGCAAACCTAATCGCCAAATGAAATTTTCTCTCGCCAAATAGTTTTTATTCGCCAAATGAATTTTATTTTTGCGTTCTACTTGAAAAAAAAATGTTTGGATTTATAAATTCTAAAATTTCAAAGATAATTGTTTTGGAAAAGACAAATAGTATGGTAGTACATATTACAATTGGTATACCACAATTTTCTATTTTAACATTGGTAGAATTCATTGTCGGCAACATTTTTGCCAAATCTTTTTTTTTAATCGCCAAATGGATTTTGTTTTTGTAATATGTGAAAATAGCGATCGGCAGCGCGAACTCTGTAATATGCAGGAATTCCAAACCAATCATTTTGTAAGGAAAGAGCTGCGTTAAGCCTGTGACCAAGCCTGAGCGAATAAAAGGACGCCCCCTAGCGAAAATTTAAACAGGTAAGATAACGGGCGATTTCGGCAGCAAAGCAGGATTGGCGAAAAAAGGCAACTACAAACCAGAAGCGAAATAAAAAGACGAATCTATGATATTAGCAAAATAATTTTCAAACTTTAAGAGCTTGTATAGAATTCCACCTGATTTTTACATTTAATTTTTTGCCGCAAAAACATAATGCGAATAATAACTTTTATGAATTTTTGAGAAAACTTTGACTCAATTGAGACAGCTTTCTCTTGTAAAAACCCTGCGTGATATATCGGTTCTCGTATGTTGCTCCATAATTTGCATCCAATACAAGTTTTTACTAGTTCAACTTTCTAACGTATAGCTCAAATTTATTTTGTTTGCAGCTTGATTCATGCCATGTCGTGCGGAGGCAAGAAAATTTAAACAGTACATATAACGTACTCGGTAGCAAAGCGAGATAGATGAAGAAAAAAAAACAATGACAAAGTTGTAGAATATTGTCTAATGAGCAGGAATCAACACCAGGAACGAAAGAGAAAGCGTATACAGAAAGTCATAGATACCTATCAAAAAGAGGCTTTTACACGGTGACACCTGCAATGCTTGTCAAAGTACGTGGACTTTTTTTGGGGGGAATTCAAATTATTATTGCTTTTGAACTGAACCTATTTTAAACAGGCTCCTCCACGCCTAGAGATCATTTCATGTAATTGTTAGTTACTGTATAATTTTTGAATAAAGCAGCCCTTCTCCAATAAATCTAAAAGTGAAAAGAAAAATTCTTTCGGTAACAGTTTTAGGGTCGATTTCGACTCATTATACAATACTTTACAACCTAGCCTTTTCTTTCGTCACTCACGTTTTGTTGAAGAGTTTTTTATTTTCACTGTAGTAACTTAATAAAATAGTATGGAAACACGTCAAAAATAATTAATACTTTAAAAATAAAGACAACCAAAAAATTGTCCATAATTAAAAGTATTTTATTAAAATCTCCTTTTTACGAAGTACTACAATCAAACGGCCATTGCGCTTTCGGTCATCACTATACCCTTCATCAGTGGCGAATTGAAAATAAGGGGCGAACATGCACTTAAATATAGTACATAACCTCCAGGTAAAATTTACATACAATCAATTTAAATTTTTATATTTTTAAATACGATGCATTTAAAATATAATTTAATTATAAAATACAAAATATAATAGAAGGAAAAAGGTTCATAAATTACATGGTAACCCATAGGAATGCCGTCAAAAAAAGAAATAAAACATCTACTATATTTTCAGAAAATCATATAAAAGAAGAAAATTATAAAAATGTAAATTGATTAATATGTAAATTTTGTCTGGCGGATATGGCCTATATTTAATCACATGGTCGCCACTTAATTTCATTTAGCCACTGATGAAAGGTATAGTAATGCTCGAAAGCGCTATGGCCGTTTGATTTTAGTACGTCGTAAAAATAAGATTTTAATAAAATACTTTTAATTATGGCCAATTTTTGGTTGCCTTTATTTTTAAAGTAAAATAATTAAATTTATAAAACATGTACAAAATAAATCAAGCCAACTCATAAACATAACTCTAAAGGCAGAGCATTTAATTTTCAGCAAATCATATAAGGGTTGCTTGAATATTTATGTACTTATTACTTTCCCTGCAATACATGGCAATGTATAAGGAAAGTATTGGAATCATGCCGAAAATTGCAACTCGAGTTTTTGACGGATCTACACGTTTCGAGACCTCTAGAATACGAAATAACTATTTTTAGCGTGACGTTTGTGTGTGTGTCTGTCTATCTGTGTGTCTGTCTATCTGTGTGTCAGTCCGTGTGTCTATGCAATGTATGTATGTATCCACTCTAACTCAAAAACTAATGGACCGAATTTCATAAAATTTACTAGGTAAGTCACTTGGATTGACCTTGGTACCGATTAGTTTTTATTATGATTTGAAATAAAACAACCCGCCTTTTTTTGCTAAATGGTCCGCAAAAATTGCATGTATCCACTCTAGCTAAAAAACTAATGGACCAAATTTCACAAAATTCGGGTGATAAGTCGTTTGTGGGTTACTCTGGTGCTGATTAGATTTTGATAAGATTCGAAAAAAAAATAACCTGCCTTTTTCTGCAAAATGTCCCGCCAAAATAGTCAAAATCTAAAATAGAAAACTAATATTCAATGGATATATGCTCAAATATATCCATTGAATGCTAGTTTTATACGTAATTTTTAACGAAGAAAAGAATAAGACCAACCCCATTACATTAGGACTAGCCGTTCTCGAGATATTTTAATTCTTTCGTATTTTTTCTACGCCACCTTTTAAAATAAGTCTAGTTACCAAATGAGAACGAAATTTTAATTAAAAGTGAATTAAATTTAATTAAAATAAAGAGAACGTGGATTTAAGTCTGTAGGGAAAGTCATATGCTGCCTACATCAGATATTTTGTTATTGATGATAAACTTTTTGCATCGGTTTATCCGATTTTTCATATGTAAATTTTGTATCCATGATTTCGTGTTGTATGAAGCTCATGTCTGTCATTTTCTTAACACTGCCACTGATGATGGACATTATGATACCTAAAAGCGCTATGGCATTTCAAAGTTAAAAAAAAATTCTTGTTTGTCAAGATGGTGTTTTTAAATACAGTTTACAGATTTTTTAGTCTTTAATTAAAACCATATGGTATATTGTAGACGTGTTTACCATACTTATTAATATCTTAAAATAAATTTAAAAGTTTTAACATAAAATAAAGACAACCAAATTCGGTAAATTAAAATATATTTAATAAAATCTCCATTTATAACGTACTTAAAATGACAAACCCAAAGCGCTTTCGGACATCATTACGTGCTTCATCAGTGGTGAAGTAAATTGTAGAGGTGACGAATATGAGCTTTAAGATGTAGACTAAAACCGTGAGACAAGATCTGCATATTGATCATTTGAATAAAAACACCATTTATGACGTACTAAAGTTAATAAAAACACCATTTATGACGTACTAAAATTAATAAAAACACCATTTATGACGTACTAAGATTGTAGAATGTCATAAATGGTATTAAAGACATTTTAATTTACCACATTTGGTTGTCTATTTTATTTTAAAGATTTTGCTAAATTGGCGTGTTTCCATAAAATTTTGTTAATTTTAAAGTTTTAAAAAAATTGTACATTTTAAAATAAATAAGCTATAAAAGCCGTCCAATACAGGATAAATAATCAAAATTTTAGAAGCAGTTTTAATTCTTTATGATGAGTAATAAAATAGTAAAAATATAAATGTGCCAATTAGTTGGCGTTTTCTGTCTATAATGTTATAGTAAAACAATTTTTGAATTTTAAGAAGTTTTATAGAAATCCACCTGAATTTTTACATTTATTGTTTCGCCACAAAGAAATATATTATGTGAATAATTATTTTTTATAAATTGAGAAGACTTTTATTGAGACAGTTTTTTCTAGTTAGAGCCATGTGTGACATATCGGTTCTCTTATATTACTGTATATTTAGCATTCATTTATCACATAATATTACATACGAAACATGAACCTATTTCACGGTAGGTAATATTTTTTTAATTTGACGTGATTTTTTGATAAATTTCTTGCTTTTCTAAATTGCAATATCTCAAAAACGGTTTATTCCAGCGGTCTAAAATCTATGTCAATCGTATTTTAATGAAAAATTACATAAAAATGATTATTTAAGTAATGTTATTGAAGGTTTTTATTTTTTGATGATTTTTTTAAATTCCATTCAAAAATTTGGGAGTCCTTCGATTAGTTGACTTCATTTAAAATCAATAGGCTTCCAGTGTTCACTGACTGTAACTTTTTTATCTAACGTCCCGAAAACTCGAGTTGCGATTTTCGACACTATTCCAATATTTTCCGTATACAATACCATGTATTGCAGGGAAAGTAATAACAATGGATTATCGGCGAAGAAATCTCTATTGTGCTTTCCAAAAATATGGACTTTTTTTTAATTTGTAGGAGAAGTCGTGTGCTGGATACATTAGCTAGTTTTACGAAATGATGAACAGTCTAATGGATAAAGAATGACTCACTTCTCTGAGCAGCAGAAAATCCTTCCGTATTGACTGCAGCATTCATCTTCATCTGTTGCATATCGGATATTTCGCTCTCCACGCATTTCAGCAGAGCCGATGTATAAACTGTGTTTGGCTGTGGAGATGATCTACGAATTCGACTTAGCGAGGCTTGGCGGTGCATTTGGCTCTTTATCACTCTTTGGCGATTAGATTTAAGGAGCAATAAAACCTTTGAAGAGGATTCATTTCATGTAAGATGAAATTCGTATGTTCATACATACTTTTTGGTGAAATGACTCAAAACAAGAAAAAAATATTTGACGTGGGCAGCACATGACTTTCACTACAGGCATAAATTCATTTTCTCTTTATTTGTTTTTACAAATTATTAAATTGACTTTTAATTTCACAAAATAGCACGCATCGTTATTTGAAATGACACCGAATTCGCTTTTTAACACTTTACAACAAAGTTAAAAAGTGTTTATGACTTTGTTCACTCTGTCTGTCCGTTAGCACGATAAAAGCCGTAAAAATGATTTTATCAAAATAAAATTTTAGTATGTTGTTCAGACGATCTGTGGGACTTTTGGGAATATATATGAATAATATCACCCAATTAGTTTTGGAATGAACCCGGATTGAAGAAATGAAATACATTGAACTCTATGGGACCTAATTTTTCAAACATTTTTTAAGCGGATTTAAAATTCACAAACTGCTTTAAAAATTTTCAGGAAATATTCGAATTATCCCATAAAATATATAAAAAAAAATTCAGCAAAATATATTCAGTAGTCTTTTAAATAAAAAATTAAAATCATAATTATAACCTCTTATATGAAGCGATCACGTGACCATTATATGAAGAGATCACGTGACCAACTTCAAAATTCAATATGGCATCCATCTTGCGTCAGAATTGTGATTTTTAAAGTTCTTTTTAATTCATATTTAGTGTTGTATTCGCCCTAAAACCGCTTTATTTTTGCTTAAATTCTGTGCATCTACATACTGAAACAAGGCAATTACAATATATTTGAGTTTAAATAATCATCCAAATTTGATTATTTCTACAACGAAGCCTATTTTTCACTTATGGAAAATGTAAACAGCAAAATATGTAGAATGAGTTGTATAAGAATTGCTGCATTTCTTTAACGCAAAAGTATTTAGCTTATGGAGTCTCCATAGCTGATATGAATGAAATATTCCTTGATTTTACAGAGATGACGATTTTTTCGATGAAGTTTTAAGCATAGAGTTTATTTAATTGTACCTCCATGGTCATAAGTTTTTAAATAAAATAAATTATTATGGTATTATGATGAATGAAATGAATGAAAAAATGTTTATCAATGAGATGCTGCTTTTTTAGAGAGAGCCAGGCGTGCTGTATTTCGATTGCGTCATTTGAATAAATTTCAGTTGTTTTCGATGAAGTTTTCAAATATAATAAATTATTGTAGTTTTATGATTACCGAGGAATGTATCGCATTTTAGAGATGTTTAAACCAGGCAATTTACATTTCAATGCCGTCATTTGAATGAAGTTCATATTTTTCGATGAAGTGTTAAGATTTCAAATATAATAAATTAATGCATTTTGTGATAATTTTTAAAATATCACCTAGGAATGTATCGCATTTTAGAGATGTTTAAATGAAATTGCATTGAAGTTGGAAAGTGTTTCATAACGAATGCTTTATGCAGGACTGATCTTTCTTGTTTAATTTAATTTTCGTTTTCATTTCACGGCTGGGCGTATTTTAAAAGCGACGTGGCAAAAATGCAAAGAAACTAAAATATCTCGAGAGAGGTTGGTCTTATTGCTTTGGTCGTCAAAAATTGAGTAGAAAACAAGCATTTAATAGATGCTGTTCAGCATACGTAGCCTTTTATTTTAGAGTTTAATGATTTAAAAAAAGGAAGACTCTTTTTTTTTTCAAATGGTGCCAAAATTTAATCTGGTTAACGTACAAGTGCCTTATTTACCACATTTATGAAATTGAGTTAATTAGTTTTCCAGCCAGAGTGAATACATACAATTTTTCCGGGCTATTTTGTCAAAAAAAAGGCAAGTTCTTTTTTAACGAATTGTACCAAAATCTAATCAACACCAGGGTCTCCCACCAGTGACATATCTACCAAATTTTGTGAAATATGATTCATTCGTCTTTCAGATAGAGGGATACATTCATTGCACAGACAGACAGACACACATAGATAGACTGACAGACAGACAGACAAACACACAGACACATAGACAGATAGACACACACAGACAAACACACACGGACAGACACACACAGACAGACGGACACACACTGACAGACAGACACACACAGACAGACAGAAAAACAGACATACAGACAGAAAAACAGACATACAGACACACACACAGATAGACACACACACAGACAGACAGACACACACACAGACAGACAGACACATACACACAGGCAGACAGATACACAGGCAGACACACACACAGGCAGACACACACACAGGCAGACATCCCGCTAAAATAGTTTTTTTAGGGTTCTAACGTGCTCGAAACGTCCCGTCGAAAATTCGAGTATCCATTTTCGACACGATTCCAATACTTTCCTTATACATTACCACGTATTACAGGGAAATTAATGTAATTCTTGAGTCTTGATAGATATAGAAGCCATTTCTTTTCTATAATTTTTTTTAATTTAATCAAGTTGATAATTACCTTCTCTCGTATATAGACAATTCGAATAATTACAATCTAATTAATTGACAATTTTTAGATATTTCAGGAATTATGTAATAAAATTAAATGGCATGTGTCCCAACTCGAGTTTCTCATACTAGAATACATTTTTAGTAGCTTTTACTTTTTTTTTTCCAAATGTTATAAGAAAAAGAAATAAAAATTATGTATTGTGGGTCCAAATGAATACAATTATAACGTGTTAACCTCCACTTAAAGGGCTTGACAAAATCTTACGATTGATTCCGTATTTTACAATATACCCTCCGAAGGGGAAAAGCTGCCCCCTCCCCCCGAGGGGGCTAATGACGTCTAGAACAAAATTGCATCCTGGGTAATTTTTATGATCATTGAGCCACAAATAAAACCTTTTATGCATAATTATGTTCAATTTTTGTCCTATGCTGTCATGTTAAAGGAAATATAAAATTGTGAATAAATTTCAAAGTTTTCTCTCAAATTTAAAACAATTCTATCTAGTTCAAGATTTTTAGATAACAAAGCCGAATATAATGTTTCGTGAAAGTCCGTTAATATTTGTGGCCGCTATAGTGGATACTGGAAATCGACCACAGTCAGACGTACATTACTCCAAAAATAATCAAAACGTGTTCAGCGGGTTTTAAAACATATCTTGGCATCCAAATATCGAATTCGACACTTTCCGTGAAAACAATAACTTCTCTATACTATATGGTAAAAGTAAAAATCTCAAAGTTTGGTTGCAGTTAATAATGTATATACCAAAATAAATTATATTATAATCAATCTGCAATTGGTAATATAGTGTATGTTTGAGAGGAGTTTTTTCTCATATTATAAAATCGGCAAGTATATAAAATACTAATTTAAGTTATTATATTTAGCGGAAATGATAATTTTTACTTTCCCTGCAATACATGGCAATGTATAGGGAAAGTATTGGAATCACGTCGAAAATCGCAACTCGAGTTTTCGACGGATCTACACGTTTTGGGATCTCTAGAATACGAAAAAACTATTTTTAGCGTGACGTCTCTGTGTGTGGCTGTCTGTCTATCGGTCAGTCAGTCTGCCTGTCTGTCTGTGCAATGTATATATCCACTCTAACTCAAAAACTAATGGACCAAGTTTCATAAAATTTGGCATGTCACTTGTAGGTGATTCTGGTACTGATTAGTTTTTGGTTCGATTCGGGATAATAGAACCCGTCTTTTTTGCGAAATGGCCCTCAAAAATTGCCTGTATCCACTCTAGCTGCAAAACTAATAGATCAAATTCTACAAAACTTGGCAGATAAGTCACGTGTGGGTTACCCTGGTGCTGATTAGATTTTGGTACAATTCGGTAAAAAAAAAGCTACCTGTATTTGAGAAATGCTCCACAAAAATAATCAAAATATAAAATATAAAAATATAAAATATAAAATATAAAAACTACGTATTCTCAAATATATCCATTAAATGCTTGTTTTATACGTAGTTTTTAACGATAGAAAGAATAAAACTAACCCAATTACACTAGAACTAGCCGTTCTCGAGATATTTTAGTTTTTTCGTATTTTCGCTACGCCACCTTTGAAAATACGTCCAGTTGCCAAATCAGAACGAAAATTTAATTAAAAGTGAATTAAATTGAATTGAAATAAAGAGAACATGAATATAAGTCTCCAGGGAAAGTCATGTGCTGCCCACATCAGATTTTTTAGTGTTTGTTACCTATTTTTCTGTTTAAAAATTAAAAAGACACTAAAGCCCAAGTTTTATCATAGTTTATGATATATTATATTTTATTATAAATATAGATATAACTTGTAGTATATCCCTTCTTAGTACAGAATCTATATAAATAAAATTGAAAATCAGTCTGCCTGTCTGTCTGTCTGTCTATTTGTTTGTCTCATCATCACGGGGCAAAGGTTGAATCGCATTTAATGAAATTTTGTGGGTAGTCATGAGATAGTCCCACTTTAAATTTAGTCCAAGTGTCGAGTTTCTATGACCAGGGGTAGTCGAGATATTAATTAATATAATATTAACAATTAAATCTTCTATAGAGATAGCATCATGCAGACGATATTTTTCCCGCCAATTTATTTGAAGAAAATTATACCTCTGAGTTTAGTTGGAGTTTATTTCGCTTATTAGTCACTTTTGAAAATCGCAGGTTTGCAACATGAATTTTAATCGAGACTCTATCATCATGGTTTATATTCCGCAGGCACTTACTGAACAATGAAAAGTATTAAGAAATTAAAATGGTTATTTAATTATCAGCATTTTATGAGGAAGATTCTTTTTTATATCATGTTGCTCAGCAACGCAATTAAATCAAATATGTTTGTTAACTTTAATATTATTTTTTTTAATAATAAATAAATGGATATAATAATATATCTTATAAGTGAAAGGTTTGATTTTTCTTTTAATTAAATTAATTACGGACTACGTACATTACTTTTATTAACACTTTACAACAAAGTTGAAAAGTGTTTATGACTTTGTTCATTCTGTCTGTCTGTCTGTCTGTCTGTCTGTCTGTCCGTTAGCACGATAACTGCCGTAAAAATGACTTAATCAAAATGAAATTTTTGTATGTTGTTCAGACGGTCTGTAGAACCTATGGGAATATAAATAAATAATATCACCCAATTAGTTTTGGATTGAACCCGGGTTGAAAAAATGAAATACATTGAGCCCTATGGGACCTAATTTTTCAAACATTTTTTAAGCAGATTTAAAATTCACAAATTGCTTCGACATTTTTAGGTAATATTCAAATTGTTCCATAAAATATATAAAAAAAAAATTCAGCAAAATATATTCAGTAGTTTTTTAAATAAAAATTAAAATAATAATAACACCTCTTATATGAAACG
Organism: Amaurobius ferox; assembly: GCA_951213105.1. Taxonomy (NCBI): domain Eukaryota; kingdom Metazoa; phylum Arthropoda; class Arachnida; order Araneae; family Amaurobiidae; genus Amaurobius; species Amaurobius ferox. The sequence continues at coordinate 489,854 of OX578154.1, forward strand.
ATCACGTGACCATGATATGAACGTATCACGTGATCCACTTCAAAATGATATATGGCATCCATCTTGTCTCAATATCGTGATTTTTAAAGTTCCTTTTATTTCATATTGAGTGTTGTATCCGTCCTAAAACCACTTTATTTTGGTTTAAATTCTGTGCATCTACATACTAAAACAACGCAATTACAATATATTTGAGTTTAAATGCACATCCAAATTTGATTATTTCTACAACGAAGCCTATTTTTCACTTATGTAAAATGTAAACAGCAAAATATGTAGGATAAGTTGTATAGGAATTGCTGTATTTTTTCAACGCAAAAGAATTTAGCTCATGGAGTCTGCATAGCTGATATGAAAGAAATATTCATTGACTTTACACAGAGAAGGACGATTTTTTGCGATGACGTTTTAAGCATAGTGTTAAATTACATGTAGCTCCATGGTCTAAATTTTTAAATAAAATAAATTATTGTAGTATTCTGATGAATGACATGAATGGGAATTTATTTATGAATGAAATGCTGCTTTTTTAGAGAGAGCCAGGCGTGTTACTTCTTCTATGACGTCATTTGAATGAATTTCATTTGTTTTCGATGAAGTTTTCAAATATAATAAATTATCGTGGTATTATGATAATTCTAAAATTATTACCGAGCAATATATAACATTTTAGAGATGTTTAAACCAGGCAATTTATATTTCAATGCCGCCATTTGAATGACGTTCGTTTTTTTCGATGAAGGTTTATGTTTTCAAATATAATAAATCAATGTAGTATTGTGAGAAGTTTTAAAATATTACCGAGGAATGTATTGCATTTTAGACATGTTTAAATAAAATTGCATTGAAGTTGGAAAGTGTTTCATAATCAATGCTTTAAGCATGATTGATCTTTCTTATTTATTTTGTCAAAGAGTTTTCAAATTTATATATTATGATTAGCCAGTAAACTCATGTATTGTGTTTAGTCAATAAACTCATTTAGTCGATTGTTGAAAGAGAATAAGAGAAGAACGGGTATCTTCTAATACAAATTCAGTGCTATCATTTAGTATATACAAACGGGATTAGGAAGTTTTATTATTCAAATCTGCAAATTCATATCCATGAATTTGGGGGGAGGGTATATCGCTAACTTGGGAACTTTTCTTAAAGATCACCGAATTGACGTAAATGTTGCCAAATTGATAAAAACGACACTAAATCAATAAAATTAATTTTGCTTTGTTAGAGGAGAGTACTGAAACGATGTTTTGGTAGCATTTGTCTGTCAGTCCAACTGTCTTATTTAGTAACACATTTAGCTAATTTTTAAAAGTCACCAAATTGATAAAAATGTTTGTAAATCCATAAAAATTTCTTGAAATTGATAAAATTTCGCTAAATAAATGAAATTAAATGTGTTTTTTTAGGGGATAGTATTGTGGTGTTGTTTCATCAATTTGTAGCTAAGTGGGATTGTCAGTTCTACAGTCCTACTTGGCTATATATTTGGCGATTTTTTAAAATGTCGCTAAATTGACGAAAATGTCCCTAAATTGATAAAGTGATGCTAAATTCATCAAAATAACACCGAATCGGTGAATATTCAATATTTTGCATAATTAAGTACGATTGTCTAGACGATCTCTGTCATTTTGTGAGAATTAAACAAGAAAGATCAATCATGCCTAAAGCATTGATTATGAAACACTTTCCAACTTCAATGTAAATTTATTTAAACATCTCTAAAATGCGATACATTCCTCGGTAATATTTAAAAAATTATCACAATACTAAATTAATTTATTATATTTGAAAACATAAAACTTCATCGAAAAAAATGAACTTCATTTAAATGACGGCATTGAAATATAAATTGTCTAGTTTAAACATCTCTAAAATACGATACTTTCCTCGGTAATATTTTTAAAATGATCATAATACTACAATAATTTATTAGATTTGAAAACTTTATATCGAAAACAACTGAAATTTATTCAAATAACGTCACACGCCTGGCTCTCTCTATAAAAGCAGCATTTCATTCATAAACAGTTTTTCATTCATTTCATTCATAATAATACTATAATAATTTAATTTATTTAAAAACTTAAGACCATGGAGGTACAGGTAATTAAACTCTATGTTTAAAACTTCATCGAAAAAATTGTCCTTCTCTCTGTAAAATCAATGAATATTTCATTCATATCAGTTATATTGCAGACTCCATGAGCTAAATAATTTTGCGTAAAAGAAATTCAGCAATTCTTATACAACTCATTCTACATATTTTGCTGTTTACATTTTCCGTAAGTGAAAAGTAGGCTTCGTTGTAGAAATAATCAAATTTGGATGATCACTTAAACTCAAATATTTTGTAATTGCGTTGTTTTAGTATGTAGATGCACAGAATTTAAGCAGAAATAAAGCGGTTTTAGGACGGATGCAATACTAAATATGAATTAAAGAGAACATTAAAAATCACGATTTTTGCACAAGATGGATGCCATATTTTATTTTGAAGTGGGTCACGTGATCTCTTTATGTAATGGTCAAGTGATCGCTTCATATAAAAGGAGTAATTATTATTTTAATTTTTATTTAAAAAACTACTGAATGTATTTTGCTGAAATTGTTTTTATATTTTATGGGATAATTTGAATGTTTCATAAAACTTTTGAAGCAATTTGTGAATTTTAAATCCGCTTAAAAAATGTTTGAAGAATTAGGTCCCATAGGGTCCAAATATTTTTTATTTTTTCAACCCGAGTTCAATCCAAAACTAAGGTCCCACAGACCATCTGAACAACATACTAAAATTTCATTTTGATAATGTCATTTTTACGGCAGTTATCGTGCTAACGGACAGACAGACAGACAGAATGAATGAACAAAGTTATAAACACTTTTCAACTATGTTGTAAAGTGTTAAAAATTATTTTTTCTAAATTTGTTTACAAACTACACCAGGATGCTTTATTCTCCAGATCTGTCCGTAAAGATAATGTTGTATATCGAACCCAAAGATACTTACACATATTTTTAGAAGAATTAAATTAAATATTTCAATAGAATAATTTGAATAACAAAGTCATTTAGAATACTATAGGAATTTACACATAATTGTGAATGTGAAGTTTTTTTATGTTTGTCTCATCACCACGGGAGAACGACTACACCTAATTGGGTAAAATTTTCTTGATAGTCTTGGAATAGCCCCACTTAAAATTTAGTCCATGTTTCTAGTTTCTAGGACCAGGGGTTGTCCAGATGTTAATTCAAATGCACAATTAACAAGAAAGATCAATCATTCTTAAAGCATTGATTATGAAACACTTTCCAACTTCAATACAATTTTATTTAAACAAGTCTAAAATGCAATACATTCCTCGGTAATATTTTGAAACTTATCACAACACTACATTAATTTATTATATTTGAAAACTTAAACCTTCATCGAAAAAAATGAACTTCATTCAAATGACGGCATTGAAATATAAATTGCCTGGTTTAAACATCTCTAAAATGTTATACATTCCTCGGTAATAGTTTTAGAATTATCATAATACTACGATAATTTATTATATTTGAAAACTTCATCGAAAACAACTGAAATTAATTCAAATGACGTCATAGAAAAAATAACACGCCTGGATCTCTCTATAAAAACAGGATTTCATTCATAAAACTTTCTCCCATTCATTTCATTCATCACAATACTGTAATAATTGATTTTATTTAAACCATTTTTTAAGACCATGGAGCTACAAAAAATTAAACTCTATGCTTGAAACTTCATCGAAAAAAATCGTCCTTCTCTTTATGAAATCAATTAATATTTCATTCATATCAGCCATGCAGACTCCATGGACTAAATTATTTTGTGTTAAAAAAATACAGGAATTCTAATACAACTCATTCTATATATTTTGCTGTTTGCATTTTACAAAGGTGAAAAATAGGCTTAGTTGTAGAAATAATCAAATTTAGATGAGCATTTAAACTCAAATATATTGTCATTGCGTTGTTTCAGTATGTAGATGCACAGAATTTAAGCAAAAATAAAGTAGTTTTAGGACGGATACAACACTCAATATGAATTAAAAAGAAAAAAAATCACGATTTTGAAACAAGATGGATGCCATATATCATTTTGAAGTGGGTCATGTGATCGTTTCATATCATGGTCACGTGATCGTTTCATATAAGAGGTGTAATTAATATTTTAATTTTTATTTAAAAAACTACTGAATATATTTCGCTGAATTTTTTTTTATATATTTTATGGAACAATTTGAATATTACCTAAAATTTTCGAAACAATTTGTGAATTTTAAATCCGCTTAAAAAATGTTTGAAAAATTAGGTCCCATGGGGCTCAATGTATTTCATTTTTTCGACCCGGGTTCAATCCAAAACTAATTGGGTGATATTATTCATTTATATTCCCATAGGTTCAACAGACCGTCTGAACAACATACTAAAATTTCATTTTGATTAAGTCATTTTTACGGCAGATATCGTGCTAACGGACAGACAGACAGACAGACAGAATGAACAAAGTCATAAACACTTTTCAACTTTGTTGTAAAGTGTTAAAAATTGCATAGAGATTGCATTATGCAGGCGATATATTTTTCACTAATTTATTTGAAGAACATGATTCACTTAGCAACGTATTTAAATCCAATGTGTTTATGCGGCAGACGATTTTTATTAAATCTTTTCAGATTTAAATAATAAAGACATGTATATAAAATAAATTTCATTGATATTGCATTTTTGACTGGATAATATCAATTCCGGTCTTCATGTTTAAACATTAAAACATTATTATTATTGATATTTTCAAGCTATTAGCCATTATTTTATTTTGGCAATAATTGTTGAAACTCATTGTACGTAGTACAGGTAATCCTCTACAAATGTACCGACATATCTTTTAATCTACGAGAATATAAGTTGTACATATATATTGACATATATTTTGACTATATTGGCATTATTATTATTGATATTTATTGATATTGTTTAAACACGATAGTTTGAAATCTGAAAAAATGTATTTTGAGTACTATGAAAATACAAAATACTCTGAAAAAGTATTTTCGATACATTACCAAAATACTTTAGTTTTTTCAGTTTAAAATAAAAATACAAAATACAAATGCATTTTGAAAATGTATTTCAAATACATGTATTTTCGATATTGCCCAACTCTGCTTATGTGTAACCCTGGTGCTGATTAGATTTTGGTACGATTCGGGATAAATTAATCCGTCATTATTTGCGAAATGGACCACAAAAATCGAATGTAATCTCTCCAACTAAAAAACTAAATGATGTAATGTTACAAAATTGGGTATATAAGTCATTTTTGGGGTATCCTGGTGCTGGTTAGATTTTGGTATGATTAAAAGTAGAACCTGAATTTTTTACGAAAGGGCCAACAAAAATCGTCAATAGCTAAAATGAAAGACTACATACTATACTTAAATGCATCTGTTAAATCTATAATTTATATATAATTTTTGATCAGGAAAATAATAAGATCAACCCCCGCGACTCTAGGACTAAGCGTGACATTAAACTCAATTCAATAAATTATTAAAGAAATAAAGAGAACATGAATGTCTGCAGGGAAAGTCATGTGCTGCCCATATCAGATTTTTTATGTGCTTGCAAATCTCGTTTAGCTTTATTGACTGTACTCAAACCTTACTTCCTTGGAAAGTTTGCTTTTACACCATAGTGTATCCCTGTAGTGAAACAACTTTTACAGTAGAAGTAAAACGGAAATGGGAAATACTAGCAAAATAATGTAATTATAAAAATTGTTCTGAATATTTTTATACTCAACTTAAGAAGAGATATAAAGGTGAACTTTATAGAAATCATAAGGGTTGGAGATTCTGTGACAGAAAACATTATTTTTTTATTTATGAATAGTTTTATTTAAGCATTTTTGTACAAATGTTTCAATTTTATTGTGCGTCAATAAATGTCTTACGAAAAGAAAACAAAAAATTAAAATATTTAAAAAACATTTTAATTTGATAAAAAAATATAATTTAAAAATATTAAATATTAAATATATTAAATTGAAAAATAAAATAATTACAGTGAAAATTAAATTTTTCAATTGTTTTTAAATATAGTAATTCAAACTCTCTATTCAAACACTTTATATAGAAAATATTATTCATCCTGTATAAATATTATATACATTATTATTTTTATATATTATTGATCTTATGAGTGATAATATTAATTATAGAATTATAGATGCATGATTATATAATATGTTACACATTAATAGATATTATTGTGTGGAGGGGGAAAAAAATGCGCTTTATCTTGTCCTCGTGATATTTTGAAATATTAAGAGGAAAAAATCTGGTGTAAGCAAAACATGACTTTCCCTGCAGACTTAAATTCATGTTCTCTTTACTTCATTAATGATTCATTAAATTGAGTTTAATTGCATTAAATAACACTCATAATTAATTGAAATTACACTGAATTTACACTTTTAATTCAACTTTCATTTTCATTTGGTAACTGAACTTATTCTTAAAACTGGCATAGTAAAAATGTGAAAAAAATAATATATCTCGAGAACGGCTAGTCCTAGAGTAATGGGGTGACCGTCAAAAATTACATATGAAACAAACATTTAATTAATACATTTGAGCATATAGTATTTTATTTTAGATTTTGGTGATTTTTGCGAGCTATTTTGCAAAGAAAAAAAACAGGTTCTTTAATCGTACCAAAATCTAATCAGCACCAGGGTAACCCACAAGTGACTTATTTACCAAATTTTATGAAATTTGGTCCGTTAGTTTTTAAGCTAGAAGGGATACAGGCAATTGTTGCCGGTCACTTCGCAAAAAATGCAGGTTCTTTCATCCCGAATTGTACCAAAATCTAATCAGCATCAAGATCACCCACAAGGGGCTTACCTACCAAACGTTATGAAATTTGGTCCATTAGTTTTTAGTTAGAGTGAATACATACATTGCACAGACACAGAGGTTGACAGACAGACAGACGCACATACACAGATGTCACGCTAAAAATAGTTTTTTCTTATTCTAGAGGTCCCAAAACGTATAGATCAGCCGAAAACTCGAGTTGCGATTTTTGGTATGATTCCAATATTTTCCCTATACATTACCATGTATTGAAGAGAAAGTAAAAAAAAAATGTTTTACTGAGAAAACATTTTCTGTTTAAGTGACTTATTTACCAAACGCCTTCAGTTTACAATTTACAATTTCAAGTACAAATCCCGAAAATAAATTAAAGTACATTTTTACTTTCCTTATATATATAATGTATAAGGAAAGTATTATGACGGAGTCGAAAATTCGAATTCGAGTTTTCGACGTGAGAGCACGTTTCAAGCATCCCTGATCACAAATCGAACATTTTTAAAGTGATGTCTGTGTGTGTGTGTGTGTGTGTGTGTGTGTGTGTGTGTGTGTGTGTGTGTGTCCGTGAGTCGATACTGACGAACGATTGGACCGATTTGAACGAAATTTGGTACAAAAATTACAATTCGTAAACACTGGAAGCCTATTGTTTCTATAAGCAATCGAATGTTCAGAACTTCCTACATTTTCGAGTGAAATTTTGAAAAAATTGTCAAAAAATCAAAACCTCTAATAAAGTTACGTAAATAGGCATTTATTGTGTAATATTTCCTTAGAAAACGATTGACATAATCTTTAGAACGCCAGTATTAACCTTTCTCGAGATATTACACATTTTTCAAATACATTTATCAAAAAATCCCATAAATTAAAAGAAAAATATTAACACTTGAGAAACATGTCCACTTTTCATATGTAATATCATGTGATAAATTTGGTGACATCATTCTCGTGGATCTAGCACGTTCCATTCATGAACACAGATACTTTGAGTAATACGTTTGTATTTGAACGCCAATAGTCATTTATCTGCTATAAGAATAACTTATGTCTCCATCCATAACGTTTGGCGAGATTTTGCCGATAAATTTGGCGGAATGTCGCAAACTTGGCTACTTTTTGAAATGTTGCCAAATTAACGAAAATCTCGCCAAATGGATAAAAATGATGCTAAATCAATGAAAATTACGACTAATTGTCGAAAATTCAATATCTTGGAAAGAATATAAGTGTCTACTATAAGAAAAACCTATTTTTTTACTGTAAAAGTAGTAAATTCATTGCATTATGTAGGGAAAGTCATGTGTTGCCCACATCAGATTTTTTATTTTTATTTTTAACTTTTTATACCTGTATAAAAAAAAAGCTGGTGTGAGCAGCTACGTATAATCTCAAATTGATTTTGCCTTTCTCTAATAAATCATTAAATTGAGTTTAATAGCGGAAAATAACACGGATAATTATTTGAAATTAAACTGAATTTTCAATTTTATTTCAACATTTTCGTTTCCATTGGGTGACTGGACATTTTTTCAAAGGCGACGTGGCAGAAATAAGTAAAAAACTAAAGTGCCTTGAGGACGGTTATTCCTAGAGTTTTGGGGTTGGACTTATACTTTCTGACTTCGAAAATGACATATAAAGCAAGTATTTGATGAATACATTTGAACACGCGTAGTCTTTTATTTTAGATTTTGGCTGCCATTTCTCAAAATCGGCAGGTTCTTTCTATCCGAATCGTAACAATATCTGATAAGCACCAAATTATTCCACAGCTGATTTATCTAGAGTGGATAGATAATTTTAGCTACAGTGGATACATACGATATTCTGCTGGCCATTTCACAAATTGTTTGGTTATTTGAACATTTTGTGAAATGGCATTAATAGCTATTCAATTATAGTGGAAACATACATTTTTAAAGGGTCATTTTGAAAAAAAAAAATTTTTTTTTCCCAATCATAGCGAAATCTAATCAGCACCAGGATAATTCACATGTGACATATGTACTCACTTTGGTGAAGTTTAGTTAATCAGTTTTTCAGCTAGTGTGGATACATACATACATTGCAAACATACACTCACATAAACTTCATGTTAAAGATGGTTTTCTTTTTTCGTATTCTAGAAGTTCCAAAACGTGTCGATCCGTCTAAAACTCGTGTTTCGATTTTCGAGACGATTCAAATACTTTCCCTATGCGTTACCATGTATGGTAGGGAAAGTAAAAATATTCATTTTTTTTACTTTCCCTGCAATACATGGTAATGTATAGGGAAAATATTGGAATCATGTCGAAAATCACAACTCGAGTTTTCGACGGATCTACACGTTTCGAGACCTCTAGAATACGAAAAAACCATTTTTAGCGAGACGTCTGTGTGTGTGTCTGTGTGTCTGTCTGTGTGTCTGTCTGTGTGTCTGTCTGTCTGTGCAGATTTTGTATCCACTCTAACTAAAAAACTAATGGACCTAATTTCACAAAATTTGGTAGGTAAGTCACTTGTCGGCGAGTCTGGTGCTGATTAGTTTTGGGTACGATTTGGGATAAAAGATTTTTTGCGAAATGGCCCGCAAAAGCTTGTATCCACTCTAACTAAAAAACTAATGGATCGAATTTCACAAAATTCGGCAGATGAGTCATTTGTGGGTCACCCTGGTGCTGATTAGATTTTGGTATCCTTTGGAAAAAAACAACCTGCCTTTTTTTGCAAAATGGCCCGCAAAAATTGGCAAAATCTAAACTAAGGAACTACGTATGCTCAAATATATCCATTAAATGCTTGTTTAATACGTAATTTTTAGAGAAGAAAAGAAAACGACCAACCTCATTACACTACGACTAGACGTTCTCGAGATATTTTAGTTTTTCGTATTTTCCCTACGCCACCTTTGAAATTAAGTCCGGTTACCGAATGAAAACGAAAATTGAATTAAAAGTGCAATAAATTTAATTAAAATAAAGAGAACGTGTATATAAGTCTGCAGGGAAAGTCATGTGCTGCCCACATCAGAGTTTTTAAATTGGACCCCCATCAATATATTATGTATTTTTAATTTCCTTATACATATAATGTACTAGCAGCATACCCGTTCTTCGCACGGAGTATATAATATAAAGAAACTTGAAATTCATAATCATGCCCAAATTCTTATAGTATACTAAATGACATGTTTAATCAAAATATTCTGTTAAAATATTTAATATAATGCTCCTAAAAAGAAGTTTAAGAATCTCTGTTCTCGCTATATAAAATTATCTTCATGGACATATCTGAAGTATAAAACATCTTGGACCCCTTATGTAAGCAAATATAAAAAAAATATGGAATTGAATCAATATATGCAAAATAAAAGCGTTAAAATTGTATGGGACCCGTACTAATTATATACGCGGATATTAGAAAATATAACCTGTATTAGTAGATTACATGTATAAATTGAAAATACCAATAAACCCGTAATCTTTAAATCTGAAGACAGTCATTTATTCCAATATATGTCAAAATTAAAGTGCTAAAATTATATGGGAAGATATACACGTACTACTTATAATGTCCGATTATTAGTAGAAGATTACCCGTTTTGCAATATGAGTCTCAAATGTTTTTTGGTAAAATACAACAGACGACGTAATAAATTGAATATATAATTAATCCCCTTAATCTTCATACCAGAAGATTGTACTTGATTCCAATATATATGCCAATATATGTCAAAATATATGCCAATATACCTGTACTACTTATATTCTCGTAGGTTAGAAGATATACCCGTGCATTCCTAGAAGATTACTGGTACAACATACAATATGCGTGTGTCAGCAGTTTTTGCCGCAATAAAACAATGGCGTAATAACTTAAAAATATCAATAATCCCTGAATCAATAATTCCGGAAAATATCAATAATAATAATGTTTAAACCTGAAGAGTATAATTGATATTATCCAGTCCAAAATGAAATGGCAATGAAATTTATTTTATATACATATCTTCATTATTCAAATCGGAAAGGATTTAATAAAAATCGTCTGCCGCATAAACACATTGGATTTAAATCCGTTGCTAAGCGACATGATATCATTTGCTTCAAATAAATTGGTAGAAAAAATATCGTCTAAATAGTTATATTTCTATGGAACATTTGGCGACAGTTTCGTCAAATTAGCGACATTTTAAAAAATCGCCAAATTTATCGCCAAGTGGGACTGTAGAACTGACAGTTCCACTTTGCGACAAATTGACGAAATATCATCACAATACTATCCCGTAACAAAAAACAATTAATATCATTTATGTAGCGCAATTTTATCAATTTCAAGATATTTTTATAGATTTGAAAACATTTTTATCAATTTGGTGACATTTTAAAAATTCGCTAAATGTATTACTAAGTAGGATGGTTGGTCTGACAGAGAAATGCTAACCAAACATCATTTCAGTACTCTCTTCTAACAAAACAAAAAAAAATTTCATTGATATGTAGAAGACCCAAGCCACACGACCAACCCGAAGGTTTACGGCAGCTGTTTGTGTGTCGTTTATATCAATTTGGCGACATTTCCGTCAATTTGGCAAAGTTTAAGAAAAGTTGTCAAATTAGCGATATCCCTCCAAATTCGTAGCTTTGAATTTGCAGATCTGAATGAAACATTCTTATCCCGTTTCAATATAATAAATGAAAACACTACAATTGTATTAGAAGATATACCCGCTCTACTCTTTTTCTGTTTCAACAATCGGCTATATGAATTTATTGGCTAAACACAATATATGAGTTTAGTAGCTAAATACGATATAAGCTTGAAAACTCTTTGCCAAAATAAATGAAATTGATGTACGCAGTCAGCAATTAATATAATTAAAAGAAAAATCAAACCGTCCATTCATAAGATATACTTTTATATCCATTTATCCATTTATTTATTATTTAAATCGAAAAAAATAATAAAAACATTAACAAACACATTTAATTTAATTGCGATGCCGAGCAACATGATATATCCTCCTAAAATGTTAAAATTTATTAACCACTAACAGCACACCTGTTATTCGTACGGAGTGTATAATTTAAAGAAACTTAAAGTTCGCAATCATGTGCAAATTCTGTTAAAATATTAAATTTATTGCTCCTAAAGAGAAGTTTAAGAATATATGTTCTCACTATGCAAAATTATCTTCACGATCAGATCTGAAGAATAAAACATCCTGCCCCCTTTTGTAAGCAAATTTACAGAAGAAAAAATAGGAATTGAATGAATATATGCAACCCCGTACTAATTATATTGTCGCAGATCAGAAAATATGCCAATGTGTTAGTAGAAGATTACCCGTATTACAATATGCGTCTCAAAAATATTTGCCAAAATAAAAGAGATGACGTAATAAATTGAAAACATCAATAATATCCGTACTCTTTATACCAGAAGGTCGTAATTGATTCCAATATATGCCAATATATATCAAAACATATGTCAATATACCTGTACTACTTATATTCTCGTAGATTAAAAGATATACACGTGTATTTGTAGAAGATTCGTACAACATACAATATATGAGTTTAAACAATTTTTGTCATAATAAAATAATTGCATAATAACTTGAAAATATCAATAATCCTTGAATCAATAATCCCCGAAAATATAAATAATAATAATTTTTAAACCTGAAGACCGTAATTGATATTATCCAGTCAAAAATGCTATAAGAAAAATCAAATCGTTCTTTTCTAAAATATATTTTTATATCCATTTATTTATTATTCAAATCGAAAAGATAATTATTAAAATTAACAGACAGATTTGATTTAATTGCGTTTCTGAGTAACATGATATAAGATAGAATCTTATAACATGTTAAATATGTCATGTCTTATAACATAAACTGCGAAATTAAATAACGATTTTGATTTCTCTATACTTCTCATTGTTCCGTAAAAGCTTGTTTTAAATAAACCATGAACCATGGAGATAGATTTCCCCTTTAAATCATGTTTCAAACAATTCATGTTTTCAGAAAGTGACTAATTAACGCAAAAAATCTCCCCTCAAACTCAGAGATTAAATTTTAATTCACTTTCAAACGATTTTCAAGCTTTTCGTTTGGATAAACCACGGAGTTAGGGAGTAGAACTCCTAGGAAAAAGTTCCGTTTTTCATTAATATCTCGACAACCCCAGGTCTTAGAAACTCGAAACTTGGACAAAAGTTATGGGGGGATATTTCAAGGCTATTCACCAAATTTCATTAAATTCGGTTCAGCCGTTTTTCCGTGATGATGAGACAAACGAAAATTTCGTTTTTTACTAATATCTCGAGAACCACTGGTCGTAGAAACTCAAAACACGGATATAGTTTTAAGTGGGGCAATTTCTGGGCTACCCACAAAATTTCATCAAATTCGGTTCAGCCGTTCTCCCGTGATGGTGTGACAAACAGACAGACAGACAGACAGATTTTCATTTTTATTTATATAGACTAGCAGCATACCCGTTCTTCGTACGGAGTATATAATATAAAGAAACTTGAAATTCCTAATCATGCCCAAATTCTTATAGTATACTAAATGACATGTTTAATCAAAATATTCTGTTAAAATATTTAATACATTGCTCCTAAAAAGAAGTTTAAGAATCTCTGTACTCGCTATATAAAATTATCTTTATGGACATATCTGAAGAATAAAACATCCTGGATCCCTATGTAAGCAAATATAAAAAAAAATATGGAATTGAATCAATATATGCAAAATAAAAGCGTTAAAATTGTATGGGACCCGTACTAATTATATACGCGTATATTAGAAAATATAACCTCTATTAGTAGATTACATGTATAAATTGAAAATACCAATAAACCCGTAATCTTTTAATCTGAAGACAGTCATTTATTCCAATATATGTCAAAATGAAAGTGCTAAAATTATATGGGAATATATAAACGTACTACTTATAATGTCCGATTATTAGTAGAAGATTACCCGTATTGCAATATGAGTCTCAAATGCTTTTGGCAAAATACAACAGACGACGTAATAAATTGAAAATATCATTAATCCCCTTAATCTTCATACCAGAAGACTGTAATTGATTCCAATATATACGCCAATATATGTCAAAATATATGCCAATATACATGTACTACTTATATTATCGTATGTTAGAAGATATACCCGTGCATTCCTAGAAGATTACTCGTACAACGTACAATATGCGAGTGTCAGCAATATTTGCCGCAATAAAACAATGGCGTAATAACTTAAAAATATCAATAATCACTGAATCAATAATTCCGTAATATATCAGTAATAATAATGTTTAAACCTGAAGAGTGTAATTGATATTATTCAGTCCAAATTGAAATGGCAATGAAATTTATTTTATATACATATCTTCATTATTCAAATCGGAAAGGATTTAATAAAAATCGTCTGCCGCATAAACACATTGGATTTAAATCCGTTGCTAAGCGACGTATCATTTGCTTCAAATAAATTGGTAGAAAAAATATCGTCTAAATAATTATATTTCTATGGAACTTTTGGCGACATTTTCGTCAAATTAGCGACATTTTAAAAAATCGCCAAATTTATCGCCAAGTGGGACTGTAGAACTGACAGTCCCACTTGGCGACAAATTTACGAAATATCATCACAATACTATCCCCTAACAAAACACAATTAATTTCATTTATTTAGCTCATTTTTATCAATTTCAAGATATTTTTATAGATTTGAAAATATTTTTATCAATTTAGTGACTTTTTAAAAATTCGCTAAATATATTACTAAGTAGGATGGTTGGTCTGACAGATAAATGCTAACCAAACATCATTTCAGCACTCTCTTCTAACAAAACAAAATAAATTTCATTGATATGCGTCGTTTTTATCAATTTGGCGACATTTCCGTCAAATTGGCAAAGTTTAAGAAAAGTTGTCAAATTAGAGATATCCTGCCAAATTCGTTGCTCTGAATTTGCAGATCTGAATGAAACATCCTTATCCCGTTTCAATATACTAAATGAAAACACTACAATTGTATTAGAAGATATACCCGCTCTACTCTTTTTCTGTTTCAACAATCGGCTAAATGAATTTATTGGCTAAACACAATATATGAGTTTAGTAGCTAAATACGATATAAGCTTGAAAACTTTTTGCCAAAATAAATGAAATTGATGTACGCAGTCAGCAATTAATATAATTAAAAGAAAAATCAAACCGTTCATACATAAGATATACTTTTATATCCATTTATCCATTTATTTATTATTCAAATCGAAAAAAAATAATAAAAACATTAACAAACTCATTAAATTTAATTGCGATGCCGAACAACATGATTTGTCCTCATAAAATGTTATAATTTATTAACCACTAACAGCACACCAGTTCGTCGTACGGAGTATATAATATAAAGAAACTTATAGTTCGCAATCATGTCCAAATTCTGTTAAAATATTAAATTTATTGCTCCTAAAGAGAAGTTTAAGAATGTATGTTCTCACTATGCAAAATTATCTTCAAGGGCAGATCAAAACATCCTGGCCCATTTTGTAAGCAAATTTTCAGAAGAAAAAAAAGGAATTGAATCAATATATGCAATCCAGTACTAATCATATTGTCG
Organism: Amaurobius ferox; assembly: GCA_951213105.1. NCBI lineage: Eukaryota > Metazoa > Arthropoda > Arachnida > Araneae > Amaurobiidae > Amaurobius > Amaurobius ferox. The sequence goes on from OX578154.1 coordinate 505,403, forward strand.
CAGATTAGAAAATATGCCAATGTGTTAGTAGAAGATTACCCGTATTACAATATAAGTCTCAAAAATACTTGCCAAAATAAAAGAGATGACGTAATAAATTGAAAATATCAATAATATCCGTACTCTTTATACCAGAAGGTCGTAATTGATTCCAATATATGCCAATATATATCAAAACATATGTCAATATACCTGTACTACTTATATTCTCGTAGATTAAAGGATATACACGTGTGTTTGTAGAAGATTATTCGTACAACATACAATATATGAGTTTAAACAATTTTTGTCATAATAAAACAATTGAAAAAAAACTTGAAAATATCAATAATCCCTGAATCAATAATCCCCTAAGATATCAATAATAATAACGTTTAAACCTGAAGACCGTAATTGATATTATCCAGTCAAAAATGCTATAAGAAAAATCAAATCGTTCTTTTCTAAAATATATTTTTATATCCATTTATTTATTATTCAAATCCAAAAAATAATTATTAAAATTAACAGACAGATTTAATTTAATTGCGTTTCTGAGTAACATGCTATAAGATAGAATCTTATATCATGTTAAATATGTCATGTCTTATATCATAAACTGCGAAATTAAATAACCATTTTGATTTCTTTATACTTCTCATTGTTCCGTAAAATCTTGTTTTAAATAAAATATGGAGATAGATTTCCCCTTTAAATCATGTTTCAAACAGTTCATGTTTTCAGAAAGTGACTAATTAGCGCAAAAAATCTCCCATCAAACTCAGAGATTAAATTTTAATTCACTTTCAAACGATTTTCAAGCGTAAAATCTTGTTTTAAATAAAATATGGAGATAGATTTCCCCTTTAAATCATGTTTCAAACAGTTCATGTTTTCAGAAAGTGACTAATTAGCGCAAAAAATCTCCCATCAAACTCGGAGATTAAATTTTAATTCACTTTCAAACGATTTTCAAGCTTTTAGGAGTTCCGTTTTTCATTAATATCTCGACAACCCCTGGTCTTAGAAACTCGAAACTTGGGCAAAATTTATGGGGGGCTATTTCAAGGCTATCTACCAAATTTCATTAAATTCGGTTCAACCGTTTTCCCGTGATGATGAGACAAACGAAAATTTCGTTTTTTACTAATATCTCGAGAACTACTGGTCGTAAAAACTCAAAACACAGATATAATTTTAAGTGGGGCTATTTCTGGGCTACCCACAAAATTTCATCAAATTCGGTTCAGCCGTTCTCCCGTGATGATGGGACAAACAGACAGACAGACAGACAGACAGACAGACAGACAGACAGACAGACAGACAGACAGATTTTCATTTTTATTTATATAGATAAGGAAAGTATTGTGAAGGGGTCAAGAATTCGAATTCGAGTTTTCGACGGGAGAGCACGTTTCAAGCGTCCCTAAACACGAATCAGACGTTTTTGAGATGATGTCTGTGCGTGTGTGTGAAAGGGCGTGTGTGTGTGTGTGAGTCTGTGCGGAAGATACTGACGAACGAATAGACCGATAATTCTAAAATTTTATACAAAAATTACAATTCATGAATACTGGAAGCCTATTGTTTTTATACTCAATTGCATGTTTAGAACCCCCCCTAAATTTTCTTGTGAAATTTTGAAAAAATTCTCAAAAAACCAAAACCTTTAATGAAGTTACGAAAATAGTCATTTTTTATGTAATTTTTTAATAGAAAGCGATTAGAACAAATTTCAGAACGCTAGCATGAACCGTTCTCGAGATATTGTACATTTTATAAAAAAAATATCAAACAATGATATAAAATTAAAAAAAATATTACCTATTGTTTAAATATGTTCACTTTTCACAAGTAATATCAAGCAGTAAATTGGGTAACATCATTCTCGTGGATCTAGCTAGTTCCATTTATGAGAAAATATACTTTAGGTAATACTTTTGTATTTCGACGCCAATAGTCAGTTATCTGCAGCAAGAATAACTTATTTCTTCATTCATAACGCTTGGCAAGATTTTGGCGGAAAGTCGCCAACTTGGCGACTATTTTAAATGTTGCCAAATTAGCGAAAATATCGCTAAATCAATGAAAATGACAACTAGCTGATGAAGTAATTATTGAAGTATTTTAATATATGGACTATATCGCTCATTGAGGATGCTATCAATATTGATGATTATTTATTTAGAGTTGCACGAAATATAAGTTAATTAAGTATCTTGAAATAGTTTTACAGTCATCCTTAAAAACGCCCAATGTACAATTCAACGAAAAAAACACAGCGCCGTGGATCTTAAACATTATTACTTTCCTTATATACATAATGTATATTGAAAGTATTGTGACGGGGTCGAAAATTCGAAATCGAGTTTTTGACAGGAGAGCAAGTTTCAAGCATTTCTGCGCACGAATCAAATATTTTTGAGATGATGATGTGTGTGTGTGTATGTATGTGAAAGTATGTATGCGCGTGTATGTGCGTGTGTGTGTGTGTGTGTGTGTGTGTGTGTGTGTGTGTGTGTGTGTGTGTGTGTATGTGTCAGTAAGACTGTGGAGACGATATCTCACGAACGAATGGAGCGATTCGAATGAAATTTGGTACAAAATTGCAATCCGTGAATACTGGAAAAAATCATCCATGAAAAAAATCATCAAAAAATCAAAACTTTCAATAAAGTAGAAATTCCATAGAAAACGATTGACATAAACTTTAAAACGCTAGCATGAACCGTTCTCGAGATATTGCACATTTTTCAAATAAATTTATTAAAAAGTCCCTCCCATAAATTAAAAAAAATATATTAACTGTTGAGAAACATGTTCACTTTTCATATGTAATATCATGCGATAAATTGGGTGACATCATTATTCTGGATCTAGCTTGTTTCATTCATGAGAAAAGATACTTTGAGTAATACTTTTGTATTTGAACGCCAATAGTCATTTATCTGCTATAAGAATAACTTATTTCTCCTTTTATAACGTTTGGCGAGATTTTGGCGATGAATTTGGCGGAATGTAGCTAAATTGACGACTTTTCGAAATGTTGCCAAATTAACGAAAATCTCGCCAAATGGATAAAAATGACGCTAAACCAATGAAAATGGCGACTCATTGACGAAAATTTAACATCTTGGAAATAATATAAGTATCTACTTTAAAAATAACCTATTTTTTTTGCTGTAGAAGTAGTAAATTCTTTGCATTATATAAGGAAAGTCATATGCTGCCCACATCAGATTTTTAGTTATGTATAAGGAGCAAGGAGCTATTCCTTTTTCTTTTTCTTTTTCTTTTTTTGTATTGCTCCAAATAGACTATTTTCTGAAGCTAAATAATAGAAAATGTTCCGTATTAGAATTTGGTGTATCTTTTATCGATTGAATGCAGCCTTTATAATCAGACCGCTATTCAAATATTTTGTGGTGTGTTTCAAGCCATTTTCTTCTTCATTTCGACGTTTTTTAGTTTTGATGCAGATTTTTATTTGCCGTTTAAAAAAATTTAATGTGGTCAGCACATAACTATCCTTGTACATTTAGTTTTTTGTGTATTTCTTTCTTTCATGCATATATACATATATATATATATATATATATACTCTACCTCCTGGATGGGTTTCAGTGGAGGTCCCTTCGACTTTTGTTCCCCTTTAATTCCATGGTTTATTTTCTTCTCCTTTTCCAGCAACATCCAGGATGCATCTCAACATTTTCATTCAGTTGCAACTGCTCGCCTTCACTGCACGTTCCTGTCTCATGGTTCATGGTAATACTTGGTCCCTTAATTATTTTTCCTCTTTTAATACTTGCTGGTAGTTTATTTATTTATAGTGACTTTCTATTGTCATATCTGAAATAAGTATTTGTTTGGGTTAATTAGTGTTAGATGCTCAGATCTGATGAAGAATCTAGTCTAGTTAAACTCCAATTAAAGCTAGTGCTATTCATTCCTTTTCTCGGCATGGTAGCTGGGGTGAATTTATTATTTAAATTTTTCGTAATTACTTGGAATTGGTTATTATTCTATCCTATATATCTTATATACGTATATATATATATATTACATATATATTATATAATATATATGTCTTAAATATATATATATATATATATATATATATACTACAAAAGAAATAGAAAATAGAAAGATGACAATGTATCAAAATTTCGCCGGGGGGGATTGTGATCCCCACTTCCCGGTTTAGCCAGCTTCATGTCATAACGACACTCCCGGAAGCGGATACAATGTCGCAAACCTAGTACATATATTAAAACTAAAAATGTATAAAAGTTGAAAGACCAATACTGACTTTACACCTAAACCTAAAATACGAGATTTACAACATCCAAACAGAAACTCAAAACGCATTTAAAATATCAAATATCTTACACCAATATCAAGATAAACACCAATATCAAGATAAACAAGCCCCGCATACACTTCACCACTCTAACCCCCAAAAAGTAATAGACACATACTTTGTACAAATTGAACTCCATCAGACTATTAAACAATGACATCCCCAATGCTGCGCATCTTCAGATCAGACTGAAAACATGACTTTCCCATATAGTAATTTGAATTATACTCTATATAATAACACGCACAATAGGTACCTCTTTGAATATGAATGCAATTTGTAGATATTTATTGGACGACTTTGCGCATTATTAAGTTGCTACCTTTTCAAAGATCTATAATTTCCCGTGAATGATTTTAATCTAGAGTTATGTAGTTCAGAAAAAATTGAAGCAATGTAATTGAGCAGAAATGAGAAGCAAACAACAGATTCAAGAATATGCTAGATCCCCTTCTTCAGTGGTAAACAGACCAACAAACTCTTTTTAAAGATACAGCGAGAATTCTTTACCAAGCAACTATATCCTGTATTGTATAATTATTTGTCTTTAATTATATTGCTTCAGTTTTTGTTTATCTTTTGCACAAAGTGTTTTTCTGTACTGGAAGTGTCGTATTGGGTGGCAGATATGTTGTTATACTATTGTTTTTTCTAAAATGTTTTCCTTGAAATATGTGTTCTCCAGGATCTACTATAGACAGAGATTAGATGATGTTTCATATAGATTAATCAGTCAATTCTAGAGGAAGTAGGAGGGTGCACTAATGAATTCTACTTTTCTTTTTTTTTCCATTTGCTGTTCAAAACTTTTCATTATACTCAAAAATTCTATTTCTCATTTGGCTGTAGAAAACAGTTTAGATGATGACTGATGTGAAAACAGCATTCTGATAGAGGTGAGGTGAAGATGAGCTCACTCAGGATTTTCACTTTCGGATTTTTTTTTCATTTCCAGTTCAAAGAATGGCCTTTAAATCTATATCTGAAGATTGGCTATTAAGTAGAGCGTGGATGGTGAGTGATATGGATTAAGCATTTAATTCCAAAGAAGTTAGGGGCATTCACTAGACACTTTTAATTCCGTTTCTGGAAATGTCATTTTTTACTTTCTCTGCAATACATGGCAATGTATAGGGAAAGTATTGGAATCATGCCGAAAATTGCAACTCGAGTTTTCGACCGATCTACATGTTTCGGGACCTCTAGAATACGATAAAACTACTTTTACCACGACGACTGTGTGTGTGTCTGTCTGTGTGTCTGCGCAATGTATGCATCCACTCTAACTCAAAACCAAATGAACCTAATTTCATAAAATTTGGGAGGTAAGTCACTTTGGTGTGACCCTGGTGCTGATTAGTTTTTAATACGATTCGGGATAAAAGAACCTGCCTTTTTTGCGGAATGGCCCGCAAAAATTACATATATCCACTCTAGCTGAAAAACTAAAGGACCAAATTTCACAAAATTCGGTAGATAAGTCGCTTGTGGGTTACCCTGATGCTGTTTAGATTTTGGTGCTATTCGGAAAAAAAATGACTTGCCTTTTTTTGCGAAATGGCCAGAAAAAAATCGTCTAAATCTAAAATAAAAAGCTACGGATGCTCAAATATATCCATTAAATGCTTGTTTTATACGTAATTTTTAACGATGGAAAGAATAAGACCAACCCCATTGCACTGGGATTAGCCGTTCTCAAGATATTTTAGTTTTTTCGTATTTTCTCTACGCCATCTTTGAAAACAAGTCCAGTTACCAAATGAGAACGAAAATTGAATTAAAAGTGAATTAAATTTAATTAAAATAAAGAGAACGGATATATAAGTCTGCAGGGAAAGTCATGTACTGCCCACATCAGATTTTTAATTTCCCTGCAATGCATGGTAATGTATAGGGGGAAAGTATTGGAATCATACCGAAAATCCCAACTCGCATTTTCGACGAATCTACGCGTTTCGAGATCTCTAAAACACGAAAAAACTACTTTTAGCGTGACGTCTGTGTGTGTGTCTGTATGTCTATGCAATGTATGTATCCACTCTAACTAAAAACTACCAGACCGAATTTCATAAAATTTGGTAGATAAGTCACTTCGGTGAGACCCTGGTGCTGATTAGTTTTTGGTAGGATTCGTAAAAACAGAACCCGCCTTTTCCTGAAAATAAATATTTTCCCGTAAAAATTTCATGTATCCACTCTAGCTAAAATACTGAATGGCCAAATTTTAAAAAATTTGGTAGATAAGTTACTTGTAGGATACTCTAGTGCTGATTGGATTTTGGTTTGATTCAGAAAAGAACAACCTGACTTTTCTTACGAAATGGCCCGCAAGAATTTGATGTATCCACCCTAACTAAAATACTAATTGAACAAATTTCACAAAATTTTGTAGATAAGTTACTTGTGGAATACTCTGCTGATTAGATTTTGGTACAATTCGGAAAAGAACAACCGGCATTTTTTTACGAAATGACCCGCAAAAATCGCCAAAATCTAAAATAAAAACTACGAAGCTGAAATATATCTATTAAATGCTTGTTTTATACGTAATTTTTACGAAAAAAAGAATAGGACTAACCCCATTAGACTCGGACTAGCCGTTCTCGAGAAATTTTAGTTTTTTCGTATTTCCTCTACGCCACCCTTGAAAATAAGTCCAGATACCAAATGAGAACGAAAATTGAATTAAATGTGAATTAAATTTAATTAAAATTAAGAGAACGTGGATATAAGTCTGCAGGGAAAGTCATGTGCTGCCCAAATCAGATTTTTTCTTTCCCTGCAATACATGGTAATGTACAGGGAAAGTATTGGAATCATACCGAAAATCACAACTCCAGTTTTCGACGGATCAACACGTTTCGAGACGTCTAGAATACGAAAAAACCATTTTTAGCGTGACGTCTCTGTGTGTGTCTGTCTCTGTGTGTGTGTCTGTCTGTGTGTGTGTCTGTCTGTGTGTGTGTGTCTGTGTGTGACTGTCTGTGTGTCTGTGCAGATTTTGTATCTACTCTAACTAAAAAACTAATTAACCGAATTTCATAAAATTTGGAAGGTAAGTCACTTGTGGGCGAATCTGGTGCTGATTAGTTTTGGGTACGATTCGGGGTAAAAAGAACCCGCCTTTTTTTGCAAAATGGCCCGTAAAAATTGCCTATATCCACTCTAGCTGAAAAACTAATGGGCCGAATTTAACAAAATTCGGTAGATAAGTCACTTGTGGGTCACCCTGGTGCTGATTAGATTTTGGTATGATTCGAAACAAAATAACCTGCCTATATTTGCGAAATGGCCCGCAAAAATCGTCAAAATCTAAAATAAAAACTACGTATGTTTAAATATATCCATTAAATGCTTGTTTTATACGTAATTTTTAACGAAGAAAAGAACAAGATCAACCCCATTACACTAGGGCTAGCCGTTCTCGAGATATTTTACTTTTTTAGTATTTTCTTTACACCGCCTTTGAAAATAAGTCCAGTTACCAAATGAGAACGAAAATTGAATTAAATTTTATTAAAATAAAGAGAACGTAGAGGTAAGTCTGCAGGGAAAGGCATGTGCTGCCCACATCAGATTTTTTATTTTTCTGAAAATACGTACGAGTGTATGAAATATGTTTGTACAGCGAACAAAAATGTTTACTACTTCTGCCAAAGTGTGCACACCATTTACACCAAAATGTAATTTGTACCAGGATAACCCATAGGTGTTAACTAATAAATTTCATGGCATCGAAAAGAAAAATATTGTAATTATTTTAAGTAATCAAGGCTTTTCTAATTCGCAAAATTAACAAAAGTATAAAATGTAGAAAGTCTAGTGAAAGTCAATTTTGCCATGAACCTTACTGCCCCAACCGGGAATCGAACCACGGATCTTCGTACTGGCTAGTCGATGCTCTATCATTGAGATACTGAGGCGGAATTTCAAGTTCTTATTGTCGATGTGAACTTTGCATTCTCCAACGTCTAATGCCAGATTGGTGTGCAGGGGAGGGACATATCAGTGGTTAGCTAGCAAGGATTGTACTCGGACGATCCGAGTTTAATTCCCTGTTCTGTTCAAACTATCCTTATGTTAAAGCGGAGTACGGGCTTCTTAAATATGTGGATCCGTGAGTCTTTCCTTAAGGTTGGTGGTAAGGAAAGGAAGATACGGTCCCTGTGGTTGCCGCCCCACTGGGTTTCGGTCTAAATTGGGTGGTGCTTCCCGGCCCTCTATACAGATACCTTACACCTTTGAGTAAGTCGGACGGTCTGGATTAAAAAGAAAAAAAGTTTGGTGTACATCTGACAATCTGATTGGCCACCTCCAGCTATTTTTACCCCAAGTTAGCCTCTTGATACTATTTTTATACTCCAGGTCAGCTTCCTGCGTTGTCGCTGTCCTCTCGATATATCAGAGTCCACTGAAGTCATGCTAGTTATACTAGGGTCACTTTTAGTCCTCCGAAATCTTTGCACTAACTTACAGGGTTGATTTGTTTGGGCGCCGTTATAGAGAACCTCGCTACCCCAACCGGGAATCGAACTCCGGATCTTCGTACTGACCATACGACGCTCTACCGTTGAGCTACTGGGACTGAATAACAAGCTCTTATTATCGAAGTGTTTGAGATATGCAGGATGCATACATAGAGAATTATATGGAAACACACAGACACATGCCTCTATAAGAGTGCTTTTGGTATAGTACCAAAAGTGTGTAAATCCGTCAAAAACTCGAAATCAACTTTTCTTTAAAACTCAATCCCATTACTTTTCATTTACATTACTATGTATGCATAGGCAAAGTAAACAAATTCCACATTTAATGATATTATTTCAATTGATAATTTATCTTAAAGAAAATAAATCATTAAAAATATTGAAATTTCCATTTAATTGCTTTTAATTATACATCGCAGACGATTTTACAATGCAACAAATGCGGTTTAATAGTTTAATTTGAATATGTAAGAAATACATTTAAATAGTTCATTGCAAAAGTACAGAGCAGAATAACGCATTCTTAGACAACTCTGAAATTAGCTTTTAAATTAATGCTTTATGTTATTGGATGAATAGGAATCGAAAGCATTTTTACTATTTAATTAAAGATTTGTGTATTTTACTTTGGAATTATAAAAGCAGTGTTTTGAATTCCAATATTAATGAAACTAAGTGCATTACAAGACCTAATTCAGTTGCGCCGTAAATAATTAGCTGATTAATTGTTTAAAATAATCCAATTAAAAATCATTGTAAGAAAGCTTAATTCGTATTACTTCCAATTACCATTACATTTTTATCAATCCCATTCATTTATTAATTAAATTAAAAAATACATGTTCAGAATGAAATAATTATTATTAATTAGTTTATATTTTGCTAAGAATAAACATAATTTCTGAACAAGAAAGAAAATTGGAATTACTTTCCTTATATACATAATGTATAAGGAAAGTATTGTGACGGGGTCGAAAATTCGAATTCGAGTTTTCGACAGGAGAGCACGTTTCAAGCATCCCTGATCACGAATCAAACATTTTTGAAGGGATGTCTGTGTGTGTGTGTCAGTGAGTCTGTGGCTGACGAACGAATGGTAACTGACGAACGAATGGACCGATTCGAACCAAATTTGGTACAAAAATCATAATCTGTAAACACTGGAAGCCTATTGTTTTTATACGCAATCGAATGTTCAGACACCCCCCCCCCCTAAATTTTCGAATGAAACTTTGAAAAAATCGTCAAAAAATCAAAACCACTAATAAAATTACGCAAATAGACATTTCTTATGTAATTTTTCATTAGAAAACGATTGCCATGAATTTTAGAACGTTAACATGAACCGTTCCCTAGATATTGTACATTATTCAAAAAAATTATCAAAAAGTCATATAAAATAAAAAAAAATATTTTCCATTGAGAAACATGTTCACTTTTCACATGTAATACCATGCGATAAATTGGGTGACATCATTCTCGTGGATCTAGCTTATTCTATTCATAAAAAAAGATGCTTTGAGTAATACTTTTGTATTTGAACGCCAATAGTCCTTTATCTGCTGTAAAAATAACTTATTTCTTAGTGCATAACGCTTGGCGAGATTTTGTCGACGGATTTGGCGGAATGTCGCCAACTTGGCGACTTTTTAAAATGTTGCCAAATTAACGAAAATTTCGCCAAATGGATAAAAATGACGCTAAATCAATGAAAATGACGACTCATTGGCGAAAATTCAATATCTTGGAAAGAATATTAGTATCTACTATAAGAAAAACCTATTTTTTTTACTGTAAAAGTAGTAAATTCATTACATTATATAAGGAAAGTCATGTGATGCCCACATCAGATTTTTTTAGGTTTTGGGCACACACGTTGAATTATGTACCAAGTGCAATTATATACAGGGTGATTCAGAAAAGATGGACCAAACTTTACGAGGCGATTGTACACACCAAAACAAGCATTTTTCGTCATAGTTTACCGGGTAGGAAATGAAACGTAAAGGCATTGGAGGGCGCTTGCTCGTTGAGAAGATGTTGAACCGCAAAATTAAAAGCGTCATTCTGGTTATTATTTTCTGGTTGAAGAAAAAAAAAACACTTGTACAAATTTCATTTGGGGAAGAAGAAGAACCCTTATGAAAATTTTCGTAATTGGCGAGTGGTCAGGAACAATATGGACGTCACTTTTCCGGGCCGATGAATTGGTTGAGGTGGCTCCACAGCTTGGCCCCACAATCACCCGATCTGTTCTGTCTTGACTTCTTTTTGTGGGGATATCTCAATAGTCTTGTCTATGACACTCACCTTGAATCTGAAGAGAAACTCGTCGCCAGAATTTCGGCCGTTACTGCAGAAGTGCGCGACATGCTTGGTCTGTTCGAGAGAGTTCGCCAATTCCTCCATCGCCGATGTAAGAGACGCATTCTGGTTGGCTATAATTATAGTTTATTAAATGTAATTGTATAACTTCTAAGTTATTATTGTGTTTCCGCCTCGCCTCATCAGTTTCACCATAAAGTGCTCACTGGTGCCGTTACGTTTCATTTTCGACCCGATAAACTATGACGAAAAATGCTTGTTTTGGTGCGTATTAGCACCTCGTAAAGTGTGGCCCATCTTTTTTTAATCAACCTGTATAATAGTGTAAAATAAGAATAAACATAATTTCTGAACAAGAAAGAAAATTATAATTTTAGGTTTGGGTCACACATGTGGAAAGCCCAGGCTGCCCGACTCACCCGAGGGCATGAGTAGCAAAGTGAGCGGCCGAATTGGGCACACATGTTGTTGTTGTTGAGACCCAGACCGCCCGACCTACCAGAAAGGTGTAAGGTAACAGTTTGGAAGGCCGGGAAGAGCCACCCAATTTAGACAGGAACCCAGTGGGGCAGGCATCCACAGGGACTGTACCCTCCTTCCTCTACCATCAACTTCTTGTAAGGACTTACGGACCCACATGTTTAACGCGATCGTACTCCGCGTGAACATGGCGACAGTTTCGGCAGCGAAGGGAATCGAGCCAGGGCCTACCGAATGCAATTCCCGCGCGCTAACCACTGGGCTACCGCGCCCCTGGATTGGACACACATGTGAAATTGTTCTTTTAAAATTGATACTTTCTTTACATTACATGTAATGTATAGGGAAAGTATTGAAATCATGTCGAAAATCAGAATTCAAGTTTTTTTCTGGATCTACATAATTCGGGCACCATATAGAACATAAACTATATTTTTAGCATGACGTCTATCTGTCTGTCTATATGTGTGTGTGTCTGTGAAACTTATATATCCACTCCAGTTCAGAAACTATTTTATAGAATTTGGTAGAGGAGAGTTTCTTGTAGATAATCCTATTGTTGATTAAATTTTAGAACGATTCGAAAAAAAAATGGAGCCTGTTTGTGTTTGAGAAATGTTCCGCAAAAATTGTCAAAATCAAAAAATGAAATACAAAATATTTTTAGACGTATTAATTAATACTTGTTTTATGGGCCATTTTTGACGAAAAAAAATATAAAACCACCGTCATTATTCTATAACGAACCGTTCTCGAGGTATTTAAAATTTTTGAAATGTTTGATACGTCACGCTTTTGAAATATTATATTGCCAAATGAAATCTAAATTTTAATTTAAACTGCGAATTTGGAGATGTTTCAAATAAGTATCCAGTTATTTTTTTTTATGAAAGGAAGAAAAATTGAATATGTTTCAATAAGGAAAGCCATGTATTGCCTTCGACAAATATTTTTTTATCATGTAGCAACCCATAAAAGACCATCGAAAACATAAAAATCTGTTTGTGTATTTGTAGCAATAATTCATGTACACAAATAGATGAAAATAATAATTGTTCCCATAATATATTTACCCCACGGCAACAACACATAAGACATAACCTCCAAAAATATCAATAATTCAATTTATTTATTTTTCTAACATTTTCTATGCTACAGACATTGAAAATCGTAAATAAAAAATAGCCTATTTTATAATTGACTACTTTATTCAACCTTATTTTACAGAAAAAAAAATCAGTTGTTAATCAGTACGATTCTATTTTCCAAAAATAAAATAAATAGCAAATAAAATATTTAGCTAGCAAATAAATCGTCAACCGAATATTAATCGTATTGAAACAAACTGTCATATATTAATACCTCTCTATTTAGAAAGTCAAATTATTCAAAGAACAATCATATAACATTTGTAAAATAAATCCATCCAATGACGTGGATTTGCATATCGAACAACACATTAAAACTTTCATTTTTACAGATTTCATACGTCTGCAAAGTTTGCTTTTTCGCAATTTTCTTTTTCAAGTTTGCTTTAAAAAAATTCTAGCTAGTTCTAGATCTTTTAATAATAAAACCGGATATAATGTTTCATAAAGATCCATTAATATTTGTAACGCCTATCGTATACACAATAAATCGACCACAGACAGACGGACATCACTCCAAAATTAGTCGAAACATGTTCAGGAGTCCTTAAAACATATATTGATGTCAAAATCTGGAATTCGTGAAAACAATACGTTATACGTGACGCGTCAAAACTGAAATTGTAACACCATGAAGGAATGAACGTAGCCCTATGAAAATCGCAGTGCCGGTAGAAGTGAAAGTCATATACACATGATAAAGTTTTAGTACGTTTCGGGTCACGTGACACTCAGTTTCGGGTGATACAGACCAGCAAAAGGCTCGTCTTGTAAATGCTACCAGCGACGATTTGCAGCAGCTGAACATTCGAAAAAAGGAAGAAGCGATGCCTTGAAGATGTCAGCGAGCAATATACCAGCAGTTAATAGCTGGAGAATGAGACCGTATTCTGGAACTGCGTGACGTGTGTTGGTCGAAGCGTGCAACTGCCACGCGTGTTGGAGACGACGTGAGTTCCATCCAGCGATGTGTGAGACGAAGGATGCAGGAATATCAGAGAATACGCCGAAAATGGAGTGGATTGAACAAAAGCACGACAAAGCGCACAGACCGGCAGATTCGCTGAACGGATCATCGAGACCCGTTCGCAACGGCAAGTGACATCCGAAACAGCCTGCCACCATCAACGGTTGCTCCTGCATGCACCCAAACCATTCGTAAAAGGTCACATGAAATACAGCTGAGCGCACGGCGGCCAGCCACTAGAGTGCCATTAAGCGCTTGATACAGAGATGCACGTCTGGCGTTGTGTCGTCATCATCGCAACTGGGCCAATGAATGGTGTAATGCCAGAAATGTAAAGTATTAAATATTTGGAAGGATTAAAATGATAGAACCAGGATTGCGGGCGGATTATCCCCACGCTAAGCAGGTGGGCGATAGTATACAGGTGGCCCCATATCTTACATACCACGCCCCATGTTTACATACCACGCTAAGCCGTTTGGCGGCAACCGAGACGGCGACCCCATGTCTACGGATTAGCCCTCAGCTCTACATTCCAGCACGTAGGCCGCCGACCGAAAAAGGGATATAAGTGAGAGTTGCTCAAAATTGAAGGTCAGAATTGGTCAAGGCAGGCTGTTGGAGTTGGACTAGGAAAAAGTAAGCGGCTGTAGCAGTGTTAGGAGTTGTGTGTGCGTCTCTGATATAGGAATTCGAAGGAGAGCTCATGTTCATCTGGTATTGCAAGTGTAAAGTGTGACAAAGCATCGGTGTTACCCAAGTTATATGAAAGAAGATCAGGTACCGTACAATTAACTATATGAGGATAACCTCTCTGTCTAAATTTGTGTTTTTAAGGAAAAGCTAATTAATGCATCTCACCAAGTGCTCCAACCAAATATCAATTCATCTGGCATTACACCCCCCGAACTACCCTTGAGATGTATTACACTATTGTGATACTTATTGAATTTGTAAAACTAAGGAGTGTAAATTAAGTATGTGATAAATAAATGTTAGTTCCTTTACTATTAACCTTATTTTTAGTTTGTTAACTTAGTATCCCGTTAAGCACAAAAATGGGTGGGTTTTGCGGCCACCAACGCAATGTACACAGCAGTATGTTTAGAACATATTACATGTATAATCAATATACAAATTAATAATTAATTTAGTGTAAAATGCATTTTTGACAATTATAATTTTAATAAATAAAATTAACAATCGGCACAAATGGCATCGGGTATTGTTTAGGATTAATCTAGATTCTGCCTGTAGAGGCTTTGCAGGGAACGCCACTTGCCAGCCCATATCACCGAGCCCCAAATGGGACATCATAGTATGGGGCGGTGTTAAGTTCCATCAGCAGACAGCTCTGGTGCACATTACAGGTAATCTGACAGCGGACCGGTACGTCATAAAAGTTGTGACGCCTGCGGTTCGGTTAGAGCTCCTCTACTACAGGCTGACTTATCAAGCATATTGAAGCCCATAGGGTTTCATACTAGAGTTACAGAAATTATAAAATAAGTGTTTAAAATAAACACTTTATATAAAAGAAGAAGTTTCAATTAGAATTTTGTAGAACTTAGCTCGCACAAGTATGCTCTATTACCAGGTATCCAATTATTTATTAGTCATTGTTTTCTTCTTTCTTCGTTTCTAGGAAAGCGAAATAGCCTAAAACCCTTTCTAGAATGATTAGACCAGTTCGGTGCAGAACATCTACCCATAATTATTTCAATTATACTTCCTAAAGTGAAAATATGAATAGAGCTAATGCTAATGGATTGCACTTCCAGCTATGGTGGGCTTCAATATGCTTGATGAGTCAGCTCGTATATAGAGGAGCCTTAGGTTCGGTCACTGGTGCAGGCAGTCCCCGGCACGATGTTCCAGCAAGACAATGATACACCGGACGGCTAACTTTCAATAGCTTAACTGAATTCACATCCTTTCCTAGCGCCAACGGCCGTCCCGTGCTGAAAACACCGGTTCTCGCTAGATCACCGAAGTCAGGCAGCATCGGGCGCGGTTAGTACTTGGGTGGGTGACCACCTGGGAACACCGCGTGCTATTGGCACATTTCGGGTGCGGTAGCCCGGTGGTTTGCGCGCTGGATTTGCACGCTGCCACAACTGCCGCCGTGTTCATGCGGAGTACGATCACGTTAAACATGTGGGTCCGTAAGTCCTTCCGAGAGGTTGGTGGTAGGGGAAAGAGGGTACGGTCCCTGTGGATGCCTCCCCCACTGGGTTCCGGTCTAAATTGGGTGGAACTTCCCGGCCGTCCAAACAGTTACCTTACACCTTTCTGGTAGGTCGGACGGTCTGGGTCTCAACAACAACATCCTTTCCTAGCCCAGCCTTGCCGGATTTCTCTCCCATTGATCACGTGTAGGTCTTCATCAGACGTCAGGTGCACTGGGGATCACCGGTACATACCGTAGACGAACTGAGTACACAGTGGGCGCTTCTTGGCAAGGATTACTTCAAGCAACCGTTAATAACCTCACCGATTGTATGCCTCGCCGTTAGCGGCCTGTATAGCTGCCCGTGGGGGCCACATTCTTTACTGAATAAACAGGTTTCTTTTGCATATCTTTGTTCTTTTAATCATTTGCATATGACTCTCCCTTCTTCCGGTACTGTGATTTGCATATGGCTGCGTGCATTCCTTCATGGTGTTGCAATTTCACTTTTGACGAGTGTATACTACATAGTAAGAGAAAGTAATTACACCAAATAAAAGTAATTTCTGCATACGTACTTTGTAATACTTGCATTTTCAGCACTTTTTGTTTATTTTTGCTTGTGGTGTGTCGCGGGATTCTGGGATTACCTTAGGTGTGCCGAGGATGAGTAAAGGCTTTAGAACACTGCCCTAGTGTGTCAAAACGTGTAGATTCGTGGAAAAGTTATGTTCCTATTATGGTATAGTAACCACGGAGGAAAAGATGTAATGAGTTAAAGCTCCATACTGAGAAAATGACAATAATATTTGAAACAATCATTCAGGTGGCTCTTTGATAAGATAGGTAGGGTTGACTGGTGGGATTAGTTTTCGTGTTCCCAGTTTTAATTCTAGGGATAGAAGTTTGTTTTCTGAGAGGATTTTTAGAACTGGCGTTGGGAATTAATGTGTAGTAAACAATTTCTGTAGGCTCCACAATAGCTTGCCTGATGATCATCTCTAACTATTCTCTTCTCTAACTATTTTTAAAAATCATTTATTGTAATTTTTTGTGGTTTCATGTTTTTATACTATTTTGTTTTTTTCTGTATGGTTTGGCTTTTTACTCTGTGTATTATTTTGCTTGCTCTCACTGGGATTCTTCCTGTAGCATGCTTTTTTTATAAATAAATAAAAGGTAAGCGCCCTGCATTGTACATATTTCTTGGGTGACTGGTTTAAACTATTTATTTAAACTGTCAATTTCGTCAAAATAAATAAGTAGCGGAATGCCAATTAGAACTGAAATAATAAGGACTATTTTTACGCATTCAAAATTATTTTACCATTTCATTTAATTTTATATCACTGTATTCTGAATTCTGTCCTACAACTGTGAAAAAGTACTGATAAATTATACTGATAATGACGGAATCTTAATTTAAAATAATCGAAAATACATATATACAATACTATGCCTATGGCGTTAGAAAGAAGATAAAACTTCTGTGGATGAAACGTTTGAAAATGCCATAATGCTTTGAGAATCATATCTAGGTGTTGCTAATGTTGCTGTAGCTAATGTTGCTAAGTAGCTGTTATTGCTAGTTGACACAACAGAAAGGCGTAGTATTGAGCATATGTATTTTTGATTACTTTAAAATTAAAGATCCCATTATTATGAGTACGATTAACTAGTATTTTTTCATAGTTGTAGCATAGAATACAGAATATATTGGAGATAAAAAATAAATTGAAGGATAAAATAACTTTACATACGTAGGAATATTCTTCATTGTTTCGGTTCTACTTTGCATTGCGCTCATAATTTATTTTTACAAAATTGGCAGTTTAAATGAATAGTTTAGGCCTATCGCCCTAGAAAAGTATACAAAGCAGGGCTACTTATCTTATCCCAGCGCCACCTGAATGATTGACTCAAATGATATTGGTGTTTTCATAATAGGAAGTTTTAACTCCTTACTTTTATCTCCATGATTGTGCTTCACTCTTGTGTCAAACGGAAATAAAGAGCAATTTACTAACACCAGCAATACCTAGATATAATTCTCAAAGCGTTACGGTAATTTCAAGCGTTTCATTCATAGGAGTTTCATCTCCTCTCTAACTCCAATGTGGTTATATTTCGTACGGTAATTTGTTTCAGAGCTTGCGAGCCGTAAGTAAACATTTCACTGTAATACAAAATTTATAACCATTTCAACTTTTAGATACAATATTCTGGAACTAAGGAAGCTGGGAGAGAAAAGGAAAACAATAGAAGATATGAAAGTTTTTTCAAATACAACACTTAACAGCATTTTGCAACTGAACCACAAATGGAATTCTACCCACATTCCCCCTATTTAAATATTGCGCCACATTTTACATTTAGATTTGAAACGAAATGACTTTTAAACCAACAAATAACAGGAATAGAGTTATTCGGTATTCCTGTTATTTGTTAAAGAAAGCGTTATTCGGTTCAAATAGGGCGCTATAGTTAAATTCCTTTCTGGAAGAAAATATTCGAAATTCTTCTAAAGAAATACACCAGAAAATGTTCTGTTTGCATCACTGTAAGAATAGAATTGGATCAAGATATTTGATTAGTTGTTTGACAATTTCGTTTTGGTACGCTATTTGAAATCCCCTTCTTTCTTTAAAGACAGTCTCGGAATAAAATATCAGATATAAGCACCATTGACTCATATACATTTTTACTTTGGAAAGTCTACTTCAATGATAAGAGTTTGCAATTTCGTCCCAGTAGCTCAGCGGTAGAACGTCGCCTAGCCAGTTCGAAGATTCAGGGTTCGATTACTGGTTAGGGCAGCAAGGTTCTTTACAGCTCTCCCTACATACATTGTATAAACATTGTAGCATTTTGGTACGCTATTTGAAATCCCCTTTTTTCTTTAAAGACAGTCTCAGAATAAAATATCAGATATAAGCACCATTGACTCATATACATTTTTACTTTGCAAAGTCTACTTCAACGATAAGAGTTTGCAATTTCGTCCCAGTAGCTCAGCGGTAGAGCGTCGGTTGGCCAGTTCGAAGATTCAGGGTTCGATTACTGGTTAGAGCAGCAAGGTTCTTTACAGTTCTCCCTACATACATAGTATAAAGTATAGGGAACGTACTGTTATTAGACACAAATTAGAATTTTCAATGAAAGAACATGTTCTAAGCATCTATGAATTAGAATTGAACGTGTTTGAGGTGATGTCTCTGTATGCATGTACAGACATCTACTCAAAACCGTTCAATCCAAATTCATAGATGCTTAAAACGTGTTCTTCCATCGAATATTCAAATTCGAAGCTCCGTAACAGTGGCAATGGTCTAAATAAAGTCTAATTACCATGGGTTGCGTAAATTGTATGCATGTATGTTAGTGTGCATGTGTCTATGTATGTGTATTTATGTATGGCGGTGTGTGTGTATATGTGTGTGTGTCCGTGATACTGTGGACCAGATATCCCACGAAAGAATGGAAAGATTTGAAAACAATGGCCTACGATTGTTACAATCAGTAAATACTTGAGCTGTATCGATTTTCATTAGAAAAAGAATGACATATATTTTAGAATGCCAGCATGAACCGTTTTCGAGATAGTGTACTTTCTCAAATAAATTTATGAAAAAATAAAAATAAATAAAAAAGAGTATCTATTATCATAACATATGTTTACTTTCCGTATTATTATCTACACCTCTTTAAAAGTTGTGAACTTTTGAAGCCAAGATATGCTTTAAAACCTCCTGAAGACGTTTCGACTATTTTAAGAGTGATGTCTGTTTGTCTGTGGCCTATTTATTGTGTACACGATAGTTGCCACATATATTAATGGATTGTCACAAAACTTGACATTCGATTTTTTTTATCGAAAACTCTAGAATAAGATTGAATGTTTTGAAATTCGAGTGAAAAGTCCGAAAGTTATTCGAAATTTTATATTTTCTTTACACAGCACCGTAGAACAAAATTTGACTTAATTAAGGATAAAAGAATTTACTTATGGCTCAATGATCATGAAAAATAGTCTTAATCATTGTAGTGAAAAATAGATGTGATATAATTCTTATGTTCGTGACGTCATTAACCCTTCTCCATGGCGTCAAACTTGATATCAATCGAAAGATTTTTTCAAACTCTGTAAAATGACGTGTGCCACGCTGTAATTGTAATCATTTGAGATCAACGGTAAAAATGAAGTGTGACATGCTATAATTGTGATCATTCGGAAGCAACGGTAGAAATGAAGTGTGACATGCTATAATTGTGTTCATTTGAGACCAACGGTAAAAATGAAGTGTGACATGCTATAATTGTGATCATTTGGAAGCAACTGTAAAAATGAAGTGTGACATGCTATAATTGTGATCATTTGGGACCAACGGTAAAAATGAAGTGTAACATGCTATAATTGTGATCATTTGGAACCAACGGTGAAAATGAAGTGCAACATTCTTTAATTATGATCATTTGGGACCAACAGTAAAAATGAAGTGTGACATGCTATAACTGTGTTCATTTGAGACCAACGGTAAAAATGAAGTGTGACATGCTATAATTGTGATCATTTGGGACCAATGGCATAGATTTTAATATGAGTATTGTGTTAAAATTTTATTTAAATTGAATGAAAATTCTTTGAGATAGTAAAATGTTAAAGAAACATTTTACGTGATTTCGTGAATTTCCATTTACTTCTGTCGTAAGAATGAATCTAGTTCAAAATAGGCGATATGGAAATTGAGTGGTGTTATCCGTATTATTTAAACCGGCGCTTATTTACGACCCAGACAATGTGAGGGTCATTCCTTCTAATATTATCATCCAAAAAATCTGCTGTGAGAAGCACATGACTTTCCCGGCAGACTCAAATTCATTTTCTCTTTATTTCATTAATAATTCATTAAATTGAGTTTACTTTTATTAAATAATAGGCATAATTTATTAAAATAACACTGAATTTACACTTTTAATTCATTTTGTAAGTGGACTTATTTACAAAGGTGGCGTAGCAAAAATGTGAAAAACAAAAATTTCTCGAGAACGGCTAATCCTAGAGTAATTTGGTTGATCTTATTCTTTTCATCGTCAGAAATTACATATAAAACAAGCTTATAAGTAATGTATTTGAGCATACATAGTCTTTTATTTTAGATTTTGACGATTTTTGTTGGCCATTTTGCAAAACCAGTAGGTTTCTTTCCTAATCATACCAAAATCTAATCAGCACCAGGGTCACCCACAAGTGACTTATCTACCAAATTTTGTGAAATTTGGTTAATTAGTTCTTCAGTCAGATTGGATACAGGCAATTTTAGGGGGCCATTTCGAAAAAGAAAATGTTCTTTTATACCAAATGGAGCCCAAATCTAATCAGCACCAGGGTCACCCACAAGGGACTTACCTACCAAATTTTATGAAATTCGTTTCATTAAATTTTGAGTTACAGTGGACACATGCATTGCACACACAGACGTCACGCTAGAAATAATTTTTCGTATTCTATAGGTCCCAAAACGTGTGTTCTATAGGTCCCAAAACGAAAACTCGAGTTACGCTTATTGGTAATACTTTTCCTATACATCACCACGTATTGCAGGGAAAGCAAAAATATCGCAATTTGCGCAGTTGACTCAAATTCTAACCCTCTAAAAATTATTTCCACAAATAGTGTCCAATATGTTTCTTAACACTCGCTTCGTTGGCAAGGAAAATATCAGATATGGATTTCTGAGTCCTTTTGAAGTGGCATATACCGAATATCGTTCAGAATGTCGCTTATTCTCGCATATTTGTATCTCGAAACGAATAGACAGGGAATTTTCTTTAATCTTTAGAATCAATATTGTGTGCGGGGTGTGGAAGGGGGAGGGGAGAGGGGGATTGAAAAGTTTACGAATTATGTTGAGTCACGTATCGACATGGATTAATTGCATGCAAGGATGTAAACGTTAAAAAGAGCTTACACAAAGCTTAACATTTTAATTTAGAGCTGAAGGGAGCATATAAAAATTGCAGATTTTATTGTAAACCTGGTTTTAATTCGAAATTTAATACAGATTGTATCGTAAACTGGTTTTAATGCAAGATTTAATGCAGATTTTTATTTTAATGCAGATTGTATTGTAAACAGGCTTTAATGCAAATTTTAATGCGGATTGTATTTTAATGCAGATTGTATTTTAATGTAGAATGTAGTTTAATGCAAAATTTAATGCTGATTGTATTGTAAACTTGTTTTAATGCAAAATTTAATGCAGATTGTATTGTAAACAGGTTTTAATGCTAACTTTAATACAGATTGTATTATAAACGGATTTAATGCAAAATTTAAATTAATTAATTAATTTAATTAATTAAAGGGTGGGTCTACTCGACTTTTTCATCCATTTTTAAGTAGTGTGTGTATTTAATTTTACAATTCTTTTTTAAAAATCTTTATTAATGGTTCAAATGATTACAATTATAGCATGCTACCCTTCATTTTAAAGGGTTTGAAGAAATCTTTCGATTGATATATCAATGTTGACAATGTACGTCCCCCCCCCCTCAGCAGGTAACTTGCCTCAGGACTATTTTTAGACTTATGTCCGTCTGTGATCCATATTTTGTGTACGCTATAGCTGCTAGAAATAGTAATAGATTTTTACGAAACTTTTTATCAGACTTTGACATAAAATATGTAACTAGATAGAATATTTTGAAATTCGAGCGAAAACTCCGAAATGGGTTCGAAATTTTATATTTTCTTAACATGGCAGCTTAGAATAAAAATTTGACTGAATTATGCGAAGAAAGGGTTATTTATGTCTCAATTATTACGAGACTTAATAGATTTACTCATTGTAGTGGAAAATAACCGTAATACAAGTTTTGTGTTCTTAACATCCTTAGTCCCCTCGAGGACAATTTGCTCCCCCCCCCCCCCCCCCCGAGGAGGTATATTATCAAACTTTGGGATTATTTTGATCAACGATATAGATTTTTCAATTTTTCTTTTGCAAGGGGGAAATATCTATCTATATATATATATATATATATATATATATATATATATATATATATATATATATATATATATATATAAGTGAAAGAAGAAGGGTTCATGACATATGGTTATACAAATTTTCTTATATTCATTTTTTCATCTTTTGATGCCTGTAGTCTGAGTTTGAGTATTTATAGTAATGTACTATTGCTCAATCTGAAACAGGCATTTGTTTGGGTTAATTAGAATTAAATACTCAGACCTGAAGATGAATTTAACTCTGATTAATCATCGAATTTGGGCCGGTGCTTTTCTTTTCTCTTATCGGCATTATGTCGCTGGTTTTTCTTCTATGGTGATGTTAATATTACCTGAATTTTTTATTATTATATTTTTCTAACACTATAATACACACACACACACACACATATATATATATATATATATATTAGCTATTTTAGAATAAAGTGGTTTCTGATATGTGCAAGTCAACACTAGGTAAGACACATCGTTCATTTATTCTACCTAAATTATGGTCGTCTAGCGTTTTTTACCGTTCCAGACCCATCAGAAGATGCTCGGGAACCTAAAATTCTGAACGCATGCACATTCATAGCATTAAGAACGCTGTAGAACTTAACGGAATTAAATTTCAAATTCCTCCCCCCTTGCGGGCGAAGAAAATGGGGGAATGGGGGGTTGAAACCTCATTTTATATATCCTCCAGACCCCTCTCCCTCCCCCCCCCCCCCCCGCCTCCTCTAGCGATCAAGAAGATTTTTGTATACTTATAGCATTGGCCAAGGGACAGAACCTAACGCAGTCTGATTTTCGATTTCTCCCCAGAGAAGGAAGAAGTGAGGGTCTGATTTTTTCCCCAGACGCTATGGAATTTTACCGGTGACCTAGAAGGCTGAAACTTTGCATACTCTTAGTATTGACCAGAACCAAACTGAGTCCATTTTCGAATAAGACGATTATTTTGGCCACTGAGTGCCCAGCATTATTAAACAAAATAAAATGTATTAAAAAACTGCTGCAACTGAATTATTTTAAGACTGACAATTTACCCTTCTTTGGTGGGCTTACATATAAGTTGTTTTAGATTTAAACCTTTAATTAGTTGTTTTGTTTTAATATCTTTTACCGATTTATTATTTATATGATTTAATTAATATCCTACTGAACAATCTACAGGTGAAAGAGGGTGCAAGTATATCCATGTCATTTCATATCGCTATACGACTCCGACACTATACGACCCAATACAACATTCTGCTTTATTTAATACTCAAGAATTTTTGATGGACTGAGCTTGTTGAGCTATAGTTTTTAATTCGTCATATCATCTGTCATATGTTATTTTTTTTTTCAGTTTTCTCTTAATTTTGATACCCACATTAGGATTCTCTATTTACTTCCGAAAAATTCTGAAAAGTGATGGATTAAAAATGAATATGTTCAACGCACGATGTGATAAGCTTATAAGCAAATCATGGAACTATTTAGAAAATTCATAGAACTTGACAGCTGCTAAAAATCAATCACAGGCGTCTACCCCCAGGTGGAAAAAGATTGGGAAGAATTTAGAAATACCAAGTAAATTAATTTTTCACTGGCTTTTAATATTTAACTATTTTATTCGAAAGGAAAATTTTTTTATCCGAGCTCGATTTTGTTCCATTTTACCTTTATTTGAAATATCTTCTAAACAAGCGTTTCCCAGATGGTGGGTTGCAACCCAAAACCGGGCTACGAAAGCAAAATTCCGGCTCGCCTAAAAGAGCTCTCGAAAACCTAGGTGTTTCGTTTTTAGGTTTCCGTTTAACACCAAACTTAAAAATATTTTTAATATAAACACCTTGATTTATCTGTCTGTTTATATATCAATTTCTCGGTAACGCTTGGCGAAAATTTAGGTGACGAATTTAGCGAAATATCGCCAACTTTGCAAATTTTTTTCACATGTTGCGGAAATATCGCCAAATCGATAAAAATGACGCCAAATTGATGAAAATGACGCCAAATTGATAAAAATGACGCCAAATCAATGAAATTAATTGCTGTTTTGAAAGAGACTAGTATTGTAATGATGTTTCGATAGCGTTTGTCGTAATTTCTTAATTTGGCAATGTTTTGATCAATTTGGCGACATTTTAAAAAGTCGCCAAATTTTCGCCAAGCGAGATGGTTGGACTAACAGATAAAACATACCGAAATATCATTACACTATTCCCTTCCCTTTCAAAACACAATTAATTTCAAGGATGTGCTATTTTTACCAATTTGGCAGCATTTTTATCGATTTGGCTAAACATTGCAGGAAGAGTTATTTTGATTTATGTTGAAAAAGTTATTTCGATAAAACGTATTGCATACAATGAAGAAGTGGGACGTTTTATCCTGCTATACCATCCTCTAAACATCCTCTAACCAATTAATATATCCGCTATCGTCTGGTTCTAATCATCACTTGTAACTCAAACATTCAACGGATTTACATATTTTTACTTTCCCATCAATACATGGTATGTATAGGGATAGTGTTGGAATCGTATCGAAAATCGCAACTCGGGTTTTCGACGGAACTATACATTTCGAGCATTCTAGAACACGTAAAAAAAAAATACTTTTAACATGACATCTGTGTGTTATATGGCCAAATGTCGGCAAATATCGCCAAATTAGCAAAAATGACAACAAAAGTAACCCCAAAATGGATCAAAATCCAGTATACAATACATTACATATTAGTTCAATACAGTCCTGCATTGTACTCTATAAATTCTGTAGTTTATAAATTTATAAATATCATACTTTATAAATTCAGTATACAATTCAGTATACATAAGTATGATAAATTTATATTTATCACATAAATTTTTTTTTCAAAAAATTTGTATTTTTTAGACATAGTATTATTTTACAAATTTATAATGTTGCAATTTAAAAGAAAACATGCATACTTTTACAGTACATATTTTTGAACATTATAAATATAACGAAATATTTGTGATTATTTTAAATTAAAAAAATACTTAGCAGTTACAATTAAATAATAAATGTGATTTTTTTTTTCTGATTAGAAAGGTAAATAAAGTTTTCACTTTATTTAGAGAGTTATGAAATGACACTTTATAAAATTTCTTCTAAAGAGCCCTTTGGTTTAAGATAGAAATCTAGAATTTTGGGAAGTGATTTTTAAGAATATGCAGATTTGAAATTAGGAAGAAAACAACATCGAATTTTTTATGCTCCGTTTTAAATTTTTTGTGTAACGATCTCCCTTGACTGGCCTTAGGACTCTTAAAAGTGCCATAAACACAGTGAATTTTCTTGGTTCACATTTTATTTTATACCTCTTCTCTTATACATGGAAAATACCTAAACATTTTATGGCAAATAAGTGAATTTCTGTAGTATATAGGATCATTTTTTTTTTCAATAAGATGAATCTGATAATATTATTTTTAAAAATAGTATAATATTCATGACTGCATTAAAATTTTATTTTGATATAGGTTGGTTGCGCTCATGATTGCAACAAAGACCATTGCTTCCAGAAACAAAAATATTGCTAAATATGATAGTATCCATTCAAAAAGACTTAGATTAAAATCAAAACATTTGCGTAATTAGAGTTTAAAAAAACTTAAAAATTAAAAATGCAATTAAATTTTAAATTTTATTTTTAAAAACTTTAATAACACAAATGTTTGATCTAAGACTTCTTGAATGGATACTTTTACATCCTAATTAGCAATATTTTTGTTTCAGGAAGCAATGGTCTTTGTTGCAATCATGCGCGCAAGCAACATATATCAAAATAAAATTTTAATATATTCATCACCATTATACTATTTTTAAAATTATTATTATCAGAATTACCTTATTGAAAAAATTATGATATATATACCACCGGTATTCGCTTATTAACTATAAATGTTTTAGATAATTCCGATGTACAGGAGAAGAGGTACATTATTGATTACAGATTTTGATACCAATATATGTTTTAAGAGATCCTGAACACGTTTTCGCTACTTTTGGAGTTATGTCAGTCTGTCTATCTGTAGACGATGTGTACACGATAGTGACCACACATATTAATGAATTTTCAAAAAGCTCCATTTCCGGCTTTATTATAAAACATCTAGAACTAGATAGAATTTTTTTAAATTCGAGAAAAAACTTCGAAATTATTATATTTTCTTCACATGGCACCGTAGGACAAAATGGGACCGAATCATGCATAAAAGGGTTCATTGATAGCTCAATGATCATGAGACTTTATGGTTTCAATCATTATTGGGGAAAATAGCTGCGATACAATTTTTGTGTTCGTGACGTCATTAGCCCCCTAGGGGGTGGGCAAGTTAGCCCCGCCGGGAGGGTAGGGGTATGGTATCCATCATTTTCAAGCACGGTATCAATCGGAGGATTTTTCACACCCTTTAAAGGCAAGGGTAACACGCTATAATTGTAATCATTTGGATCCATGCCGATTTTTCGAAACTTTTCTTTTAAAATTTTCAAAAAATATAAGCTACTAAAAATGGATTTTTGTATAAGAAAGTCGAGTGAAGCCACGCTTTAAAGAATGACTGTGATAACTATACATCTGTAATAAATAAAATTGGAATTCTGTCTGTCTAGTTGTCTCATTCATCATCACGAGAGAACGGCTGAACCGAATTTATGAAATTTTGTGGGTAGCCTTGAAATAGTCCCACTTAAAATTGAGACCATGTTTCGAGTTTCTAAGACCAGGGGTTGTCTAGATATTAATTAAAAACGAACAGTTAAACCTTCTATAGAGATAGCATTATGTAGAGGATATTTTTTCGGTCAATTTATTTAAAGAAAATAATAGACAGATTAGCAACAGATTTAAATCCAATGTGTTTATGCTGCAGAAGAATTTTTATTAAATATTTTCGGATTTAAATAATAAAGATATGTATATAAAATAAATTTCACCGATATTGTATTGTTGACTGGATTATATCAACTACGGTTTAAATATTATTATTATTGATATTTTCGGGGATTATTGATATTTTCAATTTATTACGTCATCTGTTTTATTTTCGCAAAAATTTTAGAAACTCATAATCTTCAACTAATACACGAGTATATCTTCTATAATATTCGCGAATATAAGTAATACAGATCCCATACAATTGTATCGCTTTTATTTTGCATATATTAGTTCAATTTCATATTTTTTGTAAATTTATTTATAAACGGGACAAAGATGTTTTGTTCTTCAGATCTGCTCGTGAAAATAATTTTGTATAGCGAGGAAAGATATTCTTAAACTCCTTTTAGGAGCATTAAATTAAGTATTTTAATAGAATATTTTGATTAACAATGTCATTTAGTATACTATAAGAATTTGCCTATGATCGTGAATTTTAAGTTTCTTTAAATTATATACTCCTTACGAAGAACGGGTATACTGCTAGTTATGAAATATAAACGTATGAAAATGTCAAGCAAACTCTAAATATTTTATGTAATCCTTGAATTCTATATACCATGTGATGTTTACAAAGGAACTGCTTTTTTCTTCTTTTTCCAAAGAGCCTGGACGATGGTTAATATTTACAACATGAAACAACCCGAAAGAATGGAAAGGAGCCAGAAAGTTTAGTTGTGGAATGGCTGCTCCCACGGAATATTTGTATTTTACGGCAGGAGAGGGAAGATTGGAACATCTTTTAACAGATGGTAAGGAAACATTTTGTTTGGAGAAAGAATATGTTGGATGAGGAAACCGAGTTGAGAATAATAAATATGAAGAATTCTGGAATAGGAAAGTAGGATGGACAATTGCCAAGAGCGTTCATTTTTATGGATAATCATACGAAAATAAAGAATTTTGTAAGAAGAAAATGAATTCAAGTTTGCAAAATAATTCCAATGTCTCAGAATGCTCGTCATATGACAAGGTGCAGAAAGCTATATACTTTTTTCTGAAATCCCTTCGCCTGTTGTCTCTGTGCCTCTAGAAGCTTCTAAAATATCCATACACGCTGATCAGGTACATCTCTTTGTAAAGAGCCTTGCTGCCCCAACAGGGAATCGAACCCTGGACCTCCGAACTGGCCAGCAACTCTCTACCGTTGAACTACTGGGACGAAATTGCAAGCTCTTATCGAAGTGGACTCTGCGTCTTGATCAATATTATTAATAACTATAAAACTTCACAATAACTGCAACTAAATTGAGCTTGTTCATACAGACTCATAATCCGATGAACTATTCGTCTGTTGTAAAGAGAAATACTAGTAATCATAATCTGGCGTCACATAATTATAAAAGGGATATTGAGGGTACCAGAATGCAAAATGAGAATTTCCGTCAACAAAATGTGCCACCTATGGGAAACAATCTAGTTGGAAATGGTAATACCATGCTGAAAAGGCGACCGGCTCCAGTTGAGGGTTTACGTGAGGGTGCTTCCATCAGGGTTATAAAAAACTCCAGGATGAGACGAGTACTTGTAAGCTTCTACCATCCAGAAACGCTGCCCACGGATGTCACGGAGAGTCTGAACTTTTTAAACTTTGGATTTGATTGTGTCAAATTAAAGACTAGAAATATAGACCATTATGCTTCCTTTGTACTGTCAACTAATGAGGAACGTTACCAAGAACTCTCGGATCCCAGTATACGGCCAGTTGGTCTCAAAGTATCTGAATTCTTAGGTCGTCCACGACAAACTGTTGGGTTAACAGTAAACTATAAGCCTATTGAATATAATGCTAATGATGCATGTGACCAGGTTACTGGTGATAGCTCAACAGAAAGTAAATGACTATCAGATAATCCAACAGCAAATTACTCAAATGAATATAATTACACTTCAGTTCCTGTGCCTGACAAGCATGCCAATGTAATGAGGGATATAAAAAAGGAGTTCAAATTTTATTATCAAAACGTACGTGGATTGAGAACGAAAACAAACGAGTTTTATATCAATACCTTAACACATGACTTTGATATCATTTGCCTAACTGAAACATGGTTGAATGGTAATATTGGTAGTTGTGAAATCTTCGATAAGGACTATAATGTTTTTAGGTGTGATAGAGATCCGGTTACTACTGGGCTATATCGGGGCGGAGGTGTACTTATTGCCGTAAAAAAAGCCTTTGATTCTATTGAACTAACTGATGTGTCATTTGAAAACGAGTGCTTATGGATTCGTGTCTGCGCTTCTCGTACCTCCAAATTCTATATTTGCGTCATATACTTTGTGCCTAAAACTACTGTTGATAAATATGAAAGTTTCTTTAAAAGCGCTGAAAAAAAATTCTGTACTTCGCCGGATCATATATTTATATTTGGAGACTTTAATCTTTCATCTGTAAATTTCAACCATTCCAATACTGGTACCCTATCTGGCCACACTCAAGTTGAGTATGCTATTTCTAACTTTATGCAGTTCCTAAATCTTGATCAATTTAACACTGTTTGTAATAAATATGGCAAAATTCTTGATCTTGTCTTAACTAACTATAAACAGATCATTATTGAACATTCTACTTATAGTTTCGTTAAAGAGGATCCATACCATCCTGCTCTGGAGGGAACTATATTGATTAAGAAGGTGAGTAGAAATCATCGAATTAATAATAATATGAAATATAACTTTAGAAAGGTCAACTATCCTATGCTATATGACTACTTTTATAATACAGACTGGAACTTTCTAAATACATATACAAATGTTAATGATGCTATATCGAGTTTTTATGAGTGTGTCTATGGGATATTTGACTTATGTATACCAAAATATATTCCTACTAAGCGGAGATATAAATCGTGGTATTCTTCTAGCACTATCCATAATATTAAATTAAAAAAAAAATTCGTAAAAAATCTATTAGAGGTGGTGATATAAGTGATCTACAGGAATTTCATAGACTACGCAAATCGGTGAAAGATGGAATCAAAACTGATTTTACCAATCATGTTGCTATCATGGAACAAGAACTCAATAAGAACCCTAAGGCTTTCTGGAATTTTTGTAAAGGTGATTCGCCTGGTAGTCATGGGAGCTCAACAATGAGTTATAATAATACTGATTATTCTACTGTTAATGATATTGCAAACTGCTTTGCTGATTTCTTTGAATCTGTTTATATCCAAAGTAGCCAACCTGTTGATTTTGAACTGTTAACCAAGTATTGTGAACTCAATAACATTGGCTTAATTAAGGTTAAATATATTACTGAAAATGATGTTGCCAAAGCCTTAAAGAAGTTGAAATCCAGCGTCTTTAAGCTGTGATGATGTTCCTTCTTTCATTATCAAAGGTTGTGCTGACTCTCTAACTTACCCTTTGCTTATTTTGTTTAATCTTTCGATTAAAACTATGGCTTTTCCCAATGTCTAGAAATATGGTCAAGTTATTCCTGTACATAAAAAGAACAACAAGCATGATATTTCGAACTACAGGCCTATTACCATTCTTTCCCCTTTTTCAAAAGTTTTTGAATGTGTTATGCATGAAAGGATCTTTTCCCATATTAAGCAATGGATTTCTCCGTACCAGCATGGGTTTATGCCAAGACGATCAACTGTAACTAATTTAGCTTGCCTTACTAGTGACATTGTTGATGCTATTAAAACCAAGAGACAACTTGATGTTATTTATACTGACTTTAGTAAAGCTTTTGATCGCATCGATCTGGGGTTATTAATCCGTAAACTGATTACTAGCGGTTTTAGTGTTGATTTGTCGATTTGGTTATACTCTTATATTTCAGATAGACTGTATTCTGTAAAGTACTGTGGTGTAAACTCTAGACTATACAGTAATTCCTCTGGTGTTCCTCAGGGTACTAATCTGGGCCCACTCCTTTTTTTAATTTTTATTAATGAAATTCCCCGGACTTTTAAAACAGCTAAATGTCTTATGTTCGCAGACGATTTGAAGCTTTATATGAAAATCAACTCATTGATTGTGAACTGATGCCGAGAGATCTAGATGAACTGTATAACTGGTCTGTACTAAATAAACTTCATTTAAATATTTCTAAATGCTATGTTATGAGCATTGCTAGGATCCATAATATTCTTAATTACAATTATATTTTAAATAATTCATCTCTATCTCGATGTACTCATATTATGGATTTAGGTGTCACTTTCGATGATACTTTTAACTTTCAGAGACATATCGATAATATTATTAAAAGAGCCTACCAAAGACTTGATTTCACCTTAAGACGATCTCGTGTGTTTGCCAGTTCTGATACGATTATTTGTATTTATAATACCCTTGTTAAACCAATCTTGGAATATTGTGCAATGATTTGGGACCCTGTTTACAATCTACATTCTCAACGGATAGAAATCGTGCAAAATAAACTATTATGTGCTATTGATTACAGATTGACTAGCTATTATCCTTATGATATGCATACAAGGGAACTCAGACAGAAATATAGTTTAATGTCTCTTAAAAAAAGAAGAAGCTGGTCCTGCCTCTTGTTTTATTATAAAGTTTTAAATAATACTATTGATTGCCCTACTTTACTTTCTTGCCTGGAATTCCACATACCTGTCAATAATACCAGGAAAAAAACTCTTTTTCACAATACTACTGTTAAACACAACTACATTAAATGCTATTCTATCTATAAATTTGTTGATCTGTATAATACCTATTGTGCTGATATTGATATATTTAACTTGACTCCTGCCTGTTTTAAAAAAGCCTGTTTCAATGCGCTTGACATGTTTGCCAATTAGTATTCTTGTATCCTATGTTCTGTACTTTTTAATTTCTTGTGTGGCTACTGTAACTGGATTTCATCTGTAGTTGCCACGTAAATTGAATAAAATAAAATAAAATAAAATAAAATAAACGCAATTACTTTGCGACAGTTTGACAAAAAGTAATTGTACTTTACGATCTCAGTACCCCTCAAACATAATGCATCTATCCTTCTGTCGTGGGACAGAGTTGGAATTTCCTGCCGCCACTTCACTCTTAGGAATACTTATTCCCCCCCCCCCTCATCTCTCTCTGGAAACATTTGAGATTCCAATGCACTGAGTTGGCGGACCAGCTGCAAACCATGAGAAGTGGCAAAGAACGCTATGTTTTTTTAAATAAAATAGGGCACCTGCAAGAGCTTTAGCGCCCCCCAATTTTCGCCAACCCTTTGGAAGGGGCCTAATCCAATGACTCGGAAGAGCCCGAGCACGTCATTGGATTTATTGGATTCTCAACCTATTGCAATCAAACGACAGCCATGGGGCCAGGCCAAAGGGCTTAGCCCGATTCCCGGGCTAGGGGCGAGATGTTCAGAGAAGTAGTTAGATTTGAGATGGCGAAATTGTAACATCTCCAAACGGAAACGTCCTCGTCCTTCGTCCTCGTCGGGGCACTTCTTCGGGATTGGTGGCGTCTGGCCTCGCCTGTCGGACGGTGGTCTGTTGTCCCCTTGGCGTCCCGGGCGGTGCGCTCGCTGCATGGCGGGGCTCGGCGGCTTCCCTTGTCCGGAGGGGCGGGGTGGCCCGTTGTCTTGGTTCGTGTTGGGGATCATCTCTTTTTCCGGCCGCGCTACCAAACCCTTTAAGCCCTCGATGGCAAGGGGCGCGGTCTGGATCGTGGAAACGAAAACGTCCGTCTTGATGATTGCCTGATTGCCTGCCCTTGCTGTCCATACTGGGTACATCCTTTCTTCTCTTCTCCGCTGCAGTCTGCGTACCAGAGATTATATTTTATATAGAAGACATTTAATTAATTAATTTAATTATTAAAATGTGATTTTAAAACCAGAGAGACGAGAGCAGATATTGTGAGATTCGCAACTTAGCGAACTTTAAGTTTATTGTGTCGAAAATCCAGATCACTCGACTGACCCGAGGGCTTACAGTAGCAGTTTGAGAGGCCGGTAACTTTATTGTGTGAAGTAAATTATCAGTGTTTTAAAATTTAAGTATCCACATTTAACATGTGCTTTTAAAACTAAAAGCTTTATTTTATTTCACCTTAATTAGTATTTATTGTGTTCCATCGTATGATGCATTTTCAAAGTACTCAACCTGGAGTTATGGCTCAATAATCGAGCAAGTGGCGTAAGTACGATCAATGGCTATTTCTTAACAGTAATTTTCCAGCGGACCCACGCCACACCTTCGAACACTGAGACTTTATATTTTAAATCAAGGATACTAAATAAGTAACTCCCACAAAGCGACAGGGACTATCAAAAAATTAAATTTGATTTTTAGGAATGTTGAATTCTGCCAATTTGAAGGCATCGTGCAAAATGTGAAATGATGTAAAATTATATAAAGTTTTATTTTACAAATTTATCTCTACAATGTCTGGCTGTTTGCTGCAATTGTTTATTTTATATTTTCTTGAGCTTATTCGTATTATTGACGCCACTGAGTTTCATAACTCATAAATGTATGACTTGCCGGCATTAAAGTATAACTTTCTAGAATTTTGCATCATTGCAATAATTAAAATCTGAAGTGGGCAGTACATGACTTTGCTACAGAATTTAATTCATTTTCATTTTATTTTTTTAAAAATTCATTAAATTGAGTTTAATGGCACAAAATAACTCTTATAATTATTTGAAATGACACTCAAGTTCCACTTTTATATCAATTTTCGTTTCCGTTTGGTAACTGAAGTAGTCTCAAAACCGTTGTAACAAAAATGCGAAAAAACTCAAATATCCCGATAACAGATAGACCCAGAGTAAAGGGATTGGTCTTATTTTTTCATGAAAAAAAAATTACGCGTAAAACAAGCATTTAATTTATACATTTTAGCACACGTAGTTTTTTATTTTAAATTTTGACGCTTTTTGCTTGCAATTTCACGAAAATAGGCAGGTTCTGATTTTCAAAATGTATCAAAATCTAATCAGCACCAGGGTACCCCACAAGTGACTTATCTACCAAATTTTATGAAATTTGGTCCACTAGTTCTTGAGGTAGAGTGGATACATACATTGCACACACACACACACAGCCGTCACGCTAAAAGTAAGTTTTTCGT
Organism: Amaurobius ferox; assembly: GCA_951213105.1. NCBI lineage: Eukaryota > Metazoa > Arthropoda > Arachnida > Araneae > Amaurobiidae > Amaurobius > Amaurobius ferox. The sequence continues at coordinate 540,359 of OX578154.1, forward strand.
AATAAAGAAATCCCAAAATGTGTCGATCTGTTGAAAACTCGACGTGTGATTTTCAGCATGATTCCAATACTTTCCCTACACATTGCCATGTATTGCAGGGAAAATAATAACATGTCAAAAGCTGGACGCCAAATATAAACGTAATTTCCTAGTAGCGATATGCTAAATATCGCAGTGTTGACGACACTTTGTCGGAGACAACACTGTATAAGAGAAGTAACAACATTGAAAATCAGAAACTTAAGCGCAAAAAAGGATGTAGTAAAGAATAAGATAGTATTATAAAATTTAAACGCTTTCGAAAAGATAGTCGGATTTATTTATATCATTAGTTGAGTAGCAATTTACGTTGTGATTTCTTTATTGAGTTTCGCAGCGCGTCTTGTAAAAACTCATATAATTTACTTTCCCTGAAATATATTGTAATGTATAGGGAAAGTATTGGAATCGTGTGGAAAATCGCAACTCGAGTATTCGACACGTTTTGACACCACTAGAACAAGAAAAAAAAAACATTTTTAGCGTGACATCTGCGTGTGTATCTGTGTATATTTTCGACGGATCTGCGCGTTTAGGGATATCTAGAACACGATAAAACTATTTTTAGTGTAACGCGCGTGTGTGTGTGTGTGTGTGTGTGTGTGTGTCTATCTGTCTGTCTTCGCAATGTATGCATCCACTCTATCTAAAAACAGAACGAATTTCAAACTTTTATATGTAAATCAGTTGTGGGTGACCCTGGTGCTGATTATATTTTGTAACGATTCAGGATACGAGAATCTGCATGCTCAAATGTATACATTAACATAACTTTTTAGTATGGAAATAATGAGACCCATATCATTTCTCAAGGGCCAAACGTTCTCGAGATATTTTAGTTTTTCCGAACTTTTATACGCAGCCTTTAAAGATACGTCCAGTTACCCAATGAGAATTAAAAATTGAATTAAATGTGCAAATTCAGTGTAATCTTATGCGTGTTATTTTGTGCTATTAAACTCAATTGGATAAATCGTTAAAGAAACAAAGAGAAAAGGAATTTGGGTCTGTATGGAAAGCCATAATTGCAACCATCAGATTTGTAGGATTAATGCAATAGAACAAGTTAATAACTTATATGACTAGTTAGTTTTTAAAAAAATACTTAAATGTAAAGAATCTATGTAAATAAAATTGAAAATCTGTCTGTGTGTGTGTGTGTGTTTGTTTCATTTTCATGGGAAAATGGCTGCTCCGAATATGTGGCATATGATTATCCTATAATAAAAGGTTAAGAATCAATCGCTGAAAATTAATTGCTGTTTAAAAAAAGAAATACCTCCTGACATGAATAATCACCAATTATGGAAAATGTTAATTTTCTCTTGTTTGAAAGGTAATTTTCTCAAGACAAAAAACTGAGCAGAATAATTCATTTTATAATATTTCCTTGCGTCATTCTTTCCCTAACATTTTTTGTTGAAGTTTTTGTTTCCTTAACAGATTCCACTGTTTCAACTCAACACGTAAGTTGAAGCAGTGTTCATCAACTTAACATTTAAGTTGAATCAGTGTTCATCAACTTGACACTTAAGTTGAATCAGTGTTAATTAACTTGACACTTAAGTTGAATCAGTGTTCATCAATTTGACACTTAAGTTGAATCAGTGTTCATCAACTAAACAAGTGTTTAAATAAATTATTTGATTTCGCATACATGTAGACATATGCTCTGTGGAAAAAATCAGCAGTTCTAGGATTGATTATAACTAGAAAAATTCTGATGTAGGCAGCACATGACTTCCCCTATGTATTGCCATGAACTGACTTCTTTCACATTGGCTTTTCATTCGCACAATATTGGCTTTTCCTTAGCACAATATTAGCTTTTCATTGGCCCAATATTGGCTTTTCCTTGGCTCAATATTGGATTTTCATTGGCCCAGTATAGGTTTTTCCGCGGCCCAATATTGGCTTTTCATTGGCCCAATATTGACTTTTCTTTGGCCCAATATTGGCTCTTCATTGGCCCATTATAGGCTTTTCCTTGACCCAATATTATCTTTTCATTGGCCCGATATTGGCTTTTCATTGGTCCAATATAAGCTTTTCCTTAGCCCAATATTGGCATTTCATGGGCCCAACATTGGCTTTTCCTTGGCCCAATATTGGCTTGTCCTTGGCCCAATATTGGCTTTTCTTTGGCCCAATATTGGCTTTTTCTTGGCACAATATTGGCTTTTCATTTGGCCCAATTTAGGCTTTTCCTTGGCCCAATACTGTCTTTTCCTTGGCCCAATATTGTCTTTTCCTTGGCCCAATATAGGCTTTTCATTGGCCCGATATTGGCTTAAAATATTGGGATAATATTACACCAATATTTCCAATGTAACACCAATATTGGCTTAATGTAATGAAATATTAGCCAATATTGGAGACCAATGGAACCCCAATGTTTGCCGAATATTGGGATTACATTGGAAAGATTTCCTGTGTAATGCCTAGAAACTTTAAAATCAAAGACAACCAAATAAGTGGTTAAAAACTCATTTTTTAAAATCTCCTTATTATGATGTACAAATCACATAGCCAAAGGGCTTTCGAACATTATCATGCCCTTCATCAGTGGCGAAGTGAAATAAAGTGCGAACAAGTGCCTAACATATGGCCTATATTTAGACACTTATTCACAATGGCCTATATTTAGGCACTTGTTCGCACTTTATTTTACTTCGCCACTGATTAAGGGCATGATATCGAACATTATCATGCCCTTCATCAGTGGCGAAGTAAAATTAAAACTTTCTAACTTAAAGTAAAATAAAGTAAAGTGGTGAAGTAAAATAAAGATTTTTTTAAAATAAAGACTTTTAAAGACTGGCGATTTTAATAAATGACATTTTAACCACTTATTTGTTGTCTTTGATTTTAAAGTTTATTGGTTGACGTGTGTACCATTCTGTTTATAGTAATGCTCAGATAGGTCTGATATTGGACAATATGGGTCTTATATTGGAGCGATATTAAATGCTACTAGGGAAAGCCGCATATAAAGATTCGTGAAATTCTATTTTTTTTATCTGCTTTACATAGTATGAGGAAGTAAAAAGGGGGAGGGGGATAAAACAAATATATCGTTAATACGGTTTCGGTTTGTTAATTACAAAAGCCTAAAAATAAATTTGAGCCTGTAGGGAAAGTCCCTTGTTCTCCATATCCTTTTCTGTACTCTTAACAAATATAATATTAAAAAAAAATTCCGAATGAATAATTTTATGTTAAATATTCAAGAACGCTTTATTTTCTTTTTCAGGTATATAAGAACGTTTTTTTTTAATATTCTTGGACTAACAATTACTGTAGTTAAAATATAAATGTTAAAGTAAACATTAACCATTCTAAATGCAGAAGAAAAAAAGTTTGTTTATTTTGACTGCAACCGATCATTTTGGCAGAAATGAAAAGAGTTTTTAAAAATTCTTAAGCCTCGCATTTTTTTAATTTAAAGAAAGCCATCTAATTAAAGTCAAATTCTTGCATATATTTCGAAAAAACTTCGTGGTATGCGGGAAAATAAAAGCATTATACCATTTACATTTTTGCTTCCCGTCTTTTATTACTTTTTTTTCTTTCAAATCTTCTAAATTTTGAGAAGAGACGAACGACCTCACAGAAAAATTATTTAATTAAATAGTAAATTTTTGAAACTGCATTTAAAACGAGAAATTTATGAAGGAACCTTTATTATGGCAAACGGTGTTTGCATTTCTTTTTTCACGGAACTCTTCAATACTTTTTCTTTCTTAGACTCAGTGTTTCTTTCAGGCATACGAGCATACATCCGGGGAGGGGGAGGGGCGAAGTCCCTCCGAAAGCATTTTATTTTAACTTAGTTTCTATTTATGTGACAGCATTTATATATATTTATATAAATCAAATTAAAAGCTTGCCCCTCTCTAAAAGTTCATTCTCCTCCCCGGCAAAAAGTCCCGAAAGACTGCCAGTTTGGAATCTAAAGTGATACCTCCAGTACCGGAAGTGGAATCCTTAATGGGTGCATTTGCAACATGGATATAAATAGAAAGATTTTTTCAAATCCTTTCAAGTAAAGGATAACATGATATAATTGTCATCATTTGGACTAACAATACAGATTTTAAAAAATGTTTCTTCTTCTTCATCGATCCAGATCGTCCGACCTATCCGAAGGTTGTTGTTGTTCTTGTTGTTAAGACCCAGACCGTCCGACCTACCAGAAAGGTGTAAGGTAATTGTTTGGACTGCCGGGAAGAGCCACCCAATTTAAACCGCAACCCAGTGGGAGAGGCATCCACAGGGACCGTCCGAAGGTGCCGTCCGAAGGTGTAAAGTATCTGTTTGAACGGCAGGAAAGGGCCACCCAATTTAGATCTTAAACCCGTAGGGGGGCATTCAAATTGACCGCAGCCTCCTTCCCCTACCACCTACCACTATGAAGGACTTACGGACCCACATATCTAGCGTGCCCGTACTCCGCTTGGACACGAGGACAGTTTGGGCAGAGGTGGAAATTCCTAGGGACCTTGTATATAATGAAATAATTTCTCAATCAGTATGGGCTAGATGAATTTTCCTTTGAACTTGTTTGTGAGTGTTTAAAATATTCTTGGAGCCCAGTATATTATGGACAGGTAGTCTTCTTCTTTTGGCTTTTCTTCTGTATATATACAAGGTAGGATCAAAAAGTTCGGAGACTGTGCTGTCGGAATCGCCGACAGAAACATTGCACCTGCTGCTGCAGGTGCAATGTTTCTGTAGGCGATTTTCCCAAACACTGGCAGTATTTGATATTCGTACATTATTCTTCAATTTCCGATTTCGACGAACGCGAACGACTGCAGTTCACTGACACGCAATGTCTGGAAAAACACCTACTTTTTCCTTTTCACATCCCGCGTTACATGTACCTCTACACCACGGTAAAATAGTTCCCTTCTCCTCCAATCAGGGTTGGAGTTATCAGCACAGTCTCCGAACTTTTTGATCCCAGCTTATAGTATAATGTATAAGGAAAGTCTTGTAACGAGGACGAAAATTCGCATTCGAGTTTTCGACGAAAGAGCACGTTTAAGGCATCCCTCAACTCGAACGTTTTTGAAGTAATGTCCATGTGTATTGTATATGTGTGTGTGTGTAAGTGTGTGTGTGTGTGTGTGTTCGTTCGTGTGTGGAGACAATATGTCACGAACGAATGGAGCGTTTCAAACAAAACTAGGTACAAAAATTACAATTAGTGTGTTGTGACACGTCACAACACTTTATTTTATTATTCTAAATTAACATTTTTTTATAAATCATTAAATATTATATTTTTATTTAATTTATTATTCCAAATTATTCTATTCAAAATTGTTTTTATTTTATATATCCATTAATAGACCAATTGACTCTTTTATTAACTTTAATTATAATGTGCTGCTATCAGTTCATGTTTTTATTCGTACAGTGTACGTCCTTTTTAAAAATGACTGCATACGCGCACACCTTTTCAATTGGTAAGATCTCGTTTCAGACGAGATACGGAAACTTGTTTTCTTCTGTCTCATTTTTGACCTCCCTGGTTGAACAGGAGTTTGTTTTATCTGGTATGGCAACGTCCGGTTTTAGGCGGGAATTTTCTTCCTGTGTGCAAAAAGCGCTGACTCGCTCTCTTCTCTCAATTTGGTTGGAGTGTGAAGGTGATATAGGTGAGATCTCCCCTTTGGGGGGGGGGGGGTGCCTCGTGCTTCCTTTTGCACCATTTTGTTCTTTATGTGAACTTTAAGTATTGTAAAAATGCAATATACTGTAAAATGAAATCTATCTGATTAAGTACTGTAAAAAAATCAACATATATATATTTGGTGATTCTGTTTGTGAATCAAGTATGAAATTCTTGGATTTATTTCCAGTGTAGTGGATGTCTTACAAGGTAAAAAAAATGCAGGAGTGTAAAATTGTCAAGTGGATTTCTTGTAATTGATTACTACATCAAATACTTCATTGATTATCATTTAATAAATTATTTGAGCCAAGTTGGAGAATATTATTTATATCTTAGTTTGACAGCATTTTGCCTCTATGGACAATTTCAGTGAAATTCATCTATTGTCTATTAATATGCAAATTTGAATTATGGAGTAATCGACATGTTGATTATTGATTCGACATAATTATTATAACCTTCTTTCACCTGCCTTTAGTGGATTATTCTAAAAGATTTGTCTTCAGCAAAAAAATGGAACCGAGTATGTAAAACATCATGAAGATTAAAATATTTGATTATCTGATTTATACATTAAAAATATATATTACAACAGCAAAGTGCATATTGATGCTAATTTCATCTTATAATATTCATCTATGTGTGCAGTTTTCTTTCTTATGCAATATGACTTTGAATTGAGTGAAGCAGAAAAGGTGTCTTAAAATGTGATAATTACCATTTATGGAATCATGTGACTTTACACATCTGCTTGATGAATATATATACATAAAAAAAAAAAGAAAATCGATTTGGTTAAAGTAACTTTGACTTTAAATGCATATATTATTTTATTTGAATGACTGAATAATTAGTTGTAACTAATAGTTTCAAAGTGAAGTTATAATGCTATTGCATCATTTGATAAAGAAGATTTAAAAAAAAAAAAAAATGAATTCAAATTACAGGTAAGAATTTTAAGGCGCTCACATACAAGTATGGTTTAATATTAATTACACAACGCATTGTTCTTCTTTTTCAAAATTCTATTTCCCACTATATGATCCCCTTCCATTAAGTAACTAACTTTTAATTCAATTAATTTTCCCTTATAATTGTATGTGAGTGTCCGACCCAATCAGGTGTTGAGATATGATCATTCGATTGATTTTATTTTCTTTAATTAAGTCTTTTGAATGGTTGTATCACAACATAGTGAATACTGGAAGTCTATTGATTTTAAACGCAATCAAATGTTCGAAACACACCCATATCTTCAAATTAAAATTTAAAAAATTATCAAAGAAATTCATTTATTATATAAATTTTCTTATCCGGGTGGTTAGAATTAAAACACCCCTACTCTGAGCTCTCTATACATCTAACTACTTACTACTCAGTGTAAAGGCTCCAAAATTGTTGAACCTACTACTCAAGACATGGGGAAAGGGATTACGCGAAAAAAAAATTAGTTCCAGAAACACCGATAGTTGGCGCTGCACAACAGAAAATATGCTGAAAAGACACAAAATAATCACAAAAAAACAAACATGCGATATGGAATTTTTCCTTTTTAATTTCTTTTGCTGATATGAAAAAAAGAAGATAAAAAAGTGAAGAAACTTAAACTGCCATTGTAATTGCAATTTCGCACTGTAAGCACAAAAATTTGCATAAACCCTTGGTTTGCAGCTACTATGTTCTGGGCATAAAAGGGGATAAAACTGGGAAATTTTAATTCTTATCAGCGATGGCTGTCACACTGCCAGAACGCGCTTTACTTGTGAAGCTGTTTTATGAAAACAAAGGACATGCTGCAACTGCACTTCGAGAGTTTCGTCGACTTAAGAATTTGAGCAAAGGACCATTAGTTCCACAAGCTCTCAGGAGAATGATCGCTCGATTCGAGAAAACTAGACATCTTGGAGTTCAGCCGGGTCGAGGACGCAAATCGACTAGTTCAGATGTCGTTGACGATGTTGCCACCACTATTGTTGAACAATCAATGAATAACGTTATAGGCTGTAGTAGTACACGTGGAGTGTCACGACACTTGGGTGTTCCCTCCAGCACAGTGCGGAACGTACTGAGAAACATAGTGCATTTTTTTCCGTGCAAAATTAGTCACAATTACCACTTGCTAACCATCGACAGGGAGAAGCGACTGACCTTTATATTGACATTTCTGGCTAGAGTTGAAGTAGACACCTCGTGGCCATGACAGATTCTATGGAGCGATGAAGCCCATTTCCATCTAAGTGGAACAGTCAACACCCATAACTGTCGCATTTGGGACACGGAAAACCCTCGTACCTTCCAAGAGATTCCACTTCACTCACCGAAAGTTACAGTCTGGTGTGGATTCACAGCCACATTCATTTTTGGACCTTTCTTTTTCGAAGAGGCTACTCCCAATGGCCCTGTGACATGCACCGTGATGGCCAGGAGGTACAAAACCATGCTCGAAAATTTTGTTGTACCCCAACTGCAACAGCACCAATGTCTTGATTCAATTAACTTTATGCAAGATGGAGCGCCTCCACACATTGGACTCTGAGGGCGCGGTAGCCCATTGGTTAGCGCGCTGAAGTTGCACTCGGTAGGCCCGGGTTCGATTCCAGCCACTGCCAAAACTGCCGCCGTGTTCACGCGGAGTACGATCACGTTAAACATGTGGGTCCGTAAGTCCTTCCGAGAGGTTGGTGGTAGGGGAAGGAGGGTACGGTCCCTGTGGATGCCTCCCCCACTGGGTTCCGGTCTAAATTGGGTTGCACTTCCCGGCCGTCCAAACAGTTACCTTACACCTTTCTGGTAGGTCGGACGGTCTGGGTCTCAACAACAACACATCGGACTCTGTGTACAGCAGTTTCTTCGGCAACATTTTACTAATGGTAGAGTAATTAGCCGTGCGTTTCCGACAACCTGGCCATCTCGTTCTCCAGATCCCTGGGATTTTTGGCTGTGGGGATACTTAAAAAGTCTTGTTTATCGAGGACATCTGGTAACCTTGGCAGATATGAAAATCAGTATCACTCTGCATATGAGAAGCATCTCAATCGACCAATTACGATCCGCAGTTGAACAAGCTGTCCACAGACTGCAGATTTTACATCTTGAAAAAGGGAACCATATTGAGCAGCATTCCCCGCATCGATAAGGTCCTTGTGATATGAATGTTTGCTACGTTCGAATAAAATGTGTTACAAATGTGTATTTTGTGTCTTTTCAGCATATTTTCTGTTGTATAGCGCCACTTATCGGTGTTTCTGGAACTAATTTTTTTTTCGCGTAATCCCTTTCCCCATGTCTTGAATAGTAGGTTCAACAATTTTGGAGCCTTTACATTGAGTAGTTCGATGTATAGAGAGCTCAGAGTAGGGGTGTTTTCATTCTGACCACCCGGTATATAAATGACTATTGGCGAACGTTCAGAAATGTATCTTCAATGTTACCTAAATAATTTATTATGTAATTTTTTTCATTAAAAAGCGATTAACACAAACTTTAGAACGTTAGCAAGAACCGTTCTCGAGACATAGCTCTTTTTTTTTAAATAAATTTATAAAAGAAATTACAAAAAGAAGTATCAACTATTGTGAAATAGGTTCATTTTTCATATGTAATACTATGCAGTGCATTTGTTAACCTTAACGTTATTCTCGTGAATCGAGTTCGTTCCATTCACGAGAGAAGGTATTTTATGTTATAGTTTTGCGTTTTGACGCAAAACAATTTGCCAATAGTGGTTCATATATAAGAAATACTTTTCTCATCGTCTGTATGTAACGCTTGGTGATCCATTTGCCGAACTTGGTGAAACATTTGGCGAAATACCGCAAACATGATATTTCATCCCAGATTGAAGAAAATATCGTTAAAATTGCAAAAAGTAACGCTAAATTGATCGATTCCTTATTAAAATAATTTAATATATGGACTTTATTGCATACTGTGGTTGCTATCCATATTGATTATTATCCATTTAGAATTGCATGAAATATAAATAAATTTCTTATGTACTTTGAAACAGTTTTACATGTTTTTATCCAATAAAGGACCCAATGTACAATTCAACATCAAGAACAGTGTTCCCTGTATCTCATGCATCATTATTTCACTGTGAAAGAAGTCAATTCATCGAATTATATAGAGAAAACCATGTGCTGTCTACATCAGATTTCTATATATAAGCAGTAACTGGCTGTTGAGAAATTTGTTTAGAATCAAATGAAATTTCCGAAACAGCTTGATAAATAAGAGTTGACTTTTATCTGTCAGAACTCGTTCAGGAAACTTCAAGCTTTTATTTCAAATGCCTTTTATCCTTCCATCCGCATTTTTGCTGTCAGTTTCGTTTCAACCACAGCCATTAGTAAAAGTCGTGATTTTGCTTTTTATGCCTAGTAATATAGTGGGCTAAAAATACAGCATCACTCACATATTTCCTCGAATCTGATGAAGAAAAGGACAGAAGAATATTCAAAGTGATATTTAAAGTGTTTAACACTGGACTTGTAGACTTATTGTAGACTTTAATCAAACAATCACCGCTAGCGAGGGACAGACCCATTACGCTTACAACCTGACTGTGCCTCGCCACAGAATTTGAATTTCGACGATACTAAATAAAACCTATCTTTTTAAAAATGTAAGATACTACACATACTGTACGTACACAAGCAGCAACCATAAGCCTTCGGGTTGGTCGTGTGGTCTGGGCTTTCTACACTCCTTTCTACATACTGTACGTACGTGGTCAAATGTAGCAGTTAACTTTCTTGCATCTATACCCAGTACAATATCTATATAATAAAAGGCAATGTCTGTGTGTCTTATACACTATAGGCTCAGCGACCGCGCGTCGCAGAGCTACGAAATTTGTCAATCGGAGACCCGGAAGGGGGAGGGGGAAGGTGACACGTAAAAATCGATTTTTAAAATTTGAATTATTTTTTTTGGTTGTTGTTATTTAATGTTTTATGCGATTTCGACCGTTTTTTCCCTTTTTTCTCTGCCATCCAGACGTCGTAGAAAAAAAAATCATGCGACAGGAAAGAGCAGACAATTGCGAGTAAAAATATATCAATTTCACATCTCAGGGACAAATTCTAATATTTTTTAAAAATTTTAAAACAAAAGTCACTTTCGACTCAAGAAAACGAACTTTCGTTTTTGAATTCTCGCGTCGGGTAAAGTACCGACAATATCGACTAATAATTTACATTTTTAGAAAGCTCAAAGTTCAGGATTTCTTACAAGCCCAATCTGGTCGAGAAATAAGAAAAGTAGCTACACGATCCAGATTTTAAGGAAGTAATGATTTTCAATTTCTCGGACAAACCGCGAAAGAGGGGATCGATTTTTAACCCACATGCGCCGCAGACGCACGGTGTTCCTATGGTGGAGGGGAGGTGGACGAGGTTCTGAAGTCACGGTTCTAACGAAGTTCTGACGTCACGGTTCTGACTAGAGTTCCTCTACTACAGGCTGACTTATCAAGCATATTGAAGCCCATAGGGTTCCATACTACAATTGCAGAAATTATAAAATAAGTGTTTAAAATAAATACTTTATATAAAAAAAGAAGTTTCAATTAGAATATTGTAGAACTTAGCTCGCACAAGTATGCTCCAGTGAAGGGTATCCAATTCTTTATTAGCCATTGTTTTCTTCTTTCTTCGTTTCTAGGAAAGCGAAATAGCCAAAAACCCTTTCTAGAATGATTAGAGCCGTTCGGTGCAAAACAACTACCCATAATTATTTCAATTATACTTCCTAAAGTGAAAATACGAATAGAGCTAATGCTAATGGATTGCGCTTCTAGCTACGGTGGGCTTCAATATGCTTGATGAGTCAGCTCATATATAGAGGAGCCTTAGTTCTGACGTCACAGTTCTTACGCATAGCGAAATCGAATGGAACATTCGATATTTGTGCCTGCCGTGTATAATGAATATACGTCATTAAACTAAAACAAACCATCCATTTCATTTTAATAAATTATTCATCCATTTTATTGGAATAAATTACTATTTTCAAAATAAATTATTTTTCATTTTAAATTTCAATTTGCTTGAAATGTATTTATTGTTTTTTTAAAAACGTCATTTTTTTTTTCTTACAACTCATCCCAAACCTTTCGCTGTGTTGTGTTAGCAGTTTCTTTGGAGCGGTTTATCCATATCAAGATAAGAATTTATTTTACTTCATTATTGTTCTTTTAAGAACATAAACTTCTCTTTCTCTTTTTATAACATTGCGTAAAAAATATCTTGTATAAGGGAATACTGCGAAAGTAAAAAACAAAACTTTATTTTCTATATTGTCAAAATCTAGAATGAACTAAAGGAATGAATGGAGTCTAAAATGGAACTCCTGCTCTGGAGTTTGTTGGCCTGAGATCAAAGATGTATAGTTTAAAAACACCTTCCATGGAGAAGATAACTGCTAAGGGTGTTAATAAGAATGTTGTGAAAAAATTAATTTGTCATCAAGATTACTATATCTGTCTAACAAGGCGAAGATATAATAGAGTTGAACAATTTAAAATTTGAAGTAAAGACCATCAGATTTATACTGTTGAGCAAATTGAAATGGGATTAACCACTTATGATGATAAACGTCATATTCTAAATGACGGAATTAAGAGCTTTGCATATGGTCATTATAAAATTTAAATGATTGAATTATGGTGGATTGAATTGTGGTGATGTATTGTATACATCGGGTGGTGGTTGGGACCACAATTAAAAAACTTAATATCACCGAATTAGTTTCGAATTGAAACCGAGTTGAAATAACGAAATAAATTCAACCGTATGGAACCTAATTTTTAAAACATTATTTAAGGGAAGTTAAAATTCACAAATTGCTTCGAAAGTTTTGGGAAATATTCAAATCATCCCATCAAATATATGTATATATATATATATAAAAATTAGCAAAATACATTTGGTAGTTTTTTAAATAAAATTTAAAATATTAATGACACTCATATTATAAAGTGACCCACTTCACAATAAAATAGGGTATCCATCTTCTTTCTCAGTGTAAAAATCGGGATTTTTAAAATTCTTTTAAATTGATATTTAGTATTGCATCCGTCCTAAAACCGCTTTATTTTTACGTATTATTTGTGCATCTAACTTCTACTCTAACGCAATTTCAATATTTTTGTGTTTAAATGATCTGCAAACTTTGATTATTTCTACAAAAAAGCCTAATTTTAATAGATGCAGAATGTAAATAAGTGATTGAAATATGAGTTGTATAAGAATGGCTGAATTTTTTCAAGCAAAATGATTTAGCTCTGGAGTCTGGAATAAAAGTGATATGAATGAAATATTCATTTCTTTTACATAGAGAGCCAGACGATTTATAAATGACATCATTTGAATAAAGATTTAATTTTTTTCGACGAAAATTTAAGTTTCAAAGTATATAAAAATAACTCTAGTACTGTGATCATTTAAATTATATCAGCGCTGAATGTATCGTATTTTAAAGATGTTTAAATAAAATTGCATTTCAGTTGGAAAGTGTTTTATAATCAATGTTTTATGCATGATTGATCTTTATCGTTATTATTTATTTCTGGCCAGCTCAGTTTGAAAACTGGTTTAATAAGCGTGATTTTACAAACACGCCCATTACAAGCTCACAAGGAAACGTTCAATTCCCAATAAATAAGGGCGAAAGCAGCATTTCATCTTTGCTGATTGTTGGCATTACAGTATATGAATAGGTCTTAGCACGGATAGATTGTGCAGTACTTTTAATCTTTTTTGATCCCAACACATCAAGCGTTTTCCCCGAATTAATTTCTTTATTAAATCCCGATTTATCAGTATTAAACATCTGGTTATCGTTCAACTGGGTATCTTTAAAAAAATACGTACATCATTTAAAAATGCTTGTGAAGCATTAGCAATATGATCCTCTTCATAAATCTGTTGTTGAATGACAATTTTAGTAATTTTTCTGCTAGCGATTCTATATTTCTTTTTAAAACTCAGGAGCCATATACCGGAAGCTTTGAATGGCACTTTTAGAGGGAGAACTTTATCACAAGCCCAGCTTTTCAAATTCGAATCATGCACCTTTACACGCACGTTTACCTGCGCCTTATGTCCTGACACTTTTTAAAAACACATTTTTAACACTTTTCAACAAAGTTGAAAAGTGTTTATGACTTTGCTCATTATGTCTGTCTGTCCGTTAGTACGATAACTGCCGTAAAAATGAATTAATCAAAATGAAATTTTAGTATGTTGTTCAGACGGTCTATAGGACCTATGGGAATATAAATTAATAATATCATCCAATTAGTTTTGGATTGAACCCGGGTTGAAAAAATGAAATACACTGAACCCTATGGAACCTAATTTTTCAAACATTTTTCAAGCGGATTTAAAATTCCCAAATTGCTTCAAAAATTTTAGGTAATATTCAAATTATTCCATAAAATATGTAAAAAATTTTTCAGTAAAATATATTCAGTAGTTTTTTAAATAAAAATTAAAATAATAATTACACCTCTTATTTAAAGCGATCACGTGACCATGATATGAAAAGATCACGTGACCCACTTCAAAATGAAATATGACATCCATCTTGTCTCAAAATCGTGATTTTTAAAGTTCTTTTTAATTCATATTGAGTGTTGTATTCGTCCTAAAACAGCTTTATTTTTGCTTAAATTCTGTGTATCTACATACTGAAACAACGCAATGACAATATATTTGAGTTTAAATGATCATCCAAATTTGATTATTTCTACAACGAAGCCTATTCTTCACGTATGCAAAATGTAAATAGCAAAATATGTAAGATGAGTTGTATAATAATTGCTGTATTTTTTTAACGCAAAAGTATTTAGTTCATGGAGTCTGCAGGGCTGATATGAAATATTCATTAATTTTAAAGAGAGAAGGACGTTTTTTTCGATGAAGTTTTAAGCATAGAGTTTAATTACTTTTAACTCCATGGTCTTAAGTTTTTAAATAAAATAAATTATTTTAGTACTGTGATGAATGAAATGTATGGGAAAATGTTATGAATGAAATGCTGCTTTTATAGAGAGAGCCAGGCGTGTTATTTTTTCTATGACGTCATTTGAATCAGTTGTTTTCGATGAAGTTTTCAAATATAATAAATTATTGTAGTATATTGATGATTTTAAAAGTATTACCGAGGAATATATCCCATTTTAGAGATGTTTAAACCAGGCAATTTATATTTTAATACCGTCATTTGAATGAAGTTCATTTTTTTCGATGAAGGTTTAAGTTTTCAAATATAATAAATGAATGTAGTATTGCGATAAGTTTTAAAATAGTACTTAGGAATGTATTGCATTTTAGAGATGTTTAAATAAAATTGCACTGAAGTTGGAAAGTGTTTCATAATCAATGCTTTAAGCATGATTGATCTTTCTTGTTTAATTTAGCATAGTTTGTGCCTCTTTTCAACGAATTTGTTGATTTGATTTTCCCACAAATACATTTGGGACAGACCTTTTACAAACCTATACCTGCTTTGAACAAATTGCAGTGTGCGATGTTTCTTTTTTTTACTGCTATGCCAGTATTCAATAACTGCTCGTTTAGTTTCAAATGGAATGCGCTGAACTTCCTCATTTTCTACCTCCTCACCCATAAGCATTTTATTATTTTCATCTATAATGTCAAAATCAGAATCCGCAAAATCACTTTCCGCAACCGATGACTCGAAATTCAGAGTGTCTTCCACTTCATCACTAACAAACATTTCGCAAGATTCAGGTTCTTGCAAAATTTCCATTATTTTAATTTTTATATTTATTTCGACTGTAAAATCAGTCAGCTCCATTTCCGGAACAGAAAATTCATGGTACAGCATCCACACCACGTTAAACACATTAATATGTGGTGACATTTTCTATTTGAAAGCCAATGCTGGTTTAAAACGATAGATTAAAAGACATCGAGGTATTAAAAAAAACAATTTCATGTGCAAGACGTTTGAACATTAAACAAAGCAACAACACAAAATTATAGCAGATCGCTAATTTATTTCACTTACATAAATTAATAAAACTGTGAGAAATACACGATTATTACCAAAAATATATATTCAAATTCAATTTCAACTACTTTTGGATGCAAACTATAAAAAAAAAATCTGATGTGGGCAACACATGACTTTCCTTATATAACGTAATGAATTTACCACTTTTACAGTAAAATAAATAGGTTTTTCTTATAGTAGATACTAATATTCTTTCCAAGATATTGAATTTTCGACAATTAGTCGTCATTTCATTGATTTAGCGTCATTTTTATCCATTTGGCGAGATTTTCGTTAATTTGTCAAAATTTCAAAAAGTCGCCAAGTTGGCGACATTCCGCCAAAATTCGTCGCCAAAATCTCGCCAAGCATAATGGACAAAGAAATAAGTTATTCTTACAGCAGATAAATGACTATTGGCGTTCAAATACAAAAGTATTACTCAACGTATCTTTTTTCATGAATGGAACGAGCTAGATCCACGAGAATGATGTCATCCAATTTATCGCATGGTATTACATATGAAAAGTGAACATGTCTCTCAAGAGGAAATATTTTTTTTTATTTTATATGACTTTCTGATCATTTTTTTGAAAAATGTGCAATATCTCGAGAACGGTTCATGTTAACGTTCTAAAATTTATGTCAATCGCTTTCTAATGAAAAATTACATAAGAAATGTCTATATGCGTAACTTTATTAGTGGTTTTGATTTTTTGACTATTTTTTCCAAATTTCATTTGAAAATTTAGGGGTGTTCTTAACATTCGATTGTGTATAAAAACAATAGGCTTCCAGTGTTCACGGATTGTGATTTTTGTACCAAATTTGGATCGAATCGGTCCATTCATTTGTCAGTTATCGTCTTCACAGACTCTCCCACACACACACACATACTTTCACACACACACACACACATACTTTCACACACACACACACAGACATCACTTCAAAAATGCTTGATTCGTGATCAGGGATGCTTGAAACGTGCTCTCCCGTCGAAAACTCGATTTCGAATTTTCGACCCCATCACAATACTTTCCTTATACATTATGTATATAAGGAAATTAATAGGATTTTCTTATAGTAGATACTAATATTCTTTCCAAGATATTGAATTTTCGACAATTAGTCGTCATTTTCATTGATTTAGCATCATTTTTATCCATTTGGCAAGATTTTCATTAATTTGGCAACATTTCAAAAAAGTCGCCAAGTTGGCGACATTCCGCCAAATTCGTCGCCAAAATCTCGCCAAGAGTTATGCACTAAGAAAAAAGTTATTCTTACAGCAGATAAATGACTATTGGCGTTCTAATACAAAAGTATTATTCAAAGTATATTTTTTCATGAATGGAACGAGCTAGATCCACGAGAATGATGTCACTCAATTTATCGCATGGTATTACATATGAAAAGTGAACATGTTTCTCAATAGGAATTTTTTTTTATGTGACTTTTTCATAATTTTTTTGAAAAATGTACAATATCTCGAGAACGGTTCATGTTAGCGTTCTGAAATTAGCGTTCTAATCTAGCGTTCTAATGAAAAATTACATAAGAAATGTCTATTTGCGTAACTTTATTAGCGGTTTTGATTTTTAACGATTTTTTCAAAATTTCATTCGAAAATTTAGGGGGGTTCTGAACATTCGATCACGTATAAAAACAATAGGCTTCCAGTGTTTACGGATTGTGATTTTTGTACCAAATTTGGTTCGAATCGGTCCATTCGTTCGTCAGTTATCGTTTCCACAGACTCACTGACACACACACACACATACTTTCACACACACACACACACACACACACACACAGACATCACTTCAAAAATGTTTGATTCGTGATCAGGGATGCTTGAAACGTGCTCTCCCGTCGAAAACTCGAATTCGAATTTTCGACCCCGTCACAATACTTTCCTTATACATTATGTATATAAGGAAAGTAATAACTTTACAACAGGTTTCAAGTCATACAGAGAAAACATGGACAGTGCTTTTCAGAATTTGGCATTTTTCTATGTATACTCGCCAAGTAGGGTTGCATTTGGCATTAAAGATGTTGACTTTTATTAATTTTTTACAGCTTTTCCCTTGCAATTCACCAGCAAATTTTTTCACTGTCAATATTTTGAGCCATCTACTAACACCTATCAAATTTTCGTCGAATTCTATGAGTTTAGCTTGGGAAAGTTTCCTTGTCAGCTAAAAAGGATTTTGTGTTAAAAGACACTCAATATTCCAGAGTTTTCTTCTGCGACTTCCAGAGGGAGGTACCTTAGCTTGATTTGTTATAAAACTGTTGAACATCCCTATGCCTTCTATTTTACCACTGATAGTGCTAAAGTAAAGTCAAGAAAGTAAGCGATATTCAACTTTAGTTTTTAAATAGTATTTTCTGAAGTGGTAGAACAATATTTTCTTAAGTCAAAGGTTATTTAAAAGGATTTTGTGTAAAAAGACACTCAATTTCCGACAAAGACACTCAGTTGGGTAACTCTATCCACCACAGTGTCAATATCTCCGTTTTGGGTAATACCAGTAGTAATCTCAGCAAGGTGAGTGTATTGCGTCCAATTGGCTTTTGAAAAAATGTATCGAGATAGTTTTTTAACAGATGACCTGACATGACTGCCAGACAGGATGATAGGAAAGTGATCACTATTATGGAGATCATTATCAACTGTGAAGTTCCAGAATGGAAATATGGCTGGTGTACATATAGCAAGATCGATACTGTGATAGGTCCTGCTAGGTTCATGAAAGTAAGTGTATTCCTTATTATTAAAAAGGCACAAACTATGAGCACTAAGACAATTTGCTGTCCTCTGCAATTTATGTCTTTGCTTCCCCACAGAGGATTATGACCATTGAAGTCACCCAAGATCTGATAAGGAGTAGGAAGTTGGCTAATCAAGCTATTGAGTTCATTTTGATTAATGTGGTTATTTGGTGGAAGGTATATACTGCAAACTGTAATCAATATGGTAAGATGAATTTGGACAGCTACAGCTTGTAGCTGAGTATTTAAGCGAAGAATGGTAGATGGGTAGTTATGAGACACAAGCAAGACAACACCACCAGAATCCTTGTCTCCTCCATGATCACAGTCTTTCCTAATTGTGCTAAAACGGCGAATTTTAACTGTGTCTGCAGATTTTAAGAAAGTTTCTTGGAGAGCTATACAAGCAGGATTGTATGTATTCAAAAGGACTTTAATGTCATACAGTTTATTGCGAAGAACTCGACAATTCCAAGAAATAATAGTAGCCATAAAAAAATTTAATCCGATGGGACAGAAGGAAGCTGCTCTTGGAAGGCCTCATCTGTCGCCATCTCTTCATCTTCAGAAACATATCCATGTACAGCATCATCCTCATCATCATCATCAGATGCCTGATTTTTAGATTTTTTCTTTAAAAAGTCTGTTCTTTCTAGGGGTCTTTTGGTGGTAGGACCCTCTTTACATATTTTCAACTTTAAAGATTTATGTTTTGCTTTTACATTTTTAGTATTAGTATCTTTAATTATGCTTGTCTTATCATGTATTGTTTTGTTTTCAGTGGTTCCATGGAAGTTAGGTTTAGTATTAGTTAAAGGTTTTGCAGGTTTTATATTTGTGTTAGTAGGTGCTGATTTTTTAAGTGCGGTCGATGTTTCTGTTACAGGACATTTTAATGGTTGATCTTCTGATTCTGTTTGAATACCAATAGAAATCATTTGTTTACTATTTCTCATGGAAGCAGCATATGAGATACCGGCTTTAGGTGTACGGGAACATACTATTTTTCTTGCTTCTGGATATGAGGAATTACTGTTTACTTTAAGGGTCAATATTTATTTTTCAAGCTTAAACGTAGGACATGATCGTGAGTAAGATGGGTGTTCACCCTCACAATTTTTGCATTTTGCTGTCTCAGAACAAGAGCTACTATCGTGTCCAACCACTGCACAATTAGCACAAGTCACTTTTCCTCGACATGCCAACTTTGAGTGTCCAAATCTTTGACAAGTGAAGCATCTTAGGGGGTTTGGAATGTATGGTCTAACTGAGCATTTTAGATATGCTACTTTTAAAGTTTGGGGGCAGAATTGGTGTCTCGAAAGTTAATATTAAATGTTTGGTTGGTATAAATTTTCCCTCTCTTCGTATATTTATGCGGCGGACGCCACATACTTTTTGTTCTCTTAGGTTTGTTAAAATTTCTTCTTCGGAGTCAAAAATGAAGTCTGGTTCTGAGATTACTCCCCGTGAGAAATTTAAAGATCTGTGGGTGGTAGCATTTACTTCAAAGTTTCCCATTGTTTTCATACTCAAGATGTTTTTTGCTTGTGCACTGGATGACACCTGCACCATTAAATCTCCTGATCTTAGTTTTTTTATAGAAACGACATCACCAACAATTGCTTGTATGCTTTTTTGTATCAGAAATGGTGAAACATTACTGAAAGAACCATCTACTTTTTTCAGGATGAAATATCTTGCCTCTGATGGTAAAGATGTTTGATTTTCATAGGAATGATGTCTCATAGATCTTGAAGCTTCCTCCTTCTCTACCTGGTCTGCCCAATTGGAACGCCCCACCCTGGAGGGTAAGGGGATAGTTGGAGTCGAACTTGAAAGGCATGAAGAACCCGAGACAAAAGGCATTCTCGAATTCTCCATACTTGTAACCATTAATAAAAAACCACGGTTTACTTCCAGATCGATCGGAGCCCCCGCCAGGCTCCCTCTCCCCACACTTTTCTAACGTGCCAAGTGTAACCGCCGGAGTCATTCGCAAAGCCAGATGATGGAGAGCGGGCCATAACGTGCACCTGGTGCACAGGGCCCATGGACCAGCAATGATCCATGGGGTATTTCTCGATATGAAACACTCTCCACCATCCAACCAACGCAACCAAGGACTCACCTCTGGAACCGTTTACTGCAAACGTTTCTCGAAAGCAAAACTACTGATGAACGCAGCTCTACCCCTTTCGCATCACACCCACATGAACCCATTCCCGAGCCAAAACGGTGTACCTTACGGCAGAGGCCGAAGAGTGGTACTAGGGCCCATAGAGCAGATGTGATGTTTACTAAGGGCTCGGCATTGATGACACCAGCAGCTGAGAGGGACAAGAAACACAAAAGGAGAACAAAAGAAAAAAGAAGGGGAAAGGAGAATAGACAACAAAAAGGAGGAGGAACATGAAAGAGAGAGAAAGAAAAAAGGAACACCCGTACGGGATTGCATCACCCGTATTCACTAAAGAAGTGAACCCCTGAGGGGATGGGTGTCAAAGACTGGATTGCTTCTACAGTAAGACCCACAACCGAAATGAGTTGGGGTCCTGTGAAGGGACCTGTTCTTTTAAAAAGTCTGTTCTTATCAGCTGATAATTAGTTAATTAATTATTGTTTGTGCGTCCTCACTACTTTAATTAATTAACGACGATATTAAAAGTTTGATAATTATATGATACTGTTCTGCCACCTAGCCCAAACCCTGGGGTCGTTTTGGTTCAGTCCTTCGGCCTAACTCCAGTGGTTGTTACTTGTAGCGGCTGTTGGGTGTTTCCTCCTATACCACTTTACGAGCGAAGGCCACGACGCCTATAGCCTGTGCTATAGGACTTGGCATACCTTTCTGCTGTTCACTAGCGGCAGCGCCCCCTGCACTCGTCTCTGTGGTTAGTCTCCATTTGGAGATCTCCCTGGACGCCACCAATGAAACCATCTTTGACTTCTTTACTGGTGCTCCCTTCACCGCGTTATACCCGAAGACTTGTTCTGAATCTTGATCGGAACAAGTACCCGTTAGGTCTTTGATAGGTTTTTTTTTTGTGGTGCAGGTTTGACTTTGGTCTGATTGCCTTCGCTCCTCCTTCGTTTCGGCGGTTCTACCCTGCCTCCAGCCCCTTTTTGGTACTTCGATTTTTTGCTGGAGTTCTGCTCTCCAGCAACTTCTCCCTGGCCGAGAGGTAGGCTCCTCCCCTTTTTGGGACTTCGTCGTTTCGAAGCCCTCGGAGGTAGTCTCTTGAGTCGCGAATAGATGGCGCTGATCTTATTTGTGTGTAGCTTTCCTAGCAGTTCCACGTGGTACGAATCTATATCTGCTGCGATCGAGCCTTTAGGTGAAGATATTTACCAAATTGTGAATGGATCTCTCTCTACCGGCCAATAAGGATAAATAATATACCTTGATTCAGAAGTGATGTACTGGAATTCCTGAAACATACGCAATTTTTGATATGATGCAACTTTGGCCCACGTGGCATCACCTTATTTAAAAATTAGTGGTGGAGATATAGTGAACATCTATAAAGTCTATTATTATTGATCCATGGTGGATGTATTTCGGTCTGGCCGATCTACTTATGTTCGAGACTGCTTAAAATACGTTGTAAATAATTAAAATGTATTATAAGTCCTTAAGTGCACATAGCTACTAAAAATAAATTAATGATTATATAAGTAAGATAGACTGAATGGCCTGGAAAATATTTGAAAGAAAATAGAACCTTGTGAAATGTTGCAATATAACAGGTATTATGAAATATTCAGATATATACTCGGAGCAGCAACAACTCTGTAAATAATATACAAATGGTGGTTGATGTGCCGGGACCCTTGGATGGATTCATGCACCGGGACCCTTGGATGGATTCATTGAACAAATTGAGAAGTTCACAAACCCAGACGTGACCCAAGATTGGAATCAATTTGAAACTCTAATTAGTGAAGTCATCGATGCAACTGCCACCCACGTGAAACTCCCGGATACGTCAGCATCTTCCTCCCAATCTAACAGAAAGGGGCAACTCAGTCACTACAAATCGCTCCAGGCACTGTATAGGAGAAATCGCAAAAGAGCCATGCGGTACATTATGAAGGAACAGTCGGCCTTTTGTGACTGGGAGCCCACGGAACTACTGGAAGAAATGCAGAAGATCCAGAAAGATGAGACAAGTGCGATCCTGGATATCTACTACAAAGAAGTCACCAATGAGACCCAAACAGATGGAATCTGCATGTGCCGTTCGCATGCGAAGCTTAAAGCATGTGAAAACTCTGCCCCGGGCCCCAATCAATTAACCTATAATCATTGGAAGTCAGCGGACCCTGAGGCAAAAGCTCTGACACAAATTTTCAATGCCTGCCTGGCCTGCAAGAAGATTCCGAGTCAATGGAAAACAACCAGGACCATCTACTGCACAAAGGTGGAGACCGAGGCATCGTGTCTAACTGGAGACCCATCGCCCTCGGGTGCACGTTGTCGAAGCTCTTTGCGGATTGTCTCGCGAAGCGGTTCGTTAGTTGGGCGGAGACCTTTGGGGCCTTCTCGAAGTGCCAAAAGGGTTTCTTGCCCTTCGACGGATGCTTCGAGAACAACTTCGTGATCGAACAGAGACTGGCTCGCGCCCGAGAAACCCAGGCGGAAGTTTGCATAGCATATCTTGATATATCAAACGCGTTTGGGACCGTGAGCCACAGTGTCCTACTGGCTGCCCTCCATGCATTTGGAACAGGCGAAAACTTCACTATACTAATCAAGGAGATGTACAAAGAAAATAAAACTGAGTATTCGACCGACAAAGGCCTAACTGAGCCCGTTGAAATAGTCCGTGGGGTAAAGCAGGGTTGCCCACTAAGCGGACTATTATTCAATGCCTGCATCAACCCCATTCTGATGAAAATACAGGGGAACCTTAGCGAACATGTCGCATTAGCGTATGCTGATGACATAATCCTCATCGCTGAAAACACGGCAGAGCTTCAACAGCAATTAGACGAATTTTCATGTGAAAGCGAAAAAATCGGCCTTAATTTGAACCCTCGAAAGTGCTTCTCACTCCATTTATCTGGAAAAGCACCTGTTGGAACTCGAGACACTGAATTCAACGTAGCGGGAACCATAATAAGAGCACTTGAAGATGGTGAACCCGCCAAGTTCCTGGGGAAGCCCATTGGCTACTGCCTCTCTTCTTCAAATCAAACGGCTGAGCAATTTAATGCAGACGCAACCAAAATTATGGAGTCTAACCTCACTCCGTGGCAGAGGATTGATGCAATAAAAACATTCCTTTATCCATCCTTCCTCTACACCAAGAGGACTGGACAACTCACTAAATTGGCCTGGAGTAGAGTTGATAAGCACATTATACCAATGTTGAAGTCAACCCTCTACCTTCCACGGTCTGCCTCCAATGATTACCTCTATGGAGACAGGTCGATGGGTTTGATCGGAGTTCCGATAACCGCTGAAGACTCTGACATTGCATATGTCGACGGAGCCTTCAAGCTATTGGACTCGAACGATCAAGCTGTGAGGGACCTAGCCTGGGCTGAGTTACGAGCAGTCGTGAAGATGAGGTCAGGAAAAGATGAACCCGACTTCTCTGATCTGGAAAGCTACTTATCTGGCGAAAATATTCCCCATGAAGGAGAGACCAAAACCATCTGGTCGAGCTCACGCCTAGCATCAAAGCGTCTTGGAATCGAATGGGCTTTCTACACTGATGGTTCTGTACAACTCTTATTCGAGAACGAAATAATTTAGAAAAAACGTCAGATTTTCAAGAAAGTAAGAACACTTTCCAAAAAGAAAAGGTAGAAGAAACTTCAACAACTTCCACACCAGGGATGGAGCATCCCGTGCATTGCTGCCTCTAAGGCAAACGCGCACTTCCTAACTGAGGGGAGTTACACCAGATTCGCCGACTGGAGATTCATTCACAAGGCGAGATTGGGACTAAAACCCCTCAACGCCTTCAAGAGAGATGTTCTTGAATTTGCAAAATACTGTAGGAAATGTCACAAGTTTCCGGAATCTCTGGCCCATGTGCTCTGCCATTACAAAAACAACATGCAGGCAATCACTAAACGCCATAACGATCTCCTCAACAGGGTGATCCTGGCAGCGCGTGGGAGATGGCAGATCCTCTCCATCAACCAGAGGGCGGATAACTCGTCGATGCGACCCGACCTGGTGTTAAGAATGGGCAATTCAATCCAAGTAATTGATGTCACTTTTACTGCAGAAAGAGACAGCGATTCCTTCAAGAAGGCGAGGAGTCAAAAAGAAAATAAATACCAGCGTGTAGTAGACTACTACAAAGGGAGGGGATTCTCTGACACAAGGGTAGACGCCATTGTGATGGACCCGCTGGGAACCTGGGACCCTGCCAACGACCGTGTGATGCTTCGGGTATGCTCCCGAAAGTACCTAAAACTGCTTAGACAGCTCGCTGTCAGTGACGCTATCGGGTCCAGTCGGGATATTTACATCGAATTCATCACCGGTCCGAAACAGGTACCGGGTCTCAGTGGCAAGGATTACAGCAACATCAATGCCGAGCTTGTGGCAGAGCAAAACCTAAACTACAATTTCGACTTCCCCTTAATTGAAGATGAAGTATTGTCTGAATTGCCAGATTTCGAAATAGTCGAGGAAAAAGATGCGTCCTTGTGGAGGGAATCTGACCCCCTTGATGAACTCACTAATGGGGCAGACTTCCATAATGAATTAAACACTCTGCTCCAGAGTGGTAAGAACAACACTACTGGCCGAACTAACTATTAGGAAAGTGAAGACAGCATGCCTATATCTGCCAAAACCAGAGTAGAAATGAACCAACAGAACGAACATCCGGCAGATGAGACAATCAACAACATCCGTTGTGACATCGAAAGTGACAACAAACAATGTGAATATGTAAATACCACCAATAATGTAAATAGTGAAAATAATGTAAATAGCAACAACCAATATAGATATGTAAATAATACCAGTGATTTAAACAATGTAAATAATGCCAGTAGCACTCAAGGATGTAAAAATAATAACTTGAATGCAAACCTTGACTATGCAAACAGAACAGATTTCCCAGTCAGCCATGCTAAACTAGAGGGCAATAACCTGTCCACATCAGTAAACAAGGATATGAATGCCTTGAGCAAAGGTGAAACAAATCTGAAACCAAAGCCGCAACAACCTCGAATCAAAGAGGAAAACTGAGCTTGGCTAGGAATTCAGCATTCAATTCGGTGACACCCCACCAACTCAGACTTCCCTCACTAAGTTCCAAATCAGGAATGAAAGTAATAACTCGAGCAAAGAAAGGCTCCTCAACTTTTCTGGCCTATTCGGACTCTCCAATAAAGGAACAAATAGACCTGAGCAAATTAATGAAACTCGTGTCACCCATCAAAACGAGGAGGCCAATGAGCAGCTAATCGGTGAATTACATTCAGTGAGCAATAACAGTCTCCCTGCAATTACTAGCATTTTAAAAACAGGACAACCTAGAAATCGAACTCGTTCCTGGGACGAGGAAATCCTAAATACCATACTTAACTTTGATCATGAATCAGATGGTGAAAACCTGGATCAAGCAGCCTTCACACCATTACTGATATCTGACAGTAAAAAGTGTAAACTACCTCCCGAAAATGACTGCCTAAAGTCCGCCGATGTTATAAATACTTGTCAAACTCTTATCGCGCATGCGGCGTCAGATTGTATGGGGATCCAGCACCCCTCTGTTGCTGGAACCCAAGACCCTGGCAGTGACGAACAACTTCCTGAAAATGAAGAATAATGTATATTTTAGCTCCGGGTGCCCTGATCCAATGTAATATAATTGTAAATACACTTCCTTGGCACCCGGTTGATGCCCTAGTGTATGTATATTTTACATGAATTAAAGTTAAAAATTCCTGACAATACGACTTACCTTGAGTAGAGACTCCTTCTCGAGTCCTATGATATGGGTGTCAGGGAAAGACTGGATTGCTTCTACAATAAGACCCACAACCGAAATGAGTTGGGGTCCTGTGAAGGGACCTGTTCTTTTAAAAAGTCTGTTCTTATCAGCTTAATATCTAATATGGCGCCCATGGAACGTCAAGATATTAAACCAATTTTTGAACAGAGACTTGTGGTCTGGAATTTATTCCGCCTCCGCCACGGGTTGGTCTGCTACTGCACTACTGGCAGAACTGGCCCACATATATCAAAAGAAGAAGAAGAAGAAGAAGAAGCAATGACTTTAGTTCTGGGTACACAGCTCCTATTGTATGTAAATGCACATTTGGTATCCGGTCGACGTTTCATGTATGTTTCTTCTTGTCCGTTGTTTCAAGTTGTGTAGCTGTCAGTTTGGCTATGTGAAAAGCCGCCATTTTCGGCTGTTTGTTTTCTGAAACGATGTTGTTTCATGCTTTTTTAAATGTTAAATTTGTTATTTCATGTATACATTCACTTTGTAAATTGTCCCTTTTCTTGTGAATAAAGTCTTTAAATCTGCTATTGTAATCTGTTTTTCCATGGACTACTCATTTTTGAACAGCGGTGTGGTCTCCCTCTTAGTGCGCGCAAAGTCCGCAGTCGCGCGCGGCTGCCCTTTCCGCTTTTTTGTTGGAAACTTGGTTCTGTTTTCGTCGCGATTCTCGTTATTGCGGGAACGTGTCTTCATTTTAAGAACAGTGTTCGATCTTTTTACGAACATGTAAATGGAACGACGGACCACAGCTGTCTTTTATAAATTTTATTTAAACAAACGACGACAAGTATTTACATGACAGCTGAACGATTTTAATCAATTGTGGGTGTCGACATGACCAGATATTACCCACTTCGAATACCTCACTGAATACTTTCTTCTTACTTTTTATATGATAGTCCAACTAACTGCGCGCATGCGCCAACCCATAGTTTTTCTCGCCGGTGGCGCTCATGCGGCAACATCCCGGCCGACTTTGCCATGTTCGCATGCAAGAACTTAACAAAATTTGCAATAAAATGTTGAACACAAGTTAATACAATTTAAAACATCAATATTTCAATCTAACAATAATTAATTATTATGAACACAACAATTATAATAGAATATAATACTGATGGAACAATATTACTATTTCAAGGATTTAATGCATTTGATTTTCAATTGGCAGCACACTAAGTTTGGAGATAGACCTTTTATAGATTCCTTTACTTGTTTTTACGTCAACAACCCTTACTTTTCCATCCTGTCCCGGAAATATGGCTATTATACGTCCCAATAACCATTTACATGGAGGGAGATTTTCTTCTCTTATTACGACCATATCCCCTACATTTATATTTTCTTTATTATTCACCCATTTTTTTCTTTGTTGTAGACTATTCAAATATGAAAGGTTCCATCTTTTCCAGATCGTTTGAACTGACTTCGAAATTCTCTGCCAAGCATTAAGATGATTTGTTTCAACATCGATTAGAGACGGTTCAACTATGGCCGTTATCTTCCTTCCTATCAAGAAATGTGCCGGTGTCAGCACCTCTAAGTGGTCAGTGTTGGCTGTGAGCGGGGTGAGCGGGCGCGAATTCAAAATTGCTTCTAATTGCGCTACAAGTGTTAGCCACTCTTCATACGTAAATTTTGAATTACCCGCTACGCGCTTAAAGTGGTACTTAAATGATTTTTTGTTAGCTTCCCACAGACCTCCCCAATTTGGACTTCTAGGGGAAATAAAGGACCACTCTGTGTTTTCCTCCGCGAAAAACGCAAATAAGGACTCCTCCTTATCCTTTACGAACTTAAATAAGGCTCTAAGCTCCCTATTAGCCCCGACCATATTTGTTCCATTATCCGAAAATATTTTGCGGCATTTTCCTCTTCTCGAAGTAAATCTTTTCAGCGTATTTATTAGAGCTTGCGAAGTCAAATCACTTATTAGTTCAAGGTGTATTACTTTTGTTGCTAGACAAATGAATATACAAACATAAACTTTGATTTCTGGACCTTTTCTCTGGTATCTATTTTTGATTAAGAATGGTCCGCATAAATCAATTCCAGTTGAATTAAAAACTTTATCGGGAGTTATTCTCTGCTTAGGTAAATTGCCCATTTTTTGGAAACACTGCTTAGGATTGTCCTTAAAGCAAATCACACAATTATGTACGATTTTTTTACACAAATTCCTACCATGAATGGGCCAATATTTTTGCCTAACCTGAAAGAGTAAATTTTGAGGTCCGAGATGAAAATATTTTTCGTGATAATACCTTACAATAATTTCAGTCAATTTACCCTTTGAGGGAAGTAACATAGGATGTTCACTTGAATATGATAGATAAGAATTTTCTAGTCTTCTCCCTACCCTTATGATACCCTCTCTGTCTAAATATGGTGATAAATTTAAAATCTTACTTTTATTTGAAATACTACCACCGGATTTGAGGGCTGAAATTTCAGTAGCAAATTCTTCCTTTTGAATTCGCTTAATCAAAAACTTCTCAGCATTCGAAATTTCATCCGATCCCAGGGGGCCTTGTTTTCTCTTCTTAGGGTTCCTACAATTATTTACAAACCTAAAAAGAAAACTTGAACTCGAACTATAGTTAAAAATTTGTTACTATGGTTAATTAGATATTCCAAAATTGTGTTTTCAGAATTTAAAGTCAATAGTGTAATTTTAGAGTCTTTAGATTTCAGTTCTGGCAAATATTCCTCTTCGATCGGCGATGGACATTTGCCAACAGTTTCTATGAGTTCATCAGATTGTAGAAAGGAAGGTCCCTTAAACCATTTTTCATTTTGCAGAAGCGATTCAGCATTAAGACCCCTAGACAGGAGGTCTGCGGGATTGTCCTTTCCCGCACAGTGATACCATGTATTGGCATCTGTCAATCTCGTGATTTCCTCTACTCTATTCGCCACAAATTGTTTCCACCTTTTTGAAGAACCTTTAATCCAAAACAAAACAATTTTGGAATCCGTCCAGTGGAACACAGTGCAATGTCTTTTCCGACTGATGGTTTCTAAAACCTCTGAACTTAAACGAGCCGCAATCAAGGCACCCAGAAGCTCTAGACGAGGCAACGTAACACTCTTGAGTGGGGCCACTCTGCTTTTGGAAGTGACCAGGTTTGTAAGTACTTTATTTCGTTTTTTCACTCTCACATAAGCCGAAGCTCCATATGAAAGTTTGGAAGCTTCACAAAAGATGTGGATTTCTATAACGTCATTCTCTTCATTAGTTGAATCTAAAACTAATCTTGGGATTTTAAGCTCATCTAAGAAAGGTAGTTCTTTGCACCATCCCAACCACTTTTCTTTAATCTTTGGGGGTAAATTTTCATCCCATGCGATTTTCTCCGCCCAAAGTTCTTGGATGAGGCATTTCATTCGTATTGACCCTCTGGTCCTGTGGACTCTTCCCCTTTCTGTGCGTTCGATATTGACTTTAGCATCCCTCCTAGCCAGATTGGGAATGAGTTGCTTACGCCTGAGTGTCCCCGGCTCCCACAAGTAGATGAGGACAAAATTTCAGTATCAATTGTCTCTCGTTCAAAGGTGCTTTTGAATGTGGAAGTGAAACCCACGAACTGGCGGACCCTGCACCTGAACCCTCGCAACTCCGGTCGCCTCAGCCATTTCTGAACAAGCCTGCAAACTCTGTAAATACGACTAACTCTTCTCCCGCAAACAAGGAATATCTGGAAAAGCTCCCGCTAAATGATAAAAACCTCCCGACTGCAAAAACTTGTGCAATGAAAAGTCTCTTACAAGAAACAAAATTGACTCATGCTGCATCCTCTGTAACATGCCATAGCACGGCTGGTACTCCTGAAACCTTGTACATCGGCTCTGTTCCAAAATGTGGAAATTCGAGCAGTCGTTCCCCCCCCCCACAACATTGAAGACGGACTCCATTGCTCCATCTAACGTTTACTCTGTCTCTGCCAGACAAACAAACTCTTTAAAAAACTGGCAATGTGGTGTGGAGAAAGCAATTAAACGCCATGATTCTCCAACTCTTTATGAAAGTAACGTTGCGTCAATTTTGCGTGAGAACCTACACCCAACTACTGAAAGGGGCCAACGGCCGTACCGTGCTGAAAACACCGGTTCTCGTTAGATCACCGAAGTCAAGCAGCATCGGGCGCGGTTAGTACTTGGTGGGTGACCACCTCGGAACGCCGCGTGCTGTTGGCCATCTCGGGTGCGGTATCCCCGTGGTTTGCGCGCTAGATTTGCACGCTGCCACAAATGCCGCCGTGTTCATGCGGAGTACGATCACGTTAAACATGTGGGTCCGTAAGTCCTTCCGAGAGGTTGGTGGTAGGGGAAGGAGGGTACGGTCCCTGTGGATGCCTCCCCCACTGGGTTCCGGTCTAAATTGGGTGGCACTTCCCGGCCGTCCATTCAGTTACCTTACACCTTTCTGGTAGGTCGGACGGTCTGGGTCTCAACAACAACAACCCAACTACTGAAGGGGAGGAATGTTACGAAACTTCGGCACATTGTAAATCGCCTTCTGCGCCGAAGGCCGTGCTTAACTCCACTTGCACTCCACTTGTTTGAACCGGAATATATCCAATCCCCACAATATTGAACCGGACGTATATCCAATTAAGAATATGGTGCGTGACGGCGTCCTCCACTTTATTTACCCTGCACCTGAAGTAATAGCCTGTACGGAGGAGAGGTGCACCTACAGGTTCACGAACTCGACCTGGAGGACGAATAGGGAGGACCTCATCAAGCACCTACGGAGGTTCCACAATCTAGAAAACCTGCAAAAGCGAACCATAAAATGGTGTCGCTTCTGCGAAAAAAAGTTTAAAACGAGCGCTGCAGCACATGAGTGTATAAAGTTAGCTGCTGAACATGCCAAGAGCGTGAAAAAACTCGATGATGCGCACAAAGATCCATGTGCAGCGAACAACAACGGGACAAACAGCAGTAAGAAGGGAACCATGAACAACTGGAAAGAGCACGGCGACCCTAACCTTCACAAGGGAAACTGCATGACAACCAATCAGTCGGACTTAAATGGGGTCCCCACACAAGAATGTCAAAAGCAAAAAGAAAATGAGGGTGAATTCCCAGCGCTCCCGGCAAAGACAGGGACGCATAATACTAGAAATATCGTAAAAAGCAAGCAAAATGCAATACACGAACCAAGTGGGAAGATGACAACACCATGTATGGCTGAGTCATTCGCTGCTATTGCGAGCACCAGTAGAGTAGAATACCCTAAGAAACGTGCCGATGCAAATGGAAGTGTGAATCACATGCCAGTCCGACATCCAGATCCAAGATGCCCGTTGAGGAACTGGCCATGGTAAAGGGCCATGCGCTATATAATGAAGGAGCAGTCGGCATTTTGTGACTGGGAGCCCTCTGAGCTACAGGAGGAGATGCAAAAAATACAGAGATGCGTGACAAATGCCATCCTCGACATTTATAGCAGTAAACCATCAATGAGACCCAGACAACAGGAATCTGTATGGAGCCATTCACCTGCGAAGAGGTTTTGACAAAGCAGAAAGCCTGCCAAAACTCCGCCCCGGGGCCTGACCGACTAGCCTACAATCACTGGAAGTCGGCGGACCCTGAGGCAAAAGCTATGACACAAATTTTTAATGCCTGCCTGGTCAGTAAAAAGTTTCCAAGCCAATGGAAAACTTCCAGGACGATCCTCCTGCACAAAGGAGGGGAGAGAAGCATGGTGTCCAACTTGAAGCCTATTGCCCTCGGGTGCACGTTGCTGAAGCTCTTTGCGGGTTGTCTCGCAAAGCGATTTGTTGGATGGGCAGATGCCTTTGAAGCCTTCTCGAAGTCCCTAAAAGATTTCTTGCCCTTCGACGGTTGTTTCGAGAACAACTTTGTCATTGAGCAGAGACAAGCCCGCGCCCGAGGAACCCAGACGGAAGTTTGCGTTGCTTCTCTCGACATATCAAATGCATTTGGAACTGTTGGCCACAATGTCCTGATGGCTGCCCTCCGAGCACTCGGAACAGGTGAAGAATTCACGAGACTCATCGAGATGTACAAGGAAAACAAAACCGAGTACTGTACTGGCAAGGGCCTAACAGAACCGGTTGAGATAGTCCGTGGGGTAAAGCAGGGTTGCCCACTAAGCGGACAATTGTTCAACTCCTGCATTAACCCTATACTCAAGAAAATACAGGGAACACTTAATGAACATGTCGCGCTGGCTTATGCAGATGACATAACCCTAATCGCTGATAGCCTAGCAGAACTTCAGCAACGAATTGATGCATTTGCCAGCGAGAGTGAAAAGATTGGCCTCAGCCTGAATCCACTAAGTGCTTTTCACTTCGCCTATCCGGAAAAGCACCAGTTGGAACTCGACAAACTGAATTCAGTGTAACTGGAATAAAGATTAGAGCACTTGAGGACGACAGTGTGTCTTCCAAGTTCCTGGGGAAACCTATAGGCTATTGCCTGTCTTCCTCAAATAAAACGGTCGAGCAGTTCAAGGCAGATGCCAGCAAAATTACGGAATCGAACCTCGCGCCGTGTCAGAGGATTGATGCGATAAAGACATTCCTCTATCCATCCTTCCTCTACGCCATGAGGACTGGGCAACTCACCAAGTCAGCCTGGCGCAATATAGACAGGCATATTAAACCTATGGTGAAATCGACCCTCTATCATCCTCAGTCTGCCTCGACCGACTACCTCTACGGTGACAGGTCGGTGGGCATGATTAGAGTTCCAATAGCCGCTGAAGACTCCGACATCGCATATGTTGACGGAGCCTTCAAGCTATTGGACTCGGACGACCAAGCCGTAAAAGATCTAGCCTGGGCAGAACTGAGAGCAGTAGTGAAGATGAGAGCTCGAAAGAAAGAACCTGACTTTTCCGATCTAGAAAAATACCTATCTGGAGATAGCTTACCCTTCGATGGGCATGATTGGAGTTCCAATAGCCACTGAGGACTCCGACATCGCATGTGTTGACGGAGCCTTGAAGCTATTGGACTCGGACGACCAAGCCGTAAAGGATCTAGCCTGGGCAGAACTGAGAGCAGTAGTGAAGATGAGAGCTCGAAAGGAAGAACCTGACTTTTTCGATCTGAAAAAATACCTATCTGGAGATAACTTACCCTTCGATGGGCATGATTGGAGTTCCAATAACCACTGAGGACTCCGACATCGCATACGTTGACGGAGCCTTCAAGCTATTGGACTCGGACGACCAAGCCGTAAAAGTTCTAGCCTGGGCTGAAATGAGAGCAGTAGTGAAGATGAAAGCTCGAAAGGAAGAACCTGACTTTTCCGATCTGGAAAAATACCCATCTGGAGATAGCTTGCCCTTCGATGGCAAGACCAAGACCATCTGGTCAAGTGCACGCCTGGCGTCGAAACGGTTAGGAATTGAATGGACCTTCTTCACTGATGGATCTGTTCAACTTCTCTACGAAAATGAAATCATAAAGAAAAAACGCCAAATTTTCAAAAAATTCAGAACCCTCTCTAAGAAAAAAAAAGGAAGGCGACTTCAACAACTGCCACATCAGGGAAAAAGCTTCCCATGCATTGCTGCCTCTAAGGCAAATGCTCACTTCCTAACTGAGGGGAGTTACATCAGATTCGCCGACTGGAGATTCATCCACACGGCGAGGCTGGGACTAACCCCCTCAATGCTTACAAGAGGGATGTTCCTGAAGCTGCTAGATTCTGCAGGAAGTGTCACGAGTTTCCGGAATCTCTGGCCCACGTGCTGTGCCACTGCAAGAACAACATGCAGGCAATTACCAAACGACATAATGATCTACTCAATAGGGTGATCCTGGCAGCACGTGGGAAACTGGCAGATCCTCTCCATCAACCTGAGGGCGGATAACTCGTCGATGCGCCCTGACCTTGTACTGAGAAAAGGCGACTCAATCCAAGTTATTGACGTCACTTTTACTGAAGAGAGGGACAAGGAATCTTTCAAGAAGGTGAGAAGTAGGAAAGAAATGAAGTATCAAAAAGTTGTTGAATTCTATAAAAACAAAGGCTTCTCGGACACAAGAGTTGATGCTATTGTGATGGGCCCACTCGGAACCTGGGACCCTGCCAATGACTGTGTGATGCTTCGGGTATGCTCCCGGAAGTACCTGAAACTGCTAAGAGAGCTCGCTCTCAGTGATGCTATCAGGTCCAGCCGGGATATTTACATCGAATTCATCACCGGCCGGAAGCAGGTACCGGGCCTTGGGGACAAAGACTACAGCAGCATCAATGCTGAGCTTGTAGCTGAGGGGAACCATAACTACAACTTCGACTTCCCCCTCATTGATGAAGAAAACAGGAGTCTGCACGAACTAGAGTTTGAGCTAATAGATGAAGAAGAGGAAATCGTAGGGAGGGATTCTGATCACCTTGAAGAACCCACCCTTGATGACGAACTTCAAAATGAAATAAATAACCTAATCCGCACTGGAAGAAGCAATAATGATATTTGTAAATCTCCTTTAGTTTCACCACTCAACAGCAGCCGCTGTGATGTCAAACTTCACAACACACAAAGTGAGCATATAAATAATGTAAAGATTATAAATAATCTAAATAGTGTAAATAGTACAATACGTTGGGTAAATAATACGTCCAACCCAAAACTTGAGCACGGTGTTGACTACCAGTCCAACCCTGAGGTTACTGAAGTACGTGACCAGTACACATTATTGAACAAGACTGGAAACACTATAGTGAAAAGAACCATAAGTCCTGAGACGAGAACACAACGGCCTCAGATCAAGGAATACTCTGGAAGGAAAACTGAGCTTGGCTGGGAATTCAGCATCCAATTTGGAGGCACTCCGCCAACTCAGGGATCCTTCTCTAAAAAGCATGTTGTACATAATATAAAAGACACTCATGACCTGAGCAAAGAAAGGCCACTCAACTTCTCCGGCCTCTTCGGACTATCTAAAAATAATGTAAATAAACCTACAATAACAAGTGTATATAGTACGACCAAACAAAGTGGGGAGACCATTGAATCAGCAAAAATTGAGCCGTTTCTTGAGAGCAGCGACAGTCTCCCAGCACTCGACTGCCTTTTAACATCAAAGAACTCCGGTAACCTTGCATGTTCCAGAGAAATCTATATTATGAATCCAGTATTGGACTTTAATCCGGATTCAGATGGAGAGATCCCTGAACAAGCAATTTCCAAGTGGAAACAATAATCTAACTATCGAAAATGATTGTATCGGGAATACTAATATTAAAAGCACAAAACACTGTCACCTCGCGCATATTGCGTTAGATTGTACGGGGATCCAGCACCCCTCTGTTGCTGGAACAAATGATCCTGACAACGGAAAACATCCTATCAAGGAAGAAGAAGAATATAAATATTTGTCCCGGGTACCCTGCCCCATTGTAGATATCTATGTAAATACACACTCTTGGTACCCCCGGCCGTCCAAATGGCTGCTCATGTCCTCAGGACGAGCCGGACGGTCTGGGTCTTCAACACTCTTGGTACCCGGTCGACACCCTCTGTACGAAATATTACATATAGTAAAGTACTGAATTCCTGACAGTATGACTTTCCCCGAGTAGAGATTCCTCTCGGGATCCTACGATTTGGGTGTCAGGATGGAGCAGGCCCCTTGTTTACAGTAAGACCCACAACCGAAATGAGTTGGGGCCCTGTAATGGGACCGGTTCTTTAAAAAGTATGTTCTTATCAGCTGATAAATAGTTAATTGGTTATTGTTCGCGTGACCCCGCCTCTTTAATCAATTGACCATAATTTTAAGGTTTGTAGCCTGGCACATTGACCAAACCTGGAATCGAGTTTTTAAGCTTTTACTTTCTCGATTCTGCACTAGAGGGCGCTGTCCTTATAGTGCATCCCCTTTACCGCTTCACGAGTGAAGGCCACGACGCCTACAGCCTGTGCTGTAGGATTTGGCATCCCTTTCTTTCTGTTACCCACTTGAGGTAACGCCCCCTGAACTGGTCTCTGCTATCTGCTCCGGAGTGGGCCGATACTGGACTTCTCTGGTATCTTCGGATACTAGAGCTCCCTCTACCGGGTTACACCCGAAGACCTCCTTCCAAATCTTGATTGTGAGGAGGTACCCGTTAGGACTTTGCTAGGATTTTTTAAACTTTCTCCTTTTTAATGTGCTGGGTAGCTTTGGTCTAGCCTGTTTGCTTGACGGTTCTGCCCCGTCTTTTTGTACTCTGGCCGTTTTTCTCTTGCTGAAGTTCCGACGGCTTGCCGTCAGCGATGTCATCAGGTCTAGCCAGGATCTATACACGGAGTTTATCACCGGACAGAAACAAGTCCCAGGCCTACGTCAAAAAGATTACGGGAAAATTAACGAAGAACTGGTCGCTGGAATCAGCACCCAGAATGAGTTTGAGTTCCCAGAGATCGACGACCAAAGCCTTTCTATACACGAAGATGAATATGAAGTCGAAGAGGAGCAACTGGAACAAGACCTGGCCTTCCCATACCAATTGGCTGGGAACAATGAACCCAATGAAATAAGCAATAAAGTCAACATGCTACTGCGAAGTAGCAGAATCTGCCACTCTGCTGCTCAGCCTGAGGAGCAGACTGCCCATGCTGGAACCACGTCAAACCTTGTAAATCCTGTAAATAACAGTAATTTGACCAATATGCTAAAAAATGAAAATATGATTGTATATAATGTAAATAACGTACAGAATGTTGCCTATAATGTAAATAACGTAAAGAATTTTGCCTATGATATGAACAGGGACAGCAATCAACAATCTGTAAATAATGCTGATTGCCATATGCCACAGTCTCAACCTGCTCAAAACAGCCCTAATAATAAAACATGTCAACAAACAGACAGACCAAGTGGGGAAATAATTGAGTACTCAGGGCGCAAAACCGAAAAGGGGTGGGAGTTCGATGTCAAGTTCGGACCCACACCAACGCCTGAGCGACAAGTAAAGACACTTCAACGCGCAATGACGTCTTTTTTCGCCTTCCGCTATTTTGTGCCTTGGTGGCGTGATTTTTGAGTTGTGTGAAATTTCTTTGTTTATTTAGCGTTACCCCCCCCCCCCCTTCGAGCTTTACACTGGTATCTTCGGTTTTTTGCTACGTCTCACAGATGGTGAGATATCTTTATTTACATTTTATAAAAGTTCTATTGCAAATGTAACGCCATTGTATTGGGATCTTCTACGGATAGCGTCCAAATTGGACCTTTCTTACATCTGTTTATTCATCTATATATTATTATTTTTAAATTTTAAAATGTATATTCATGATCTACAATGTATAAACTTTATATATTGAATGTTTATTTTTAAATTTGACCCTGTATTTAACATGTATTTAGTGTTTCAAAATCTCATGTTTTCAAACTTTTCACTTTCGGTTTAATGCCTTCCCCCTTATATTCAAAGTATCCTTTCCCGGTAGCTGTAAAATCTACGGTTTCCCCCTTTTTACTTAAATGGTTTTTCCCTGTGCCTGCTCCTGTACTTATTTTGACCTCTTCTTCTCCCGTACCCACCTGTTAATCTGCTTTCTTCTTCTATGAAATCTTTTTGAGGATAATTAAAAACTCAATATCTTATATTTAAATAATTATTTGACTCTATCCTAGCACCATGTTTTCATACTTTGCGCCGAACTGGCATCCCCTTTACTTTTTCAACTTTTTCTCCGCTCCTATTGGTCCTAGAGCTCCATTTTTTGTGTTTGCACCCTTTTATTTTTTATTTTCTTTTGATTTCCAATTTTATTTCTGCTCGATAATGTTCACCAACCTCCCTTTTCGTCTTTCTTCATTTTCTCGGGCTCTATTTGAGCTATTGACACCAAATTTGATTTTTTGGAATGGTCTTCACGTTTTCTAGCTTATCCCCCCCTCATTTCATTTTCTAAGCCAGTTTCGACCCTTTTGGGACCTAGCCTTTGAACTTGATAAATTTACTCCTGCAAAATTTCTTGATCATTTATGGAATTAACTTCAGAAGCTACTCTTATGTATAATAATCCATATAATAATCACCATATGTATTATAATCAACAACTTACTATATATAATACATCTAGTGTATGTAAAATGTTATTTTGGACGACACCTCCGATAAGTAAGAAATGTTAACCTGGTCTTTTAAACAATTGTACCTTTTATATAATATTATATATGATGTATAAATTTTATATTGTGTACTATATATAATAACTAAAATGGATCCAAATGCATATTCTCCCTCTCCCGAGGATTTTCCTCCCTTATTCCCAAAAATAGTACTTACTCCTCTCTCTTTGAACACTGAAAGAACTGAACCTACAGAAACTATTTCAATTATCAGCCCATCTATTGATATTACTCCTATTGAGAATACACCTACTTCCGGTAACTCTGGTATTAGACTATTTAACTTCAAAAGCGTACCTCGCACTTCTCATGTTTATGACTCTCCGCTGTTCTCTTCCACTATCCTGCCTCCTCGCCTTCCACGTCATTCTACATCTGCATCATCCACCTCTTCGGCTCCTGCTCGTACTCCCTTGGACCCTCTCAAATCTTCAAAAACTTCTTCGAAACCCTTTTCAACTCCTCTACTTAAACCAGCTTGGACATCTTCAACTAAAACCTTTACGACAACTTCTTCTAGGCCTCCCGCCACTTCAACCTCTCCAGCAATTACTAGATCTGCACTTACCTCTACCTGCTTTTCTACTCACTCTGCCCAATTTTCACTTCCAACTCTTCCTGTCAAGTCTGCTGTTGCTCCTCCTATCCCCGTTCCAGTCTCCCCTGCTCCGGCCACCGTCCTGGATACCTTCTCGTCTACTCCTGCTGCTTCTGCCGCCTCTGCTGTTCCTGCTTTCGGGACCTCTACTTCTGCTCCTCCTACTTCCCCTACCATCCTTCCAGGCACTTCAAAATCTTCTGATCTTCCTTCAACTCCAGCTCCTTCAAACTTTTCGAGTCCTGGCTCTAACATCACCGATAATGACATTCCACAATGAGGAATTTTCACGTTTTTTTTTTCTTATTTTTATCGTGTAGTAGAGAAAAAATCATAAATGATAGTATATATTTTTTTTAATTTTTGAACTTAGATAGTTAATATAAAAATGTTTAAACTCGCACTTAGCAATCCGGCGCGAAAACGCTGTTTCTGTAATGGCCGCTCTGGTGACGTCACTATGCATGTAAACAAAGAACGCAATACACTGTTTACTGTGGATTCCGAGAGGTGCTCACTTGATTTTCCGACAAAATATTTTATTTATCATATTTTTATAATGAGTGAGATTCTAAAACCGACCTACAAGTACTGTTTAGTACCTTGCTGCACAAATACAACGGTTAATTTAGTTGATAAGCTGTTTTTTAATGTTCCAAAAGATCCAATTAAACGAATAGCATGGACTAAACTAAAACAATAAAAAGGGACGAGCAGAAAAATCCAAAATTATCGAATAAAACATCTCTTTGGTGTTGTGAAGATCATTTTTCGGTAAGTAAACATTTGCTTCTGTATAAATATTATTTACTTGGATTTATGGCCGTAACCAAGGGTTTTTTTCGGGGGTTCAAACCCCCCAAAATGAAAAAGTTAACATTAAAAAGGTAAAGATCCATCAAGACATGAAATGTGGGTTTAACCCCCCCCCCCCCCCCCCCGAAATCAAATCCTGGATACGATCTTGCTTGGATCAATAATAAACTATAAATAATCATGTGTAAATAGTAATTTAAAATTAAAGAATTTTGTGGTCAAGTTAGGGATTGAATAATAAAACATACTCTAGCATGTATCTCAAAATAATAAGTTTTAAAAACATAGAATCAAACCTTAAAAATATCTCACAATTTAATTAAACAGGGATGGCGCTAGAATGTGCCCGAGGGGGGGGAGAGGTGGGAGTAATAAATATTTTAAAATGACGCCAGCGTTTTTGGCGCCACCCGTTATTAAGCCAAACAATTTATTGAAATAAAGAATGGCATATTAATTTATAATTATTTCTTTTTGATGATATCTATTGTATAAATAGAAATGCTAACATTATATAGTAATTTATAATAATAAATGGTGGTCATTCCTTGTGTAACAAATAAGTTGTGATCATAAGTTGTGCAACCCTCATTTGCGAAATAAAGATATATCTTATCAATATTTATCTGATATATATATATATATACTACTGATATATATACACTACTTTAACTATTATTTGTCAATATAAATGCATTATATCATCAACTTATGCAGTATTTATGCAGTAATGGTTCTATCAACTTTTGTCCCCATATACAGAACACAAAATCTCAGTGTCCCCCCCCCCCTTCATCTGCTAAATAAAATATTCCTTTTTTTGGAAGGGGGGGGGGAGACGAAAATTAAATAAATTATCTCTTATAATGCTTTTATTCTTCCAATTATATCAAAATAATATAATTTGACATATTACAGAATATTCTATGTTAAGTTCTTTAAGTTTCGATAAATCCTTTCAACTTTGTAATGAGAGACATTAAATCAAACTATAAATGTAACTGTTTTTTTAGAACTGTTTTTTGATTCCTCTCTATATTTCAGTTAAAGGAAGATATGGAGAATTATTGGCAATGGAACCTCACAAATCAGAATATGTCATTCAAATTTGGTTTTTTGTAGTTTGTATCGCATTTACATTTCTTGAGTATTTCAGGCACGCTTTATTTGTCTTTACATAATTTAAAATTATAATATAAACTACTATAAAAAGTCAATTATCAGCTTAAAAGCAGAATAGGACATTGTAGAGTGCGACTATTTCCGCTTGCAATCAAAATTAAAGTTTTAAATGTAAAGGAATTATTCATGCATTTGAATTAGTTTT
This sequence comes from Amaurobius ferox, assembly GCA_951213105.1. Lineage (NCBI taxonomy): Eukaryota > Metazoa > Arthropoda > Arachnida > Araneae > Amaurobiidae > Amaurobius > Amaurobius ferox. The sequence continues at coordinate 581,730 of OX578154.1, forward strand.
AGATTTATTTGTCAATATTAATGAAGATCATACATACCTCTTAGTTTTAACTCCTCGCATTTCTGCTCCAATAAAATTGTGATTCGTTCCCGGAAACGAAAACATACATATAGCGTCAATTTTAGAAAGATTATCGAATTGTCCTTTGACAAATCCCGGAAAAATCGACATCTTAAACAAAAATGAAATGGATGGGTTATACAAATAAAATATACGGTAAAATTACACAAGATTATAGACTCAAAAAATGATTTCTAAACTATGAATGCGAAGAAGCGAATTGATCTAGCATTGTTTTTAAAACGTAAACACTGATACTTCATGCACAGTGACGTCAGAGCCAATCACGTAGCGTTTCAAGATCACATGACATCGCGTCATTTTTCGCTTATTTAAACTTTAATTTTTAATTTATTCATTTTGACATTTAACTCATTTTTTTACTCATTTTGACATTTAATGTGACATATTTGAAAATTGTAAGCCTAAAATTACCAGGAAAATATAAAATTGAGCATTTTCCCCACGTGTGCAAATTCCTCATTTAACTTTAATAATGAACATGTGGCTAAGATTCTTCAAAATATTACTAGACTGGAGAAATACTTCGCTAAAAACATCAAATTAAATGCCACTCACAAAGCTTATACTGAAGATAAATTTAAATAAATTAAAATCTCCTGCCATACTCTTGAAAGCAACGTAGGATCTGTTCCATCACCTCGCTCCCGCCCACTCCTGGTGGATGCTGAAGCATTCTCAAACTTATCTAAGAAACTAAATGATGATTTTTCCACACTTCAACATAAAATCAACAATGACTTAAAATCTTTCACATCTACTATTCTCAAAGAAATACCTACTCAAGTTAAAAACTCAGTGCAACAATCCCTCAAAAGAAGTAGATCAACTTTTACTTCTTCCTCAGCTTCTGCGCATCAATCTGCTCTACCTGATTCTTCCTCACGCCAATTCTCAAGCGTTTTACTTCAAGGTTTGGACCGTACCAAAGATAATCTTCAACTTAGGAAAGATCTTTGCTCACTTCCTTGTCCGGAAGGTGTTAACATCAAAAACATTACAACATTACCTAACGGAACTCTTAAGGTTGTCTGCAAGGAAGATAACCCAGATAAACTTCTCCCGATCTTTCAAAACTCTGCAATCAAGAGTAAATTTCTCTGTCCGGGTCCAAGAGGAGAGAAAGAAAGCACTTATAATCTTCAATCTCCCCTCTACCTACGTTGAGGAAAATGTTAAAGCTTTGGTGGTCATCAATCATCCTACATTAATGGCTGAGGAGGTTAGGATTCTCAAAAGCTTCTCCACCAGAACTGGAAACTCAAACTGGGCGATTCTCATCAACACTACTGTTGCGAACCAAATATTAGACACAAAGAAACTTTTCCATCATTTCAGGTCTTTTCAGGTCAAAAACTATATTGCCCTAAAGATTTGCCATCAATGCAAAGGCTATGGACATGTAGCAAGATCTTGTCATCACGTAGCTGGAAATTGTAGCCATTGCACCCGCAGTGGCCACACATTTAAAGAGTGTAAAGCTCGTACATTCACTTGTGTCAATTGTAATACTGCAAACTATGAAAACCCGAGTTTAAGGTACAAAACAAATCATTCTACGTATGACAAAAAAAATTGTCAAACTTTTATCAATGAAATGGCTAAAATTAGAAGATTACAAAATGAGGCATGATCCTCCTTCCCTTTTGGTTTGTATGCATATTGTATTGCTTATCTGTTTTTGTTTGTATTTGTTTATATTTGGTTTATTATGTCTTTTGTCGCTCCCCACTCCGTGCTCCCCCCCCCCTGGTTTTTTTTTTTTTTTTTTGAATTTTTTCCTCTTCTATGAGTTTTTCCGGCATCCAAATTAACGTAAATCATTCACTCTCAGCCCACTCTTCTCTCTTTAAATATGCCATTGATAATTCTATCGATTTTGTATGCTTGCAAGAACCTTATGTCAACCATAATTTAATTCTCTCTCCCCCCCCCCTGGGGTTCGTCAATACTCTTCCACCTCTCAAAAAGCAATAATCCTAATTTTTAACTCTCAACTTACAGTTAACTTTAAATACAAGTCACTCACTTCAATTTTTATAGAAATCTTACTACCACATCTTCCTATCAACCTTGCAAGCATATATTCCCCCCCCCCCCCCACGATGTCTTCTCTACTATGCTCACTGAAATTGAAATTTTTGATTATTCTAATGCTAACTTCCTTCTCCTCGGAGATTTTAACGCCCGTGCCCGGATGTGGGGATACGGTTTCACCGATCAGCGGGGACTTGACATGATCGACTTCTGCCTCAAAAACAATCTAGTTATTTGTAATGATGTTAGCTGTGGTCCAACCATTGTTTCGCACTCGGGAATTGGCTTCCCTGATCTATCTATCATTAACTTTTCACTTTTTGACTTCATTCAAAGTTGGGAGATTCTCTCGAGTGACACTTTAAGTGACCACAAATACATTAAAATTACTTTTAACCTTGACCCTCCCTCTAATAATACCTTTTTCCTAAAAACCCAATACGGCGTTGGCAAATTTATCTACAATTTTAAAAATCACCTTAACTCTCTTAATTCTCAAACAAAATTCACGACATAACTTCTCTAGATATCTTTTTTAAAACTTTAATTGATTCAATCCAAAACTGTGCTTTTAAATATATTAGGAAGAAGAGATCTAAAACTATAAATAACTTCACATGGTGGAATTCAACCCTTTCAAAACAAAGAAATTATGTCACCGCCCTTTATAAAAGAATCCGGTCACTCGAGAGAAACTCTGCCTCCCCTGAAGTCATTTTATCTGCAAAAATTTTCTACAAACAAAATAAAGCTAAATATAAATTACTACTTAAGAAAACCCGTTCGGATTCCTGGAAAGCTTACTGCACAAAATGCAGTGATTCTTTCGGTTCTCATTTTAAATTTGCCTTCCACAAACATAAAAAATTTAATAATATCAATCTATTTTTCCCTGACTCCCCGTCCCTTGACTATGAAAACAAATTGAAACGATTGTTGGACCATCACTTTAAAATTGACACGGACTTTAACAACTTTCCTTGCTTTAACGTACCTTCTGATGGGTTGGGGGTTGTTTCGGATGAAGAGCTCTCTGTAGTCATTAAAAACTTAAAAAATGGAAAAGCACCTGGCCTCGACAACCTGGATTTCACAATATGGAAACAACTTTTTAAATCTTTCCCTTCCTTTTTTTCAAAAATTACTAACTTATGTTTTAAATTTTGTCATTTCCCTTCTTGTCTAAAAAATGCAAATATTATTTTTTTCAATAAACCCGGTAAAGATCCCACCCTTTGTTCCTCCTATCGCCCAATATGCCTCTTACCCACTCTCGGAAAAATACTGGAAAAAATCTTCATTAACAAACTTAACTTTTGGCTTTCCTCTGCTGGAGCTCTTCATCCTCTTCAATTCGGTTTTAAAGAACTTTCTAGTTGCGAAGATGCAACCCTCAGGCTGATTGACAATATTTCAACACATAAATCAAAACATTTTGTATCTTTGACCACCGTGGACATCTGCGGAGCCTTTGATAACCTCAATTGGAATATACTGCCTCAATCACTATCAAACATTAACCTTCCACCTACTTATCAAAACTTTATATTTTCCTACCTAAACAATAGACAGATTACACTTGTCAATGGCTCTACTCACATCACAAAAATTATTTCCTCTGGTGCCCCGCAAGGCTCAGTCCTTTCGCCCACCCTGTGGAGCATTTATTTTAATGATATTCTAAAACTTAACAACGACTTATACTACCTTCAGGCCTTCGCGGATGATCTCGCGGTGGTCACCTACTCCACAAACTTGAAAACACTTCGCCTTAACACTAATAATCTTCTCGATCTTATTTCGTCCTCCCTTGCTGCCCTTAAACTCTCCATCACCCCTGAAAAATGTAAATCAATCGTGTTTACTAAAAATCGATCCAAAATTAGACAACGCCCATCTTTCAAAATCCAAAACTTTAGAATCCAAACCACCAGACAATTAAACTATTTAGGCATCACGATTGACGACAATCTAAAATGGAGCTCACATATTTTTAACCTCAGAGAGAAATTCTTCAAGTACGCCAGCACTTTTGGGAGAGTGACTGGTAATAATTGGGGTGTTGATAAATCCTTTCTAAAAATTTGGTATCTTTCGGTTATCGAAAAGATTATCACTTTCGGCGCGGGAGTTTGGGGAAAAGCATTGACTGGGGCCCAGGTCAAAAAACTTATCTCTCTACAAAGGATTTTTCTTTTAAAAATTTCTTCTGGTTTTCGGACTACTTCCAACGTTTCTCTCTTTTCCATTACTGGCATCCCCCCCATCCACTTTGTTATAAATTCCCTTTACAAAAAATATACCTTCTGGAAACTTCGAGTTAACCTTTTTACAAACCCTGCTCTCCCCTCTCCTAGTAGATTCGATCATAATTGCCCATCTTCTAGCATCCCTCCTTCGCAACGAACTTTAAACTCACCTTCCCTTAATCCCCTAAACTTTTCCAACATAAACATTTCCACTGATGGCTCTTCCATAGAGGACAACACTGGATACGCCATTTGCATTTTTAAAGAAGACAATTTAGAAGAAATTTTTACCTTTAAACTTGAGCATGGGAACACAGTTTTCCAAGCAGAAATTGCCGCCATCCATTTCGCTATTAATTGGGCTTCCTCTAAAAACTTAAAAATAAATATTTTTACTGATAGCCAATCCTCTATTTCGGCCTTAAACTGCATTAAGAATAAATCTTTTTATTTATCCAAAATTAAAACTAATGCCAACCTTAATAAACATTTAATTAATTTATGCTGGGTTAAAGCTCACTCTGACATCTCGGGTAACGAGATCGCAGATAAAAACGCTAAACTTGCTACAACCTCTGGCACCCCTATTACTTTACCCTTTCCCTATTCTCTTCTCAAAAAACATTACAAACTTGATATCCTCAATAATTGGCAATTCTATTTAAATAACTATATTTCTCCCCGTACTCACGATCCCGCTAGAATCTTAAATTTTCTCCCTACAGTAAATTTTAACTCTCATATCACCAACAAATATTTAATTTATTTTATTACGGGCCACGGCCCATTCCTCGATTATCTTTTTTCCTTTAAGTGCAAATCTACTTCCTGCTGCCCTTGTGGTGCTTTCGGCGATGCCGATCACTATATCTTTTCTTGTCCATCCACTAAAGCTTATCATCTCAAAAAACCTTCCCCCTCAAATTCTGCGACCTGGTTCTCGGGTGTCTGCTCTAACCCTTCTTCTATCATTAAAATTAAAAACTGTGTTCTCATAGCGAGAGAAATATCAAACAAAATTACATAATCAGCCTGGGGACTCTCTGCTTTTAATTTTTTCTGATCGGTGTCTCCTTTTTTGTCCTTAATTTTACTCGGTGGTGTCGTCATTTTGTCTTACTGCCTTGTTTCCCTGTTTATGTTACTTACTTGTGATGTTGTAAATAATTGGTGTTGTTTTGTTTCCTTGTTTGTGTTATTTACTTGTTGTGATGTTGTAAAGAATTCGTTAGTGCTTGGGTTTTTTTCCCTTCGGGGTTTTCCCCTCTTTTCTTTTTTTCTTTCTTATGTCTCTCTTGTATTGTATTGTATAGTTTTTATGTTTTGTTTTGTCGTTGCCATTCTTTTATTTGTCTTGTTGTAACTGTGTTGTGATTCAATTTTAACCTGTTTTGTATCTAAAATAAAGTTCCCGGCCACACACTTAGCTACAGTAAACCTTCGGGTCTGTCGTGTGGTCTGGGTTTTCAACACTTCAACCAACGCCTGAGCAAATCCTGAACAATAATCAAGGAAGATCCGTAGCATGCATCATGAATGGAAATAGCATTCACAGCACACCTGTTGGACCAACGAGCTTCACTGGACTATTTAACAAATTTGCTCATCCTACAAGCCCAATGAATGAAGATGCAAGCAAGGACAGGACCTACTCTGAGAACTCTGAACTAAATTTTGAACCTGACTCAGAAGATGAAGGATCACACAAAAACTCCAATCCTGCCACAGCTAATCCAGCTTGTGGGCGCCAGAACCACACCTTGACTCATGATGCTGATTCTCAACACGCACATGTAGTGTCAGATTGTGAAGGGAGCCAACACCCTTCTGTTCTTGGCGAAGGAAAATGCTGACTCCTCCCGAAGCAAGATGAAAAAGTCCACAAACTGTAATTACTGTATATATTGTAAATACCCTCTTTTTGTTACCTTTAGTCCCGGGTGCCCTGATCCATTGTAAATATATGTAAATACACTTCTTATGGCACCCGGTTGACGCACTTTGTATGAAATTTTACAGAAAATAAAGAATAAAATGCACCTGGAAAGAACAGATACCTGTACTAGACGTCCTGTACTAGACGGGATTCTATAAACTGGGTTCCAGGCTTACAGTAACACTCACAACTGAAATTTGTTAGGGTCCTGTAAAAAATCTGTTCTTATCGCAAGCGACGGAGGACTTTGCGCGCACGCCTCGAGGAGCAGACCGAGAGGGAGAGAAGAAGAAGAAAGGAAGGAGAAGGAAAGGGGGAGAAAGGAGAAAGAAAAGCTCAGGAGGTGCACCAGGAGGAGCAAAAAGGGGAAAGGTTGCGAATAGTTGTTTATTGTGACTGTTTTTTCTAGATATGCAAATATTCTTAAAGTAGGCGTGGTTATGCAAAATTTGAGAAATTATCCCTTATGTCTCCGCTAATGAGTTCTAAGTGCAGCGCCACCTGCTGGCAACTTCAGGTAACAAGAGACATAAGTTTTCTTTCATGAATTAGTTATGAAACAGAATGAATTTTTGCCTTTCACAGACTCATCATGCACTCATGTCATTTTTACGGATTTCTGAAAAAACCTGAGCTAAAAATTAATTAATAAATGAGGCTAACTATAGGAAGAATCAGCTGCTTCCTAGAAACTTGATTGCCTCTCCTGTCTCTACCAGTGGCAAAAGGTCTCCTGACTTTGAAGAAAATTCTGCCCTGCCGTCTCTCTCACCGAGAATAAATATAATTGAAGCGCCTGTCATGGACACACCGTGCACTCCCGCACGAGCTCAGGAAACTCAATGTCAATCTGAAAACGAGTCTCGCACCCCTGATGCTCCTGTCGCCTGTGTTGCAGCAACTTCCTTGTCAATAAACGTCCAGTGCACACACAACTCTATGTCTGCCTGGACGGTGACTACCACCACAAGCGTTTTGACCGGCTGCAAGTCATCATACTCACTTGCACAACTTTTGAAGCACCAAGGGAAACATCCTGCACTAGCAAACACAGAAGTACAGAGCAACCGTTGCCTGACCGGTAGTGACGCACGGGACGTCGAAGCGAACTCCACTGCCCCCCTGTCTCCTAGCGAAGGGTCCTCTGTTGTTACTGCAAGATGCCCTGAACACCTAATGCTTGATGGCAACGCACTCCATATCGTGTTGCCCATCCCAGACGTTATCTACTGCCCCTTTAATGGATGCCCACAGTTGAACCAGAATTCTGACTGGGGAAAAAATATCAACTCTCTCCTGTGGCACCTTAAAGGCGTGCACTCTTCCTCTGGCGCGCTCGGAAACACCGTCAAGTGGTGCTCCATTTGTGAGTTAAAGATAATCGGTAGGGTGTCTAGACATGCCTGCTTCCGGCACAACAATGTCGTTGTTAGAACTCAAAACCAGCCACAGCAATAACCCTACAACTCTGATCAGCTCACTGATGAAGTGAATGAGCCGTTAGCGCCCTTATGTATTGAAACCAAGACCAACCACACTTTTGAAGCCGCTGGCAGCCCTGGCTGTGAATCCAGTGCACACAGTATTGTCGATTTGCCCATCCTGTCGGGACCTCTGTCCTCCCCCCTTTCAGAAGAAGAATTTCCGCCGCTTCCTGGGCGTCGCTCGAATGTCGAGTCAGAAATCGAAATTAACACCAACCTGGAGGACAGACTGGCCTGCCTCTCGTCCCCAGGACTTGAGGATTTCGCCACCATTACTGCTCGGAATCCTGTGAGGGTCGACACACCTAGGACTCCCCGGTCGTCCAATTTGTTGCTCTAAGTCCTCTGGACGAGCCGGACGGCCTGGGGCTTTCACACCTAGGACTCCAACAACACCTAGTACTCCGGTGACACCTACTGCGGTGACACCCCTACCTGTACTCCTTGACAGGAATGGCATCACATTACGATGTCTTGATCAATCTACCATCACCAACGATCGGCTGCATTACGTCTTCCCTGTCAACGAGGTGATCTGCTGCCCCTTTCCAGGCTGTCAGGCCCAATTCAAAAACAGGTCCTGGACCTGGAATAAGCAGTCACTCGTTAGACACGTGAACTCAATACATGACATGCAACTCAATGATTCTAACACCGTCAGATGGTGCAGCTTCTGCAAGCTAAGTATAAAAGCAAGGGTAAGGAGCCACGCGTGTTTTAAAGACAGGGACGCTATGGTCCGCTCAGCGTTGGCCTTGCCCCACAAGTGCAATATGTGCTCCTGTACCCTCCCTTCCAAACGTGCTCTTACCAACCACTTGTTTATGCACAGAAGGGAGGAGATGGCAAAAAAGCACAATCCTAAGCCATCCCTTAACCCGTGCAAGCCGGGTGATCGCCTGAATAGAACTGCGCACTCGAGCTCATCCTCCAACCGTGATCACCGACCCCCTCTGAGCCCACATACTGCTGGACCCAGCCGTATGACTGTCCCTCGGATCAAGTCAGTTGTTTGCGGGAAGAAGCAGACTTCGACTAGCCGTTCTTTAACACTGCAGACAAAACCTACTGCCATGAATAAGGCTGCACCTCCTGCTGTTAATAGCGCAAACTCTCAAAACGCTACATCAGCCACCCGTCGGAATGGTCCTCACCCGCTGGCCGTAAACGGGACAAATGTCCCTGCTGCTGATGCAAGCAGAAAGGTCTTTGTGGTAGACAGTGGGAGAGTGTTTGTTGAGAAAAACTTAACTGAACACATACTACCAAACGATGAGCACGAACTTCAGAACCGCACACGTGCCCTCCTTAAGGATTCCCACATTAAGAAGAAACTTCGGGAAGATGCAGGCATTAAGTCTGGAGCTCGAACTGTTGCTCTACCTGGAAAAGCCTTAGCACACTCTGATCACCTCTTTCCGCCTGTGAAAGCTGGGACGTCCCGCCAAGACCTTGACCCTTTTGTGAATGACACATGGAGTGATGTCAGGCCCCGCCGACCTCGACGGTTGAACGTTGATGAAACTCCCTTGGAATAATCTCGACAACCCAGGCTTCATAACCGATTTGAGCCTCTTGATTCACCAGACGCTCCTTTCTCATCAGCTGACGATGCTCCATCACCTGCTGAACGCCGTGCGCCTCAACCTCAACATCACGGTTCCGCCCGGAACAAGAGCGCCCTCATGAAGCGGAAGCGCCCGCGCCCTTCGACTTCACCTCCACGGGTCCAGTCACATGACGTCATCATCGAAGAGGTCATTGAGGACTCGCCTGTCGCCTTCTCTGCCCACACAGAACCTGAGCGCTTGACCCCTATCAAACAGCAGTGCGGACCCTACTTGCCTCTCGGCAACACGGGTTTAGATTCCGAACTCCTGGAAATCGCTCGCAGACGACAAAGCTGAGTACTGGATGAAGACGTGAGTTTTAGGCCAGTCCGAGGGACCATGAATTGACAAATTTCAGGAATAGGAAGATATGGACCCTTGAACAACACACATCACACCCCTCGGCTCAGCGAAGAAGCAGGTGCTCAGGGCCACACGGCCACGGGAGGACAAGGGAGACTTCAGGGAGTTTTCCCCAAATGAAGATGGCTATGACGGCGAGGAATTCCTCCATACTGAGTTTGAACAGCCGGTTCCTGTCGCACCCGTTGTTCAGGATGAGGAAGACAGCCCGCTGTTGGAATTTCTCCCACGCCTGGTTAATCTTGCCCCAAACATTAATGAGCACAATTGGGCCGCATTCGAAGATTGCCTGGCCGATATCATCACAACTATTTCCATCCATGTGAAGCTTCCAACTGAAGGAACACAATCTGCTCCGCGACATAAGGACCAGCTCAGTCCGAAGTCCCTCCAAGCCCTCTATAGGAGAAACAGGAGAAGGGCCATCAGGTTCCTCACTGAAGAAAATACCGGATTCTGTGACTGGGAGCCAGAGCAACTCCACCCAGTTATGTCGGAACTACAAAACCATGCGCCTTAAATCGACCTGGGAATTTTTAATGCTACTACCACTCCTGATGCAAGCCAACAATTTACCATTGAAGAGTTCCTCCCGGAAGAGGTCCTAATGAAACTCAAGGCCTGCGAGAACTCTGCCCCCGGGCCAGACAGGTTGAGATACAACCATTGGAAGTCTGTTGACCCGGAGGCGAAGGTGCTTACTAAAATATTCAACATCTGTGTACAGCACAAGAGAGTACCCTCCACATGGAAGAAGTCTCGCACCATCCTCCTCCACAAGGGTGGCGACCGTGACTCGGCCTCCAGCTGGCGCCCCATTGCCCTTGGGAGCACAATTTGCAAGCTCTTTGCTGGTTGTATTTCGAAGCGGCTGATTACCTGGGCAGAATCTCTTGAGGTATTTTCTAAATGCCAGAAGGGGTTCCTGCCTTTTGATGGCTGTTTTGAAAATAACTACGTCATCGAGCAACGCATTGCGTCCTCCCGCGGGACGAAGAGGGACATCTGCCTGGCGTCCCTCGACATCTCGAACGCCTTTGGAGCGCTCAGTCATGAGATCCTCTTTGCTGCGTTATGCCTAGCTGGAATTGGCAGTGACGCAATTGACCTCATCACATGCATGTACGACAGCACCACAACTGAATACTCAACATCCAAAGGAGTCACCGACCCTGTTACAATTAAATGTGGTGTAAAACAAGGATGCCCTCTCAGCGGTCTCCTATTTACCTTTGCATAAACCAGCTGCTGGAAGCAATCCAGGGGAGCACTGATGAACATGTCATCCTTGCATACGCAGATGACGCGGTTTTATTAGCCAACTCACCAGAGGAGTTACAGCAGAGGATTAACTTGTTTAGCGAGGAGGCCCTGAAGATTGGATTAAGTTTGAAACCTACCAAGTGCTACTCTCTTCATGTGAGTGGCAGGACTCCGGTTGGCACAAGGCCGACGTGCTTTCTTGTCAACGGAGCAGAAATCCGCCATCTGGAAGACGGTGAACCCGCCCTCTTCTTGGTATCTATCGGGTAATGCCTGCCTTGGTAACCTATCGGGTATTGCCTCACTTCCAGTCATGCTTCAATTGAAAGCTTCAAAATCCTTGCGGAAAAAATCCTCATGTCCAATCTTGCTCCATGGCAGCGCATCGACGCCATGAAGACGTTTTTCTACCCGTCCTTGAATTATGCCATGAGGACTGGGCAGATTGAGAAAAATGCATGGACAAGGCTGGACAAATTCATCTAGCCACATCTCAAGAAGACGCTCTACCTGCCCAATGACGCTTGACTAGACTACATTTACGGCGACACCACGAGGGGGATGTTTGGAGTTCCGCTCACAGCTGAAGACTCCGACATAGCTCACATTGATGGAGCCTTCAAGTTGCTGGACTCTGCCGACCCCTTTGTAAGAGACCTAGCATGGAACCACCTAACATCTGTGGTAGCCAATAGATTAAGGAATTACAACCCAAGTCGCTCTGACCTGCAGGACTATCTGTCAGGCACGCCTCTTCCGCACTCTAACAGGCATCGCACTATTTGGTCTCGGGCTAGAACAGCAGCTGAGCACCTCGGGATCTCCTGAGTATTCAATACCGATGGAACATTCCTGATCACGTATAATGGGCACACAGCGGACAAGCGCAGGACCATTTTCAAATCCATCAGAAAGTGGAAGAGGTCCGACAGAAGCAGCCACCTTGCCACTCTTCCTAACCAAGGGAAGTGCTTTCCCTGCATAGGGAAGTCTAAGGCGAACTCTCACTTCTTGGTGGAGGGGAGTTTCACCCGGTTTGCCGACTGGAGATTTATCCACAAGGCTAGACTGGGAGTCACTCCTCTGAATTCCCGTAAGAGGTGGGACCCGTCTGTGAACAAACTGTGCAGGAAATGCAACAGTGAGCTTGAGACCCTCCCGCATGTACTCTGTCACTGCAGGTACAGTGGGAGACTCATCACCAAGCGGCACAATGATCTGGTAGGCAGAGTCAAGGGGGCTTCCGAGAGAAGGTGGACGCTTGTAGCCGAAAACCAGGCTGTCGACGACACGAGGAAACGTCCTGACCTCGTCATTAAAAAGGGAAAATCGGTCCTCATCCTGGATATCACCTTCACCTTTGAAAACGGTGAAGGTGTGTTTGAGAAAGCCCGTGCCGGGAAAGAAGAAAAATACGCCTACCTCACCCAGATGTACAACGACCTCAGATACTCTGATGCGAAGGTGGAGGCGATTGTCATGGGTCCTCTGGGCACATGGGACAAGGCCAACGACCGTGTCTTACTCCGTCTGTGTAACCGGAAGTACCTGACGCTGATGCGTAAACTCTGTGTTAGCGATGCGATCAGGACTAGCCGGGATATATATACGGAGTTTTTGTCCGGTAAAAGGCTTGTACCAGGTGAAACCTGGAGGGCTGGTGGCAGGAGCCGACCCCAAGCTGAGGAGGACTCCTATGAGGCCCCGTTGAACATGCTGGCTTCCCTGAGAATGAATACGGAGATGTCGAAACTGAAGACTGCACAGACACTGCTGGAGACACGCTTGCCCAGGATCTCAGCCCGCATAACTTAGTTGCCCAAGGTGTTGAGACTCTTCTGGACATCGACGAAATGGACTCTGCCATTAAGCGACTCCTGAGTCAACATCGAATGTCCTTCCATCCCCAAAATCCAGTTCAACAAAAGATGGAAGACCCCACGGAGAATCCAGCCAACAACAACGCTGACTCACCGACAGGCTCAGCAGCTAATATCCTCAATGTTGTAAATAATTTGCCTGCTGACAATACTATTGTAAATAACCTGAATGAAGATATCTGCACGGATACAAATGAATTTAACTGTACAGCAAACTTAAATGTAAATGAAACTGTAAATAATCACTCTGTAAATAATTGTTTTTCGCAGCCTGACCTTCTGCCCAGCTCCTGTCAGTTTGACGACTCGTTTGGACCTCCCCCTGCAGCATGCCAAGGCATGGACGTGTGCAAGTCGCCTTTTGACAAGCAACATGAACATGAATCACATATCCTTATTAATCTTGACCTTGACTCCTGCCGGAGGGATACCGTCACCCTTCCCGATCCTGACTGGACGACTTCAGCCAGGAGAGCCAACTCCCTGAGCAGCCTGCTGAAGTCGCTGATGAAATCCTGTAAATACTCCTTTTGTAAATTCTGTATATATGTTTATATTGTAAATCCCTTGTGTTAATCTGCGCATTAACAACCTTATGTAAAAATGTAAATATTATGATCTCTCTACTGTTTATTTAGTCCCGGGTACCCTGATCCTTTGTATATACTGTGCAATCACACTTTTTCTGGTACCCGGTGGACGCCTTCTGTATGTATTTTACACGAAATAAAGGTAAAATGTTCCTGGATAACTACAGATACCTATACTAGTCTCCTCTTTTGGACTCTATAAACTGGGTACCAGGCTTACAGTAAGATCTAAAACAAAAGCATGTTTATGATCCTGTAAAAAATCTGTTCTCAAGATTATCTCCCGCGCGAGCTGTGGTGATACGTGCCCTGTTTTTGGTCGGAACCTTTTGGTTTGCACCATTTTTTGGCAGTTTTCGACCACTTTTCGCGGAGCTCTCTCCATTGGATCAGCGCCATCTCCCGGATCCGCCGGCATCTGCGGTCCGGTGCTTCGCAAGACTAGCGCCATCTCCTGGGTTCTTCTGGATCTTCTGCTACACTATGATACGGGACAGTGACACCTTCAGCATCAACTCTGAAGACGCCTGGTGGTGAGGGCCTGTTTTGCTTAACTCCCCTTCAGAGCCTTCGATGCTCTCCTTTCTCCAGGCCTTAGCGCCCTCTGATGTGCTTACACCCTGGCGGCCTGCCCGAGATTGTTAACACCTCTGTTGCCAGGCGAAGCCCTGGTCCGCTGAGTATCCGTTTTTACTCAGTGGCTTGCTCATCCCCATCTGGTGGTATCTCCGTCTGCCTGCAGTGTGCCGATGTGTGTTATTCTGCAATACGTCTCTTGCTCCGTGATTGCTCCGCCTCCTGGCTCTCCTGGGGGCGTGTCGTCGCCGACTTGTGTTGCATGTGTTTACGAATAGTGCCATCTGTGGATTTCACTTGATACCCCGTTCGCACTGCCGATAAGTCGGTTTTATTTCAAGTTGGTATTTGCTACTTATTTATTACTTACCGATCAGCATATCACTGACATGTCTACAAATTTCTTTAAATATTCAGCAAATGGAAACTAAAAAAATTGATGTTTTAAACTTTCTAACATTAAAAATACTGCAGATGATTCAAAAAATATTTTATAATTATATGTTGTCAATCTACAGAAAGAAAAAAACATTCTATTTAGGAATATTTCTCAAATATTTGAAAATCGACAGATTTAATTTATACATGGAATGTGATCTTAATATTTCATTAATTATTGCCTGAATGAAATTTATTTTCTATTTTGACGTTGTAGATAATACCAGTAATAGACCTTATCCTTCATAATGTATTTTTGAAATCTCATCACCAAATTTTGCTATAGTTTAATAGGACTGCTAAGTCCTAAGATCAGCAAAGCATCTTTGTGAGCTGAGCGACTTTTCGTTTTGTCTGGAGCTTTATCAGGCTTGTGGAACTTGATGTCTTCTGAACCAAATTTATTTATAACCTCTGTTTCCATTTTTAGCTATAAAAATCTTCTAATTTTTTTTCTTTTTACATATCAGCCTATTTCTTCGCAATACAAAACAAAATACATTTTAGTTTTACAAAATGTAAACAAAACCTATTTGTAAAACATTTGCAACAATGATAAAGAAAACAGAACTTACTCTAAAAAATCATGTTTGACAATTAGATGAGAGAGTATAAAAATGCCACAGGTAGTTGGGTGAAGTCATTGTAGGCAATACCACTCATGTCCTTAAGTACTTAGCTTCGACAGTTGGAACAATTGCAGTTGTCATAGAAAATAGAAACTTTTTAAAGATGAGGGCAGATAGTATGCTGTTGTTGAGACCCAGACCGTCCGACCTACCAGAAAGGTGTAAGGTAACTGTTTGGACGTCCGGGAAGTGCCACCCAATTTAGACCAGAACCCAGTGGGGAAGGCATCCACAGGGACCGTACCCTCCTTCCCCTACGACCAACCTCTCGGAAGGACTTACGGACCCACATGTTTAACGTGATCTTACTCCGCATGAACACGGCGGCAGTTGTGGCAGCGTGCAAACCACTGGGCTACCGCGCCCGAAATGTGCCATTAGCACGCGGTGTTCCCAGGTGGTCACCCACCCAAGTACTTACCGCGCCCGATGCTGCTTGACTTCGGTGATCTAACGAGAACTGGTGTTTGCAGCACTGTAAGGCCGTTGCATTGCAGATAGTGTAATGCCAGAAATGTAAAGTAATAAATATTTGGAAGGATTAAAAAATAATGGAACCAGGAATGCGGGCGGATTATCCCCACGCTAAGCAGATGGGCGATAATATACAGGTGGACCCATATCTTACATACCACGCCCATGTTTACATACCACGCTAAGCCGTTTGGCGGCAACCGAGACGGCGACGCCATGTCTACGGATTAGCCCTCAGCTCTACATTTCAGCACGTGGACCGCCGACCGAAAAAGGGATATAAGTGAGAGTTGCTCGAAGTGGGAGTCAGAATTGGTCAAGGCAGGCTGTTGGAGTTAGACTAGTCAAGAAGAAGCGACGGTAGCAGTGTTAAGAGTTGTGTGTGCGTCTCTGATATAGGAATTCGAAGGAGAGCTCATGTTCATCTGGTATTGCAAGTGTAAAGTGTGACAAAGCATCGGTGTTACCCAAGTTATATGAAAGAAGATCAGGTACCGTACAATTAAACTATATGAGGATAACCTCTTTGTCTAAATTTGTGTTTTTAAGGAAAAGCTAATTAATGCATCCCACCACGTGCTCCAACCAAATATCAATTCATCTGGCATTACACTCCCCGAACTACCATTGAGATGTATTCCACTATTGTGATATTTATTTAATTTGTAAAACTAAAGAGTGTAAATTGAGTATGTGATAAATAAATGTTTGTTCCTTTACTATTAACCTTAATTTTTAGTTTGTTAACTTAGTATCCCGTTAAGCACAGAAATAGGTGGGTTTTGCGGCCACCAACGCAATGTACACAGCAGTAAGTTTTTAGAACAGATTACATGTATAATTAATATACTAATAACTAATTAATTTAATGTAAAATGCATTTTTGACAATATTAATTTTAATCAACAAATGAAGAATCGGCACATTTGGTGCTCGTGACTTTAGCAGTAACGGGAATAAAATAAGGATTTATGAAATTAATAAAAATAAAAGGAATAATAATAATAAAAAATAAATATTGATAAGGTTGGACAACTGGTGGCGACATAGATGATTGTGAAAATATTGTGCACAATTCTCATTTCTCCTTATGTTATATGTATGATTATGTAAAGTTTTATCAATGAAATGGAAAAAATGGTTCTTCTAAATGAGATCGAAGGTATAATTAGAAAAATGGGATATAGGAATGGGACCAGTTAAAAAAGTGGTGAAAAGTTCAATTATAACAAGGAGTGCAAGTTTGAAAGAAGATTCAAAAATATCAAATAAAAATTATAGTAAATTGGATAGAAATAATAAAAATATGGATATTCCAGTAATGCAGATCCTGCCATTATTTAGTGGGAGTAAGGAGGAAGATATAAATTTCTTTATAAAACAATTTGATGAATTAGCGGAGTTAGCAAGTTGGAAGGAAGAGCATAAAGTGGCTATCATTAAAACCAGATTAAAAGATAAGGCTATGCAGTTTTTAATTCAAAACCCTGAATTACAAAACGAAAAGGAGTTTGATAAAATAAAAATATTATTAATAAATAAATTTTCAAACAGAATAACGATAACGCAAGAACAGGACGCTTTCAATAAAATAAAACAAACGCCTGATATGTCAGTGGACGAGCTTGTGCTAAAAATAAAAAACGCAGCGCGTAAATTTTTGAACCTTAAGGATACAACAGATGGAGAGGTAGAGAAAATAACCAATAAAATAATGTTGGGAAAATTCATTAGCGCATTACGCCCTGATTTGGCAATTGAAGTGAAGAAAAAAGATCCGCAGCGGTTTGAAGATGCCATAAAAGATGCCGAACTGTTTGAAGTAATTCTTAATGATAGGACTCCAGAAGAATCACATAACGAACTGAAAGAAATGTTACTTACAACACAGGTTCAAGATTTGACTTTAGAAATTAATAAATTAAAATTGCAAAATATACCAAATCAATCCATGGAACGAGCTGTTTTTTGCATAGGGTGCGGAAAAAATGGACATTATTTCTCAGATTGCTGGTACAATGAGTGTAATACTGCATTTGCAAGGAATCCCAAACGAATGAATTATCAGCAATATGGGTTGGAGCAAACAAATTATATCAGAGGAAACAGAAACGAAAATCTCAGAAATTTTGAACGAGGAGGATATAATAGAAATAATAGGGAATATCAAGGAAATAATAATGATCAAAGAAATTATTACGATCAATTAGAAACCAACGTAGAAAATAGAGAGAGGCAAAGTATAAGAGGAAATTTTAGGGGGCGCAACGGAAGAAATATAAGATCAAACACATATGAGAGAAACAATAATAATAGTAATTTAAACTAAGAGCTGGAATTTGGGACCAAGGAACGAATCGTACAAATTCCAGAGAAATAAATAAATTCGGTTCACAAACATATAGAAATAACAAAAATGGAGATGACTGGCAGAACTATACAAATTTGAAGAGAGGACAATATTATGAAAATAATGATAAAGCAAAATATGATACCAAAAGTATCCTTTCAAGCGAATGTGAAAACGTATCTAGCCCACAATTACCGATGGTAGAAATAGATTGCAAAGGAATAAAAATAATAAGTGTAATTGATAGTGGGGCTCAAGTTAGTATTATAGATTTGGAAACATTTCAAAAACTAAAACAGAATAGAAATGTAAAAATAAAATACATAACCAGAAGAGTAATACTTCAGACGTTTACTAAAGAAAATATAGAATTTTTAAATTGCATTCAATTTTCATTTAGAATTGGGGAAAAGGCATGCAAAAATTATTTTTTCGTGACAAAACAGAACTTTCAGGGGCAATATAAAATGCTTTTAGGCTACGACTTTTTATCCTCACATAAAGCAATTTTAAATACAAAAGATAACGAAGTACAATTTGGGAATACTGCGATTAAATTGTATAAAAGTGAAAATACAAACCCAATACAGAATTCAAAACAAAAACCACAAAGCCAGGGAATTCGCGATGAAAATAGATATAATAGTAATTATGAAAATTATAATACTGATGACGACGAATATGAGGAAACAAATAGTTGTTATAATGAATCCAATAATGAGAATGAAGATAGAATAAGCGATAATAATGATGACGACGAATATGAGGAAATAAATAATTGTTGTAATGAATTCAATAATGAGAATGAAGGTAGAATAAGCGAGGATAATGAAAGCGATAACGATAGAAAAAACTCTAATATGCAAAATTGTAGCACTCGCGATAATGTAAATGATGAAAAATGGTTACCAAGTTCTAATGAAAGTAATAAGAATAAGAATGTTAAAAAGAAAGAGGAAAAGCAGATTTTCGCTAAATTGAAAAGAAAAATAACATTAAAGCCAGGGGAGTCAGAAATAGTCCAATTGATTTTGTCACAGGAATTAAATGAGGGACAGGATGTTTTATTTTCTCCAATAAAAATGGCAAGATCATTAATCACGGATGAAGCGATCCAAAGTATAGAAAATAAAAATAAGATTAGAATGTTGTTATACAATGAAAAAAATTGCCAAATTACACTTAATAAAAATATGAACGTGGGTATAATAACAGAACAAATCGAAATTGTTGATACAAAAAATAAAAGCAGTAAACCCACGTTGGAAATTAATAATATTCAAAATTTAAATAAAACAGATTATCAACAAATTCGGGAATTAAGAAAGAAAGAAATATCTCCAGACGATTTTCAAGTACAGCACTTAAATAAGGAAGATAGAAATAAAGTTATTGCATTAATGATGACCAATACAGAGGTTTTTTCAAAGTCATATGCTACCCTAGGTAAAACATCAGCAATAGTACCGAAAATCGAACTTATGCACAATTATCCTATTCAGAGTCGACCATACCCAATTCCGAGAGCAGTACGAGAAATTGCGCAAAAAGAAATTAGGGAATTATTGGAAAATGACATTATTGAAAGTTCACAAAGCACGTACGCTAGTCCCATTATTCTTGTAAAGAAACCAAGTAAACCAAATGAAGAACCTAAATATAGACTTGCTATTGATTATAGGGCCATAAACGCGTATTTACCACTTTTGCCAATAAACTTACCAAAGGTGAAGGATATATTACAAAATATCGCTGGTAGTAAAATTTATACAGTTATGGATTTGAAGGCGGCGTTTTTTCAGATCGAACTAAGAAAACAAGATAGAAAGGCCTTAACGTTCACAACTTTTATGGGAAATTTTAATCCTAAAAGAATTCCGTTTGGTCTTAAAAACTCAGGAGCATATTTTCAACTTTTAATGAACAAAGTGTTAGGAGATCTATCAGAATTAAAAATATACTTTTACTTAGATGACTTAGTCATATGCGCACAAAATAACGACGAAATGTTAGAGAAAATCAAAATTGTTTTCCAAAGATTGAAAGAAAATAATTTAACACTCGACCCGGCGAAGTTACAGATATGCAAATTGCAAATTGAATTTTTAGGATATAAAGTAAATGCGAATGGTATAAGCCCATCAATAAAAAACTGTGCAAAAGTGCAAAATTTCAAACAACCCCAAACGGTTAAACAAGTAAAAAGCTTTCTTGGGACAACAAACTATTTTAGAGGTCTGATAAAAAATTATGCACAAATTGCAGAACCGTTGGTAAATTTGACAAAAAAGAATGTTAGGTTCGAGTGGAATAATGAATGTAGAAAAGCTTTTGAAAAATTAAAAAATGCAATTTTTAAAGAACCAGTTGTAAGACAGCCTGATGAAGTAAACCCGTTTGTCTTAACTACGGATGGCTCAGGTAAGGGAATTAGTAGTATTTTGATGCAAAGGGTAAATGGAGTCGATCATGTTATCGAATTTTATTCAAGACCTGTGAACCCGGCAGAGAAGCGTTATCCTGCAATAAAGCTAGAATTGCTAGCTATACACGCATCCTTACAACACTTCAGAGAATATCTGTTCGGAAGGAGTTTCACCTTGCTGAGTGACGCAAAATCCCTTATGTACCACATAAAATTAGATAAAATGCCAAATATCATATCGAGGTGGCTAATTGACATAAGTCAGTATGATTTTAAATTCAAATATCAAAAAGGTGAAAATAACGCAAGTGATTATTGCTCGAGATATGTATTTGACAATGATAACCAAATCAAATATGTAAATACTTTAATTAAAAATGATGAGATAAATGTGGAGAAAATATTAGAGCAACAAATGGTAGATGAAAAATTAAGTAAAATTAGAGAGGAATTACAAAAAGGAAGAAACCGATATCACAATAACAAGGTATACTATATTGATAGCCAAAATAAACTGTTAATGGTAAAGAAGGAAAATAAAAGACAAACGTATAGGAAAATAAATGAGAATAAGATTGTAATACCGCACTCGCTAAAGGGAAAGATAATAGAGATAGCACATTTCCCTCATTTCGGAGTAAAAAAGACATACCAATTACTTTCAAGAAAATATTTTTGGATAGGGGCTTTCCAAGACGTGGAAAATTTTTGTAAGTCTTGTAATCAATGCTTATTAGTAAAACACAAAAATATACCACCAGCCAGACTTCAGGCTATGCCAGAAATATTAAAACCAGGAATATATTTACAACTGGATTGCGTAGGAAAACTACCGCGCAGTAATGGAGGAAATAATTTTGTAATTACAATTGTAGACATGTTTTCACGATACTTTGAGGCCTATGCAGTCAGAGACATTACTGCTAAAACAATAGTGAATAAGCTAACAAACTTCGTGACAACTTATGGAGTTCCAATTATTATTCAAAGCGATAATGCTCAAATTTTTAAAAGTAAAGAATACATAGATTTTACAAATGCATTAAATATTGAAAGGCGATACAGTTCGGTTTATTTCCCAAGTTCTTTAGGTCGTTGTGAAAGAATACACAGAGACATGAAACAATGTATAATGTGTTTGTCAAAGACTACGTTTGAATGGGATGAATCTTTAAAATGGTTTAAGTTTTATGTGAATAACACTATTAACAGTAATACAGGATTTGAGCCTTCATTCCTGTTCTATCTTAGAGATTTATCATTGCCATTTGAAAATATTAAACAAACAAACATACCAAGTAAAGAAGAAATAGATATAATGTATAGTGATGTAAATAATTATAAAAATTATGTGGCACAGCATTTAAAAAATATAGATAAAGTCGTGAAAGACGCATCGGAACAACAAAAGCTGATAAATGACAAACAAATAAAGAAATATAAAATAGTGAGAAAAAACGATATATTTATAGGAGCGACAGTGTACCTAAAAAAGTTCCTAAAACCAAGGGTATTAGAGGATCGATATGATGGACCATTTAGAATTACGAAATTAGTCCGAAATAATAATGTTATAATATGTCTTAAAAGTGATGAAAATAAAACTTATAAAGTGCACATAAATAAACTATACATGGCAGCGGAGCGAAAACAATATTTGAAAGATAGTGACGAAAGCGAATCAAACCACACACACACACAGGACAAAGAAAAAAATCAAAATGAGAAAGTGATTAGAAATAATGATCAAAGTCAAATTAAGGAAGGGAAGGTCACTAAAGAAAAGCAATTAAACTGTGAAAATAATAGAAATGATGATGAGGTTTGTTATAATGCCAGGGGGTATAATTTTCGCCCTCGAATTGTTGTAAATAGTAATTTCATAAAACAAAGAATATGAAAAATATGTAAAAAGTTTGTAATTAATGTCATAAATAGAAAGTGATAATTGAGTGTATATGTATATGTTTTTATGTTTTAAATTGTGGATATAAGTATATTTCAAAAAGTATGTTATGTATTTCTGACATTACATATATGGCAAGTTCAAAAAAAAAAAAAAAAAAAAAAAGTGAAATAACAAAGTAATTTATAAATAATATGGTGGTATGGAATTCAACCATAACCAAGAATCGGAAGTTGATAGTTGCACTACTACAATATGTTACAAAATGAAATGATAACAAGAAAATGTATAATAATAATAAAGTAATGAATGCTGTTATGTAATGATATGTCGTATGTAAATAATTATGTAAAAGGAGAAATGAAAATTATGCATTGCAAATAATATATATCAAAATTTACAATTTAATAATAATGTGAATGTTGGTAATCCTCATGTAATTTATGGTACATTATGTCAATTATGAATAATGGACTAACTTGACAGGGAACTATCAAGAAACTACAAAGAACTATCAAAGCTATGAGTTGTTCGAGGCTAAAAAGTGGAACTCAGCCTTTCTCACGATGGATGAACTTATGTGTTTGCGAGGAACCATTGTGAACTTAATTTCTTACCACTGGGGTGAAACTGTGGGAGAGTAACTTTTGGACTTTTTTTTCGCGGGGGGGGGGGTGAGAATGTAATGCCAGAAATGTAAAGTAATAAATATTTGGAAGGATTAAAAAATAATGGAACCAGGAATGCGGGCGGATTATCCCCACGCTAAGCAGATGGGCGATAATATACAGGTGGCCCCATATCTTACATACCACGCCCATGTTTACATACCACGCTAAGCCGTTTGGCGGCAACCGAGACGGCGACGCCATGTCTACGGATTAGCCCTCAGCTCTACATTTCAGCACGTGGACCGCCGACCGAAAAAGGGATATAAGTGAGAGTTGCTCGAAGTGGGAGTCAGAATTGGTCAAGGCAGGCTGTTGGAGTTAGACTAGTCAAGAAGAAGCGACGGTAGCAGAGTTAAGAGTTGTGTGTGCGTCTCTGATATAGGAATTCGAAGGAGAGCTCATGTTCATCTGGTATTGCAAGTGTAAAGTGTGACAAAGCATCGGTGTTACCCAAGTTATATGAAAGAAGATCAGGTACCGTACAATTAAACTATATGAGGATAACCTCTTTGTCTAAATTTGTGTTTTTAAGGAAAAGCTAATTAATGCATCCCACCACGTGCTCCAACCAAATATCAATTCATCTGGCATTACACTCCCCGAACTACCATTGAGATGTATTCCACTATTGTGATATTTATTTAATTTGTAAAACTAAAGAGTGTAAATTGAGTATGTGATAAATAAATGTTTGTTCCTTTACTATTAACCTTAATTTTTAGTTTGTTAACTTAGTATCCCTTTAAGCACAGAAATAGGTGGGTTTTGCGGCCACCAACGCAATGTACACAGCAGTAAGTTTTTAGAACAGATTACATGTATAATTAATATACTAATAACTAATTAATTTAATGTAAAATGCATTTTTGACAATATTAATTTTAATCAACAAATGAAGAATCGGCACAGATAGTATGCACATTTTTTATCATTCCGTAAAAAAATGCATAGCTAAAATGTTATGTACTCTTCCGTTAGCTGGGTACCAGATAAAAAACGCCGAATTACAGCGATAACTCATTCAAACTTACAACTTTTAAAGAGTTTATCTTTTAACATGTATAGCAACCCTAAAACAAACCATTTTTTAAAAAATAAGTGTCTTTTTAGAAAAACTAGTCACTTTTTGATACGCTAAGATGGACTACACAATTTGGCAATTGCTTAAAGATGAAGAGACAAGCATTCAATTTTTCCAAAAAAATGGAATTCTTCATAAAGAAAAACGATGTTCAAAGGATCATCCGATGAGGTTATGCACAAGTGATTCATCACTAAAATGGCTGTGCAGTTTACGATCATGCCGAGAAAAGAAAGGAATGCGTACACAAACCTGGTTTGATGGATCATGAAATTTATAATTTCATGCCTGCTATATAAATTGATCTTTTTTTTATTGCATATAAAAATAAAAGTCCACCAGAGTGAACATTTAGGCTTGTTGATGACTATGTCAACTTTAAAGCTCGGTAGTTTTGGTCTGGTACCCAGTTAACGGAAGAGTACCAAATGTTATTGCATCAATTGATGTTTCAATGTATAACATATACACTGTATATTTGCAAACACTGTGTTAGACCCCCTTTTACCAATGCTACCAACTAACCTAAAGACAAAATGAACTTTTATGGCTAAGTGACAGTTAAATAAAATGACCACTGAAAAGAATACTTAAATGTTAACGAATGCAAATGGAAAATAGTCTTAATATCAATAGAAGATTCAGGGGGGGGGGATGACCAGATTGGAAAGTTATGCATTTTAATGTTATCGAAAGCACATTTCCATCAAAATATCCAAACCATAGTGATTTATTTCTTTGTAGCAAATCACCCATGACAAATTACTTAACAATTTATTCTCCATTTCACATAAATGTCCTCTAATATATAAAAGGAAAAACATAACTATGTCTTGAACCATGAGATGGATTTTGATAATTTGACCCTGAAGCAAAATACAGAGTAAGGAGGACTGAAAACCTCTTCCGATCTCATACCAGGGTTGTGTTATCTGAGTCGGTAACAGGTTGGGTGAAGTTATTAACAAAATACTAACTTGGACTCAAAAAAACATTTAAAAATTCTAATTGTTTAATAGTTTTTAGGCAATAAATTATAAAACATCAAATGTTTTACAAATAAAAAAAAGTATGATAAGTAATGTTAGCGGAGTAAATTTGCATTCAATGAACACTTTTTTTTATGTATAAATGCAAAAAAATATTTTAGAAATTATGCACGATATCACACATGAATGAAAGTGCACTCAAACCTGTTTTTGTGCGGTGAATAGGGACCGCATAAAAAAATTCTAACGTAGAAAAGAACTCAAAACCTTACGAAATAACTAGGAATTGCTTTTATAAACGAAATCAAGACACGAGGCTTGGCAGCTACTTGGAATCTCGCCAAACCTTTGGGAATCTGATTTAGAAAATACACATGCGAACATTTTTAAATATTTTATTTACATATGTACTTATTTTACACATACAAAACTTTTCAAAACGTATAACCATTATCCTTCGTAGTCTGACAATAGGAATGTGAAAGCACTTTGAAGGACGTCAATTAATATTAGATTTAAAAATTAAAACGCACGTAATATTCTTTTTTATTAAATCACTTTATTTAGCGGACTTGTCACTTGCACAGATCAGAGACGAATAAACAAAAAAGCAACTCTTTGCTCCCTTCAAGTAAACTTCTCCCTACTCGTTAAAACAAACAAAACAAATCATGAGACTAGTCGCCAACTATCTCATTAGCAAAACACCAACTCAGCGACCTAACGAGACACGCAGTCCGTTTCAGGAAAACCCGAACTAAGACGATGCAGGTGTCCTTCTAAGTTTATTTGCGATCAATGCATTTTTGCTTTGCTACGCAAGAATTCCATCGCAATATGCTATTGCACATTTCATTTATTTACATGGAAATGCTTGTGCGTTCAACAATTAAATTATGCGATTATAAAATTCAATACATATGTAATGCAATTGGCTGACGCAATACTTATGTAATGTGATGAAATACATATCAAAAATCAAAAAATCTAAATGGCCGATCAAACCTACTAATTTTTTTTTATTGATAACTTTGTCAATTATGTTCCAATTTGATTGAAATTTTCATGTACCGTACAAAAAAAAACCCGCACAAAAACAGGTTTGAGTGTATTCTTAATCAGAAACAAATTAACATCATTGTTTAGTAGTTATGTATGAACTGTTCTTAAAATATTATAACATATAAATATATAATATACTATAATTAATAACATAATAACAATTCATTCATAATATTATAAAAACAGATTTACACAACCTGAACATAACCCATTCTTTTTTGTTTTATTATGCCACGACAAATAATCAAAATATACATGCAAGATACAAATTTTTTACATATAATTACTTACTTGACACACTCTTAAAAATATGCTATTTCACTTCAACTACATCATAATCTAAATAATGCACATGCAAAACATCAAGATACTAAAATTACTAAAACTATTACATGAAGCTACTTGCATGCCACACTGTACATAAAATCACACATTTTTCAAATCTGCGAGGCGAGAAAAATAGCCTTAAAAGTTTTCAGGAAAAACAAAGCAAAAAAAAAAAAAGGAAGATTGCTGACATTTTATATAAGCAGCATAATTCTCTAATAATTATCTTTGAATGACTGTAGTGGAAGAAACCGAACCATAATTTAGAAATCTCATTGTACAATCCAAGCATTAAACTGAAATTAAAAGAAACACAGAAAGGGTACATAGAATAGTACTCAATAAATACACTCTTGTTAGAAAACATACAGTTCTGTTAATTATTCATCAGAAACATGCAAAATTGTTAGAATCCATGCAATCTATTAAAAACATGCCATTACAATTCTTAAGTTCCAACATAGTCTACTTTATAAACATGCAAAATATCAAAATGCTAAAATTATTACATGAAACTACTTACGTAAAATCAAACATTCTTCAATTCTGTGAGATGAGAAAAATATCCTTGAAGATTTTCAGCTAAAAAACCACTAGAAAGATTGTTGACATTTTATAAGCAGCATAACTCTCTAGTAATTATTTATCTTTATATGACTGTAGTGGAAGACACCGTAACTACACTTTATAAATCTCATTGTATAATCCAACATTAAACTGAAATTAAAAGATACACAGAATGGGTGCATAGAATAATATTCAATTCATGAAATAAATGCAAGGTTGTGTGGTGAGGTGAATTTACACATAAATACAATAACTTAAACACATAAATACAATAAAGATACTCACCAAATAGTTCCACCAGGCTCAACCGCGTTAAAGTATAGTGGGGTCCAATTGGACCAAGTACATTGCGTTTACTAAAATAAAATAATCATTCCCTTTTTTGTGGCCAACTAACAATTTATTTATAGAACACATGAAATCTCAATTTAAACATTAAATACAAAATGCACAATTACAAATGAGTTCCCAATTTACCTAAGCTTGACCTCAGGGTGCACAGTTTAATTTGCATTAATTTGCATATTTATCTTATTTATCATCCAAAGTTGTAATTAATTACTTTTGTTAAGGAAACAATATATATATATATTCAATTTTACAAATCTCCCATTTTAGCATAACTTTGCCCTTACACTATTCGCTCACACAAATTAAGCTTAAACATTCATATACACATTTTAAATCAATATATAATTTTCATACCTTCATTACATACGAACTCCACTGAGTGCTGTAGCTAACCTCTGCACGTTGGAATGGGTGGCACGATTAATTGAAGTTTGGGTTCATTTATTTGAATAGTTCATGGAAAACACTACCAGTCTGAGAAAACACGGTTGCGTATCATCAGGTGACGAAAATTTTTGCCAAGTATTGTTTTGGAGCTGGGCACACTGTCCACTTTCCTTCTCCTCCTCTTAATTTCGGTTTAGTCCCAGCGGCTCTTGAGTGAGCATGCGTACAGGTTTCACCGAAATTCACGATCAGATATTTTGTAGAGATTGTCTGCTGCTTAGGAGCCCTGGATTGATGCTCCGCAAACACTCCTTACACGCAGTATTACAGTTACCACGGCTTAAATGCAGCTAAAGGAGCAAAGGTCCTACACCGCGCCGTTTTAGTGGTAGAGTTGTGTTGTACTGCAACCAAACACAAACAAATGACGATGGGCATACAGTTCACTTTCCTTCTCCTCCTCTTGACTTAGGCTTTATCCCAGCGGCTCTTGAGTGAGCATGGGTACAGGTTTTACCTAAAGAGAGGAGATCAGATACTTTATTTGTAGAGACTGGCTGCTGCTTAGGAGCCCTGGATTGATGCTCCGCAAACATTCCGCACACACAGTATTACAGTTACCACGGCTTAAATGCAGCTAAGGAGCAAGGTCCGGTCCTACACCGCGCCGTTTTGTTGGTAGAGCTGTGTGTACTGCAACCAAATAAAAAAACATGACGACATTCTTCCATTTTCTGGTCGCCACCGCCCGAAGAAAATGCGCCCTCGCGCTGAGTTAGGCTCGGCTCGTCTTGGCTACGAGTCGCCTTCTTTACCGGACTCACTACGTCGGTTCCTCGGCAAAGGCATTTGCCGCCCGAGATAGGGGCCGCGGATGCCGGGTCAGAGATGCATCAAAAATGCATGCCGGAGCGGACTTCACAAAACCACAAGTGCCACGCACTTGGAGTGCTCTCTACTCGAGCTCAGAAAGCAACTGTCGATTTTTTACATTTCTAAAACTTCCAGAAATTTTAACCAAGGGGAACGACAAAAATACAGGGAGGAAGTCCCCCACTTCCCATTCGCTGTTTCCCAAAACGCAATAAAAAAGGCGGTCCAAAAATGCTTCACACCATTGGTTTTTGAAGCGACGCTCATTTTTTATGCGCTCCACTCAACCACAAGAACCAGAGGGCATGCTACAACCGGGTGGTCCAAGGACCGAAACCGCGACGCGAGCCACACCTGACAGGGCTATAAATTTTCAAAGATTTGTAGCTCAACTTTGACATTTTGCTGCAATTAAATCTCTGAATATTTACAATCCATGTCAGTGCGCACACAACGGCGCCAAAAAATCCCAATTCCGTCTGTGCAAAGGCCTAGCTATTACATAAATCACAAACATAGTATACATTTTAAATTACAATACACATTCCCGTTTTTCCCAGGGTTATGTATAAAATATGTGATTATCATATCACATATTCTCACCCCCTGAACAGAAAGAAGTCAAGCTAGGTTTACAAATATTATATAGTACACTTTACATCATCATTATTTGTTTACAGATTTTCCATCACTTTTTCTCAACAGTTCACAATTTTTTTTTACAGTTCGAATTATATACATTTACACACAATCAGTACCATTTGATTTAACATTTGTATAATTTCACAATTTTAAACTCTACACATTGTAATTTACAACGCAATACGACCAAAACAAACAACTGTCAGTCCAGGCGTTTTCCCCCACTGTTTATATCAAAACATATGTTTGAAGCCATGGCGACCACAAACCCTTCTCCGAAATCGCTCGAAGACCAGAAGTCCGGATTCGCGCCTTTACGTAGTTCGATTCAGAGCAGAAACGCGGCTGGCTGTCCGCATCGCCATTCACATCGTCTTTCCAGCTTATGACAAGCACACGAGCAGGTAAGTATTTTAGCATGTTTTTTTTTCTTTGGCATGTTCTATTGTTCACACTTCCGTGAGTCATTTGATGTGGAAATGAATTTTGGCTGTCTAATTTTACAAGTCAGTTCATTCTCTTTGTCATCTGACCAGCGTGCTACATTTGGCGGGAAATCCAAATCGTCACAGCGTTAACTTCCAGCTTACTCTCTTTCTCAAATGTTATTATTACTTATTTTTTTATCTAAATTTACGTATATTTTCCATGTGTTTTAAAATTTTATTTATTTTATTTTATTTTTTGCATTTGCATGTATTCACGAGTTAACCCAATTTTTTTTTAATAAAGTTTATAGATTTACCTAGGACATCTTTTAAATTTAATGTTTTGGTATTTAATTTAAACGACCCGCGTTTTAAATACCTGTATTGGTTCATTACCATGAATCATGCGTCTAACGCAGCTATATTTCTTATTTATTTATTCATATTTTTATTCTTAATTTATCTTTTATTGTCATTCACTTATATTTATATTAAAATCTGTATATTGTTATTCCTCTGTGATTCTCTAATCTTGTACATAATAATTCATTTTTTTTTACTATGAGTTCATTACATAACCAGGGTCTGCGCTAGCCATTCGCTTACGCGCCAAATGCGAAAAGATCGCAAAATTGGCGATAAAAAAAATACTTTGGCGAAAAAAATGGCGAAGGATTTTTTGGAAACTGTGAAAATTTCGTAAATATTTTTTTGGGAAGTAATATGGAATAAAAGTCTTATTTAATTTGGAATAAAAGTCCTATTTAATTTGGAATAAAAGTCCTATTTAATTTGGAATAAAAGTCCGATTTAATTTGGAATAAAAGTCCGATTCCAGACAAGTAGGCCTATGACATACGAGCGTTGTCTCCCGTCTGTTTTGGGGACGCTCGTTCTCGTGTGACAAGCTCCAGGTATTCTTTAATTCCCAGCACGCTGCTCCTCAAAACGGACGGCAGAAAGCGCATTCCTGTCTCTCAAGCGTCCTTGGCCCACCGCGGCAATCAAAAAATTATCTGGATTCCGTCCGTTATGTGAGCCGATTTTTTTTGTTAACCCTGAATCGCACAACCGTTAACCCCCAAGACAGTTATTAGATACTCTCCAATAAACAAAACAAAAAAAAAACACTTTCAACTTAAAATCTTGCATTATAGTTTTAAACAATCCGTGTTACAGAATTATTTCTGAAAAGAGCCATTTTTTGTCGAAAACGATCAGCCGTAAACAGAGAAATAAGTGATAAACATCGAACGAAAATGTATGCATATTTTTTGATGACGCGTATACAATGGTAGTCCGGAGCATCTGGAGGGCAGAGAAATTAGAAGTGTGAGATTGTGTAATTACTACCGCATTGTTTTAAGATCGATTGTCTTACGGGAAAAAATAACTTTTAGACTTACGATGTTTTTTTTTTTTTTAGAATCCGCATCTAAATCGACCCCCCCCCCCCCCCTCACTTTGAAGTCCTTTTTTTTTTTTTTTTTCACAAATTTCTCGACTTACGCGAGTATATACGGTAAATAAAAAAAGCATTTAATTTTAGTTAAAACCAACTGAAAAAGGTCACTGCTGAATATTATCACAGATGCCAACTTGCTGTTTTCTGTTTTTGTCATAAGTTGAATCGTAGTTTATCTTTTTGTTACGAATTTTTAAGCCTGCCTGGCTTGTTTTCGTTTCATCTTCATCATCATCTTTGCGGTTTTTATACGATCCTTACGCCTGCCTGAATTTTAAAACCAACATAAAAATGTATCCCTTAGATAGATTTGGTGCCTAAGAAATATAATGATGATACTGCATATAAAAATATTATGGATGTAGCAAGAATTGGTTTCACATGTCCTATGACAACAACCATCGTTGAAAGAGGCTTTAGTAAACAGAACGTGAATTTCATTAAGTAGTAACATCAGAGTAAAAAATCACAGTGACTTGATTCTTATAAATAGTGAAGGGCCAGATATGAAAGATTTTAACTTTAAGGCAGCTTTTGAAAATTGGTGTTATAGTACAAAAATTCGAAGCTTGCCTGGTTTATATGATAATGAAACTATGTGAATTATAAAATAAATTTGTCATTTTTGTAACTCATTGAGATCTTTCATTGGTAAATACAAGTTTAATTTACTAATAGCCTATTTAATGATTAAAAAAATGAAATCTACCCATCTTTATATCTTGTTTAGAATGAAATTAATATTATTAGCTGCATTATGGCTTAAAAGTAGAAATTTTTTCACCGATGGCGACGATAACTTTGACTAATAATCATGTAATTTGGCTAATGATTTTTCAATTTGGCTAATTTGTTGGCTAACAGTTTTAAATTCCTAGCGCGGGCCCTGCATAACTATTACTGTATTTTCCTCCCTGCCTATCTGTTGGTACCCGTATGTAACGCTTCTCCCGCGCTGCAACGAATGACCTGGAATTTTCGCCTGCATACTCTGCCTCGGAACCAGTTTTTTCCTACCGAAAGCGTCCGAGGTTTTTGGAGTTTGAAAAGCATTGGCTTTTCGATCAGCCCGCCGTCAGCTCTTTTTTTTTTGTTAGCGGAGCTGCTCTTATTTTTAAAGCTTTGTTTACAATATTCTCTTTTTTTTTTTTATATATATATTTTCTGAATTTGTAATCCTTTCGCTATTTCAAAACATCCGTTGTCATAATTTTAAAATATTTTGCAGCGATATCAACGATCTGGACACCCTAACTCGATGCCTGTAATCAAGTTTGTTGTCATAATTAAAAATATTTTGCAGCAATATCAACGATCTGAACACCCTAATTGAAATGCCTGTCATCAAGGCCGCCCGGTTTGTATATGGTGGAGTATTTGTTGTTATTGTGCTATACATATATATATATATATATCTTTTACTTTATTTACTTATTTACTTATTTTGATTACTGATTATTTTTTTTTGTTATTTAAATTTACTTGCAAGTTAGTCCCCCCCCCCCCTTTTTTTTTTGCAGTTGCAACTGGCCGACTGCCATTCACTACTCTTATGTCTATATTATATCTGTGTATATCTGTTTCGGCTAAATTGCAAGGCTAAATTTTATCATATCCATATAAATTTTTCAGCGATACCTTCAGCCCTATATGATGTCCAGATGGACGCTCTTCACCTGAGGACTCTGCCACCCTGAACTTTGAAAACAGGTCGTATTTTCTTTTATTTAGTTATTTGTTATCCTTTATTCTGTGATTTATTTATTTATTATTTTATTTATTGTTAATTCTACCCTGTATTTGAAAATTATATTTATTATTATTTTTATGTATTTGAAAATGTTCTTTATTTGTTGTCTGACTTGCCCCCCCCCCCCCTTTTGACTGTACTCATCCTATTTTTCTACACTGCCCTACGAATTCGTAGGTCCGAATCTCCCTGCTCTTATCCCACTTACAGAGTACTTGAAAATGTCCATTTGTATAACTTCAAATATTTTTTGTTTGTTTGGGGAAAAAAAATTTACTATTTTCTTTTTAATTCAAAATTTTCCGAGTCTCCGGTTTTATTTTGTTCTCAAACATTTTAATTTAAAACTGAACTACTCACTTATGTACATATTATTTATACTTCAGATATCTCTTATTTTTTACGTCCAGTAAATTATTTATTTTACTTATATTTTTATTTGAATCATTTATCTTTTATCATTGTCCGTTCATTTATTTAATATCTACTTGCATAAAAGGGACGGGAATCTAGAACTTTTTAATTTTGCTGCTGAGTCCTGCCTGCCTGCCTTATGCGCGAACTTCGTCTAAGCCGGTCATTCCACTTGTTCGAGGGGTTTAGTGTTTTTGGAGAGACTCCGGTTTTTTTTTTTATGTTTTCTTCGGGTGTAGGCCTTGCTAACTTCGCCTTATCTAGCGCGCTACGATCAGTTTCGTTTTCCCGGAGGTGCGCTTTTCTTATCTGTTTCGTAAAAATTTTATTTACATGTAATCTAATCGATTTCTGATTTTAACTTCCGAGCGGTTTTAACTCATAATTGTTGTTCCTAAATATTTTGACTACCGTGTATGGGCCCGTATTTTTTGCTTGTAGCGCTCCCTTTTTTATTAATTGCTTCGCGTACACAATCTGTCCTACCTTTTATACACTAACAGTATATATTTAAACACTCAACTTCTGTATCTTCAGTATTGGCCCGCAATTTTGGCTAAGCCTCCCACACAACAATTTATCTCTAGCAAAAAGCCCGTGGTTCGTTTCCGAACGACACGGCACCAAGTACGTTGTAAAATACTCAAAAAATTTTTGCAGAATACATGAAATCTCAATTTAAACATTAAATACAAAATGCACAATTACAAATGAGTTCCCAATTTACCTAAGCTTGACCTCAGGGTGCACAGTTTAATTTGCATTAATTTGCATATTTATCTTATTTATCATCCAAAGTTGTAATTAATTACTTTTGTTAAGGAAACAATATATATATATATTCAATTTTACAAATCTCCCATTTTAGCATAACTTTGCCCTTACACTATTCGCTCACACAAATTAAGCTTAAACATTCATATACACATTTTAAATCAATATATAATTTTCATACCTTCATTACATACGAACTCCACTGAGTGCTGTAGCTAACCTCTGCACGTTGGAATGGGTGGCACGATTAATTGAAGTTTGGGTTCATTTATTTGAATAGTTCATGGAAAACACTACCAGTCTGAGAAAACACGGTTGCGTATCATCAGGTGACGAAAATTTTTGCCAAGTATTGTTTTGGAGCTGGGCACACTGTCCACTTTCCTTCTCCTCCTCTTAATTTCGGTTTAGTCCCAGCGGCTCTTGAGTGAGCATGCGTACAGGTTTCACCGAAATTCACGATCAGATATTTTGTAGAGATTGTCTGCTGCTTAGGAGCCCTGGATTGATGCTCCGCAAACACTCCTTACACGCAGTATTA
This sequence comes from Amaurobius ferox, assembly GCA_951213105.1. Lineage (NCBI taxonomy): Eukaryota > Metazoa > Arthropoda > Arachnida > Araneae > Amaurobiidae > Amaurobius > Amaurobius ferox. The sequence continues at coordinate 616,343 of OX578154.1, forward strand.
CAGTTACCACGGCTTAAATGCAGCTAAAGGAGCAAAGGTCCTACACCGCGCCGTTTTAGTGGTAGAGTTGTGTTGTACTGCAACCAAACACAAACAAATGACGATGGGCATACAGTTCACTTTCCTTCTCCTCCTCTTGACTTAGGCTTTATCCCAGCGGCTCTTGAGAGAGCATACGTACAGGTTTTACCTAAAGAGAGGAGATCAGATACTTTATTTGTAGAGACTGGCTGCTGCTTAGGAGCCCTGGATTGATGCTCCGCAAACATTCCGCACACACAGTATTACAGTACCCCGTTCGCACTGAAAGTTAAGTCGACTTATCTTCCGAATGCGACTCAAATATGGCGGCGTTTGGGACTTAACTTTTTCCAAAGCGACTTAGTTTAAGTTCCTTTCGGAAAGCTACTTAAGTTGCATTACGCGACTTAACTGTCATGGCGTCCAACATGGATGAAAGTGCTAGCGTAAAAAAGATGAAAATTCGAAAGAGAAATTAAGGTAAAGGAAATATTTTATTGCATCAAAAGGACCACCGATGAGATACAAAAAAAAAATACGGAATTTGACACAAAGTAAGTTTTAAATATTATTGATTATTATTTTTAAATTTAGTCACTGTCTATGGTAAATTATCTCATGTAGTTTCGAACCGAAATTAAAACTTGCCCAAATATGTTTCCAAGCTCTAAGATTAAATCAAATTGTGCATTTGTTTTCTGTATCGTATTATGCAATGAAGATCTCGATAAGTTGGTACTTTTAATAAAGAGATTAAAACATATTAGTCAATGTACAAAGACTGCCTAATTTAATATGTATTGTAAACTTATGTTTGCAATACATAATACATATGTTTTTTAACGAGAGTGTATTTTGTTTGTTGATTTCAATGTGCAACCTTGCATTTATTTAATGAATTGAATACCCATTTTGTGTATCTTTTAATTTCAGTTTAATGTTTGGATTGTACAATGGGATTTATAAAGTATACTTACGGTGTCTTCCACTACAGTCATATAAAGCTAAATAATCACTAGAGAGTTATGTTGCTTATAAAATGTCAACAATCTTTCTAGTGGTTTTTTGGCTGAAAATCTTCAAGGATATTTTTCTCATCTCACAGAATTGAAGAATGTTTGATTTTACGTAAGTAGTTGCATGTAATAATTTCAGCATCTTAATATTTTGCATCTTTATAACTTTGTCAGAGTTAGAGCTCAAGAATTGAAATAGCATGTTTTTAATAGATTGCATGAATTCTAACAATTTTGCATGTTTCGGGGAAATAATTAACAGAACTGTATGCTTTCTAACAAGAGTGTATTTTGTTTGTTGATTTCAATGTGCAACCCTGCATTTATTTCTTGAATTGAGTATTATTCCATGTACCCATTCTGTGTATCTATTAATTTCAGTTTAATGTTTGGATTGTACAATGGGATTTATAAAGTATATTTACGGTGCCTTCCACTACAGTCATATAAAGCTAAATAACCACTAGAGACTTATGTTGCTTATAAAATGTCAACAATCTTTCTAGTGGTTTTTTGGCTGAAAATCTCAAGGATATTTTTCTCATCTCACAGAACTGAAGTATGTTTGATTTTACATAAGTAGTTTCATGTAATAATTTTAGCATCTTTATATTTTACATGTTTATAACTTAGTCGAAGTTAGAGCTCTAGAATTGAAATAGCATGTTTTTAATAGATTGCATGAATTCTAACAATTTTGCATGTTTCGGGGAAATAATTAACAGAACTGTATGCTTTCTAACAAGAGTGTATTTTGTTTGTTGATTTCAATGTGCAGTCCTGCATTTATTTCTTGAATTGAGTATTATTCTATGTACCTATTCTGTGTATCTTTTAATTTCAGTTTAATGTTTAGATTGTACAATGGGATATATAAAGTATAGTTACAGTGTCTTCCACACACTACAGTCATATAAAACTAAATAATCACTAGAGAGTTATGCTGCTTATAAAATGTCAACAATCTTTCTAGTGGTTTTTTGGCTGAAAATCTTCAAGGATATTTTTCTCATCTCACAGAATTGAAGAATGTTTGATTTTACGTAAGTAGTTTCATGTAATAATTTTAGCATCTTGATATTTTGCATGTTTATAATTTAGACTAAGTTGGGACTTAAGAATTGAAATGGCATGTTTTTAATAGATTCTAACAATTTTGCATGCTTCTGTTGAATAATTAACAGAACTGTATGTTTTCTAACAAGAGTGTATAATGTTTATTCATTGGAATGTGCAGCCAGCCCTGCATTTATTTCATGAATTTATTCTATGTACCCTTTCTGTGTTTCTTTTAATTTCAGTTTAATGCTTGGATTGTACATTGAGATTTCTAAACTATGGTTCGGTTTCTTCCACTACAGTCATACAAAGATAATAATTATTAGAGAATTATGCTGCTTATATAAAATGTCAGCAATCTTCATAGTTTTTTTTTTTTTTTTTTTTTTTTTTTTCCTCCTTTAAGGATATTTTTCTCGTCTTGCAGATTTGAAAAATGGGTGATTTTATGTACAGTGTGGCATGTAAGTAGCTTCATGTAATAATTTTAGTATCTTGATGTTTTGCATGTGCATGATTTAGATTATGATGTAGTTGAAGTCAAATAGCATATTTTTAAGAGTGTGTCAAGTAAGTAATTGTATGTAAAAAATTTGTATCTTGATATATTGCATGCATATTTTGATTATTTGTCATGGCCTAATAAAACAAAAAAGAATGGGTTATGTTCAGGTTGTGTAAATCTGTTTTTATAATGTGAATGAACTGTTATTATGTTATTAATTATAGTATATTATATATTTATATGTTATAATATTTTAAGAATAGTTCATACATAACTACTAAACAATGATGTTAATTTGTTTCTGATTAAAAGTACTTTCATTCATGTGTGATATCGTGCATAATTTCTAAAATATATTTTTGCATTTATACATAAAAAGTGTTCATTGAATGCAAATTTACTCCGCTAACATTACTTTTCATACTTTTTTAATTTGTAAAACATTTGATGTTTTATAATTTATTGAATTTTTAAATGTTTTTTTGAGCCCCAGTTAGTATTTTGTTAATAACTTCACCCAAACTGTTACCGACTCAGATTCCACAACCCTGGTATGAGATGAGAAGAGGTTTTCTTTCCTCCTTATTCTGTATTTTGCTGCAGGGTCAAATTATCAAAATCCATCTCATAGTTCAAGATATAGTTATGTTTTTCCTTTTATATATTGGCATTTATATGAAATGGAGAATAAATTGTTAAGTAATTTGTCATGGGTGATTTGCTACAAAGAAATAAATCACTACAGTTTGGATATTTTGATGGAAATGTGCTTTCGATAACATTAAAATGCATAACTTTCCAATCTGGTCATCCCCCCCCCCCCTGAATCTTCTATTGATATTGAGACTATTTTCCATTTGCATTCGTTAACATTTCAGTATTCTTTTCCTTACAGTGGTCATTTTATTTAAATGTCACTTAGCCATAAAAGTTTAATTTGGCTTTAGGTTAGTTGGTAGCATTGGTGAAAGGGTGTCTAACACAGTGTTTGTAAATATGCAGTGTATATGTTATACATTTAAACACCAATTGATGCAATAACATTTGGTACTCTTCCGTTAGCTGGGTACCAGACCAAAACCACCGAGCTTTAAAGTTGACATAGTTATCGACAAGCCTAAATGTTCACTCTGGTGGACTTTTATTTTTATATTCAATAAAAAAAAGATCAATTTGTATAGCAGGCATGAAATTGTAAATTTCATGATCCATCAAACCAGGTTTGTGTACGCATTCCTTTCTTTTCTTGGCATGATCGTAAACTGCATAGCCATTTTGGTGATGAATCACTTGTGCATAACTTCATCGGATGATCCTTTGAACATCGTTTTTCTTTATGAAGAATTCCATTTTTTTGGAAAAATTGAATGCTTGCCTCTTCGTCTTTAGGCAATTGCCAAATTGTGTAGTCCATCTTAGCGTTTTAAAAAGTGACTAGTTTTTCTAAAAAGAAACTTATTTTTTAAAATATGGTTTGTTTTAGGGTTGCTATACATGTTAAAAATAAACTCTTTAAAAGTTGTTAGTTTGAATGAGTTCTCGCTGTAATTCGCTGAATGAGTTATCGCTGTAACATTTAAGCTATGCATTTTTTTACGGAATGATAAAAAATGTGCATACTATCTGCCATCATTTTTAAAAAGTTTCTATTTTCTATGACAACTGCAATTGTTCCAACAACCGAAGCTAAGTACTTAAGGACATGAGTGGTATTGCCTACAATGACTTCACCCAACTACCTATGGCATTTTTATACTCTCTCATCTAATTGTCAAACATAATTTTTGAGAGGAAGTTCTGTTTTCTTTATCATTGTTGCAAATGTTTTACAAATAGCCTTTGTTTACATTTTGTAAAACAATGTAACTTCATAATGTAACATACTGTAACATACATTATGAAGGATAAGGTCTATTATTGGTATTATCTACATCAAAATAGAAAATAAATTTCATTCAGGCAATAATTAATGAAATATTAGGATCACATTCCATGTATAAATTAAATCTGTCGATTTTCAAATATTTGAGAGATATTCCAAAATAGAATGCTTTTTTCTTTCTGTAGATTGACAGCATATAATTATAAAATATTTTTTGAATCATCTGCAATATTTTTGTTAGAAAGTTTAAAACACCAATTTGATTAGTTTCCATTTGCTGAATATTTTAAGAAATTTGTAGGTGATATGCTTGCTGATTGGTAAGTAATAAATAAGTAGCAAATACCAACTTGAAATAAAAATACCACTTAAATTTATCTTAAGAGGAATTTTTACCCCAATATAACTGTGGATGAGACTGTTCCATTATATGATTAGAAGGAACGTTAACATAAAGATAATAATTTTTTGAGTAAGAGCATAATGTACAAACAGAACAAGTAGTTCTAATTCAACATCCAAATAAGATATTTTACAGACAACAGCGAATTAGGCGATTTTCCAAAAGGGAACTTCTTAAAGGTTTTAGGCATTAGACATATTTTTACTAAAATTATTAAAAAAAAAATTCACAAAGAGAATAAACAAAATATTAGAAACATATTTTATTCAATGAAGAGTAGCAATAAAATAAAAGCATATACAATTATAAAATGTGATAGACATTTTAAATAAATATTGTCACATTTCAATTTTATTTGTGCTATTAGGTCAAGGTTATTTGAATAATTTATGGGGTTATTCCATGTAAACAGCAGTGATTTCAACTTTTTTTTCATACGTCATTTTGTTTATATTGTTGTGAAAGCTGCTTTTAAAAACTATAGTAGCATCTATTTCTTAAATGTATAATATTCTATTAACTTTTTGTACATAAAATAACAGCAGTAAAACTTTTATAGATGAAAAATTTGAATATTTGCTTAATTTTTATTTTTTGCGTAATTAACAAAGCAGAAATCCTCGAGAAATTCCATTTCTGAGCATTTATGTTTGTAATCAGCGCTTCTATTTCCATTTTAGGTAAATAAAACAAAAATTACGTTTTAAAAAAATAAAAAACACTATATAGTAATCAAAACACTGGAGAAACAACGCAAGTCAAAAGAAGCAACGTAAATAAACAATCGTAATCTCGAAGAAGCGACGACCGTTATTTTCTTAGATTTCCCTTGTGCGAGAGTATGGGACTTAGCAGTGCGAACGCTATATGGAGATGCAACTTAAGAGTTAAATCGACTTAACATCGGCAGTTACACCGCGCCGTTTTGGTGGTAGAGCTGTGTGTACTGCAACCAAATAAAAAGCATGACGACAGCTTGCACATTGAAATCAACAAACAAAATACACTCTTGTTAGAAAACATGCAGTTATGTTAATTATTTCCACGAAACATGCAAAATTGTTAGAATTCATGCAATCTTTTATAAACATGCTATTTCAATTCTAGAGATCTAACTTAGACTAAGTTATAAACATGTAAAATATCAAGATGCTAAAATTATTACATGAAACTACTTACGTAAAATCAAACATTCTTCAATTCTGTGAGATGAGAAAAATATCCTTGAAATTTTCAGCCAAAAAACCACTAGAAAGATTGTTGACATTTTATAAGCAGCATAACTCTCTACTGATTATTTAGCTTTATATGACTGTAGTGGAAGACACCGTAACTATACTTTATAAATCCCATTGTACAATCCAAACATTAAACAGAAATTAAAAGATACACAGAATGGGTACATAGAATAATACTCAATTCATGAAATAAATACAGGGTTGCACATTGAAATCAACAAACAAAATACACTCTCGTTAGAAAACATAATATGTATTATGTATTGCAAACATAAGTTTACAATACATATCACATTAGGCAGTCAAGTTTGTACATTGACTAATATGTTTTAATCTCTTTATTAAAAGTACCAACTTATCGAGATCTTCATTGCATAATACGATACAGAAAACAAATGCACATTTTGATTTATCTTAGAGCTTGGAAACATCTTTGGGCAAGTTTTAATTTCAGTACGAAACTACATGAGATAATTTACCATAGGCAGTGACTAAATTTAAAAATAATAATCAATAATATTTAAAACTTACCGAAAAGTTTGTGTCAAATTCCGTATTTTTATTTTTTTGTATCTCATCAGTGGTCCTTTTGATGCCATAAAATATTTCCTTTACCTTTATTTCTCTTTCGAATTTTCATCTTTTTTACGCTAGCACTTTCATCCATGTTGGACGCCATGACAGTTAAGTCGCGTAATGCAACTTAAAACTTAAACTAAGTCGCTTTGGAAAAAGTTAAGTCCCAAACGTTGCCAGATTTGAGTCGCATTCGGAAGATAAGTCGACTTAACTTTCAGTGCGAACGGGGTATTTAAATCTTCTGAAATTTCATGCACTTCTAAATCTGTCAACTTTTTTTAGATGATTAGTTTGGTGCTGCCATCTATGAAATTTGTTTGAAACTAAATACTTTAAAATAAGTCTGAATGTTCTCAATAGATGGCAGCATTAGCCAGTCAAACATTAAAGTCTCTTTATAAACGGACTCTAAAAAGAGCAACATAATACGTAACAGAAGTTGTCTGTGTCATATACAGAGGAAAATTGAAGCTTGGAATAGAAAGGATAATTCTGTACAGAGATATTTTCTGTCCCTGGACTATACGGTTCAGCAAGATTTTTTTTAAATTCGAATTAGTCTTATTTTATGTTGGAAGAACGATTTTAAGCGATGTTCACACGAATCGGTTCCTTAAGCCCCTATCACATTCAACAATTTTTCGGACAACCAACTTTTCGAACAATTTTTACGCCGAGTTGGGGGAAAACTCGGGTGAAATGAGGTCAAAAAATTGGGACAACTTTATCTGACAGGTATAGAAAAAGTTGTTCATTTGGGACAATTTTTTACCAACCAGCCAATCACAGATGAGTAGCGAAGGAATCACGTGTGTAGAAAGGTTGGCGCAGATTCTACTACATTCTGGTTTGGCGTGAAATCCTCGCGCAAGTTTGAATCTGTGGAGCGCGAACAGATAGAATATAATAACAGATAGATTATATTGATATAATAACCAGGCAGCGCGAAGTATTATTTTAGTTTAGATTTAGAATTTTGTTAAGTATTTATAATATTTCTGTGTCATAAAGGTGGATGTCAATGGAAGTCGTCTCGAAGTCAAAAAAAAGTAGTCATGCGAGATGGAAATGGAGTTAATTGAATCAATACGTGAAAAATCATTTTTGTGGAATCTAAAAGATCCACTGTATTTAAAAAAGAATTTGAAGAACCATGCGTAAGAGAAAATATCATCTTTACGAACCATCTCTTCCAAAGCGATTTTATATACATGAAATATTATATAATAAATATTAAGATATTATTACTAATATAATCTCTTTGGTCTCTTCTGATTAAAATTTATATTTGCCAGTGGCTTGCTAGTTTACAGTATAGATGCGTTTCAGAAAATCCGCCTTTCTGTGAATTTAATCAAGAGCGTACGCGAGTTTGCTTTGGCGATATATACATATTTCATCAGTTTTCTGAATGTGAAGTTTTGGCTTGGGTGGTAGAGAATCAGATCAGCAAACGACTGGGCTCTGGTTCGAATCTAAGCGAATTTTAAATTTTACAAGTGCTGCCATCTGTTGCTAAAATATTCAAATACAGTTTTCCTTTAATAATCTGCAGAATTTTTTTGTTTTAAATTATTTTACGTTCTATATACAAAATAATCTTATATCAGTAAATTATTTTTAAATTTGAATGCTTATAAAAATTTATTTCGAAGTTACTTTGAAAAATATCTTGAAGTATACTTTATACCAGGTATAGATGGAATATATTCTTAAGTAAAAAAGTGCTTGTAAAATTAGCAAATATAAAATGTGCATGTAAAATTAGACAGAAATCATCGAACATCCTTATACGAGTAGTAGTTATCTTTCGACATGTAATTTTGAACAATTTAGATTAGAATAAAAACAAAAATCAAACTACTTTGAAATTTTAATAATTTAATGCTAACATTTGAAGACTTTTTTTATTATTTTAAACGCACATAGACAATTAGAAATTTACAATACATTTGAAAATCATTTACTTTTCAGAAAAAAAATAAGTTTGTATATAAATATGAAAAGTTAACTCTTTTAAATTTGAATGCTTATAAAAATTTATTTCGAAGTTACTTTGAAAAACATCTTGAAGTATACTTTATACCAGCTATAGATGGAATGTACATTTAAATCTATTTTAAAATATAATTACTAAATAAATATAAATGTAGATAAAATAATTTTTAAAAGTTTACTTTAATGAGAAATATTTTAAACTTTACAAACGAGCAAAGAACATCTTCGGATATTTAAAATAGATACGTCTTTGAAAACCTTTGAAATCAAGTATAAAATGGTAATGAACTTAAATTTGTTGAAGACATAATATTTTAATAACGGCATTCTTGAATTTAAATACTTTTTACGTTTTCTTTTTCTTTGTTTCATTTCAGTCAATATCGGCAATATCGCTTTTTAAACTAATTTTGTATCTTAAAATAGAGTCAATATTTTTCACCAAATATTTATTTGCGTTTTATACGGATGTGTGACAAATCCAAATATTTTTTAATGTTCATTCAACTGTTTAAGCTTCTGATATCTGAAGTAATCCATATAAAAAAGAGCAAATCAAAAATTTACAATAGATTTTGTCCACATCCTTCTCGGTTTACTTTGTTTCTTCTTCTTAAGCAGGAATAATCCTAGCGTAATTATGCCAAGGCATATTTGATTTTTCCCTGCAGCTGATAGCAATTTAGTTATAATTAAAAAGTAATAAAGGTTACAAAACTAAGTACTAAGTAAAAGTCTTGTTTTACTGCCGAAGTCGAAGCGAGAACGCGCTGCCTGCCGAAAAGTACATGTATAAATGTATAGTTGTCGCCAAAAGGCGATAAACATACCGCCGTAGTTTTGTCATTTAGCACAACTTCTTCAAACTGTCAATAACCCTATCGCCAACTTTTTCGCCGAAAAATTGGGGGAAAAGTTGTCCGAAATAGTTGGTTGTTCCAAAAGTTTTTGAGTGTGATAGGGCCTTTAGAGGGGTTGAAAATATATTCAAAGAGTTTTCATCTTGATATCATCGGAAAGACTGAAGAACGTTTCCTTTATCAATCTTTGATCCGAATCCATAAGACAATTCCTTCATATACATTTATGTATTTTTAAATGTATCGAATTGTGCAATTTTTACTTTCCCTGCAATACATGGCAATGGATAGGGGAAGTATTTATATATATATATTACCCAGGCCGTCGAGCCCACCCAAAAGGGTATGGAGCACATCGGTGAGGTTACAGGGGACGGTGGAGAAAAACACAGAAATAACAATACACAAACATACAAAGACAATATAGATAGAAATACAATGCAGGGAGAAAGCATACAAAGAAAAAAACACTTTGAAAACAATTGGGTTGATATAAAAAATGAGGTAAGTTCGAATAATAAGTTAAGGTAAATTCAAATAGGGAAAATATTGGAATCGTGTTGAAAATGGCAACCAGAGCTCGATTACCAAAAAGGTACGAGAAGCATATGCTTCCTTCAAAAAATTTAAAGAGCCCCCCTTCCCCCCCCCCCCATACGAGTAAACAACAAAATATTTTGATTATCTGAGCTCAAACTTGAATTACAATAAATAAAACTGCTGTTTGTAAGAAAATAACTTCAAAACTTCGTTGAAGAAGTCATACCGGTAAGCTGATGACAATATTTTTAGGGACATTATAAGCCCCGTTCTTCAGGCCAAACGAGCTTTTAATAACCGTGACGACAATTGCTTTGAGGGCGTTATAAGCCTCCTTCTCTTAGATGTTGTTAGGACACGTACTGTTTTTTCGGCCGGTAAATGAAGGCTTATCATGCCGTCGAAATAAATTATCGCCACCTAACTGATATTCGCCTTAAAATTATTTTCCAAACTTTAATTACCTATATATTTTTACTTTCTCTGCAATACATGGTAATGTATAGGAAAAGTATTGGAATCATGCTGAAAATCACAACTCGAGTTTTCGACGGATCTACACGTTTTGAGACCTCTAGAATACGAAAACACTATTTTTAGCGTGACGTCTGTGTGTGTGTCTGTGCAATGTATGTATCCACTCTAACTAAAAAACAAATAGACCGAATTTCTTAAAATTTGGTATTTAAGTTACTCGCGTGAGACCCTGGTGCTGATTAGTTTTTGGTAGGATTCGTAAAAACAGAACCCGCCTTTTTTTGTGAAATGGCCCGTAAAATTTCATGTATCCACTATAGCTAAAATACTAATTGACCAAATTTCACAAAATTTGATAGACAAGTTACTTGGAGACAGCAGTGCGGACCTGGCCTACCTCTCGGTTTTACAGGATTAGTTCCGCACCCCTGAGGACTTACGGACCCACATGTTTAACGTGATCGTACTCCGCGTGAATACGGCGGCAGTTTTTTCTTTTTCCAACGGAGGGAATCGAACCCGGGTCTACCGAGTGCAATTCCCGCGCGCTGACCAGTGAGCTACAACGGTGCTGATTAGATTTTGGTACGATTCGAAAAAGAACAACCTGCCTTTTTTTTACGAAATGGCCTGCAAAAATTGCCAAAATCTAAAATAAAAAAAAAACTACGTATGCTCAAATATATCCATTAAATACTTATTTTATACGTAATTTTTAACGAAGAAAAGAATAAGACCAACTCCATTACACTAGGACTAGACGTTCTCGAGATATTTTAGTGTTTTCGTGTTTTCTCTACGCTACCTTTGAAAATAACTCCAGTTACCAAATGAGAACGCAAATTGAATTAAAGGTGAATTAAATTTAATTAAAATAAAGAGAACGTAAATATAAGTCTGTAAAGAAAGTCATGTGCTGCCCACATCAGATTTTTAATTCTAAACTGTTAACGAAAGATAAAGTGGCTTGACAGTTAATATTTAAGGCTGAACTAATTACAAAAGCAATAGAAAAAGCACATTAAATTAAAAAAATTATAGGCGACCCAGTTCAAAAAAAGCAATTGCTTGAAGAGAACATTTAGTTCGCCAAACAACTCGAATAATAAGATATTTCGAGCACTGATGAGTGTGTGGAAAATTAATTTTGAAAATTTTTCTTGCACAAAGTTCATGAGATCAAAGTGGGGCCCTCAAATGGACTTGTGCTTCCCCTAACTTCGAGAGCTAATCGGAGCCTGATCGAATCTGATGTTATTGATGGATCTACATGTTTTGGGACCTCCAAAACACGAAAAAAACTATTTTTAGCGTAAAGTCTGTGTGTGTACGTGTGTTTATCTGTGCAATGTATGTATCCATTTGAACTCAAAAACTAATTGGCCCAATTTCATATAATTAAGTCGCTTGTAGGTGACCCTGGTGCTGATTCGATTTGGGTACGATTCGGGATAAAATAACCCGCCTTTTTTTTCGAAATGGCCCGCAGAAATCTCATGTAACCACTCTAGCTAAGAAACTAATTGACCCAATTTCCCAAAGTGGGGTAAATAAGTCACTTGTGGGATACCCTGGTGCTGATTTGATTTTGGTATGATTCGGAATAGAAGAACCTGCGTTCCTTTTACGAAATGGTTCGCAAAATTCGTCAAAATCTAAAATAAAAAAATTACATATGCTGAAATGTATGCATTAAGTATGCTTATTTTATATATTATATTTGAAAAAGAACAAGACCAACCCCGTTACTCTAAAACTAACCTTTCTCGAAACATTTCAGTTTTTTCGCATTTTTGTTACGCCGCCTATGAAAAAATGTACAGTTACCAAATAAAAACAAATGCTTATTTCGCCGCATCCGAAAAAGGAAAATTAGCACAATACTGTAGTTTGATAAATGTATGGGTGTGTATCTTCAAATTCTAACAAAAGATTAACTAGAGCGTGGCTCAACGGCTAATTTTAACAATAATGATTGAAACTATCAAATCCCGTGATCATTAAATCATAAATAACCCCTTTTATGATTGATTATGTCCCATTTTGTCCTATGCTGCCATGTTAAGTAAAATATACATATATATAATTTCAAATCCATTTCGAAGTTTTTGCTTCTCCTTCTTCGACCCGGACAGTACAACCTAGCACACGGTGTAAGGTATCTGTTTATATGGCCGGAAAGTGCGGCTCAATTTAGACCGGAATCCAGTGCGGATGGCATCCACACCACAGGGACCTCCCCCCCCCCCCTTCCCCTTCTCCTAATACCAAACCCTCGGAAGGACTTATGGAGCAAACAAAAGAAATCGACGCACCAAAAAGGAGTTGTCCGATTGTAATGAAATTTCGTATACAAAGACATTTTGAGCGAACATGCAAATGAATGAAATTTGGTGTCCAATGAATAAATAGTGAGAGCTCCAGCGCATCGGAACTGCACATTCAGCAGATGTATATAAGGAGCGATTCTGAATCTGTGGTCAAAATTTCTGTTGCATTTCGACTGCGGATGTCTTACGTCTTTGGTAGTCATTTCTGGCACACTGATAGAACAGCGGTACGTAGACAACATTCTACGACCGGTTGTGTTACTGTTCATTTTGTGACATCCAGGACTTAGTTTTCAACAAGATAATGCCCGGCCGCATACGGCACGTGTTGCTATGAATTGTCCTCAAGCTCGCCCAACACTTCCTTGGCCAGTTAGCTCTCCTAATCTCTCTCCCATAGAGCACATTTGGGACTTTATGGGAAGGCGATTGTAACCATTCCGGAATGTTGACGATTTCGCACGACAGTTGGAGACAATTTGGCAAGACATTCCGCAGGACACCATCCGTGAACTTTATCAGTCTATGCCACGCCGGGTGACATCTTGCAGGCCAGAGGTGGACCAACGCCATATTGACTTTCTCCCTTTGTATACGGTCAAACTCTAAATCATTAAATTGTTCTGAAATTTTAATCGTTTCTTTTTCTATGTATGTTCTTCACATCCACCAATTTTTATCACAATCGGACAACTCCTTCTTGGTGCATCGATTTTTTTTGCTATAGAGTGTATAACGCCGGGATTCGAACTCAGGTCATCCGAGTGAAATCCCCGCGCGCTAATCACTGGGCTATCTCACCCCGCGAAGTTTTCGCTTGAATTTGAAAAAAGATGCTGTCTGGTTCTAGAGTTTTTGATAACAAAGACGGTTATTAAGTATCGTGAAATTCCATTAATATCGGTGGCCGCTATAGTGTATACAAGAAATCATTCACAGATAGATGAACATCACTCCAAAAATAGTCAAAACCTATTCCGGAGGTCCTAAAACATATATTGGCATCAAATTTAAGAAATGGATATCTTTCCTGAAAACAATACTTTTCTATACTACATATATTACATAGTAGGAAAAAGTAAGATTTTTTACTTTCTCTACATGGTAATGTATAGGGAAAATATTGGAATCATGCTGAAAATCGCGACTCGAGTTTTCTACACGTTTTGACACATCTAGAATACGAAAAAAAAACATTTTCAGCGTGACGTATGTGTGTGTCCCCGTGTGTCTGTCTGTGAAAAGTATGTATCCATTCTAGCTAAAAAACTAATTGACCGAATTTCATAAATTTTAGTAGGTCTGTCCCTTGTGGGTAACCCTGGTGCTGATTAGATTTTGGTACGTTTCGGGATAAAAGAACTTTCCTTCTTTCGTGAAATGGCCGCCAAAAATTGCCTATATTCATTCTAGCTGAAAATCTAATATACCAAATTTTACAAAATTTGGTAGATAAGTCATTTGTGGGTGACTTTTTCTGATTAGATTTTAGTACGCTTCAGAAAAATGAACCTGCTTGTTTTTGCGAAATGGCCCTCAAACATCGTCAACATCCAAAATAAAAGACTACGTATACTCAAATATATCCATTAAATGCTTGTTTTATGCGTAATTTTTGATGATGAAAAGAATAAGACCAACCCCATTACACTAGGTCTAGCCGTTCTCGAGATAGTATAGTTTTTTCGCATTTTCGCTCCGTCACGAAAATAAGTCCAGTTACCCAATGAAAACGAAAACTGAATTAAAAGTGCAAATTCAGTGTGATTTAAAATAATTATGAACGTTATTTTGTGCCATTAAACTCAATTTAATGAATTATTGAAAATGTAAAGAGAACGTGAATATGAGTCTGCTGAGAAAGTCATGTATTGCCCACATTATATTTTTTTAAATAATCTATTTCCTATATTTTTTTGTTATGTATTATCTATAGTTAAATAAACATCGAAATTTTCGCTGTCGTTATTTCTCCGTTTTGATGGGGATGAGAAGATATGGATGTTCGTGCGTATTCCTCAAAACAGACGATTTAGAAATTGAGGTGTTATTTGATGTGTATCATTTATGTAGCGGGGCGCTTAATTACGACTCGGAATGAAGCCGAATACACTTTCTAGTTGTTCATAAAGTTAGGATTGCGTTTCAATTTGTCAATTTTTACTTTCCCAGCAATACATGGTAATGTATAGGGAAAGTATTGGAATCATACCGAAAATCACAACTCGAGGTTTCGACGGATCTACACGTTTCGAGACCTCTGGAATACGAAAAAACCATTTTTAGCGTGACGTCTGTGTGTGTGTGTGTGTCTGTCTGTGTGTCTGTGCAGATTTTGTATCCACTGTAACTAAAAAACTAACGGACCGAATTTCACAAAATTTGGTAGGTAAGTCACTTGTAGGCGAGTCTGGTGCTGATTAGTTTTGGGTAAGATTCGGGATAAAAGAACCCTCCTATTTTTGCGAAATGGCCCGCAAAAGATTGTATCCACTCTAACTGAAAAACTAATGGACCGAAGTTCACAAAATTCGGTAGATGAGTCACTTCTGGGACACTCTGGTGCTGATTAGATTTTGGTACGATTCGGAAAAAATAACCTGCCTTTTTTTGCAAAATGGCCCGCAAAAATCGTCAAAATCTAAATTAAAAAACTAGGTATACTCAAATATATCCAATGAATGCTCGTTTAATACGTATTTTTTAACTACGAAAAGAATAAGACCAACCCCTTTACACAAGGACTAGCCGTTCTCGAGATATTTTAGTTTTCGTATTTTTTCTACGCCACCTTTGAAAATACGTCCGGTTACCGAATGAGAACGAAAATTGAATTAAAAGTGAAATAAATTTAATTAAAATAAAGAGAACGTGAATTTAAGTCTGCAGGGAAAGTCATGTGCTGCCCACATCAGATATTTATATTTCTAGTGAAAATCCGGTCTGTTTTTATCCAGTGTGGTTATTCGTTTTAGAAACAAAATTTATTATGATTCTTTTCATTAAAACACTCAACAGTTGGTAGTGTGTATTAGGAAGTAACTATAATAGTAAGTTTGGCCAATAAAATGTAAAGCAATGCTGTAAAAAAAATAGGAAAGAAATGGTAAAATATCAGGATATATAAATCCTTAATGAAATAAGCTAGTTCTATAGCAGATATAGCAGTTTTTAAGGGGGACAATTCACAAAACTAATATTATGGCAAAATTTTTGATGCCACTGATTGATTCAACTTAAACGTGGGGTGCTGTACGAAAAATGACTGGGCGGATATCAACCAATTTCGTACACAAGAATGCGGTTTCGATTTCTGAAGAAAAAAAATATAGCTCAAATCTCGACTTCTAGAGGTGAAATCTGACGCTGCTGCCCCTATAATTTACATATTTCGAAGTATATTTTACAATCGTCGCCTATAAAAGGAGTCACAAAGCTTTTTACACAAATCCACGACCAGCAAAGGGCCATGAAGCTCACATTGGATGATCAATGAGAATGATCCACGATTGGATGATCAATGAGGATGATCCACGATTGGATGATCAATGAGGATGATCCACGATTGGATGATCAATGAGGATGATCCACGATTGGATGATCAATGAGGATTTAATCATGGACTCTGCAGAGGGAAGGAGGCTTACTCTCTGCATTTTCAGCTAAAAGAAACAGAGTATATTTTTATCAATAAATTATTTTATTCAATGACTATTTTTTTCCCAAATTTTTTCCAATGTTTGAGATCGGAAGCTTTCTCGGGGTGGACAGATATACAGAATTCTGCGGTAGGTATATTTCAAATGGGTTTATAAGTATAGAACAGAGTGATTCAAATAAAACATGAGGTGTTTAGACCTCTCTGTAAGGAAAAACGACTGAGTAAAATAAAAACAAATTTTGTGCACATAATTTCCTGAGTATGCAGTTATGCGGTTTCGATTTCTGAAGAAAAAGAAATAGTTCATATTTAGACTGTATAATATTTCAATTTGATGTATAATATTTCAATGACCTACAAGTGATTTATATACCAAATTTAACAAAATTTGGTATATAAATCATTTGTAGGTTATTCTAGTACGATTCGGGAAAAAAGAACGGGCTATTTTTGCGAAATGTCCCGCAAAAATCGTTAAATATAAAAATTACAGACTACGTGTGCTTAATTATATCAATTAAATTCCTATTTTATACGTGATTTCTGACAACAAAAAGAATAAGACTAACCCCATTACTCTAGGACTAACCGTTCTTGAGATATTTTAGTTTTTTCGCGTTTTCGCTACGCCACCTTTGACAATAAGCCCAGCTATCAAATGAGAACCAAATTTAAGTTTAAAGTGCAAATTCAGTGTCATTTAAAATACTTATGGATTTTGTGCAGATAAACTCAAATTATTATTGAAGAAATAAAGAGAACGTGAACATGAGTCTGCAGGGAAAGTCGTGTGCTGCCTACATCAGAATTTTTAACAATCTTACAACAATGATTTATAGAAGTGAACGGGGATTATTTGCAGGCCATTTCGAAAAAAATGTAGGATCTATATGTGAGGATTCACCAAACTTTTTTAGAATAAAATGTTCTACAAATTTAAGCTGTGTACCAAATTTCAACTCTCTAGGACGTAGGAAAGTGCATTAAAAATGCCATCAAATAAGTATATCATGAAGAGTTATATAAAATTCAAAGATATTTGAAAAATTATTATCTACTATATTTATTTTAAAATGTGAAACCTCTCTTATATATAAAATAATTAAAAAGATATTTATTATATCATATATCTCTTTTTTCTTTCTGGAGGGCAAGAGTCAGAATTTAATTGAATTTGTTTTCCTCCCTATATTAAAAAATTTTTATTTAAAAAACTACCTAACATATTTTACTGAAATTTTTTTTATATATTTTATGGGATAATTTGAATATTTCCTAAAAATTTCGAAGCAATTTGTGAATTTTAAATTCGTTTAAAAAATGTTTGAAAAATTAGGTCCCACAGGGTTCAATGTGTTTCATTTTTTCAACCCGGGTTCAATCCAAAACTAATTGGGTGATATTATTCATTTATATTCCCATAGGTCCCACAGACCGTCTGAAAAGCATACTAAAATTTCATTTTAATAAACACTTTTCAACTATGTGTTAATAAACACTTTTCAACTATGTTGTAAAGTGTCAATAAACACTTTTCAACTATGTTGTAAAGTGTTAATAAACACTTTTCAACTAGTTGTAAAGTGTTAATAAACACTTTTCAACTATGCAAAGTGTTAAAGTCATAAACACTTTTCAACTAAGTTGTAAAGTGTTAATACAGAAATGTATATAAGTAAATTTGATCGGAATTGCAATTTTGATTGGATTTATGGTCTTTGGGTTTAAAGATTATGGGATTATTGATACTTTGAAATTGTTACGTCATCCGCTTTATTTTGGTGAAAGATTTTTCAGATCCATATATTGAAGTACGGGAATATCTTTTAATGCACGGGTATGATCTTCAAGCCTACAAAAATATAAGTAGTGCGGGTATATCTACTAATCCACGAGAATATATAAGTATTATATTCTAAGGCATATATTCTAATTCAAATTTAGCGCTTTTAATGTGGCATTCAATTTCATATTTTCTGTGACTTTGTTTACAATCGGACCAGGATGGTTTAATCTTCAGATCTGCCTGTGAAGATCATTTTATATAAGGAGAACAAAGATTCTTAGACTTATTTTTAGGATCATTCGTTTAAATATTTTAATAGAGTATTTTTACTAACAATGTCATTTAGAATACTATATAAGAGTTTTCAGATGATCGTGAATTTTAAGTTTCTTTATATTGTACACTACGTGTGATCAAAAGTATTCGGACACTTTGGATATTAGAATGTTTTTCGAATTTCTAAACAAATACTTGAAGTGTTCTGAAATTTTGGCGATGTGAAGAACATGCTTGAACGCACACTTTCCAGTAAAGTTTCGGTGAGTTGTGCATTTAGGGGACCACCAAGATATTGAACAAGAAAGATCAATCATGCTTAAAGCATTGATTATGAAACACTTTCCAACTTCAATGCAATTTTATTTAAAAAAGTCGAAAATGCAATACATTCCTCGGTAATATTTTAAAACTTATCACCATACTACATTGATTTATTATATTTGAAAACTTAAACCTTCATTGAAAAAAATGAACTTTATTCAAAAGACGGCATTGAAATATAAATTGCGTGGTTTAAATATCTCTAAAATGCAATACATTCCATGGTAATATTTTTAAATCTATCATAATACTACGATAATTTATTATATTTGAAAACTTCATCGAAAACAACTGAAATTAATTCAAATGACGTCATAGAAAAAATAACACGCCTGGATCTCTCTATAAAAGCAGGATTTCATTCATAACTTTCTCCATTTCATTCATCACAATACTATAATAATTTATTTTAATTAAAAATTAAGACCATGGAGCTACAATTCATAAACTTTATGCTTAAAACTTCATCGAAAAATATCGTCCTTCTGTTTATAAAATCAATTAATATTTCATTCATATCAGCCATGCAGACTCCATGGACTGAATTATTTTGTGTTAAAGAAATACAGTAATTCTAATACAACTCATTCTACATATTTTGCTGTTTACATTTTACATAGGTGAAAAATAGGCTTAATTGTAGAAATAATCAAATTTGAATGAGAATTTAAACTCAAATATATTGTCATTGTGTTGTTTTAGTATGTAGATGCACAGAATTTAAGCAGAAATAAAGTAGTTTTAGGATGGATACAACACTCAATATGAATTAAAAAGAACTTTAAAAAATCACGAATATGAAACAAGATGGATGCCATATCTCATTTTGAAGTGGGTCATGTGATCGTTTCATATCATGGTCACGTGATCGTTTCATATAAGATGTGTAATTATTATTTTAATTTTTATTTAAAAAACTACTGAATATATTTAGCTGAATTTTTTTTTATATATTTTATGGAACAATTTGACTATTACCTAAAATTTTCGAAGCAATTTGTGAATTTTAAATCCGCTTAAAAAATGTTAGAAGAATTAGGTCCCATAGGGCTCAATGTATTTCATTTTTTCAACCCGGGTTCAATCCAAAACTAATTGTGTGATATTATTCATTTATATTCCCATAGGTCCTACAGATCGTCTGAACAACATACTAAAATTTCATTTTGAGTCATTTTTACGGCAGTTATCGTGCTAACGGACAGACAGACAGACAGACAGACAGACAGACAGACAGACAGACAGACAGACAGACAGACAGACAGAATGAACAAAGTCATAAACACTTTTCAACTTTGTTGTAAAGTGTTAAAAAAAAGAGAAAAAATATAATTGATCACCCTGTATCATAAAAAGCTGGAAATGATTTCTAACTTTCACAAAAGAGTTAACTAGCTTTGTTTAATGTGTATAAGCATTTTTGTAAAACAAAAACGTATATTCATGAAGATATAAACGTTTCTTTAAAAAAAAACAAATTTTGTTACATGTTTTTTGCTTACAATATCCATTGGTTTCAATCAAATTTCACGAAACTTACAGAACATTTGTCAACGTCCAAGAAAAACATTATACTTCAATTGAAAATTAAAGCATTGAATATACGATAAGATATAAGCATTTGAAGAAACTAAGTTTTTACTGCGCAGGCCCGAAACATGGCAATAGTTTTCTTTTACGATTTTGTAGTGAATACTGTAGGGCAACTTCTATAAAAAAAAAACACAGGAATATCGTGAAAATTCACAAAGATATCGACGATATAGTGATCAGTTTTTCTTTGACTCTCTGAAAGTACCTGAATGATAAGGGGTTTTCCCCAAATTGACATTTTAAATCGAAATCATAGGATAGTTAAACTGGGGTAAATACAATTAACTAATATACTAAATACATATAAACGATCTGATCAAAACTATCCAGACACCTGTATGTTTTGCTTCTGCTTCAGAAAAGTCACAAATTAGTATGAAGTGGGGCCACCTTTTGCTGCAGTGACGGCTTCCACTCTATCAGGAAGGCTATCCACTAGTTTCTGGAATGATGTAGCAGGAATTTCTTCACGCCATTCTTTTAAAAGAATACTATAGTCAGCTCTACCGCCGATGTGGGGCGTTTTGACCTAGCTCACAGCCGACTTTCCAATTCATCCCATAGGTGTTCTATGGGATTGAGGTCTCGACTCTGAGCAGGCCAGTCCAATTCCTCAACATCCATGTCAGCAAACCAGCTCTGCACAGCCCGTGCTTTATGGACAGGAGCACGATTTTGTTGAAACAAGAATGGATCCACTCCAAACTGTTGCCACAATGCAGGCAGCATGGAATTGTCCAAAGTGTCAAGATATTCTTTCGTCTTCAGAGTTCCCTTCACAGGAATAAGAGGACCAAGCCCGAACCATTAGAAACAGCACCAAACCATTATGCTTCCACCACCAAACTTAACTTGCGGCACAATACAGTCACGTAAAAGGTGTTCACCCGGCATTCTCAACACCTAGACTCTACCATCGGATTGCCAGAAAGTGTACCGTGATTCGTCGCTCCATAACACTTGACGCCATTGCTGAAAGCTACGTTTTTTTTGCGCGCTTTGCATTGCTGTAAGCGAAGCTTGGCATTGGTTGCGGTAATGCTTGGTTTATATGCAGATGCTCGCTCATGAAAACCTTGACTTAGCAGTTCCCGACGAACTGTCATTGTGCTGACGTTGCATCCAGAGGCTTCCTGAAATTCCGAACAAACTATTTGCGCCGATTGCATACGGTTCGCTTTCACAACTCTCTTCAGCACTCTGCGGTCGCTTTCTACTAGACGGAATGGTCGACCAGGTCGTGCATGCACAGTTGTAACACCTGTGCGTTTCCACTTCACGATAACATCATTTACGGTGGAACGGGCCACTCGTAACATGACAGAAATCTCACGACCGGATTTTCCACAGCGGTGACAACCCATAACTTTTCACTACGTTCAAACTCATTTAGCTCGCGTTTTCCTCCTATTTTACTTTTTTGACTTTGAAATTAAATTCGTTAATTCGTCTGACTTCTTTTATACTTGTTTGAGAGCTAGAAATTTGACCTCACTGGCAGAATCCACCACGTACGGGGGTGTCCGGAGACTTTTAATCATTATTTGCATATAATTGGACAAGTTCATTTCCAGAACAGGAGTGTCCGATGAATTTGTAAATGTCAATTTGTAGGAAACCCCCTTATCATCCAGGTACTTTCAGAGAGTCCGAGAAAAACTGATCACTATATCGTCGATATCTTTGTGAATTTTCACGATATTCCAGTGGAGTTTTTACAGAAGTTACCCACAAAATCTTACTTACAAAATCGTGAAAGAAAACTATTGCTGTGTTTCGCGCCTGCGCTGTAAAAACTTAGTTTCTTCAAATGCTTATATCTCATCGTATATTCAATGCTTTAATTTTCAATTGAAATATAATGTTTTTCTTGGACGTTGACAAATGTTCTGTAAGTTTCGTGAAATTTGATTGAAACCTATGGATATTGTAAGCAAAAAACATGTAACAACATTTTTTTTTTAAAGAAGCGTTTATATCTTCATGAATATACGTTTCTGTTTTACAAAAATGTTTATACACATTGAACAAAGCTAGTTAACTCTTTTGTGAAAGTTAGAAATCATTTCCTGCTTTTTATGATACAGGGTGATCAAATATATTTTCCCCTTTTCTCAATATCTTGGTGGTCCCTTAAATGCACAAGTCACCCAAACTTTACTGGAAAGTGTGCGTTCAAGCATGTTCTTCACATCGCAAAAATTTCAGAACACTTCGCCAAGTTTAGAAATTCGAAAAACATTCTAACATCCAAAGTGTCCGGATACTGTTGATCATATATAGCGTATATTCTGGGCAAAGAATGGGTATGCTGCTGGTAATAAAGTACAGGTTGATTTTAGTTCAGCGTGCGGGCTTAAAATTATTTCACATGCCCTACTAACCGAGCAAGGGCGCTCATAACTTATATAAAATATGGCTAGCGCCCTCTGCTGGCGAGAGAACTGGAAATGAGAGAAATTTATATTCACCGCAGACGATTTGAGGCGAAAGGCCAAAGTATCAATGTTCCATAGGAATAAGAAGAAAGCAATGCCGCTTACATTAAACCTTTTAACTTTTCGCCATTTTTTTTGTTATTTTTAATTCAATAAAGATAACTTCATATTCAGGATGCTGTCACATTCAGGATATAGCGCTCCAATATGAATTTCGGTTTCAAAGCATTTGGAAAGAAATAGTATCGACGTAAATAACTTTTTGAGAGTGACAGTGTTGGTAAGGTCAATTTCAACTGTATCAGAGGAATTTATTGAAATATCGTACGAGGTGAAATTGCACAGATTTGTGGAGGGTTCTTTTTTGTCTTTTGTGTGTTTGTGAAGATTGTTTCAAATTCACCGGGCTACAAATCATTCAAGAATTTTATTACTCGAAGTTCACTCTCTTCCCAAAAGATTAGTTTCTTTATTCCAGAGATGATTGCCGCGTGTGCCCACGGATATGCTTGCTCACAGACAGCCTTCTATCCTTTCTACTGAACGAGAAAAAAAAACAAATTTGAAGAAAATGAACTGAAATGAATGCAGACAATGATAATATTTTATACGAAGATTATTTTTCATCGAAAACTATGCATAAACTACAGTAATTGCAAAAAACCCTTCTCTAGCATATCTGTTACAAATAAGTAAATAGACCAAGACAAAGGATAAAAATAATAGATAACTTATCGCTGTAATGGTATAATAGGGATGAGGGAAATAATAGTATACAAAAATCATAATTAAATATATATATATATATATGTATATATATATATAAATATTACATATATATATATATATGTATATATATATATAAATATTACATATATATATATGTATATATATATATATTTCAAAATGAAAAGAGGTATGGATGGAAGCAATGTACCAAAAGATGGCCGGGGGGGGGTTGTGACCCCCTCACCCCGGTTAAGCATACTTTGCGTCGCGACAACACTCCTGGAGAGCCGGTACATTGCAAAATAGAATACGAATGTATCAAGTTTTAAGATGAAAACCAGACATTATACACAAACAAATATAAGAGAGAATTGTGGAGATCCAGCCATATCAAAAATCACTAACAGTAAATGTTTGAAATATGTTCACTAGTATAAATGAGCAAAACTACATAGCTTCTACTTAAAGAAGACTTTAAATATTGACACTTAATAGGGCAATAATAGCAAATTCTATCTCTAAAACCATTTACCTCAATGACAGTTAATATTATCATACATGTAGATGTACATCGTATCATACCAGATGAAACAAATCTTCCATACCGTATTACACAATAGACTCTATTCAAGGTTTCAAAAGTTACGCAAATAGACATTTGTCATGTAATTTTTCCTTTGAAAAAGATTGACATTATGACATTATGAAAATGATTTTATCAAAATAAAATTTTATTATGTTGTTCAGACAGTCTGTGGGACCTATGGGAATGTAAATGAATAATATCTAGCAATTAGTTTCGGATTAAACCCGGGTTGAAAAAATGAAATATATTGAACCCTACGGGACTTAATTTTTCAAGCATTTTTTATTGGAATTTAAAATTCACAAATTGTTTCGAAAGTTTTAGGAAATATACAAATTATCCCATTAAAAATATAAAAAAATTTCATCAGAATATATTCGGTAGTTTTTTTAATAAAAATTAAAATAATAATTACACCCATATCATATGAAGAGATCACGTGACACACTTCAAACTAAAATATGGCATTCATCTTGTGTCAAAATCGTAATTTTTAAAGTTCTTTTTAATTTATATTCAGTGTTGCATTCGTCCTAAAATCGCTTTATTTTTTTCTGTGCATCTATATACTGCGACAACGCAGTGATACTGAAATGACAATGAAATGGCATGTTTAATTCAACTTCCATTTTCATTGGGTAACGGGGCTTATTTTCAAAGCCGGCGTAGCAAAAATGCGAAAAATACTAAAATATCTCAAGAACGGCTAGTCCTGAAGTAACGGGGTTAGTCTTATTATTTTTATCGTCAAAAATGACGTATAAAACAAGCATAAATGAATACGTTTGAGTATACGCAGTATTTTATTTTAGATTTTGACGATTTTTGCGGGTAATTTCGCAAAATGGGGCAAATTTATTTATCTCGAATCGTACCAAATCGAATCAGTACCAGATTAACACACAAGTGATATATCTGCCAAATTTTGTAAAATTTGATCTATTAGTTTTTCAGCTAGAGTGTATACAGATAATTTTTGCTGGCTATTTCGCAAAAAAGGGGGGTTATTTTATTCCGAATCGTACCAAAAACGAATTAGCACCAGCATCACACACAAGTGACTTACCTACCGAATTTCGTGAAATTTGGTCTATTAGTTTTTGAGTTAGAGAGGGATACATACATTTCACAGACAGACATACAGACAGACATACACGCACATACAGATGTCACGATAAAAATAGTTTTTTCTAGAGGTCCCAAAACGTGTAGATCCGTCGAAAACTTGAGTTGCAATTTTCGGTATGATTCCAATACTTTTCCTATACATTACCATGTATCGCAAGGAAATTAAAAATATTGAAACATTTTCCTAGATATACTGTTGTACCTTTGTTATGCAAAACACATCAACATTTTCTCCATTCAATTCCTCCCTCCCCCCCCCCCTTTGTATTTTACACCAATCTATACAAATAAAAGTTTACTTGCCATTTTATTAAAGGAAATTGAATAAATGAAAAACTTACAAGCAGAGGGGTGGGGGGGGGGGGGCGTGTAAAATGTTTGTAGGAGGCCACAATGTGTGTGAAAGGCCCCGCAGGTTAGACAAAGGCGGGTCGAATACGGGTTCGATCAAGAAATGGAGCCGGTGTCATCACTAATAAGGTCTCGATTCAACAATCACTCCACCCAATTTGGTTCCTTTCTTTTGCTCGGTCGGCAACGGCGGTGCCATAATTCAACTGATCCTTGGCACGCATGCGCCGTAACTTTGGCGCTAATGAAGCACCCCACTTCTAAATTCATTTATGCAGTCTTTATCGACGCCTTAAGACGTCTATATCTAAAAAGATTGTTTGGGGGATCCACCCTTCATAGGACTCAAAGGTGAACAAGAATAAAGCATTTTTTGAAGTGTTTTATGTAAAATCGTGCAGTGTTAGTATGTCCCGTTTCGACCGGTATTGTCCAGGTTTGAAGATACATCCCCCGAAGTCCCGGTCAGTTTGTCATTTTGTCCCTGATTCAAATTTGTTTTTTGGAATAAAATTTTGGTGGGAGAAAAAACACTTCGTTAGCTGAGGGATCGTGATATTGCGTGGATTGCGATTCAAACAGCTGCAGAAAAAATGAATAGCGAATTTGAAAATGCCGTTATAAACGTAAATAAATGGTCTGATGAAGTGGTGGTCATTGCTACACTGTAAAAGATTCTGCAAACTTGGCTCATTATTTTTTGATACTTTATTAATCATTTCTGCAAACTGATAAGGAAAACCACAGTGACAGACGTTCATGAAAATCCCAGCTTCATATCTGGAATATTCAGCTTTTGTCTTTAAATAAAGTATAAAACAGGCATTAAATGGATACATTTGAGCATACGTTGTCTTTTATTTTAGATTTTAATGATTTTCGCGGGCCATTTCGCAGTAAAAGGCAGGTTCTTTCTTTTTGAATCATGTTAAAATCCAATCAGTACCAGCCTCACCCGCAAGTGACTTATCCACTGAATTCTCTAAAATTGGGTCAATTAGTTTTCAAGCTAGAATGGATACATACATTGTATACACGTATGAACATCTACGTTCCTATACTTTCCCTGTACATTAAAACACCGTGTATAGTAGGGAAAGGAAAAAATAAATAAATACGTAAAAGCTTTGCAATTTGATATCACAATATTTTTAAACACAAATTTCTATTTTTTTCAATAGCGATGTTTTATTTATTTATTTTTATTTATTATTTTTTTTTTTAAGCTTGGTGGTGTTTTTTTTTTATTTGTTTTAAGTTTTTTTAGGGGATATATACATTACAATGAAAAAATAAATGCTAACTTTTTAATTAATTATCCTCCAAAAAATAGTTGGCGTTATTATTTGGCGATCTCCTCTGCGGTTTGGCGCATTTTTATCTTTCCATCTCAACTCGCACCCAGAGGTCAGATATCTTTAACCTGCACGATTCTGAACCACCGTAAATCTCTCTTTGGCTAACGATCTGCTCGGCAAAGAACAAAACAGGCAAAGGAGCCCATTAATGAAAGAAAAAAGACAAAAACATTCTTTTTTTCTGTTGTTGTTCTTTCATTTTAATAAATATGACTTCAAGAGAATGGAAGAAACATAGAATAAGATGTTTCTGTCACATATCTGTCCATAATATGAAGGCTGTCGCCTTTTCCGAATATTGCACTTCACTTTTTGCTCAATTATTTTGGCGTCGCCATTTAGAAAAGGATTATAACAATGTTTAGAAGCAGTGTACGTTTTTCACGAATACGTGCGAATATATAAAAAAAATGTTTTTGGAGTTCTTATTTATGGATCGTCTCAGAATGTCTTTGTCAAGAATTCTGATGAAATTCTGCAGAAGTACCTATAAGAATA
This sequence comes from Amaurobius ferox, assembly GCA_951213105.1. Classification (NCBI taxonomy): domain Eukaryota; kingdom Metazoa; phylum Arthropoda; class Arachnida; order Araneae; family Amaurobiidae; genus Amaurobius; species Amaurobius ferox. Next base: position 643,979 of record OX578154.1, read on the forward strand.
ATAACAGAGTATAAATGTATATCAGCTGGCGTTCTTTTTTTATTCCAAGTTGATATTTGCTAGAAAAAAAAAACATTTTTGCATCGGTGTTAGAATTTCTGTTATGTACTATTAATTTTTTTTATTTTTTTTATTTGCCATTTTTTTTTAACGAAATGGTTTTGGGGAAACTATTGCTGTACTCAGGAGAAAGAGTTATTATCAGATTTTTAGAAAATGGACTTGTCCTTGCAAGGTCGGAAAATGTAAGAATTCGGCTTGATAGTGAAAATGTATTGATCCGCTAAAATGATAATTTCTATAGATGGTTATTTTGAACTGTGTTGTTCTATAGATTTGATTTTCGAAAGTAATTCACCAAAAAACATTCGAAAAGAAAAAAAAAAACTTCGGAGAAATAATTCAATAATAAAAGATATTTGAAAAAAAAATCGGTGGTGGCTCCTCCGGTAAAGCCGAAACGGTTTTGTGCAAATAACATTTTGTAAAATAAAAACCCAGTAAAGTTTTATGCGTTTATTCGATTTTTTTTTTCAGAGTTTGTTTCCTTTACGGGCTTTCAAGACGCTACAATGTTTATAGTTAGAACTTTAACACTTACACTTTTAATTTTCGCCCCGATTTCATCTGGAAACGCCAACTATAGACAAAATATCAAATTATTTTACTGACTTGCTTGGCGGTATGTAAAATAAACGTATACAATATATCTGACAAGATTTTACGTTCGAGTGAATCAATAAACTTGTCTGGCGGCACATAAATACGTACTCTAATATGTACTACAATACATATATTTACATCTATTCTGTTCAAACCTCACCCATCATTAAACTATTTTAGAATTTCCAACTTTATTTAACTTCCTAATTTTTTTAAACAAAATAAAATATATCGTACTTATGCACCCATATTTCACCAAGGAGTAAGTAAACAGATTGATACTTTAAAAATAAAGACAACAAAAAAATTGGCCATAATTCAAATATTTTATTAAAATCTCCTTTTACAAAGTACTAAAATCACACAGCCATAGCGATTTCGAGCATAATCATGTACTTTATCAGTGGCGACGTGAAAATAAGTGGCGAATATGTGCTTAAATACAGGCCATAACCGACAGACAAAATTTACATATTAATCATTTTACATTTTTAAATACGAGGTATTTAAAATTTAATTTAATTATAAAATTCAAAACATACAATAAAAGGGAAGAGATTCACGAATTAAATGGCAACCAGTAGAAGTATCGTCAGAAAGAAAAATAAATAAAAAATAAAATAAAGTATCTGCTAAATATTCAGAAAATCATATAAAGGTTTGGCACGTAATGAGTCGAGGACGAGTTGCCAAGCATAACTAAGGTTCTGAACAGGATCAAAATTACGAATTGACTCACGGTAAAAATAAACAAAAAAGATCAATCACACATAAAGCATTGATTATGAAACACTTTCCAACTGCAATGCAATTTTATTTAAACATCTCTAAAATGCAATACATTCAGCGGGAATATTTTTAAAATTATCACAATACTACAATAATTTATTATATTTGAAAACATAAAACTTCATTGAAAAAAATGACGTCATCGAAATATAAATCGCCTGGCTCTCTATGTAAAAGCAGTAAATATTTCATTCATACATTTTTATTTTATTCATCACAGTACTACAATAATTTATTTTGCTTAAACACTTAAAACCATAGAGGTAAAAGTAATTTAACTCTATGCATAAAACTTTATCGAAAATGTCTGCTATAAAATCGTTTGTAAAATCAAAGAATGTTTCATTCATATCAGCGATATTGCAGACTCTAGAACTAAATAATTTTGCGTTAAAGAAATTCAGCAAGTCTTATACAACTTATCCTACATCTTAATGTTGTTTACATTCTCCATAAGTAAAAATTAGACTTTGTTGCAGAAATAATCAAAGTTTGATGATCATTTAAACTCACAAATATTGTAATTGCGTTGTCGCAATATAGAGATACACAGAAAAAAATAAAAAATAAAGCAGTTTTAGGACGGATGCAACACTAAATATAAATTAAAAAGAACATTAAAAATCATGATTTTGTCGTATAATGGATGCCATATTTTATTTTGAAGTGTGTCACATGATTTCCTCATATGATATGGGTGTAATTATTACTGTATGTAACTGGGTGTAACTGGGTGTAAACTACCGAATATATTTTGCTGATTTTTTTTTATATTTTTTATGGGATAATTTGTATATTTCCTAAAACTTTCGAAATAATTTGTGAATTTTAAATTCGCTTAAAAAATGTTTGAAAAATTATGTCCCGTAGGGTTCAATATATTTCATTTTTTCAACCCGGGTTTAACCCAAAACTAATTGGGAGATATTATTCATTTATATTCCCATAGGTCCCACAGACCGTCTGAATAACATACTAAAATTTCATTTTAATAAAGTCATTTTCCTAATGTCATAATGTCAATCGTTTTCTAAGGAAAAATTACATAAGAAATGTCAATTTGCGTAACTTTATTAAAGGTTTTGATTTTTTGATGATTTTTTTCAAAATTTCACTCGAAAATTTAGGAGATCTGAACATTCGATTATGTTTAAAAACAATAGGCTTCCAGTATTCATGGATTGTAATTTTTGTACCAAATTTCATTCAAATCGATCCATTCGTTCTCGAGATGTCGTCTCCAAAGATTCACTGACACACACACACACATATACTTTCACACGCGCACACACACACACATATACTTTCACACGCGCACACACACACACACACACGAACATCACCTCAAAAATGTTTGATTCGTGATCAGGGATGCTTGAAACGTGCTCTCCTGTCGAAATCTCGAATTCGAATTTTCGACCCCGTCACAATACTTTCCTTATACATTATTTATTGTATATAAGGAAAGTAATAATACTACCACTGTCGGAATAGCTTGCCCGAACGCCTAACTTTTCAACATCAATTTTTAACCTGGCCATCGACTGTACGGACCTTTTGAACCAGTGTTCGAAAGTACAGAAGGCAGATACGTAAGCAACTGCTTTTATCTAAATATTCACAGCTGTTTCTGAATTGCGAGTTTGGATCCTTCAATCACGCTACTTCTACTTCAATATTTTTCTGGAAAAAATCTCATTCCAATACTATGTAAAGAAGATTAACAACAATAAAAAAACTTAATTATTACTTTCTTTTTATACGTAATGTATAAGGAAAGTATTGTGACAGGATCAAAAATTAGAATTCGAGTTTTCGACGGGAGAGCACGTTTCAAGCATCCCTGATCACGAATCTAACATTTTTGAGGTGATGTCTGTGTGTGTGTGTGAAAGCATGTGTGTGTGTGTGTGTGAGTCTGTGGAGACGATAGTAGTTATAAATTGGGGGTTCTGCGGCGGATCGGGGAGGCGGCACAGCGCGGCACAGGAGGAGTGACCCTCTTTGGGAGGATGCCTCTTTGGAGTGTCTTCCCTCTTTGGAGTGGACCCTCCTTGGAGGGTCTTTAGACCCCCAGGAGGGAGGATGCCTCTCAGTGCCCTCCTCCCCTCTTTTGGAAGTTTGGTGAGGCGGCACAACACCGGATGCCTCTTTCGGAAGAGGGCAATTGCGAAGTCTTTCACAGTATTGTGAAAGAGGCATGATGTCTCATACGGAGTGAGTTTCACTCCGAGTCTTGAGACGGAATGTCACAATCGCTGACTGACCCTTGACCTGAGGAAGTGGTTTCAAGGGATGTCGCAATCGCTGACCGACCCTTGACCTGAGGAAGAAGTTTCAAGGGATGTCGCAATCGAACAATCTGGAAATGACGTGTCGCGCCTTGGAGCTCCTTAGCACACGTCCTCCCTCTCTGCTGGTCAGCGACAGAGTGAAAGATCTTATCAGCGTGACGTAGTTAAAGCGCCCTCTGGCGAATTTTGATGAAGTGCTGCCATCTATCGGCATTTTTTTCCAAAAGAATTTAATGTTTCACTTGTCAGGAGCTGGATTCGAACTTGGGCCCAACTGATTAGAAGCCGCGCGTCTTACCGCTGTGCCAAAGCACCCGTGCTTTATAGGCAGTTAACTTCGAAGTGTACCTTATCAGTGGAAGTTAGATTATTTTTCAAAATTCATTCGAATAGCGATGCGCTTTATAAAGGGTGCGTTTTAAAACAGAATGCTACGGAGTGAATATAAATCTGTATATTATAACATTATGATTTTTTTTTTAAAACAAATGTATACACAAACTTTAAAAACACGAATGTAATAATTAGCTAAAATTGTATTCAGTGGATTTTTTTTTTTAAATAAATCAATACGATTTTTATAATAATAACGAAATAATTTCGAATGTTTAAAAACAAATTGATTACGAATGAACACACAAATTGTGTTCCGTGGACACAAAAATGGTGTTACATGAATACCATTCGACCATTCTGAGTGTTGTGTATCTAAAAACAAATGTATACACAAACTTTAAAAAACACGAATGTAATAATTAGCTAAAATTGTATTCAGTGGATTTTTTTTTTTTTTTTTTTTTTTTAAATAAATCTAACTATCAATATAATTTTTTTTTAAAAATGATTTGAATACACCCAAGTATAGTTACGCATTTTCAAAATGGTGTTAAGTGAATAGCATTCGACCATTCTGAGTGTTGTGTATCTAAAAACAAATGTATACACAAACTTTAAAAACATGAATGTAATACATAGCTGAAATTATGTTTTGTGAACAGGATTCGACCCTTTCAAGTGTTGTGTATCTAAAAACAAATGTATACACAAACTTTAAAAACATGAATGTAATACATAGCTGAAATTATGTTTTGTGAACAGGATTCGACCCTTTCAAGTGTTGTGTATCTAAAAACAAATGTATACACAAACTTTAAAATAGCGCATTTAGTTAAAATGAAGTGAACAAGATTTCACCATTCTAAGTGTGTGTATAGCAATGTGGATTTTTTTTTTTTTTTTTTAAATAAATCTAACTATCAATACGATTTTTATAATAACAACGAAATGATTTCGAATGTTTAAAAACAAATGGATTACGGATTTCAAATGAACACATAAAAATTGTGTTCAGTGGACACACAAATTGTGTTCAATGAATAGCATTCAACCCTTTTGTGTGTTGTGTATCTAAAAATTAATGTATTACTACATTGTACTTAGGCATTTTCAAAAATGGTGCGACAAGCTACTCACAATCTGAAAAGAAAGTTTCCATTAGAAAATATATGTTATTAAGAACTGTTACATATTATATAAGAGAAGAGTGTTAGAAAAAGTGGGAAAATGTTAGTAGAAGCAGAGAAAGTTTGTACACTTCCGACAGCCCCATGAGGTGGTGTACTCTGTCGTTTCGCTCTTTAAGGGCAGCGTTCCCCACCAGTCTGAAATGTTTTTTTTTTATTAATTTAAATTGTAATTTTATTTTACAAGTTTCATAAAGAATTTTAATCTTTATTGTTTTTAAAAACATTTTAAAATAAGTAAAGTTAAATTCAGATACTTGTAATTTTACAAGATAAAATTTTATAAAGAATTTTAAAATAAATCTGAATTTTTAAATTCAGATACTTGTAATTTTACAAGATAAAATTTTATAAAGAATTTTAATCTTTATTGTTTTTTTTTTAAAAACATTTTAAAATAAGTAAAGTTAAATTTAGATACTTGTAATTTTACAAGACAAAGTTTTTAAAAAAATAAATCTGAATTTTTAAACTCAGATGCATGTAATTTTACAAGACAAAGTTTTTAAAAAAATAAATCTGAATTTTTAAATTCAGATACTTGTAATTTTACAAGATAAAGTTTTATAAAGAATTTTAAAATAAATCTGAATTTTTAAACTCAGATGCATGTAATTTTACAAGACAAAGTTTTTAAAAAAATAAATCTGAATTTTTAAATTCAGATACTTGTAATGTTACAAGATAAAGATTTAAAAATTAAATCTGAATTTTTAAATTCAGAAATTTATATTTTCTACTTTACAAGATAAAGTTTCATAAAGAATTTAAACTTAGCTGTTTTTAAACAGTGAAAAATTAATTTTAAATGTAAAGTAGTACACTTTCAAACTGGCAGGCCTATTTCCCAAACATAAAAATGTTTTAACATAAAAATGTTATATCAGTGGAAAAAAATCTTTCCACAGTACATAGATTTTTTTTTTCTTTTTTTTTTTTTTTTTCCAATGCAGTTGGATTTTTTTTTTTTTTATTTCCATATATATATTTTTTTTTTCCCATATTTTTTTTTTTCATTTTTTTTTTTTCTCAATTTTTACTTTTTTTTCTATTTTTTTTTTTTTTTTTTTTTTTTTCCATATCTCTATATCTTGCTTTGGTCTTCATCTTTCTTTCTTTGCTCTTCTCTTTTAATTTTGTGGTGGCCGTAAGCATAAGTATGCACGCCATCGTCCATTATGTAGCGTTTATCATCGTATGGAGAGAGTGACACCTTACACTGTTTTAGAGTGTATAATTTGTGACACTCACTCCCGATGCGATACTGAACGTGACGTGCAACTTTTTTATCAGTAAGACAACTTTTGTACATTTCATGTCTCAGTTGCTTACTGATAACTGATCGGGAGACCCCCTTTGCTGTCTTTTTTGTACTACTAACTGCCAATAGTGAGTACATTTTAGACCTGAGCCCCACAAACTCAAGTCCCGGCTGCGCGTTCAGTTCATCCTTGAAACAACCAATCTTCTTTTTATTAACACCACTGAATGCCGGATGGTTCACGGGGAAATCAGAGGTGTCAAAGAGATGGCTGTTTTTCTGCATGTCCTGATAAAAATCACGACACTGCACCTCATAGGTTAAAGAATCAGTGTCAGTGAATAGTAACACAGCCTTTGCTCCATAGTACTTTTTCATGTAGCCATAATGAAATGTGTACATATGGAGTTTGCTCAGCTCCAGAATGGTGAATCCAACGTAAATCGGTCTATTAAAGACAATGCAGTTCTTCACCCGCTCAACCCCAACCAAGTCTTCATCAAAAATTTTGAAGCGCTTGAATGTAGGCGCCGCCACGAGCTTTTCACCCCGCCGCGTGTCGGTGACCAAATCTACATTAACTCTGTTACGCAGATTTTCCATTGATTTTCCGTATACGGCGTTGTTCATGAGCTTGAAGAAGTCCTTCTCAAACCCCGATTGAGACCTCTTCCTCTGCTCGGTGTTGAAATCGATGTACGATCTCAACCAGGGCCGCTGATGGAAGCGAAGGACTTTGTGCACAGATGTTACGTGCAGCCCCAGTTCCAGGTACATTTTCAAGCATCTATAATGTACCACATAATTTTTCTTGTTGCAGAGATTTGGGACAAGTTTTTCTTGTTCTTGGAACTGGGGAACTCCAAGCTCCTCCATGATCTTTACCGTATACGGCGAGACATCTTCCTCTCGAATCAACATTCTTTCTGGCGCAACAGGGTAATCATTATGGAGATCGTGAAGTTCTGGCGGGTACTCCAAGTCGACCTCCAAAATGTAGCCAACCGATGCATGGTCGGGGCAAGACAGGATCCAATCCTCTGTCGCAATCGTGGGTGACACCCACTCAAACTTTCCATATGGAAGGGGCTGAGACATAGCCCACCCGTACAAGTTGTTAGCATCCAAATACATAATATACTGGGTGGGCTGTGCAGGGTCATACTTCGCCATGTAAGGATTATTTGCATGTGCCAAACGCTTCGTAATGACAGACACGCCACCCCTGATACCACGCTCAATGAAGAGATGCTGGTCAATCTCTGTCATTAGATCGAGGGGCTGCTTGCACATCTTGAGAGCAGCCTGCCATGCCAAGCCGGGTGCTGTCATCAGGTGGACACAATCCAACCCATAGTACTCCCTGCACAGGTGTAGAAACTGCTGAAATACGTCGGCCAACAGAAGAACATCACTTTTAACGTAGAGGTCGTGGTACTCCCCTAATGTTTTCAAGTTGAATGTTCTCCATACATTCTGAGCATGAGCATAATCGTCAGCGGTGGGGGTCTCATCCGTCAGAGTGCTATAAAAAGCCGAGAGTGGAGGTAATACCTGCTCATCGAATTTCGCCAACGAATTCATGTACTCGTAAGGGTACACTCCCTTGCGAAGCAGCAGCTCAAAATGGATGGGGATGTTTGCCTTCAAAATCTTGAATTTATCAGCTGGTAAATTGGCCACTAACTTCTCCAAGGAAGCATTCATGAATTGGAAGCTATCGATGAATTGCAGCCTCACACTCTCCTTTCCCTCATACAGGGAGATGGAGATATATCTCTCCATATTTTGTGGAATGACCTCTAAGCTGTGGTCTTTCAGCTTTCCAAGCCCCGACATTAAGAGGTGCGAATCATAGTTTTTCAAATTGTGAAACACTACAGGGACACTCTTGCGTAACTTGTATCTAAGATTACAATTCGAGTGTGCTGCACCCCTATAGTTTCCAACAATGTGACAATGATCGCGAACCTTCATAATGTACCGGTCACCGTCCTTTGCAAAGGCCCTCTTACACAGATAGCAGTGGGATGCGCTGTTGAAGGCCAGTGCTTCACTCCTGGTAAGACGCATAGGTGCTATGCTATTAAAACGAACGGCCAGTTCGTCTCTTTCCAAGAGCATCCTCTGCAGAAAATGGGTTACGGCGTCAGGGCCCCGATAGCAATACACGGGCTTGTGTGATTCGCCTTGGGGTCCCACGACGACGAATGCGTAGCCGCAAGCCTCATGATGGGCTACCTTTTCTACAAAGGACCGACTATCGCTAGGCTGTGCGCTGGGCACTTCTACCAAAAGCGACTCAAAGTCGGCATATATCACGAACGGGACCGGGTGTTGATACTCCAAATTGGAGAATTTTAAACAACTTTTCTCGAGGCTTGGCATCTCAACACGTTGCGGTGCGTGCTCTTTGCAGTAGGGAGTGTGTGCCACGAGTAAATCTTCTCGGGAGAAGCGGTGGAGGCACCGATAACATACGTGAGAAGCAGCACGATGTAGAGTCAAATCCCCCAGAAGTCTCGACATACTGCGGATCAGGCAGTAATGTTGTTGGGTATCCTGACTTATGAGGAGAAGGTTAATGCAGTCTGCATCGTCTCTTGCAGATACGTGCAGAGGAAACACTTCTTCATCCTCATAGCCGAAAACATTAATCCGGCAGTTGTTCAGCTTCTCTAGGGTACTAACCTTACTCACGGGTACCGGGCACTCCACATTCCCCAGGTTTATCTCATGCTCCCTAGGCAAATAATGAGCTACACGTTCGGGTTTTTCAGCCCGCTGCAAATTGAGTCTGTGAGCAAGAAGGCACCACACAAAACACTTCTGGTCGCTGTTTTCAATATTTAAGAGTGCTTTTTTGGCCTCAAGTTTGGGGGGCAGGGGCAGATAGCTTGCGGGGCGAAGAGGCCTGTACTTGCCCACGCAAACATCCATCTTCATGACGCGATCCAAAGACCACCCCGACCCCAACTGTTGGTAGTCCTCGAAAGCACTCTGAATCTTCAGGTACCCCTCACTCACATGTTGCTCAATCGTGTGAGAAATCAGGTCAATTCCACACCTACTATGAAAGTAGGCCGTCGTGCTCTCTTCCTCCCCCTCAGAATTCAGTCGGACCATCTTTGCGTAGAGGACCAGGTACCATTTAATCTGATTGGCCGAGAGTTCTTCACTCAACAAGGCAATCAGTGGTACACGCATCTCTTCTAACGCCAGTGTTAGATCCTGTCGATTCTCCTCGGTGGGCTCCAAAGTATGGGTCGTGAAAACGCCCAAAGCTCGCTGTGTGCGACGAAGAGCTCTCATCGCCTGGGTGCTTCGTTTCTTTGCTATTTTGTCAGCATCGGCCGTCTTGCGTTTCACGCCCTTGGAGGAAGGGTGAGGGTGAGCACGGCGAATATGCTGTAACAGCACGTCGCGTCGTGTGAATGCTTCATCACACAGTTCGCACTTGTGCTGTACAGTATTGTGGTGTCGCCTCGTGTGGCGAAGGAGGTCCATTCGGGACAAAAACGCTTCACCACACACACCACAATCTAAACTTGCTTCATGCATTTTAGCATGTCGTACCATATCGCTTTTTCGGTTGAAAGCCATCTGGCATTCTTCACAGACAAAGGGTTTTACCCCTGTGTGGATTTTTAAATGTCTTGTCAAAGTACTCTTCTGCGTAAAAGACTTGTGGCAGGTGGGACATATCTATAAAATAGATAAAATGTCCATATTAGTTTTTTCTAGAAAATTCCTAAAAACACACTATAAAATCGCGAGTCAGCTGTTTTTTCTTTGATTGCACTTCCTCTAAGAGAAATAACAGTTTCTGTAATAGAATATGATACAATCCTATACTCCCAGAAACAGCCGATTTTCCCCTTCCAAAAGATGAAATAAAATAACTTACATGAATACCACTAGGTCCGGCCTTTCCCACCACGGTCGGTGCTGCCACAGCTTTCACGGTCGGTGCTGCCACAGGCAATACACCAGCTTCCACAGTCATATCCTAAATATTAAAAACACAGAACATGTAAAAGAGTGAAATGTGTATGAAGCTAATTTTTGTGTTGTACATTTTAAAAGTTCTTGTGTTATGAATGATAACAGAATTTATTGTGATATGAATTTTTAAAAATGTATCTTTATTTTTAATTCGAAAACATTTTGAACTCACTTTTGAAACAACCATCATTGTGGTAAATTCGTTTGTCGATATTTTAATAGAGAGGAGCAAATTAAAAGGACGTCTTTCCTAGCGCAAGTCTCGAGTCAAAGAGCTCCACGTAGCATGTATAGTGGGCGGAAACCTTATCTGGTTTGTCACGTGATTCCATACGTGGAACCTTGTGATTCGCTAACAAGATGTCACGTGATTCCATACGTGGAACCTTGTGATTCGCTAACAAGATGTCACATGATACATCACGTGATACGATAAGGAATATCATGTGACATGATGCGATAAGGAATATCATGTGACACGATGCGATAAGGAATATCATGTGATACATCGCATGATGCGATAAGAAATATCATGTGATGTGTCATGTGATTTACAGATATGATGTGTCATGTGATACGATAAGAAATATCACGTGACATGTTACGATAAGGAATATTATTTAGATAAGAGTTCATTCGTTCAACGTTTGTTCTCCTAGAAGGTTGTCCTTGCTTATTTTTAAAAATGTCTATCTTTTTTAAACGCGAGAAATTGAATGTAGAATATGTTCGCGAATTTTATTCAGTAAATGTAGCCGATTTAATTTTTCAAGAGTTGAAAAGTCTGCCCTTTCAACAATCACAAGGGGTGGTGCATGGTCATCCATACCAACCAGCTCAAAAAGCATATGCATTTGGAGACGGTGGAAACAGCTCTGAGGGATGGACACCTCTCTTATCGGAGATAAAATCACGTGTGGAAGAGCATATGGGATACAGCTACAATTTTGTGTTAGTAAACCACTATGTGGATGGACATGCTAAAATAGGACAACACAAGGACAATGAATCCTCCCTATGCTCTAAAACACCTATAGCGACTCTCAGTTTCGGTGCTACGAGATCTATCATTTTCGAAAGAAAAGGACAATCTTCTCTAAGTATTCCACTCCAACACGGATCGCTTTATGTGATGCATGTGCCAACCAACAAATTCTATTCTCACGGAATTGCTGCGGAACCCGAAGTCTCAGAAGCTAGAATAAGTCTAACATTTAGAAAAATTCTACCTAAAACGCCTGTACAGAAACGCAAGTGCGAGTTTCCAATGTATGTCCCGCCTGCAGCGCTTTCGCCTATACCTGAAATCGATTGGAGCCATATGCATACTCCATCTATACCTACTACAGATTCGCAAAGTGATTCGGTGTCGTCGGCTCTGAACTACGCTACTTCTCAAAGTGGATCGGTTTCGATAGAATTATCCTCATCTGAAAAGTTCCGTTACCATTTGGGCTGTAACATTTACATTACCGTGCAACATTTTTGAGGAAATGTGAAAGTACACTTTCGTGTCTACAGGATGAATGCTTCTGATGTTATCGTGCCTACCCCTCATGGAGTAACACTCACGCCTAATACGTGGAGTGTATTTTTAAAACGCATTTCAAATATGGACAGTGAAAATTCATCTTTCACAATTAATAATGAACTCTTAGTTTGTGTGTGTGAAAGCAATCTATATTTACAACAATTACCACCTTTCACTGGACAGTTCAAAAAGAAATTAATCTTATTAAATCAGGATAATTTTCATACTCTTCAGTACATTAGTCAAGATGTTACTAAATGTGTTTTGGATCAGTTACTGACAAATATCCTACCCAATTGTATTGTGAAGTATCAAAAACCTGTCGAAGCACTACCGACTTTGCCACCATATGAATTAAAACGTACTTTAATGCAATGTGTACATAAAAATTTATGTGCAGAGTTGTATAAATTATATCAACGCGAAACATGCAAAAGTCACGGGTGTACCGATTTGAAACACAAGTGCTGTACGCTATCCACTCATATGCAATTTGTGGATTATGAACTAGTCGATCACGAACTTTTAATGATAAACATTCAAGAAATTGCGCGAGAGTTTTGTGAAACAAATGAAAACAATGTTTCACCTGAATTTTTTAAAAGTCTCACCGTAAAGGACTATTATACAGCGATGATTGCTCTGTTCCATATGTGAAATACAAGTTAGTAGAATATTACTTTTGTAAAAATCAATGTACTATTTAGCTTTCATTAAAAATGTTTTTTCTTTAAAGGTTGCTTCATTCTTAGTTTTATTTTAAGTTATGTGTTAAACTCATTATTTATTTAAATTTAAAAGTGTTATTAAAACCACATACTAAAATGTTGATATAAAAAAATTATAGTTGAAAGATATAATTTTTGGAAGCCCACACAAATCTATCACTAAAAAAAAAAAAAAAAAATGATTCCACTCCAATGGAAATAACGTTATATTTTTCAAAGTACAATTAAACTGAATGGTTCAATATGTGAAACATTAAAAAATATGTGTGGGTCCTATTAAATGTTTTAATAAAGTCAGCGGTGGCTGCGCTCAGATGGAGCGTAAATGTTTATATTTTTCAAGGTTTAATTCAATTGTTGTGTTTAATTTCAAACTGTATTGAACAGTATTTTCACAAATGCGTAAAATTAAAACAAATACATTTTTCAATTAAAAAAAATTATTAAAATAACTCACCTGATTTATATCGTCTTTGGTCGTGGGATTGTTTTCACAAATTAAATCCATCTCCTCAACTGGGATGCCGAAGTCGAACTGAAAATCCATAAAAAAAAAATAATTAATATAAAATTCAAGTGCTAATCGTCATATATAATAAATCATAAAATGTCATATATAATAAATCATAAAATAATGAAAATCAAAATTTTACTTACTTCAAATGCACGGGAGGAAGACATCATAAATATTCTCGTTATCGTATTTAATTCAAAAGCAAAGCACTGGCTGAAAAAAGAGCAGTTGACCATAGCTCGATAAGGACCGCATTTTATACCCTTTTCCGAGGGGACCTTTGCTTTGTGCTAAACAAACAGCGTCCTCCGAAAAGTCAGAAGCACATGATTTCCGATAAGCTGGAACATTCGATGGGGTTCTAGAAATGGCTAGAATTTGAATAGTTTTATTTTCGAACATAATTCATATCTACTTCTCTGATGTGTTTTATTTACATATATTCTCAATCTTTGGGTCGTCATTGCAATTTCAACTAATTATGTGTATTATTTAATGCAGTTAATTAAATATTAGTGATTAAATATTAGTATATATGTAACAGTTCGAAATAAGATGTATTTTCTAGTGGAAACTTTCTTTTCAGATTGTGAGTAGCTTGTCGCACCATTTTTGAAAATGCCTAAGTACAATGTAGTAATACATTAATTTTTAGATACACAACACACAAAAGGGTTGAATGCTATTCATTGAACACAATTTGTGTGTCCACTGAACACAATTTTTATGTGTTCATTTGAAATCCGTAATCAATTTGTTTTTAAACATTCGAAATCATTTCGTTGTTATTATAAAAATCGTATTGATAGTTAGATTTATTTAAAAAAAAAAAAAAAATCCACATTGCTATACACACACTTAGAATGGTGAAATCTTGTTCACTTCATTTTAACTAAATGCGCTATTTTAAAGTTTGTGTATACATTTGTTTTTAGATACACAACACTTGAAAGGGTCGAATCCTGTTCACAAAACATAATTTCAGCTATGTATTACATTCATGTTTTTAAAGTTTGTGTATACATTTGTTTTTAGATACACAACACTTGAAAGGGTCGAATCCTGTTCACAAAACATAATTTCAGCTATGTATTACATTCATGTTTTTAAAGTTTGTGTATACATTTGTTTTTAGATACACAACACTCAGAATGGTCGAATGCTATTCACTTAACACCATTTTGAAAATGCGTAACTATACTTGGGTGTATTCAAATCATTTTTAAAAAAAAATTATATTGATAGTTAGATTTATTTAAAAAAAAAAAAAAAAAAAAAAAAAAATCCACTGAATACAATTTTAGCTAATTATTACATTCGTGTTTTTTAAAGTTTGTGTATACATTTGTTTTTAGATACACAACACTCAGAATGGTCGAATGGTATTCATGTAACACCATTTTTGTGTCCACGGAACACAATTTGTGTGTTCATTCGTAATCAATTTGTTTTTAAACATTCGAAATTATTTCGTTATTATTATAAAAATCGTATTGATTTATTTAAAAAAAAAATCCACTGAATACAATTTTAGCTAATTATTACATTCGTGTTTTTAAAGTTTGTGTATACATTTGTTTTAAAAAAAAAATCATAATGTTATAATATACAGATTTATATTCACTCCGTAGCATTCTGTTTTAAAACGCACCCTTTATAAAGCGCATCGCTATTCGAATGAATTTTGAAAAATAATCTAACTTCCACTGATAAGGTACACTTCGAAGTTAACTGCCTATAAAGCACGGGTGCTTTGGCACAGCGGTAAGACGCGCGGCTTCTAATCAGTTGGGCCCAAGTTCGAATCCAGCTCCTGACAAGTGAAACATTAAATTCTTTTGGAAAAAAATGCCGATAGATGGCAGCACTTCATCAAAATTCGCCAGAGGGCGCTTTAACTACGTCACGCTGATAAGATCTTTCACTCTGTCGCTGACCAGCAGAGAGGGAGGACGTGTGCTAAGGAGCTCCAAGGCGCGACACGTCATTTCCAGATTGTTCGATTGCGACATCCCTTGAAACTTCTTCCTCAGGTCAAGGGTCGGTCAGCGATTGCGACATCCCTTGAAACCACTTCCTCAGGTCAAGGGTCAGTCAGCGATTGTGACATTCCGTCTCAAGACTCGGAGTGAAACTCACTCCGTATGAGACATCATGCCTCTTTCACAATACTGTGAAAGACTTCGCAATTGCCCTCTTCCGAAAGAGGCATCCGGTGTTGTGCCGCCTCACCAAACTTCCAAAAGAGGGGAGGGGGGCACTGAGAGGCATCCTCCCTCCTGGGGGTCTAAAGACCCTCCAAGGAGGGTCCACTCCAAAGAGGGAAGACACTCCAAAGAGGGACCCTCCTCCCAAAGAGGGTCACTCCTCCTGTGCCGCCTCCCCGATCCGCCGCAGAACCCCCAATTTATAACTACTGACGATATCTCACGAACGAATAAAGCGATTCGAATGAAATTTGGTACAAAAATCACAATCCGTAAATACTGGAAGCCTATTGTTTTTAAACACAATCGAAAGTTCAGAACCCCCCTAAATTTTCGAGTGAAATTTCTAAAAAATTCATCAAAAAATCAAAACCTTTAATAAAGTTACGCAAATAGACATTTCTTATGTAATTTTTCCTTAGAAAACAATTGACACAAACTGTCGAACGCTAGCATTAATCGTTCTCGAGATATCGCATATTTTTCAAATAAATTTATCAGAAAATCAAGTAAAATAAAAAAAAATATTAACTGTTAAGAAAGATGTTCCTTTTTCATATGTAATAGCATGCGATAAATTGGGTGACATCATTTTCGTGGATCTAACTCGTTGCATTCACGAGAATAGATACTTTGAGTAACACTGAGTATTTGAACTTTGAGTATTTGATACTTTGAGTATTTGAACGCCAATAGTCATGTATCTGCTGTAAGAATATCTTATTTCTCCGTCCATAACGCTTGGCGAAATTTCGGCGACAAATTTGGCGGAATGTCGCCAACTTGACGACTTTTTTTAAACGTTGCTAAATTAAAGAAAATCTCGCTAAATGGATAAAACTGACGATAACTCAATGAAAATGGCGACTAATTGAAGAAAATTCAATATCTTGGAAAGAAAATAAGTATCTACTATAAGAATAACATTTTTTAACTGTAAAAGTAGTAAATTCATTGCATTATATAAGGAAAGTCATATGCTGCCCACATCAGACTTTTTTCGAATTTCTGTGGGTGCGCTGTATCTACAGAAAAAAAAATTGTGGGTGCAAGTTGCACTCATGTACCCTGAGTTCCGACGCCACTGCAGGACTGCGTCAGATTTTTACGTTTATAACGGTATTTTCAAATGATTCATTTATTTTTTTGCAGCTGTTTCTATTGCAATCTCAATGCAATATTGCGCTCCTTTAGGAATAAGAATTTTTCTTTTCCACCAAAACTTTATTCCAAAAGATAAATTTCAAACCGGAACAAAATGAGAAACTGGCCGAGACCTATCTTTAAACTAGAGCAATCATGATCAAATGGTAACCTTATACATAAATGGCACCATGAAAACGGCGTATAAAAAACACCATTTCATACGAATAAAGTAAAATGAATGATTAACGTTACTGCAACGCAACTCTTAAAATCACCTGCAAAAAATATTGAAAATAGAAATTAGATGCAAGGTCTTCGTATAGATGGCGACACCATGACACTCTTGTCTAGAAAATGTGTATCATTTTTTCCCTAATAGATAACTCAAAAATGACATATTCTGCGACTGAAATTACCTTTTGAAATTGAAAATTGCTAGCAAACTGCGACTGTGAGAGTTTGTAATTTGAATTAAAAATATATCTAATATAAAGTCTCATTCCAATACTAAGTAAAGAAGATTAACAACAATAAAAAAACTTAATTAAAGGAAAGCATAAGGAAAGTATTGTGACAGGGTCGAAAATTCGAATTCGAGTTTTCGACGGGAGAGCACATTTCAAGCATCCTTGATCACGAATGAATTCGAGTTTTCGACGGGAGAGCACATTTCAAGCATCCTTGATCACGAATCAAACATTTTTGAGGTGATGTCTGTGTGTGTGTCAATGAGTCTGTGGAGACGATATCTCACGAACGAATGGAGCGATTCGAATGAAATTTAGTACAAAAATCACAATCCGTGAATACTGGAAGTTTATTGTTTTTAAACGCAATCGAATGTTCAGAACCCCCCCCCCTAAATATTTGGGTGAAATTTTCAAAAAATCAAAACATTTAATAAAGTTACGCAAATAGACATTTCTCATGTTATTTTTCCATAGAAAACAATTGACATAAACTTTAGAACGTTAGCATGAACCGTTCTCGAGATATTGCACATTTTTTAAATAAATTTATCAAAAAATCCCATAAATTAAAAAAAAAATTAACTGTTGAGAAACATGTTCACTTTTCATATATAATACCATGCGATAAATTGGGTGACATCATTCTCGTGGATCTAGCTCGTTCCATTCATAAGAAAAGATACTTTGAGTAATACTTTTGTATTTGAATGCCAATAATTATTTATCTGCTATAAGAATAACTTATTTCTCCGTTCATAACGCTTGACGAGATTCTGGCAATATTCGGGATATTGTTACGACGTTACATATACTGAATATTTTTACGACGTTACATATATGGGATATTGTTATACCACTCAAATGGAGGTCAAATAATAATAAGATTCACAAAGTGGAAAAATGAAATATGAAGGGGGGCGGCGTGATAAATATTTGTAGAGAGCCCCCTATTTACATGGGCGGCTTCAATATAGGACAGAGGAGACATGTCCATGCCGACGCCCTGTATCGTGCAAAGGTGTAAGGCGCAGGTGTAAAACAGCGAACAGTAAAACAAAATCTCCTTTAATTAATATAAAAAAAGATAGTGTTTAAGACTTCATTGACGAAATCTGATGCGACGATGCTTCCCGCCTTTTCCCCGGGTATTACGGAAGCCTTCAAAGTCCATTAACAACCTCCCATCTAAACAAACGACCAAGAACTGAATCCATCACTCCACCAAACCTCATTAAACCCGAGCCATCCGATCTTACCTTTAATAGATTATCCATTTTTCAGCCCGCTCCCTGACAGGCCGAGGGGTCAGCGCTGCCCGGGCGTGGCTGCAGTCACGACCATGGAGTAAGAAAAAACAAAAGAGAAGGGACCCCTAATAAATTCATAGCAGTGATAAGAACATTAAAACAGGAGTCGAGGGGGGAGAGGAATAAATATTAACACGCCAGCGAGCTGGAATTTACGATCGTGGCCATGCCAGCTTAGATTAGCAGAGGTGTTTTTATGAGAATGGGAAAAACTTCGCCTTACATTACTGGACGGTGATTGGGGATGGTTATATTTAGGAGATGTTTCTTGGTAACCTGTCAAGGCGGATCTTGCGTAACGAGTTGTTAAGCCCGTCATATGACGAATAAAGTTATGCCATCCCACCCCTTATGTTCCCAATATTCCCGAACACATGCGAACTATAAACACTGCACTTCTCTTCACGAATATTATAAATTATTTATACGACTCCATGTCGAAACATTATTTCTATATCAACCCATACATAACACATTTTACGTACAACCCCCTAAAAAAACGCATTCAACATACCGCTTGCTCATGTAAATGCGACAATCTGACCAAGGCGATTTTTTTTTTCATGTACCCTTCTCTCAACCCATTCCATCCACTTCTCTACAACAAATGACCTATACAACAAAGATCGTCCCATGTGTGACAGTGGCGTTGTAGTCACGTCATATCTGAGTCACGATGTGACATCAGAGTTGTGACTTCTATGCAACGGTGCATATTAGTAACATTGTGACCTCATTGTAAATATATTCTGTGACATTTCTGCAATTTAACTAGCACGTGACAATGTGACGTCCCATATAACTTGCGACGACATCGCATAATGGTAACACTCTAATATTTCTGTGACGTACCATGTGTAATTTGCATGCGATATCGCATATTAGTAACACTGTGATATTGCTGTGAGTATATTTTGTGACGTTTCTGCGATTGAAGAGAAATGTTACAATGTGACATCACATTTATGACTTATATACGATGTCACTTATTGATGACATTGGGATATATATTGCTCTGACTATTTTGGGGCGTTTTTACGACTTAACAGAAATGTCGCAATATTACATCACATTCGCAACTTGTATGCGACATCGCTTGTAGGTTACACTATATATATATATATATATATATATATATAAGAAAAAAAGGGTTTGCAGATCCAATGAAAGAAAAGTGAGAAGCTGTAACGCAAAAATTCAAATATCTAACAGGCTTACGAAATAAAAGTATAAATCAACAAATCCTACAGCAAATGGAAAAAAATAAAAAACAAATAAATAAAATAAATATCGAATCAACAAGTCAATGAAATAATTATATATATATATATATATATATATATATAATAATAGAAGTTTGAAAATCCAATGAACGAAAAGTAAGAAGATGTAACACGATAAACCTAACTTTTTTAAAAACACCCACAGAATAAAATATAATACAGCAAATCATCAATCAAATGGATAAAAAATACAAAACACAAGCTATCAAGTTACAGAAAATCAACCAAATTAAAAGGTATGGAAACAAAAAAAGAAAAACTTAAGCTAAATTCAACTATCTAACAGGTTTACAAAACAAAAGTAAAAATCAACTAATCCTCAAGCAAATGGGAAAAAAATAAATAAAATAAATATCGAATCAACAAGTCAATGAAAAATATAAAGGTATGGAATCGAAATAAGTATAACAAACGAAATCAAGCACAAACGCATTACACATACGCTGTAATTTGTTTGTACATACGCTGATTGTACATACTGATTGTACATACGCTGTGCTTTTTCCAGGTATTCATTTTTTCTTTTTTATTCCTTCTTTATGTATGTCGTCCAAGTAGAAATAGTTTATAGATTTAATCTATCTATTTCTTCAGAAACATACATTTTTGTGTTTGCTTCTACAAAAAACTTGGACATGATTAGATTTTTGTAGAGGTTAACAATTCATGATTTAGGCTTAGAGCCTCGTCCACGTGTAATGCGTTTGTGCTTGATTTCGTTTGTTATACTTATTTCGATTCCATACCTTTATATTTTTCATTGACTTGTTGATTCGATATTTATTTTATTTATTTTTTTCTCATTTGCTTGAGGATTAGTTGATTTTTACTTTTGTTTTGTAAGCCTGTTAGATAGTTGAATTTAGCTTAAGTTTTTCTTTTTTTGTTTCCATACCTTTTAATTTGGTTGATTTTCTGTAACTTGATAGCTTGTGTTTTGTATTTTTTATCCATTTGATTGATGATTTGCTGTATTATATTTTATTCTGTGGGTGTTTTTAAAAAAGTTAGGTTTATCGTGTTACATCTTCTTACTTTTCGTTCATTGGATTTTCAAACTTCTATTATTATTGAAATCATTTTATTTATGAGCTGCATTTGCGCAATAAATTTAATGTATTTTGCATTATCAATCCATTTACTTAATAACTTTAAATCTTTATTTAATAATATTTGCATAGTATCCTTCATATTTTAGTAAGCTATAGTATCTATATATATATATATATATATATATAATAATAATAGTTTGAAAGACCAATGAAAAAAAGTGAGAAGCTGTAATTCGAAAATCTAACTTTCTAACAAGCCTACAAAATAAAAGTATAAATCAGCAAATCTTCAATCAAATGGAAAAAAATACAAATTTCGAATCATCAAGTTAAAGAAAATCATCAAAAATCAATGGTATGTAATCGATAAAAGAAAAACAAATGAAATCCAAGCATTAATGCTATACACGTGGACAGGAGCTAGGCCTAAATCATGAATTTATTCACTTCTGTAAAACTTTTCCTCGGGTCCAAGTATTTTGTCGAAGCAAACACAAAAATTGTATGTTTCTGAAGAAATATAGATTATATCTATAAACTATTTCTACTTGGACAACATACATAAAGAAGAAAAAATAAAAGGAAACAAGTATAGCTGGAAAATAACACTACAAATGCACGAACCTGTCGAACCCAGAAACCCAGAATGAAGAGATCAGTGTTGCCATTCGCAAAGGAAAAGGAAATGATCTACTGTTTAGTATGCTACGGTATTTATAAGAAAAAAAAATTATATATATATATATATATATATATATATATATATATATATATATAATAAAAGTTTGAAAATCCAATGAAAGAATAGAGCAACTCAAAAAACCCCAACATTACAAAATTCCTTACAAATAAAAGTATCAAACAGAGAATAATCAATCAAGTGGAAAATAAAAATGCAAACCTCTAGTCATCAAGTTGGAGACAAACAAAAAACATCAATAGTAAGGAATCGATAAAATAATATCAAATAAAATCCAAGCATGAACGCTTTACACGTGGACAAGCCCTAGGCCTAATAATGAATTGTTCATTTCAATAAAACTCTTTATAAAGTCCAAGTATTTTATAAAAATGAACACAAAATGTATCTTTCTGATATCAGTGATAGATTATATTTATAAACACTGATAACTTGGACAACATGCATAAAGATTGAAAAATAATAGGAAACAAGAATACCTGAAAAAACACTGCTTACGTCTGATCCATTGGAGCCTTGAATAAAGAGACCAATGTTGCCAATTTCAAAAAACAAAAAGTTGAGAACTGATGTTGCCAATCGTGAGAAAGAAATAACAGTAGTAGTGGTGTTTGATCACTTCTGGAATAAATTCTTATACTTTATACCCGTTAACTTCAGATGAGTGTTATATGACTGTATGAGGGTTAACGGGTATAAAGTATAAGAATTTATTCCAGAAGGGATCAAACACCACTAAGAATTTATAACCCCTAACCTAATAGGAGATGAAGTCCTTAAACCTACTATAAGTATTTAAATTCTTATACTTTATACCCGTTAACTTCAGATGAGTGTTATATGACCGTATGAGAGTTAACGGGTATAAAGTATAAGAATTTATAACCCCCTAACCTTTAATGTTCTGAATGTACATCTCATGATTGTGTTTTTAGATGTATTCGTTGAATACATCGTCATATATCTTAAATCATATATCTATCTCCTCCCTCTCATCATATTAATTGGTGTGCGTCTGCAGACAGGACAGCTGAATTTTATTCTGAACCATTCACTAATACAACTTTGGTGAAATGTATGCCCGCAGAATATCGTCCAATCTGCCTGCCCTTCCAAACAAATAGCACAGATAGTATCGTTCCAGAATGTTGGCTGATGTAAGTTTGAAGCAAACATCCTACAATTAACACCATTATACCGACACCCTCTACAAGTACGACCATGTCGATTCATGATGATTAAATGGTAACTAAGAGTGAATTCTTATATACAGATCGATAATGTATTTTGATAACTCATTTTCTAGAGAAATGTATTTCCATTTTATAAATAGTTATGTTTTCTGTTAATACAGAAATAATCTCGTGTTTCACTCTAACTCTATTCAACAACCTTGATACAATTTTAGATATATTCTTATCATAGAAGAAATGCGATTACGAATTTCCTGTTAGTATGCATAAACTTCCTGCGAGTTATCTGAAAGGAAATGATTATTTTAGAACGAAAGAACTCGTCGACCAAGCCCCACACTGTTAGGAGGTGCACCACCCATGATTATGAAATATGTAGATTGATATTTGCACAGCCTTTCGTGTTTCTATTTTGACGTGTAAGTTATCACCACATCATTTAAAATTGGTAAGTTTTTAACCTTTTAATTATTTGAATAATATACACTAGACACCATATAAAATAAAAAACACCATTTATTTTTTGTTAACACATTATTTATAACATACAAAATGTAGTCATTCCATTTGACTAGAAGAGTTCATCACATTCTAACTTCTTTCATCTGAGTAGAAACAGTCACATACTCTTATTAAAATGTTCACATAGTCTTATTAAAATAATAGTTTAAAAAGATAAAAAAATTTATTTATAAAAATTATCACTAAAACTAAAAATCATGATTTGTGTATTTCTCTCATGTAGTGTGAGATCAAGTATTTTAATTCCGTGTAGTTTAATTGAAAATTATTCTTCCTGTTTTATACCTTTTATCATATAATGTCCATAAGACAAACATGTAATTTTATCATCTAATATATATTTTTTATCATAAAAACTACTTAACGAAATTTTATTTAGGTTAACAGTACACAACTCATGATTTTTACTAATAATTTGAGATTGTTTATTTCGTAATAAATCATCATTTCGTAATGTTTTGATAAAATTATCATGTTGAAGAGTTTTCAAAACACTAGCTTTTATTCCTTTTGCTGTTTTTTTACATTCCGTTCCAAAAATATATGAATACATTTTTGGTTTCAAACCACAAAACTCCTTAATCGCTAAACCTCTTGTTTCATCTTTTAAAAACCCTAACCGCATATAGTTCGCAGTATTATACAAGAAATGATCTTGTTCATAATTCGAAAAATCGAAGATATTAGGGAGTTCTGTTGCCATATCTTCATAAATATCATGAGTTTTTATTTCTAAACACAGACTATCAGTGTCTGTATATAATAATGTGACTTTATCATTGTAATATTTTTTAAAAACTTCATAGTAAATTCGATGCATGTGAAGTTTGCTTAATTCCAATACAGTAAATCCAATATAAATCGGTTTATTTAAACATAAAGTACTACGTTTTTTTTTAAATAAAACACAATGTTCGTTAATCGGTTGAAAATAATCTAAACACGAACTTTGTAAGTGTTTTTTGCATTCTTTTTCGGTAATACCGATTGAAACGTTTCTTAGTTTTCTAACATTTAATAACGTACGACCAAAAAATGCGTTATTCATTAATTTGAAAAAATTTTTAAAAAAGTTTCCTTTCGCCTTCTTGCGTTCGTTATTATTCAATTCGATATAGGGTTTCAACCATGGTGTTTGGCGAAAGGAAACTATTCTATGAATTTGTTTTAAAATCATTCCCTGTTTTAAATAAAATTGTAAGTTCAAATAATGAACTACATAACTTTTTTTATCGTTTAAATTTGGAATAAGCTTTTTTGTTTTATTAAACTTTAAATTAAACTGCTGTAATAAATGTTTTTGATATGGTGATAAATCATCATAAGTAACTTCAACGTGTTCCGCTGCCAAAGGAAAAGATTCATGTTCATCGTGTAAGGATTCTGGATAGGATAAGTCTACTTCTAATATATATCCGATATCTGAATCGGCTGTAACTTTAAATATATTAAATTGTTCTATTTCCTTAGAACTCAACCATTTAAAATTCCCTATTGGTAAATAACTCGACATAACATATCCGTAAAGGTTAGTCACATCTAAAGATATTATGTATTTTTCTTCTAAATCAGGGTTATATGTTTTTGGAATATAAATATTATTTGCTTCGCTGAATCTTTTACCAACCATACACACCCCTCCTCGTATTCCATGTTCAAGTAACAGGTACATATCTACGTCTTTAATGAGTTCAAGGGTGCAATCTGTCATTTTAAGTCCTGCACTCCAAGTTAAATCGGCTGCTGATATGAATTCCAATGCTTCTAAATTATAGATTTTCATAGTGATATCTCTAAAACTTTCAAACACTTCTGCTAATAGTATACAATCACAAAATAAATATAATTTAAGATAATCTTCAAAAGTTTTACATTTAAATTTTTTCCAAATTTTTTTCGCAAACATATATTCTTCATCAGTTATGTGCTCGTTTGTGAGATCATTGAAAAAACATTTTTTAGAGGGGAGTTCAACACCATTTAATTTTATTTCACTATTTAAATATGAATAAGGAAAAACACCTTTTCTTCTTAATAACTGATATTTCTTTTTTGAGGGGAAGAATTCATTAAAAATAGGGAAATTATAATCTGATATATTTAAAGTATCAACCAGCTTTGATAGAGGTGAACTTAAAAAATTATAACTATCTAAAAACTTTAATCGGTCAATTGTGAAGGTAGTAAATTTTTCATTGTTTATTGGTATAACACGAATATTTTTGGCAAATCTGTTTGAAATTTTTTTAAAAATCAAATGAGAATCATATCCAGTTAAATTATGAATAACAACAGGTATAAAAGGCGATATTTGTAAATTTAAATTGCATGGGGAGGAGTGACATAATCCGTTAAATCGTCCCGTTATATGGTTATGGTCTCTAGAAATTATATCTCCTGTTTCAAACTGTTTACCGCAAATATAACATTTCGAACTTTTTGGAAAATCAGAATCGATCATTGGAACATTTCTTTGCAGATACTTAGATAAAGTATTCTCTATTTTTTGCAAAGTTGTAAGAAAATTTTCCACACAATCACCACCTCTATAATATTTATGATAAACAATTTTTTTATCATCAGTTATAATAAACAATGCATAGCAGATAGGTTCATGGACTTGAGTTTTAACTGTATAACTTTGTTTTTGTGAAGGGAATACTGTTTTGAGAGGTATGATCAAACTTTCAAAATCTGCATAAATCACAAAATTTGTTTTCAATAATTTTTGAAATGATTTAAATCTCATAAAGTTTTCACCGTCTTTTGGCATTCTTATGCGTTCGGGTTTGTTCTCTAAACAAAATAATTGATGGGTGTTTAAAGTATCTTTTCTTTGAAATGATGAAAGGCAATTTTTACAATGAAAATGTAATCCATTTTTCACGCATAACAATCTGTTGAAATTAGAAATAAAAAAATAATGATTTTTATATAACATCAAATCTATTTCTTTCTTATTTTTAATTTTACTAATATATATCGGGAATAGATTATTTTCATACCCATAGACGTTAATTTTAAGATTATTCTTTCTTTCAAATTCGGGTATTTGAGTTATTTTAACAGGGTAATTAAGAAAATTGAAATCTAAATATTTTAAATATTTTTTAAATGAAGTTGGGTTGGATTTATTATTTATCATAGGAAATATTCCAGCTAAAACAGAATATAAAAAACACTTTAGATCAGAATTTTTAACATGGATGACACATTTTTTAGCTTTCAATATTTTTGGTAGTATTACAAACCCACACCCTCCGTTTGGTTCACTATATAACCCTAAATGCACCTCAATATATTTAATATCATTAATGATCCACCCACTACCTAATCGTAAAAAGTTTTCAATTGAAGATATTATTTTTTTGATAGCGTTATCTATTTTTTCATCTATTTGATATTGTGATAATAATCTTTCGCAAAATGATGAAAAATAAAATTCTTGTTTTATATATTCATTTTTTTCTATATTTTCATATTTAATGAATTCAACACATTCACATATAATAAAACGTATTCTTAAAGATAGGCTATTATTTAATAAGTTAAAAATTTCATTTTTATTATCTATTAACGCAGTTAATGGATCAGAATAATTTTCCAAATCGGTACGAAATGTTTGAACATAATTCTGAAATGAGTATTCCTTCAAATAAAACATATAAATCAAAAGATGAGAAATAACAGGAATAATAAGGTTATTTATCACAAGATTTTATAAATGAAATAATAAATTGCATTCCTTTTATAAGATTGTCTAATGCAGTTATAGGAATATTAAACCGATTTTTCACTACACTTTCATATTCGCGGGTTAGGCATATGTAATTGGATTTCCTGAATTCTTTTATTTGAATACTGAGACCGTTACCTAAGTAAACGGAATAATCAGGAATCAATTTTTTACCTTCGCTATCGTGACTCAACACCACATCATATTTGGATGCAGGTTGAGGTTCTGGATCATGAGATGGATGACTTGAAATTGAAGCTGCAATTTCGAATTCTTTTACGGAGTGTTTCCTTTTCTTTATTTTCATTTCCTTTATTGGTGTTTGTTGTGTTCCAGTTACATCTAAAAAATAGTAGATAATTTGAAAAATAATGAAATAATTTTTTAATTCTACATGAATTGTCTTTTAAATCTTGGAAAAAAAAAATAAAAATATAATGTTATTATACCGTTTGATAAAACAGAATCTGTCTCATTATAACAGTCAGATGGTTCAGGTAAATTCTTTCTCGGGTTCTTTTCTTTCTTGAAGATACCATCGTTTCTTTTTCTCTTCAATGTTTTTTCATGTTCTTCGTCAATAATATGATCAAAATCTAAAAAAGAAGCTGGAAACTATCAGAAAATTATTTTTACGTTCACATGTAAACATTATGATTACTAGTTTTAGGATACTTACTTGTAAATGAATTCATTTTTTTTTCGTGTTCCTTATCATTCAATATTAACAAATAACTACCTGTAAGTGAAAATCAGATGTAAGTTTGTTTACAATGAAAACCAACATATTTCTCACAATAGAAACACAAGAAAAAAAAAAAAACAAGGCATAATGAAAAAAAAAAACCATTTAGCGGTTTTTTTTCTAAAGTTAAAGAAGAGATTGTATTTCAAATCTTAACAATCTGATTTCCACTTACCGATTTTCTTTAGTTTTTTAATATTGTCCTATTCCTATTCCTGCAAATATAAAATATAAATAATCTTTCATTATAAATTTTTCCATTCACAACATAATCCAATAAAAGATAATTTAAAATTTTAATCTTCATATATCTATATTATAGGATTTGATACATCTTTGTTAAACATGCAATTTGATAAAAAGAACAATTAGACTGTTATGTAAAGGAGTCACTTTCCCAACCGGGAATCGAACCAGGGATCTCCGACTAGCCAGA
This sequence comes from Amaurobius ferox, assembly GCA_951213105.1. Classification (NCBI taxonomy): domain Eukaryota; kingdom Metazoa; phylum Arthropoda; class Arachnida; order Araneae; family Amaurobiidae; genus Amaurobius; species Amaurobius ferox. Next base: position 672,084 of record OX578154.1, read on the forward strand.
CAACGCTCTAACCACTTGAGGTAGTGGTGTGAGAACTTCATCTCCTATTCTGCTTTATAGTCACAACTATCATCTTACCTTTATCTGATCGAGATCTTCCTCTCTCTCTCTCTCTCTCTCAAACTTTTGAAGTGATTGTAAAAATAAAAAAATTCACAGCATAATCCAATAACAGATAATTTAAAGTTTTAACCTTCATACATCCAACCGGAATTGAACCATAGATCTTTGACTAACCAGACGAGAGTCTAACCACTTGAGGTACCGGTGTGAGAACTTCATCTCCTATTCTGCCTTATGACCCTACAACTTTCATCTTACCTTTATCTGATCAAGATCTTCTTCTCTCTCTCTATTAAACTTTTGAACTGATTGTAAAAATAAAAAATTAACTTACCGATATTTTACTCTATAGCAACCGAGTAAATGATGAAAATCCCTCCGAAAATTAGGGATATTCCTGATGAGATGAACACCACTTTTTCTAATACAACCATGTTGTATGTTAGAACTGATCTCTAGCACTGAGGTTATATACTTTCTCTCATACTAATAATAAACTTCTGAAGAACTTGCAGTGAAAACATCCTTTTTCAATAATATTCTCCTTTCTTGGAAGTGTTTCTTTAAGAAGGCTCTATATTTCCACAAAATATATATATATATATATATATATAATTACTAATAATATCGTTTTTACCATTTCTTAACATCGTTGTCTGTTCTGGTTTATTTTTAAACAAAATAATTGATAGTTGATTAAAGTTGTTTTATATATATATATATATATATATATATATATATATATATATATATATATATATATATATATATATATATATATATTTTTTTTTGTGTGTGTGTGTTATTAGTATGTGAAATTATATAGATTTTAAAAAATGAAACATACATATGTTAAAATATATTTATTATTTTAATAAACACAATATTACAGAGAAAAACATATCACATCGCGTAGGATGTGTGAAATTACATCAATATTGTTTCTAAACATGTTTCCAAACTATTGATAGAAGACAAAATATTATGGTATATTGGTGTATGCATGTAATTCAGCAACAAGTTCATCATTATTCAATATAAAAAAATATCCAATTTTTTTCTTATTATTTCTGAAATCAGTTACATCAATTCCATCGATATGTCGATTCTTTTCACCAGCAACACACTCCAACAGATCATTATAAAAGTTTTGTGACCATGAACATATTAAATACTGGTTAGTTAAACAATCTTCACATAGAAATACATATCCAAATTTCTTATCATGCTGTCTTTTATGAATGCAATTTATTATATCACAGTTATTTAAGATTTTGAAATAAAATCGTTGTTCGCTAGATTTCCATTCTATTGCTGATTGCATACAGTTATATAAATTTTTGAAAAGTGATGGGTGCACATATATAAAATTTCCTAGTTCTGAATCAGAGAGCAAGAATCCATACCGCTCCATTGTAGATCTAGTGAAGTAATTGATGTGATTATCTAGATATCATGTTTAAAAGTGGTACACAGGTCTGTTCCTTTGCATGGAAGGTGTGACAACATGTTGATAGGAAAAAATTATTTTTCACAAACATCTTGACAAACTTTTCGTTTTTGTCTCTGTGTCTAATATGCAGATGATACATTTGTAATTGACGTGAACTTTGAAAAAGGAAGTATAAACAAAACAACCCGCAAGTTGTTGTCCGATCATCTTGAAAACATATATGGTTGTATTTAATAACGTTAGAATTTTTTTTCATAAAAGAAACCATGTGTTTATTTCGTGGAGGTATTCCATAACTATCAAAGTAGTATGCTATATTATTATGAAAATATATAGCAATCCAATGACTACCTGATAATGTTCTTGGATCTAAGTTTATAATAAATGATTTAAAATGAGTTTTTCCATGTGGTAAACTATCAGATGCATAAACCCCTGCAAATCCATTCTTTAACCTGTAATCACTACATGCCAATCTACACAGTGAAATTGTGTTCATTTTTGTATTGCGTTACGTGCGAAAAATGTTTTTTTTTATATAATAACAGCTGTTTAATAATCGGTGAACACGCTTCTTGATTTATCTAGTTCGATAGTATTGCGATATTCTGCAAAAACAATCAACGTAACAGTTTCAGGAAGGGGTGTTGCAAATTTCATATCTAGAGCAATATTTCCGGTTTTATTGACACTGGTATGTGTGTCATTTGCAGCGAGATCAGGAGTCAAATCCACACAATATAGCGTATAACCGTCTTTATATTCCAAATAATTAATATTTATGTTTTGAGAATTATGATATCGATTTAAATCCGTAAACAAACTTAGATAACACCTTGCATAGGTATTATTATTAAAATTAGGTTGAAATGGTTTTGCTGGTATCATCAAACCACCATTTAAGACTGTCAAATAATTTAAGTTATAATGCAAGAAATTGAAGGGGTTTTTTTTTATGTTTCCGTTATAACTATCATTGGATACAAATCCTAGAATTAACCGTGTGGGTAACTGGCCAATGAAAGCATTAGCTATTGTGGATGATTGTAAACCACTTGATAATGCAAAAGCTTTTACTTCAATTCGTCGGATAGCTAATTTCACTACCCCTTTTTCCAACGCTTTTTCATGAGCTAGCATGATAGATGAAGCAACACAGACTTTTCTTACATACAGACTCGCTGACTGAATTACAACTTTAAATGAATCATTTTCAGACATTAAAGAAAATATGTCTTTGTTTCGTTGCAATTTTATGCGGACATTAACACCGTTTATTAATAATTTCGGTTGTGTTGCTAAATCGAAATGCAACGTTCCTATAAGATCCATAACATCGCTTTTTTCGCATGCTAATTGTCTGTTCTTATATCCTTCGTTTGCTCCGCTTTTCTTCACATCATCATGTTTCGAAGAGGTATCCTTATGAAACAAACCAGCTCTATACATCGTCTCTTGTGATGATTTTGATGAAAACAGCAAACTTTCTAACAAAGCACGATAACCATAATTTGCTTGTGAAGCTATTTGTTTATCATTTAAAAACACAGCACATTCTGAAAACATAGTATTTAAAAAATAATTAATAGGAGCAACATCATCTGCATCAACCAGATTCGATCCGTTTTTCTTTATAACTTTTACTTGGAGATGTAAAATTGTGTGAGATAAATCCAAATAGTGTTCTCCATTTCCGCTAATATAAAACTCTAGAGGTGTTGTATCTGTTAGGGAAGCCACTGGATGTATTTCTAAAAACGTAGACGAATCAATCCCTAGTTGAATTGCAACATTATTGAACAAATCTAGTTCGCTTTTGAGACATATAAAGTTGTTGGTATCCATCATGAAAAAATATCGCGTTGTGTTTTACAACGTTTTGTTGTTGAGTGTGATGATTTTCCGCTGTATTTTCTTTTTATACCCCCTTTTTTTCCTCGACCATGTTGTTGTAATTTATTAAAAATATCCTTTTTAATTTTTGTAGAAGTTTCACCAAATCTATTGCGGGTTGCATCTCTAAACGAGCTTCCAGACGCCACATCTGCTAAGACATTTTTTCCAGTATCTAATAATCGTCCTCCTAAATATCGTGAGGCTTTAATAGCCAACGGTGTGAGGTATCGACCCAAATCACCGAAAAATCCATAACCTCGTTGGTGCGGGATACCCTGAAAATAAGGTCCTCCACCTCCCACTTGATTGCAATAATACGCTTCACAATCTTTGGTGTTTAAGTGCATGGTTACATACAGAATGATGAACCAAAATTTATGACGATGAATTTATAGCTTTTTGCGTCTGAAGGAAAGCATCACAAAAGTTTTCCCTCCCATAAATACAATGTTGTTGCCCGAACTTGTTTTAAGTTCTATTTCAATAGTTTCAACAAAATTTTTGCGCACGGGAAAATAAACAGGTACATCATAGTGATTCACAATCTGATCTCCTTTCTCGTTTACACAAGGAATAGCACGAAGGACTGGTGAAAATGAATCACCTACATGGTGTGGAGCTATTAGATCAGTATACACAAATATTTCGGTTATTCCAGCATCTAATTCTATAGGATAATCACTGACATAATCACCGGTTTTAAAACTGATATTTCTAGTAAAACCCAATAGATCTGCTAATCCTTTGTCAAACATCATTTCACATTTTGGCGGTATGTGCAAATGTACTTTTAAATTTGGTAATTGTCTGAGTTTCACATATTTAAATTCTTGAAACAAATGATCAGCATTCTTGTACATCCCTTCGTTTAAAGTTAAATATTCTGAATGTGTGGTATGTGTTTTTGTTTTATAATATTCTTTAATTTCTAATTTGATTAACTCTCCTGCTATTGTATCAATTAGAGGGTTTACAACATATTTTGCTGTTCCTTTTACTACGGTATCCTCTCTTAAATTTATTTTTTGTAAAAACGATCTAGCAAACTCTTTTGTCATACATAATTCAGCATAATCAGATACCACAATTTCCAGTTCATTTCTTATAGGTTCATAAATAAATTTTAAATAATTTTGTAGTTCTAATATTGCTATATTGTCATTTATTATATTAAAAACCCTCTCATCAAATTTATCGTTATTATTATTATTATTATTATTTTTTATACGAGTTAATGGGATAATATGTGTCGATATATGTTTGGGATTTCTGTTAATAATTGCAAATGATTGACCATTAAGAGATTGTGTCGATCGTCTAAACTTAAACACACTTGATTTTGTTATAACAATATCTTCCTCCGGTAAATGCAACATATACAATAATTTCGATCCGTTAATTTTTCCTATCAATATTTCAAACCCCTTAGATATTTCAACGATAATATTTGTATTGATTTCATCCGTTGCGAATCGTATACTTGGTTGAATATTCACGATTTTTTCAATTTCGCGATTGATGTTCACCCAAAAATCATTGATATTTTCTCCTATCTCATGAGGTAATTCTATGTCATATTGCATTATGTTAGACGGTAAATTTTCTTCTTTTATCATTTCAATTTTATAACTATTGTTATGGCTTGCTATATTAAACCAGTTTCTTGGTATGAAAATTTCTGATAATCCTACCTCCCATCGACCTGATAACACTAACGCCGATGATAATTTTGTTCTATATGATGCCTGCGTGTTTTGAGGAAAGTAACCCATGCTAGAATTGCTGGGTAATGTCACATAGAAGTCTGTTAGGATTTCATCCATGATGCTTTGACCCAAGAGTTGAAGCGATTGTCAAATCCTTTCCACTTTATGTAAAACTCTCTATTTTCACCTGTTCCTTTCGTTTTCAAAATTTTTTCCACTCTCCAAAAATCATGTGTGGTTTTCACAACTGTTTGAATTTCCTCTTCATAGAACCTTCCTTTTAAAATCATATCTTTTAAATCTTTTAAGACATAGGTAGGAGGAGTTGTGGGATACTGTTTATGCACAATGAAGATCTCATCAGTCCAATTAGGTAAATACCCTCTTTGAAATACTTTTCTCGTTTTCGATATTCTCACTTGCTCACCAATATTAAATTTATATTTTGACTCTATTCTATAACCATATAGCTTTTGAAAAATTAACGGTTCTAATTCTGGTCTAACTTCAACGGGTGCTAATCCGATACTATTGTGTTTGGTGGTGTTGTAGCTTTTTAAGACATCCTTTAAAACATCTAGATATTTATAGGAATTCCGATATGTGAATATTCTATATAACTTCGATTTTAACGTTCGGTTGAAGCGTTCGACCACACTAGCTTTATACTCGCTGTGAGAAGAATAATGATGGATATTATTTTTCTGAAACAACTGCTGTACCTGTTTATTATAGAACTCTTTACCCCTGTCTGTTTGAATAAGATGAGGATGGGTTTTCATCTGTTTAAATAGTTTTTTAAAACCATCAACCAAACACTCAGCATTTTTTCTTTTAATTGGAATTACATACCCATACTTAGAGAACACATCTATTGCAACAAGTAGATATTTGATTCCTTTGTTGTATTTGGAAAACTTCATCATTTCCACCAAGTCGCATTGGATGAGTTCTCCAATACCATATGATAAAACCTTTCGACGTTTAAATTTATATCTCACTGGTTTATGCAGAGTATACACATCTTGCGTTATTAACCAATTTCTTATTTTTTTGGGTGGTATTCCAGTTGCTTTAGACAATTTTAATATTCCTCCAAATGATGCAGGATTTTCAATGTTGTAATAATATTTTTCTAATATTCTAGCCACTTTTTTCGTGGTGATTGGCTTCTCGATCTCCATGGAGTTTCTCTGGAAGCAGTCGGAAAAACGGCTTGACTCCTTAATCCTCGTATCTTGGATAATTGTCGTTCTCTAGCGATCCGTTGATCCTTTTTCCTAGTTACTATTCTCTCATTTGCAGGTGATATATACCGATCTCCGCTTAAAAATACGTCGTCATCGTCTCGATCACTTGACGCCTTCTTTTTTATTTGTTCTAATACAGTCTTATTTTCAATCCATGAATTTGGGATATTGATTTCTCGCAATGCTTTTAAAAACACATTAAAATGTGTTGGTTCTATTTGTGATTTTGTATTTCGAAAGATATATCCAAAAAAATCTACCATTCTCGATCCTTTTATAGGAACATTGTCACGTGTTATTTCACCAAGATTGTTCCAGGTATATTGTCTAGTTTTCAGTTTCTCCATAATCAGGGGAACAAATTTGGCATATTTCTTTGGTGCAGATATCAAGATATCTTTCAAAACCATATCTTCTTTTTCCTCTTTGGGTTTAATTTCATGGTCCTGTATTTCAATCGGATGGTTAACCTGAGAAAACTGATCATTTGCGATGCGGACGGATATAGGGTCTGGAGGGATATGCATCATTTTTTGATATCTCATAACAAGCTGACCCAAGAGTTTTACTTTCATATCATTAGGCAGCTTTTCACGTTCCAACAAAGCAGTTATTTCATCTTCTACCCGTAATTCAGGTCTCTGAGAATGATGGGAAGACATTAATTCTTCTGGAATGAGAGCCATTTTCCTAGCCATGATATCAAAAAAAATTAACCCCCCACAATTTTTTCAATATTTTTATCACTTAATCAAAATATATCACAGTGATTTTAATATAATTTATATACAATTATAATGTTATCGTGGGTATTTCTTATCATCTGTGTTTTTATTCTTTAACAATTTTGTTCCCTATAACACGACCGACAACCCCTGCTAATGCTGACAATATGATTGGAGCTATCGCCGGTAAAAATCCACCAACCTGGTTCGTTAACAGAATTTTTTTTTTACTCTGAACACCAAGTGACCGCTTTGCAAGTTTTCGCATAATATGTTTATACTTTTCCAATCTTGTTATATTTATAGGAAGATTTCCGGCTAAAATATTTAAACAAATTTCACACACTGCTGACACTTGTGAATGATTCGCCGTTTTCAATAATGCACGTTTCTGTAAAGGTGTAGATTTTGCCAACACATGCAGAAAATGATAGTTCTTTTTCAAATTTTTCATTGTGGTTGATATATCCAATAGATCCCCTCAGAACTGGGAAAAAGATTTTCACGTAAACGATATTCCTCTGTTGTCTGAGGATGCAAATCGATAACTAAATATTTGTACAACTCTCTTGTGGCTTTTATATAGGCATCCAGAAAATATTTGGTCTTTTGCGGATATAGTTGCCGACCCAAACAATTAATCTGACCGGTGTCTCTAGCATTTTTAAATAATATTATGTAATGAGCATTTAAGCTAATATCTCTCATAACTTTTATTCGCGGAAATAAATTTTGTAATATTAAAATAATGCTCATATTACAATGATGTGATGCGGCTGTGAACATGATAGCAATTCTTTCATTCAAATCATGCATCAGATCATCAATGATTATCAAATCTCCATTTTCAAATGTTTCTGGTACACCTCGAATGAATTCAATGTTTGGTTCATCCAAAAACCATGGAGCTGTATATAAATAACACCATTTGATTCTCTGAATTTCAGACTCATAAATTTTGTTTTTAATCATTTTTAGAACGAGAGAGGTTTTTCCCGATTGAGAAGGTCCTACGATCAAACACGAACTCGGATGTTTTAGTTTAAACATTGTTCAAATATTAATAATAATAAAATGAGAGGAGCACCCTCACATCTCGAGATCTAGTATCTTTTTAAAATATATATTCGGTAGTAGTAGTATTTAAACAGTTTTAAAAAGAGAGAAAAACCGTTCTAAGGATATCGCCAGTCTGCCTCCCGCTTTTCAAAAATAGATTAGAAAAACATTTCTCCACATTGAGGATGTGACGTATCTTTATCGGAGGTATAAGAGGGTGAAGATATCGGTTGTTTGATAATAACATCGTCAGAAGATCTTCAGTCTGAGTAAGTATAAAATTTATTAATATACTAGGTTTAAGGACTTCATCTCCTATTAGGTTAGGGGTTATAAATTCTTAGTGGTGTTTGATCCCTTCTGGAATAAATTCTTATACTTTATACCCGTTAACCCTCATACAGTCATATAACACTCATCTGAAGTTAACGGGTATAAAGTATAAGAATTTATTCCAGAAGTGATCAAACACCACTACTATTGTCATTTATGCAGAAAATGCTTTTAACGACATGTACTTTATATATATCAAAGAAATAATGTTAATTTTCAGCATTGTATGAGTTTTGATGATTAGAACGTACCATTTTCAAAGGTCCTGTACCGCTTAAGAAATATCTGACGTGGGTAGCACATGACTTTCCTTATATAATGCAGTGAATTTACTCCTTTTATAGTAAAAAAATAATGTATTGGATCCACGGTACTGTGTTTTTATAGTTAAATTGTACATTTGACTATTTTTCGTATGACAACATGTAAAAC